>JARDYJ010000008.1:38881661-39481661 GCA_029215755.1 Spea hammondii
CACCAATGAAATACTAAAAATGGAACTTACTTTAGACACTTTAATCGCAGCATAAAATTATATAGACACAGTCAAATGTGTGCAACACAATGCGAAACAATAGATGTTACGCATAAAAAGTAAGTCTGGTGCAAATATTAAAATGGGCTTTATTGCCATAGCAACCAATGGAATGAGATGATCTATTCAGCAAGAACACTCGTTTGTTGCTACGGGGATAGGATCACTTTTGAGAATTTACACCAGAACATTAATGTCCCGGTTACCACCATGCCTTATAAGAGGTTAATAATAACTTTTACTTTGATTGATAGCATGGGTTGGCTGTATCCTTTTTGTCTTATAAAAATCAAGCCTTCTCTTTTCTTACGAGAGTCCAAGCGGTTAATTTCTTGAGTGCCATTTTACAAGGGACGGCATCAATCATATTTCTCTTCCTGCCTCTCTTCCCTTAACGATCTTTTATTATGTCTTATGTTTGCAAGCTATTAGCAGAGATTGAATGAGCTCTGTGGTTGTATTGCTTGTTGTCTGATAAATTAAGATGAGTTGATGAATACCCCTGTTTTTTTGGTCACTGCCCTTAGTCGCCCATTATATTTCCTTATGCAAAGACCCCGGCGTGATTGAGGGATTGGGTCTTCACTGGATGCGATGTCATCTTTTCACAAGCTGCGTATTATTACGCCGGAGAGTATGAAATATGACAATTTGTATTGTGCCAAATTGCAAGCGTTCGTGATCATTAATAATATTGATTGCCTCTGCTTGTATTGATTTGCCAAGACAAAGCTACCAGTGTCCATTTTAATTTCCCAGAATGGGAAGAAAATACAATGCCTTTCCTCGTTGTAAAAGTGCCCAATCTGTCTCTGATCACACAAGTGAACTACAAAAAGCAAGAGGAACAAATGTGAGTGTCCAAATGAGAGTGTCCAATAAAAGAGAGGAGCGTTGTGGACTGAATAGCGTCCTTGTGCTTACAATTGAATTTAGGGCAATGACCCTTTGGTAGCCTCAGCTTCCTGCCTGCCCCTTAACCACTGAGTATTCAAAGATAGATGATGAAGGCGGATAGGAGGCAAATAGTTCATCTTGTCTGCCCACCCTCCTACCTACGTGAAAAGTCATATTTATCTAGAGCATCACCCTAAGCATTTTAGTGAGAGAACTTTTTTTATGCACAAATCAAGGCTTTTCAAAAAAAGAGAACTGCAAACCAAGCATTTGAGGATCCTAAAACTTGAACATTCTGTAGACCATGTGTATCTTCTATACTTCTGGTGATCCTATGATATTTTCCAATGTTTCTTGACACATGCCCGACACATTGTTATTTAGTCATGTTATATTTTATTTTCCCTTCATTGTGAATAATTGGTTTCTTGTCTAAGCCATGTCTTTGATCTCAATGACTAATGTTGATGGTGAGCTCTCACTAGTGATCAATAAGGCGACACATACAGTATACTTCTCTCTTTCCTTTGCAACATTCTTTACGTTACCAGATGATCTTAAGAAATATGATGATGGTTTCCTTATGGCAATGTAGAGTCGAGGTGATCTGAATAAATGGGCAGCTAAAAATGAATATTGGTTTCTGATGGACAAAGATATCATGCCATAATGGTGGCTTAAAATGATGTATTAAAAGCCTTTAAGATATCTCCGGCAAGTGAGATCACGGGGGACCTGTAGATGAAAATGTTTGAGACCCCTAACTGCAGTAGGTAATGCAACCTTTTATGTGTAGGTAGTTTGGTTTCTGTGCTATCAAGTACGAGTGAAAGGGTGGACATGGTCATGGTTCAGACTTCTCTTTACTGTATCCCTTAAATCTGGAAGTATGACCCACTCCAGAGCCCCCGAATTCTCCCAACGTAATTGAAGGTACAGATCTACTATTCCCTCTCAGCAGTCCAAAGGGTTAGGGTTCCAGACACGCTGACCTGTTGTGACTGGGGGCTCAATGGCAACGTTATAGGTACATCACTGGTTGGCTTTTATTGGTTGGCATCCAATACAGAAGTGGGGCAAGAGGCAATGCTGCTCGTTTGGGCCAAAATCCATGTAGGATTAAAAATTTAGGATTGAAAACACAAGATACTCTATGACCACTTTTAAATGTACTGACCGCTACTCACAGAGCAAAAAATAAGGAAGCCCGTGACTGATTCAAGGTGCATTATCCAACCTATAAATAATGCACATAATCACAGTGTGGTTTTTTTTTTGTTTTTTTTTACCGAACCATCAAAACGGACGCTCTAATATCACCAGCACACGCTAAATAATGGATAAGAGTCATTAGATAAATGTATTGAGCGTTGGACCATTAAATACCCCTCACTCTCTTTCTCTCCAAAATGCAAGTGCCCAAAGCTTGGCAGGTACGGCATCGTATCTGTTCTGCCAGCCGTTTTTTCTTTTTTTCCTTGTAGGATGTGAGTGATTTGTGATTTGAGATTCCTAGTCAGTGCCCTGCAGCATCAGGGAGAGGAGGAGCAGAGAAGAAGAAGACTAGGCTTAGCTGATGATATCACTGTGTAGGTTCTGTTCCTCTCGCAAATACACAGCTGCAACCCTGCTGCTTCTCCCCTCTGCTGTATTCAGAGGCAGCACACCCAGAACAAGGAGGAGAAGCACATCGCTCAAGTCCCTTTTGTTCCTTCCCGCACCAGGTAGGCTCTTTTGCACCCTTCTACCAGCTGTCCTCACGCCTATAGAAAGAGCTGAACAAACATACTATAGTATGCTCAGATTTTGCATGGACGGCGCATGTTAATGAATGAACTAGCACCATCTGATTTGCATGCTGGCTGCTGTTTTAATGTCTGCCTCATTGTCATTCCCTTTATCTGCCAGATACTGCTTTAGAAATTAGGTATAGCTGAATGGAAGAGCCTTGATAGTGGATGTCTACCGATCTGTATATGGCTGGCTGATAAGGTTACGAATGCACGATCACACAGCTAATCGTATAATATCACACATGCTTCCATAAAAAGAAGCATATGACTCGTACGCTTTACAGCAAACCATGCGAGACAGTGGGCTGCTACAATGTATATCAAATATATAGAATGTTACGCAATGGAAATTGGAAAATAGCTATGTTATCGGATAACATATTCGCATTGAAATTGTTATTATATGCTTTTAAACAGTTAATGTAATAGCAGTGAATGGCTTTTTTTTCCAAGCTGTAGATCTACATTGTTCTATTGTAATTAATGATGATATATTCTGCAAGCGGTTTCCTTTATTCACATATTTATACAATTAGGCACCTAGAAAAGAAACGAAAAACCATGATTATCGGAAAATGGTGAAAGGTGCACTTATTGACGTCACCAGATGCTGAGATTGGGCGGGGGATGGGCCTGTAGATTTCAATAGCTGCATAAACCAAGAGTGGCCCATATATATATATATATATATATATATATATTTAACCCAAGAGTTCTGATGCCCATGTTTGAGATATTGTATTCAAATTAAGCCTTAAATCCATTTTCATAGTTAGGATCCCTCCCTATGAATCCCGGTTTTCCTAATATGCAGGCACATCGTTTGTGTACAAATTCTCATTATAAGGAAGACTCTGGGAGATAGTATTTAAGCGAATGAAGTTGCCAGTCGGCTAGTGGGACTACCTGCAAGTTAGGTGGAGCCTTAATTCACTGAGTGAGCCTAACCTTCAGTGTCCAAGAATACAGACAGCCTCATGCTCATCTAATACATCCCAGTGATGCATGGATTGGCTCTGAAAGGCGTCCCTTACTTGCAATACACAAAGATCTCGTCTTTTTAGGTATAAGAAAAAGTTTGTGAAACTATATTGTAATAAAGTCAAATGTTTCTCGAAACATAGGCACTCCTTAGTAATTTTATAGAATGGGCTCTGATGACTAGTCTTGATAGAGATTGTGTGTTCTTGTGTAAAGTGTTAGATGTGGTGCAGTCTCCATAGCAACGATACGGTGGTAAATAATGGAACTGCCTTCCATTAGAAGGCTAGTACAGTGATGGAACTTAAACATCCATGGACTAGGCATATGTCTTCTTGGGCGAGACCAACGACCGATTAAGGTCTGATTCTCTACATGGGCGGACTAGATGGACCAAATGCGTCTGATCTGCCGGAAAAGTCTATGTTTCTATATAACCATTGGAAGGTTCCTGTTTCTCCAGTTTTACCAGTCAATCAAAATGGCTTTTTTAATGACTTTTATGTCTGGTAGAAAATAAACCTGGATCTGGACACGGCTGTTCCCAGTGACTACCTTGAAATGGGCGAGGCTGGCTCTCAACCACCAGTCACGGCCTCCGTTGGGCAGTTCTTGGTCTAGTGAGTGAAACTCATTGAGTGTTGTGCTATGGCTTGTTACCACGGAGATTGGTTGAACCTAATTACAAGGGGTGGAAGCTGGAAATAGGGGGGGGGGTCGTATGGAACTACTGGAGGTACAAAGATGTTCTATCTAATCCAGCAGGAGAAACCATTTGGTATTTGATGCTTTCAATTAGAACCCAAGAGTTGATGCAGACTATAGGGCTATAACGTGAAGCTTTATATTCAGGGCGTCATTGCAAATGATCTAATGTTTTAACCCCTTTCGAGCCTACTGAATTGAATAGCAAAATGTCACAGCAATTTCTAGTAGCGGAGACCAGTGTAGGAAATTCTCTGACATTCTAGAGCCTTGACATACTGCATCATTATTCTGAGGTCTCATAGTGTGGTGTTTGGTGTGAATTGATTATTGCATTAACCCCTGCCTTTCTGAAATAATGCAGGAATGTAGGTAGAAGTGGCTGCGGAGGCCATTATTGTCTTCAACTGGGTGTATCCCTGGATCTCTTTAACACGTTTGGACAGTTACAATGCTAAAAGAAATTAGAATTATGTTTTAGCACTAAGCAACCATCATTAGAGAAGCCTATACATGGAAATTGGCACCGTTTGTGGTTCGAAGCCTTTGACCCATGCTGAAAAGTTACAGAACTAAGCCAAATAAACTACCCATCGGTCTATGGGCAACCATCAGATGATATGGGAGGGTGAGACATGACTATATCTACATTTTAATGTATATAAAAGATCTGTGTAATTATTCTTTTCACCATTTACACTATAGACGGAGGCCACTAATGTCTTAAAATCCCATAGCTACACTCAAAGGACTAAAGTATCTTCCTGCTCAAAAAGTCAACTATAAAAGGTAAATTTATCATTCATATTTTTAACGTATTGATGAGAATTGGCAAACCTGTAACATAAATGAAAACATAGCCTTGTTCTGAATGTCCTAACGCATAAGGACTGATGTTCGATGGCTGGACACACCCATGTATTTACTATGGCGGACATAGTGCTTTTATTTTCTAAATCCATGTGAGCTTGCAATTGAAATGCCCTGATGGTCAATTTTTCATTGTAAATTCCCTTACTGTATTATCCTCTACCACTTCTGATGGGAGGCTGCTCCATTTATTCACCACCCTCTATGGATGGACAAAAAAACGTGCAACAGGGTTATCTTTGGTGAATTCACGGGTACCATATAGATCGCAAAACACATTTGGAACTGGCAGTTTGCATCTATAATGAGAAAAATGGCATTTAAATTTCACTGTCTGGAAGCAAATGGGAGACATGCATATTCCCCAGTTTGGCATGACTTCTAGGCTGTGGTTTGATAACATGAATACATCCCCCATCATTTCAAGCATTAAACCTATATAAAATGCAAAGAGAGAACCAGTAGCAAGCGGGGGAGCAGCGATTGTATTAGACGTTTATTTTGGGGGAAAAAGATAGGATTAGGGACGAGAGAGGAGGCGTTAAAATATAATAAATTCAGATGTAATCAAGTATGCTCATGGAAATGATTCTGTATTTGATTAAAATGTAAGCTGTCAGTACACAGAATCCCGAACGAAGATGTTATCTGTATCCTCCGCACTGCTTAATACACAACTGTATCAGATACCCATTAGAGAAAAGAATCACTTTTAATTTACTGTATAAATTGTCTAATACCCACATGTGACTAAACTGAGCCTGTATCCCAGAATTTGTTATTTTTCATTGGTAATCCCAGCAGGAGTAAACATTTTTTTTTATAGGAATCCTTACAAAAAAATAGAATTTTGGTAACTGCTAAAAATTGTAACCCGGCTTTAAGTTATGGGTCCAGAATAATGCATATTTTTTAACCTACAATATTTCCCATTTAAATACATGAGCCAGCAGATGGTTCTATCAGCCATTCCACCAAAGGTCTTGATGCTCTATCTGACCCATGGTTTAAACATATATGAACACTAATGAGGAACATGCCCTGTATAGCACACTTAATTAAGTTCTAATCATATAATTTTGACATTCAAAGCCATCTACCTCATAGCTACCTGTACATGTTTATGTGCTCATATGTCATCACATGTCGATGAATCTGACCAGAGGTTTACTGGACATTTTACTTGTCTGCCCAATGATCAGTTCTTCCCCACCAACCAAGTTTATTTGACTTAAACTGTTCTGTATATCCACCAATTGCTACACAACTTCATGCTGTCAAATCCAAACTTAACAAACTTTGTATTCACACAAAAGTTTGGACGTTAACTATTGTGCAAGTATACAGTTAAATGACATCACAACTGTCTGCCTCTCCGCTTTACAGTCCCTGTCTGCACCACCGTTACCCTCACGCCTGCCTTCTTGAAATCTCCATGTATGGTTTGCAATTTCCCTGCCTGTCTTTTGTCTTTGCACTCCGTGATTTGCCCACTTTATTAACCATGTGTAACCATAAGTTCCAACATTTGGAATGCCCCAAGATGAATGCTTTTTATTGGGAAGTGTGGATAGAGGAATGGCAACAATGGGGATTTACCATTATATTTTAAGTAGCATTCTGACCTTTTGATAGCTTTTTAATTGTTTAAGAGACTTACACAATTTAAAAGAGCACTCTAATCACACGCATTCTATAGGTATTGGAGTTCTTCTGTCTCACTTAAGCCATCCTCTAGTTGCCTCTAGTATGCTCCTTGCTTATGCTCAGCAGAACGACCGTTATAGTCAAAGGGAGCTGATCTCCAATTGAAACTATTGGGAGTAGCAGCTGCCATTCACATATTTGCTATCTGAACACTGATGTTTTGCTAGCATATATACAATTATCTGCTGCTTCAGTAACTTCAGTAGAGGCAGCCAGGGTAGGACAGAGGTCTCATCTTCAGAGGTCTCATCTTCTAACTCCAAAATACATGCAGTAAAAAAGAAAACTACAATTTTGGGGACTTGACTGTTCCTTGAATTTAGGAACATATCGTCTTCTGTTTATATGTTCCATATGAAGGGCTGTTGCACACTGTTATACATTCATACCCAAAATTCCGAACTGCTAGAAAGGAGACACTGAGGAATTTTGGTCCCATTCAGGGATTCTAGATCATAAAGAGGGATATTCCGCATGTGTCATCTTAACTCCTTGTGTGAATGGAATTATGGATAAGTCACCATACATAGCAAAATTTCAATATTCTTCACCAATTTGGATCATGAAGGATTCATAACAACTGATGATGAAGCAGTGTCCTCCAGAGTCCCAAGGTTTAACCTGCTTCTAAGTTCTAACGTAACACAGGGTAGGCCAAAATTTAGAATTCGATCCATTGCCCCAAATTTAATAAAGTTACACTAGCCCAGCAGAGGTCAATATCTCATATCCGACTTTTCCAGTTTGCTGGGCTTCACAGTGTTCTACAGCCCTAAAAGTCACTATAATGCATATAAACCACAGAAAATGTGTCTATATATTAAAAGGCATAAATGAAACATTCTTCCTATATGAATAGCTCATAAAACCACTGCCTCATCGCCATACACATCCTTAAACAAAAACGTCCTTCTTTTCCAAGTTGAATTGTTGGGAGTCATTGTAATATTTATTTCAGGTCAGGACTGATCATACTAATGCAACGAGATACTTGGCAATTCTGTATTCCTCCGGTTCTCACAGGGTTAATGGTGTGTTTTTGTCTGTACCCAAGTTGTTTTTTTTATCATCGTGTTTTGGTTTTGTGACTTTTTTTCTCTTCTATTTTTTGTCACAATTTATTTGCCAAAGCTTGGTGGTCTTGTTTATTATCTTTTTAAAAAAAAATCTTATTATGTTGTATTATCACTAAAATAGTACTAAAATAGTATTTTTTTTGTTTTGTTTTTTTATGTTTTTTTTAGAATGGATAAACCTTTCGGCAGTGTATCCAATTACACAATTTACAATTCAATACACAGGTCTTTTTAGAGAGTTGTCCAGGAAACCTCCCTACAAGAATCCCAAGCTCTAAGCAGATAATATCGCTAATCTGCGAAAAATTATTTAAAACAATATTCAAAGAGCATATATTTCCTTTAGCTTCTCTTTAAAAAAAATCTGTGTGTTACGTGAAATAATGGGTGACTTGTCCTATGACTTCACCAGTAGCTCAAATCCCACCACAAAGACACTTGAAAGACATCTTCAGGCCGCTCCTTTTTTCCGTCGTAAGAGCAAATTTATGTCATTGGAGGTTTATGGTGCAGCAAGGTGCTTGTTGGAATATTGATGAAATGCTGTAACCTGTGACTCCCAGTGGAAGGGTGCTGGGAAGGATCATAATTCTTCAGTTATCACTATTTGTAATTAGACTTTTTTTTAGAGGTAATTTCTTGGCTTGGATATGAGCATTCTATGACATAAATGCTTTTAGTGCATTTAACCTGAAACATAACAATCAAGACTGGCTATTAAATAAAATTGTAGTTATTAGAATTTACAAACCATGGTAATTTTGGAAGTGCTTCTCTTAAAATATGTATAATTTTAACAATAAAGATAATAACATTATTAAAATAGGGATTATTCATCAATTAATATATCTCAATGAAAAAATAGGTCATTAAGGTGACTAGTCTTATCTTCTTTAATTACTCATGGCCTCTTGGTTAATGATATAAAAAAAAGAAAAGTTCTCACGCCGGTGCCACAAAAAAGCATTTTGCCTTAGGCCTGTATAGAGTTTTTTGGACCTGTTCCTGTCATAGATGCAGGACCATCTTCAATGATAATGGGGCCCTAGACCAATCTCCATAGCGGATGTACCCAGTAGGCAACAAAGCTCTACCTGATAAGCAGATAAGACCAGCTGGGACAGGTAGCCATTCTCCAGTTGCAGAAGCCTCTCGTGAGGTTTGCAACCCTGGCACAGATTATGGCTGAGAGTGTCAGAGTTGGGGTGCAATGGTTTATCTATGGACTGGTATCCCATTACCCTCCTGTCAGTGAACCATAGCCTCTTCTCGGCTGCCAATCCTACTTTGGCCATCAAGGCAGCTTTTGCTCCATTGCTTGCGTCAGGAGGCTTCCAGCACTCAATGGAGAAGCCTGGCGCATTCAACAGCAAATGCAAGGATTCTACAGGTAATACTGCTATTTTTCATATATGAAGGGGAAGCATTTCACATTAGGAGGTTGGCTAGTGCTCACCATGGCTGTCCACCCCTTCATGTTTAGTCACCTGTAGGTGCTTTGTCTATGATCTAGTTCGGGGCTCAAAGGACAGCTGCTTTTGGTCCCTAAGGTAAGCTTGGGCAGCAACTCCTTTTGTCCTGCTTTAAAAATAGTCCTGCATAGATGGATGAAATCATTAAGTAATGGAAGCAGTGAGCTAATTGCTGACTAATCTCTTAGCAAGAGAGTGGTTCTGGGAACATGATACCATGTCTCCGAAGTGCGTTCCTCAGTATAGAAATAACTTCTCCAAACCCTGATTTATTGGTAATGTGATCTTTGCCTATAGTTTATTACACATGTAACGGAGAGATTTCTGTGGATGAATCACTTGCTCAGCTTCTGTAACAAATAAATGGTACCCAAAAACATGGGTTTGATGATGTCTGTTAGGTAACTTTCCTTAGCAGGATAAGACAGTACAGCTGGTAGATAGTCCCAGAAGGGGCACAGGTGGAAAAGCCGGCTGGCGAGCACAATAAAGAGGTGTTGTCTATGTAGGGTCTCTGGAGAGAAGCAGCTGCTAGCGTTCTGTGATTATTACACAGCTCAATGCTTCCAAAGGGCGGTGGCTGTTGGAGGTGGGGGCACTATGTCCATGTGTACGAGCAGAAACCCTACAGAAACGATAAAGAACGGCTCAAGGGCAGCCTGATGACATCAAAGGACCAGTTGAGTCACTGCGTCCGCTCCGTCGCCTACCTATTGAAATTCTAATTGATGTCTAGCTACCTTCATGCACATTGTGTGAGTACTTAATGATCAGGGCTTTCTCGTAGCCCTTTCTGCTCACTGATTTTATGTACATATAATGTCGAACTGCCGTGTATTGTGCAGAAGGAGGAAAAAGCCAAAGCCTGGTCCTTTATCAATACTTCCAATAATCAAGAACGCATAAGTAGATAAGTAGCCAGTATAGTCATTTCCGAATTACATATGCACCGTCTGCAAGATCAGTTATTGAAATAGGTAATCTCTCGCTGTGGGAACCGCAAGACCCATCAATTGATCTTTTATTGGTAGAGGATGATGGGAGTTGAGTGTACAATAGAGTTTGCAATACATGGCTTGATTTCCTGACAAATACATAATGTTACTAACTGTATATAATAATCTAAGCTGTAAACATAGTTTTGTTTAAATTGTTTTTTTTGTTTGATTTACATAAATACTGTTAGCACATATACACAGTTTTTTGGGTAGGTTTCTCATCAAATGTAATAAGAGCACATCCAAATTCTTGATACATTTGTAAAAACAACTAAGGATCCGAGGACTTTTGGAATATAACATTTGACAACAGTAAAGACCCATTTGGCCCATTTAGACCTCCCATGTTTTAAGACCTTAATACATTCTTGGTCCTTGATCTTCAGAACACCCTTATATCCATACAATGCATGCATACATTCCAGCACTGTATTAACCTCTACCACTTCTGCTGGAAGGCCGTTCCATTGTCCTCTGAGTGAAGCAATGCTTTCTACCGCTATGACTCTGACCCTCCAATTCAACACAATGGTGTTTTGTGTTAGCATTTCTCCTCCTGAAATATAATTTGATCATGTGCTCTTTAACCCTTTATGTATTTAAATAATTTTATTCTGAAAAAATCGTTTTAGATGTTAGGCATTTTTTATAGTTTACCCATTTAGGCCAGGGTACTAGCAATAGTCCAAACGTGTTACTTGAGTACAAATAGATAAGGGGGTATTTGTATGAAAAAGTAGAGCTTTCTGCTCTTACAAGCTTACAATCTATAGAATTTGGCATACTAAAACAAAAGGCCCTAGGCGACCTAGTTCTGGACTGTCACTGTTGCATAAGCTTTGGCTTCCCTTTCAGCTGCTCTTAATTTTGCAACATGCCGAGGAAAATATGCAAATCTTTAGCTCTTTCCATGGAAAAACAGAATTCTCCAAAAAGGATTCTAGTATTGGAGACCTTTAATACACGTCAAAGCATTGGTTGCATATGAAACTAAGAAAACACATTCTTTATCCATCTATGTAGAACATTTTTATGACTACATCTTTTTTTACATCGGTCCAATAAAATGTATTGACGTTTCCTTCTCAATTTCCTCCTTGCCTGCCTTGTTTTACTAAGCAAGCAATGTAGCATGCGCAGTTGTAGGCAGAATTCCTCCTTCAGCATGTGCAGTAGCTCGCGATGGGTCAACTGGCATACCCGCAGGTGCGTTCCTATTAAAAGCAAAGAGAGTTCAACTTGTACTCTTGTGGGTTGACTTACAGCCGCCCAATGGCTTTGATTTAATGTTGCATACTTGCAAGCAGCTGCTGTTCGATTCACAAATATATAAGCTGAGTACCCTTTGATTTCATTGGAAGTTCAATGCTTGGGCTGGGGGAGAATGTGTGTATGTGGGTAAGTAACTGGCTCAGTGATAGGAAACAGAGGGTGGTTATTAATGGTACATACTCTGAGTGGGTGACTGTTGCTAGTGGGGTACCACAGGGGTCAGTTTTGGGTCCTATTCTTTTTAATATATTTATTAATGACCTTGTAGAGGGATTGCATAGTAAAGTATCAATCTTTGCAGACGATACTAAGCTCTGTAACGTGGTTAACACAATAGAGGACAGCGCACGATTACAAATGGATCTGCATAGGTTGGAGGCTTGGGCTGGGATGTGGCAGATGAGGTTCAACACAGATAAATGTAAGGTTATGCACATGGGGAAGAAAAATCCAGGCTGGGAATATGTATTAAATGGGAAAACACTGGGGACGACTGACATGGAAAAGGACTTAGGAGTTTTAGTTAACAGTAAATTTACCTGTAGCGACCAGTGTCAGGCAGCTGCTGCTAAGGCAAATAAAATCATGGGGTGCATCAAAAGGGGCATAGATGCCCACGACAAGGAAATAATTCTACCCCTGTACAAGTCACTAGTCAGACCACACATGGAATACTGTGTACAGTACTGGGCACCAGTGTACAAGAAAGATATAGTGGAGCTGGAGAGGGTTCAAAGACGGGCAACCAGAGTAATAAGGGGAATGGGAGGACTACAGTACCCAGAAAGATTATCAGAATTGGGGTTATTTAGTTTGGAAAAAAGACGGCTTAGGGGGGACTTAATAACTATGTATAAATATATAAGGGGACAGTACAGAGATCACTCCCAGGACCTATTTATACCCAGGACTGTATCTACCGTGTTTCCCCGAAAGTAAGACAGTGTCTTACTTTCTTTTTATCCCTAAAAGCCCCACTATGTCTTACTTTCGGGGTATGTCCTATATTGGGAAAAAATTGTCCAATTTTTTTTTTAACCATAAAATTAACATATACACCAATCCACACGTATACACAAATCCACACACATATACACTAATCCACACACATATACACTAATCCACACACATATACACCAATCCACTCTCACTTAATGCTTTCCTACCTTTCCTTTCTTCTTTCAGCTTCTTTTCCTCCTCTTCGCTCCTCTTCTTCAGTTCTTGTCTCCTTCCGGGTCAGAGGGCACGGACAGCGGTGGGCGCGGCTTCAGTGTTGTGCGCCGGGATCTGACAAGAAACCCCGGCGCACAACAGCTGTTGCCGCGGTGATCACAAGGGAGCGGTATCGGAGGTCATTAACAGACCTCCGGCTCCCTTGAGTGATCTTAAGCCGGGTTGAACCCGGCTTAAAATCACTCAAGGGAGCCGGAGGTCTGTTAAAGACCTCCGATACCGCTCCCTTGCGAGCCTGCTCCTCCAGCGGCGGACATTACTGTCCGTCTCTGGAGGGGTGCCGGGTGCCGCAGGTTGGCACCCCCTGGAGTGTGGCGCCCTGTGCGGTCGCACACCCCAAAGGTCGGCCCTGCTCTAAGGGGCCGGCCTTAGGGGTCTGCGGCCGCACAGGGTTTAAATAAAAACATCGGGGTTTTTTTTCAACTTTATTTAACATCCTCCATGTTAAATAAAGTTAAAAAAAACTTTATTTAACATCCTCCATGTTAAATAAAGTTTTTTTAACTTTATTTAACATGGAGGATGTTAAATAAAGTTAAAAAAAAACCCCGATGTTTTAATTTAAATCCTGTGCGGCCGCAGACACGTAAGGCCGGCCTTGGTGGGGACTTCCCGGCCCCTTAGAGTGGCGGACCCGGTCGCAGGTGCGGCGGGCCTAAGGGGCAGGCGCCCCTTATGCCCTGCGTTAATGCGGCCGTAGGCCGTAGGCAAATCCCCCGTGTTTCCCCGAAAGTAAGACATATGTCTTACTTTCGGGGTACGGCTTATATTAGCCGACCCCTCTGAAACTCCCGATACGTCTTACAATCGGGGGTGTCTTACTATCGGGGAAACACGGTATAACAAGGGGACATCCTCTACGGCTGGAGGAAAGAAGGTTTCTACACCAGCACAGACGGGGGTTCTTTACAGTAAGAGCGGTGAGATTATGGAACTCTCTGCCAGAGGAAGTGGTGATGGTAAACTCAATAAAAGAGTTCAAAAGGAGCCTGGACGTGTTTCTGGAAAGCAATAATATTACAAGTTATGGATATTAGATTAATAGGAACAGAACGTTGATCCAGGGATTTATTCTGATTGCCATATTTGGAGTCGGGAAGGAATTCTCCCCCTGGTATGGGGCAATTGGCATCTGCTTCATAAGGGTTTTTTTGCCTTCCTCTGGATCAACACAGTAGGGACACAATATGTATATAGGTTGAACTTGATGGACTTTGGTCTTTTTTCAACCTTATGAACTATGTTACTATACAATTTGAGCGATCATTGGCTACTACACATCCTTAGGCAGCCTATGGCTTGCTCCAGTAAAGGCAGGCAATAAAGGAGGCCAATCAGACGCCTATAAATAAGGAAACGCAGGCACCACTTTGCATGCAGTAAAATGTACTAAAATCCATGCAAAATTTGACAAATTAAGGGTTTTATTTGTAGAGCGCCAACTGATTATGTAGCAATATAAATAGAAGATCATGAAAAATTAACAATATAAAAACTGACAAGATATAAATCTAATGATAAAATTAAGACACGTTAAGATATACAGGTAGAGAAGGAGACATGCAAGCTTACAATCTATTAAGTAGTGATCAAGTAAGCAGGTGACTCACAGACGGCATTGGCTTGGTAAATGGATATTGTAGTTGTTGGACGGACTAAGGTGTAAAGTAAACAGGAGAAGTGGCTTTAAATTGCCTTAGTATAAATCCAATCATGTTCCCCCATTGTACAGTGACAGCAGGAATCAATCAGCGAGGGTACGTTCGGTATCCACTGCCTGTAGCGTATAATACAGGAAGCCGTAAACTAGAGATGGAGCAACAGTTTGTTGCTCGGCAACAAGACTCCCATTACACCCTGCTCCCGGACGTGTATCGATTTTTCCAGATTAGAAGCGGAGCCATCTCTTTTCCACCCTCGTATTGCTTGGTATAGTTTGCCTAAGACGTACAATTTGTCTTGAAAGATTCAGATAAAGGACCTTAGGACTGTAATTGGCTTAGCAACAAGGATCTTAAAATCCAGTTGTGTTGGATAGTACATTTCTTTTTAAGGTTACATAAATAAGTCGCCGTGAAAAAGAAAACCCCAGTTGGAATGGGTGGAAGAGTTAATAAGTTGAGATTTCCAGCAAAGAGGTCTTCTATAATAATATTTTTAATTAATCTTACAGCTAAATTACCCGTATAACATGATGGATTGATTATCTGTACAGTTGTAGTTCACTGTATTTTTTTTAATAATGATATCTTTCTTAGGCAACCTTTATTATCTTTCTTAGAAACCGGCAAACCATCATGTCATATTTACAACTAGTCTTTGGTCTCAAGATAAGACTATCTCACTTATCCAAAACAATTTCAGTTGTCTTATGTCTTCTTCTTTCTAAAACATGGAATCGGTCAGATTTAGTGATAACAATTAGAGTTCCAAGGTTCTACGCTATATTGCTGACTCCCCTGATGCTCAACTGGCCAGTCTTATAGAGAACGCCTATTTGATTAACGGGAATATTTTTTGAGACAAATCCCTGTCCAGTGAGTTAGTCCACCTTTAATTTGATAAGAGTCTCCAAAAAAAGGGAGGTATGAGCCGTTGAATGAGCCATGGAGATATTTCTCTTGTAAATGGCATGTTTTTCCCGGGTGCTTTTGTGTTGGTTACCTGATGTAATCCAAATTTTAAGAGAAGGAGACACTCAACCCCATTAGATGATGAGTTTAGGCCTTTCCATGCTTAGGTGGACTCAATGTATTCAAAGGCTTTTTGAAAGTTATTATTAGACTATGAAAGCCTAATAAACATTTCCTTGTCTGGGGACACTTCTCCCTGATCATTTTGGTGTTCATTTCTGTCTTGTTGGTTTAAGAATGAAAGCTACTGGGAGCTTATTTGTTGTAATAGTTAAGAAATGAATAGGAACCATCATTTCTGTAGGTATTCAGCAGTGTCTATGGAAACTAAAGATATGTGTGGAGAGAATACTAACAAAATTGCTCTTCCATCTACACATCAAAGCATTCACAGACATGTGAGGTCCCTCCTGACACTATTCTTTTCATTATTTTCAGTTAGTTTCTTCTGTTGTGTCTTTATTATAAGGTATTGCAACACAATGCTCATGGGAAGCCATTTTGTTTTCACCTACCCCAGGATACTCCTGCCTTTCCCTTTCATAAATAAATGATACCATGATCACGAGTAGAGCATTAACGAGGAAGTGATATAAACAATCGCACCATTATACGACACTTTGCTTTAATTTCATCACACTTATCTCACTTGAGAAAATATGACTATGTTTGAACTACCAGTTGTATCAAATGCTGTTGTTGTCAAAAATGTTAAGACTACCCCCTTGGAGCCTGAAATGCAAACATACATTGGTATTTTGGAAAGGAAAACAATTCTAACTTCCATTCAACACACTAAGAGCATCAAATAAACATTTTACAGGGTAAAAAAGATAAATAAAAACAAAATGATGAGAAATTTATTTCCCCTCTTGTATGCTCTCCCTCAACTCTTACTCCCTTTTCTTCCTATTTCTTCCATCATTTAGTCCCCCCTATATATTTTTTCCTCATACCACTTAACTGATCTCTCACTCACTCCTCAGTTCCCACACTCTTAGGTTACGAATATTTTGAACGTACTATACCACCATGCAGGCCCGGACTGGGACAAAAAATAGGCCCGGGCATTTAAGCCCGAGCAGCCTATATTTATTTATTGTTAAAGCCCACCCTTCATGTACCATCTTTGCATTTACTCATTCACACAAATTATTAACACTTTCATTAATGCAGTCTCGCAAATCATTCAAGCAATTCATCCACGCATGAATTCATTAATTGTCATACGCATTCACACAATTCATCCACACATTTATTCATTCATTCTCATACGCATTCACACTACCCCCTCTCCCCATCTTATCTGCCCCTTCTCACTATGTTCCCCCTTTTCACTATGTACCCCTTTTCACTATGTACCCCCTCTCACTATCTATCCCCTCTCCCCATTTCTCACTATCTAACCCCCCCTCTGCCCCTTCTCATTGCACCCCCCTCCCTCACCCTACTTACCTTGTTGCCGAAGCAAGCAGCAACTGCGGCCAGGCCTGCGGCAGGACCGGACTGACTGGGCCTATGCGGCCTCTACGGCCGCATTAACGCAGGGCATTACATTAAAGGGGGTCTGGGGCCGCACAGGGCTTACATTAAAACATCGGGGCCTGTGCGGCCGCAGACCCCTAAGGCCGGCCCTGGTGGGGGCTTCCCGGCCCCTTAGAGTGGCGGACCCGGTCGCAGTTGAGGCGGGCTTAAGGGGCAGGTGCCCCTTATGCCCTGCGTTAATGCGGCCGTAGAGGCCGCATAGGCCCAGTCAGTTCGGTCCTGACTGGGCCTATTTTAAGGTAGGGGCCTGGAGCTGCAGCTCCATCATCCCCTAAGTCTAATCTATCATCATGTACTTATGTTGTTTTACAACCTTACTATGAATGTATTTGTGTAATTGTGTGTGAGAGGGAGTATATCTTAACATAAGTGTGTAAATGAATGTGTATGTTTAAGTGTGTATGTGAGCATGAATGTGTATGTGTATAATTGTGTGTGAGAGAGAGTATGTTAATATGAGCATGGATGTGTGTGTATAATTGTGTGTGAGAGAGAGTATGTTAATATGAGAGTGTAAGTGTGTGTTATTGAGTATGTTCAAGCCTGAAGGTGTATGTGTGTTAGCTTGAGTGTGTAAGTTTGTACGAATGTAAGAGTGTGTGAAACAATGTGTGCCAGTTACCAAATGGGCTAAGGGTGATGTTTGTCAGACTTTTGTACCCCCCCCGGTAAGCATTTATAATAAAGATGGACTTATGTTGGCAGATGCTCTTTTCCATGGAGTTACAGTAGATGCATGCTAATGCTGATTATTCACCGCTATAGGGTCACTGTGACAGACCTCCGTTTGATGGTGTTTAACTGGCCGGAGAGCAGTAGTTGTGTTATATTCACTATGTAGTGCAGGAATTTAGTCCAGCCCTCCCATACTTGTGTCGGCAGTAGTAGTCAGCAGACCTGGCCAAGGACACCACCTCCAGCAGCTCCTCAGAACCTAATTACCAATGTCTCCTGTTCCTCAGCCCCAAAGTATTTTGTACTGAAAGTCAGGATAAGATGCCACCTCTGAATGCCCATTGAGCTGTAGAACACTGGGGAGGCTCACCACCCAATGATGCAATCAGTCCTATTGTACGGCTGGATGGTCTAGTCTACAACAAGATGGTATTGTGCCTTTAAACATGATCACATAAAATATGGCAGTAGGAAGTTCAGAGCTTCTAGGTGCCGGCTTGGAAGTTAAACACAAGAAGGAGGTATTTAGGTTCCATGTCAACCTAGAGGCAATGAGGTGAATTTTCCAGTAGGCTGTCTCCTGGAACTGCAAGACCCAACATACAGAGTTAAAACATATGTTTACAAATATAATCATTACTGTGTTAAATATATAAAATGTTATTATTATATTATTTATTGTTTCATAAATACCCTTAAAAAGACAAATACGTAAAAGTAAAGCTTTGTGGGTTCTGAAGCCAAAATGAATAGAAAAATACATTTTATTCAACTATAATTCATCTATTACACCCATCTACTTTTTTTCCTTTTCACTTGATTTTATGTTGTATATTGATGTTATTCTACATATTTGAAATCTCTTCTAAATTGTTTATGCATCAGCTGCCTAATATTTTGCAGATTTTCTGTGAAATGGTAATTCTTTTAATTTCCTTGTGCTTATTTGCCCTGGTTTTTGCTAGCTAATTTTCTTTCCATATTTCATGAAGCATCTCCTGATGGCAATTTGCAATTGATGGGCCATTTCAATTAGCCAGATTGCATGTAACTGGAGCACGCTTGCCTGGCCTTTTCATGAAATCTGGTGGAAAGTCAAGTTCCTGGTGTAGCAGAGGGGATGAATGGATGGGAAGGGTGACAAACTCCTTTTCTGGAGTTTTAAGCCTTATTCTCCAGTAATTTGTAGGAGCAGATGGACTCTTGAGAGTACCTCGAGGCAGAAGAAAGAGAGTGATTGTCATCTGTGATTTTATGTCCAGTGCTGGATGGAACCTCAGTGCATATGGAATAATGTTATTAAGCAAATCATCACGTGTACTTTGAGGACATAACCCAGGAGTTTTATCCTATCTGGTAATCCACGCAAGCTTTCTTTCCTTGGGTTAAATGTTAAACCACGCAGTATTCATTTCCAGACGCCCATGAGGAAAGGTCAGCAGTCAGAGTCACTGGGAATTGTATTATTCCAACTGTATTGGTTTATCTCAGGTGACCTGTCTATCTCCCGTTTCATGGGCATGTTGCGATAAGGAGGTAAAATTGACAGATATTTAGACAAAGAGAGCGAGGCTACATAATAAGGGATGAGGTCAGTTCCAGGAAGGTGGCGGGATCAGATGCGGGTCTTTCATAGATTATGGAGATGGAGCAGAAGGGTGGAGCGCCAGGCTGGCTGAAATGTAACCTTTTGATTGCTGATCACATTTGGAGTTTAGAATGTGGTTCCTATGAGAGTTCAATGGATTCAATAAATAAATAAAAATTATTAAAACCAATATAAGATACCATTAAAAAAGGATTCGCTGATCCCATTAACAGTCTTATAAAAGTATTTAATATAGAAGTCCCCTAGGTGTCCATTGTTCTACAAGAGTAGGTATCTGCCTAGAACACCATGTATTAGGTGCAAAAAGGGGCAAAAAACGGGAAAATATTTCCACATGGAGAATTTCTAAGGTTAATGGCTATTATAATCACTCCTTATTATTCTTGGTGAAAATAAACTATTGTCTGAAAAAAGAAAGACTAAAAAATACGCAGAAAAGCCAAAATGCTGGTGTTTTCTTTTACCTTTATGAAGTCCCTCTTTCTCTCCCTTGCTTTCCGGTGACAATATCTTCCTGATATCAATAAAAACCTGAAAAATAAGAACCATGCTAATTTTCCCCTCTTAAAAGATCATTTAAATTAAACTATTATTTAAATGAATATGCTACAAGCTGATATAACAATCCTGAATTTAAATAAAAGACAACAAAATGGGGCAATTTGTCACCTGGAGAGACTTTTAATTCAATGAATAAGACCCTCCTTGTCCATTGCTCTCCAGTGACTGTTCTGGACTCTCCCCATGTGAACAGTCTGTCTTTTGTTCTACAGAAGCTGTTCTTTGATTTGCGACATACAGAAAAGGCTTTTTTCCCCCCTTGCCTACCCAGCTCACTCACAACAGACCTCTTTTTCTAAAGCGGCTTCATTTGACTTGTCTTGTTTCATTCCTTGGCTGTGGTGAAAAGTGGAATTTTCTTTGACATTTTTTACACGAGTTATGGTCTCTATTTGTCTGGTGTATATGTATTTTTATGAAGGCATTCATTGCAAGGGGGTTAATTAATTTTGAATTAATAAATAATGCCACCTGTACAAGCTTAATTCACCTTATCCTAGAACATTGTTTAGAATGCTTAATGGTTCAGCTATTTTTTAAATATCTTAAGTGTTTCTCTTAACGGAAGACTTTCTTTAGGACCCTCTGCCCCCCCCCTTAAATGTTGGCATGTATGCTCAAGTTTCGGTCTGGCATTCACACTTAAAAGGACAGGCCAGACATCATATGTGTTCTCTAGAATCCCCCTTATAAGCATTTGCACCTTTCCCCACTCCCCAGCTATTTTACGTCCAGAAGGTGTGTTTGGCATGTCCAGTTATCTCCAGTGCTGGCTCGGACAGTGCTGCAGCGAGGGTCTATTCAGACCCCCCGTACACATCATGCACAAAAAGCACTCCCATGGGCTTCAATGGAAGTGCTTCCCTGCTGCTGATTGCTTGCTTCAAGCAGCCAATCAATGGCAAGAACATGGAGGATGAAGAAAGCAGCAGCTGCAGAGCTGCAGTTTTCTACATCATGTAAGTGCTTTATTTTTCTCACAGTACTCACAGAGGTTTAGGGCTATGTATTATAACCCTTTAATATGTATTATTCTTTAGTGGGGCTGTCAGCTAAAGTAAACTGTCCCTTCAAATTCCCTGCATCTTCATATATCCACTTGACCTTGTCTTCATGATTGGCTGCTTGCCTTGTAACTTAAGATAAAATGATTGGAAAAACAGAAAATGAGAGATGGATGACCGCCACATTTTCAATTACTAAACAAGACTAAGAGGTGATAGTAATCATGGTTTTCAATTATTAACCTTTTGTAATAAGAAAAATAACTTGAAGCCAATTCTCAGTCGACTAATGCTGTTTTTCATTGCTGTTTCATTTAGCACTTTGTTGCTCAATGTAGCTTTATAAACAACTTCTCTTGAACTGTAGATGCAGTACGATAAATGTTGTGTTGTTCATATGACACAGAAGCACTGATAGGTTGTTGCCATAGAACGTAAAAATGTCTAATTAGAACATCACCTAAAAATTGAAAAAATACACTATCTACACTATCATCCCCCCAAAAATTACTGTGTGTAATAGCTCAAAAAATCAGTAAATAGTAACAATGCAGTGCGCTTACCCCACACCTTTTTTATATAAAAAAAAAGGTCAGGGCAGCCAGAAAGGACTATATCAGCTATTACAAAAAGCAGTGCAGGGAGGTGAGATAATCTGTTTAATGCTTTTGCTGGCTCATATTCCCAATTATATCAAGACCCCCGCCCCCTTTAAATGTAATTGCATTTAGTATTCATCAAGACTTTACACCCACTCACGGGATATTGATCAGGGATTCTGTGCAAGCCAAGTGGTGGGATTTAAGGGAAACTGTGTAAATGTTAAAAGGGTTAAAAATGCATGCAGCGCTACTATAGTAAAAACAGGGATATTATGGTATACCTTCGCCCGATATTACACAATGGTATATGTTATTTTTTTATAAGAAAAAAAAATATTAATAATTTATATGACTCTAGAACATGTTTAAAAAGATCAAAATTCACAGTTCTTGTTTCCATTCAATGATTTATCGGATAACATACTTGGTTTCCACCAGATCTCCTTATAGCAGTAGTTATTGATTATAGGTACTGTTCAGGAACAGCTTTTTGTGTCGTTGTGTGCAGACAGCTTCTTTTTTTTCCGCCTAGCCTCCCCCTGGACCTGGGCCGATCAATGTAGCCTTGAGAAACCCATAAGTTATCGGTAATAAATTGTGGGGATTCCTCCCTCCCAGCGGCTTTGGCTTTACTTTAATAATACTGCTAATTGCATCCGTCCTGCTAGGACCAAGGGTAACCTTGCTGTGGTCTGCAGTGTTCATCTTCATGTTAATAGTCTTTATAACTGTATTTTTACTATTCTGTATGAACAGCTTCTTTTCCACCATTAATTTACACGTTAAATAAATAATACCATAAATAATGGTATGTGTAAAAAGTGAGAAGACCAGTAAGAGGAGTGAAACAGTGAACAGAAAAAGTGATAAGCTAATAACTTTCCTGTTTAGTATGGAATCACAGCTGCAGCCCTTATACAACACTAATTAATAAATAATGCAGTTCATGTGTATGCTACTTGAGGATGCTAGTTGTAGCTGGCAAAATTATTTCCATTGGAATTCCCAGGGTATAGTGACTAAATTTCCCTTTAATTAAGAAATAGGCATCTTTAAAAACTATGGTTCAAGAGAATGTGGGTGAACATTGATGTATAGCACTGACTCTCAAAGACAATGGACAGTGCCTGTTTCCTGGTCTTCTGAGATAGGCACTAGGGATGCCATCAAGAGTTCAAGTGGATCTGTCAGGAAAATAGGCACTGACCTACTCAACTCATTTGATGACCTTTTGACATCCTATAGCTCAAAACATATAACAGGGAAGAAAAAAACCTTCTGTTGCATACAATTCTGTAAATAGTTACTCCTGTAGTCGGAGTTGCATTGCTCCTAAGGCCAACGGTCCACGAGGACCTCTTTCCTTGGTTCCTGTTTGTTTATATTGCATTTCCTCTCATATAAAGAATTTGCCTTGGGGTGCATTCCAATATTTTAGGACAGATCAGGAGACTGGCTGCATCTATGTAGCCTAGATTAGGATTTGTTAATACCCTAGCCTCTTTTTCTTAGTCTTGAGGGGATGAAAACCATCAAGACCTAAACGCCTACAGGTTGGCACACCACTGGTTTTTACTTGCTATGTCAAATGTACTAGCTTTTCTATAATTTACCATAAAGTTGGCTTGGCACATCTATGATTGTAATAACGAGACCACCAGATAATCTTTAATGTTTCAGGTTTGAGGGTTCTACAAATACAACTCCCCAGAAAGCCAGGAGATGCTGTTTGGCTCAATGTGGCCTTTCTATATGTGCCTTGTTACTTTACAATAATTACTCTTTAGCAATGTATGATGGGAGATGCACTTAGTGACCTCATTAATTCCATCCTGTGAGAGTTATAAATAGGCCATTATTAGGTGGCGGTGGTGTTATTTATCTGTTGCTGTCTTTAACCATTTTGTTGTCAACCTAGAGCCTCCTTTGGTTCCCTTTCAAGCATGATCCTAGTCGTTAATTATCTCTCTTAAGGTTACATCAACCTTTATTCATATGGTGCCAGATTGAACATATTTGTCCATAAATGAGATAAAATAACAATAATGTAATAATATCATACAAATTGCTCTCACGTTACATTGTCACTAAAGCTAATTAGCAGAGGGTAGCACACTGGTAATGTGTTCATTAAATATATTTGTTACTAGTGGCCAGGAGCTGTTCAACTGGAAGACATAAGCTCCAAGGCATTACGTAGATAATGTTATTTTATGATCTCTATGAATCTTCACAGAAGCAACCTCAGTGACCTCAGATGTATCTTTTTGATATGATGTTGCCCCCTTTTTAGCCGCGTGTTCTTTACCCTGTTTCCAAATATCTGTTTACATATCTGTATCCATCATGAAAAAGCATAGAGCTATTCAATAGGAAATGCATGGCCTCACTAAATGAATTATGTATGTCCTTCAGAAATCCATAACGCTTTGAAGGCACGAGACTTTTTAGAACTAAATAAATGTGGCGTTTGAAAAGTATTCCTATATTGAATGCCAAAATAATTCCTTTATCATCAAATGTCATGTAACACACAGAGAGAGAGAACACTGATATATTGAAAAGTTGCCATAGCAGCTAAAGGCCTTTTAAAACAGTTGTGCTGTTTTTCTTGAGGAAATAAAGAATTGGAAGTCTACTTAACTTAACTCTTTCTTAGCATACTAGAGCACCGACTTCATGTGTCACCTACGTGCATCTTCGCATGAGGAGTCTGCTGCTATTACATGAGAAGAGGCTTGACACCACAACATAGTACATATATATTATGTGTATTGTAGTGTGATATCATGGCATGTTTCACACACGGAACACCCAATCTCCACCTCTGTTTTATATAGTCTTATCATATTCTGCAGCGCTGTACAATGGGTACTTAAATCCAGATGTCAAACTCATCACTTTGGGACTCCCTCATTCACTTTGGGACTATTGGCCAGCATTGTACAAGTGACATCTTTAAGGAGAAGGCACTATCTCTCTGCTACAATGACCATGAATGACCATGCATGACCATGAATGATGATGAGTGTATACCTAGAGCAAAATTCCAAATGAGATCCAGAAAAAAATATTTTTTAAAATCTGGTAGAATTAACTGATTTAACCCAATCTAATCAGAAGTTTAATTATCCACCATGACAATCCATTGACATGAGACCTGATTATTGATAGAATAAGCTAGTGGGTACTCAATTTAAACATTTTTCTCTATAGAACTATTTACCTTGCAGCTATTCTGGTAATATGATTAAATAACGAAGTGTCAAAATAAATTGATGGTGAACGCAAATTAAGTCAAAATCAAAAGCACCAGGAACACAGTAGTGGATTGAGAGGTATATTATCCAAGGTCTAAATTGACTTTGCTAGACCTCCAGGAAGCTATTTTTTTGTATTAATTAACTTGATAGTTCTCATGATCAGTTTTCTAGGTTTTTTATACACATCTCCGTTACATAGATAGAAGATGCACGTTTTCCAATATTGACCTATGGTGATTTAGAGTTGTAGAACCCTGCGATACCCTCATACTCGACAAACATTCTGAGCTCCTAGAAAAGAGGAACATCGGGAGGAAATAATTAAAGGGAGATTTAGTAGACTTGTCCTAATGAGGGACCTTTGGGAGGCATGGAAGAAGTACTTGTAAGATCTCTCTTCTGAAGCCTAGATCTCATTATTATATTCTTCAGCTATATGTGGAATCTGAAAAATACAGGAAAAATAGTTCAGTAACTTGACAGTTCATAATCCATTTGAAATTCTGGAGAGTCATAAGGAGATATATTTTCTCTCTGAAAATGATTTTTTTTAAACATTTCTGTAGACTTGCACATTTAATACCGGAGGAGGCAGAACCATGTTGTGAGCGAGAAATCCATCTGGCTCCGTCTGATAGAGGATACAGATCCCCAGCTGGTTTTCTGGCTATATCAAGGTAGCAATGTAATTGCCTGCTGCCAGTTTCCAGGGGAAACCCCAGTAACACATTGCAGGAGTGTGATACATGTTTTCACTGCTAGCACATTGAGCCATCATTTCCCACAATCCCTAATAAGACAAATCTGCATATCTCAGAGCACAGACCGTACAGAATTTGGTCCTTAACATATGGTAGGAATGATCTCGGACTTGCAAATTACTAACCAGGGACCCTTGTGTATCTGTTACTGTTATATTTCATAACGCCTCTCTTTGCCGCACTGTGATACATGTCTCTCCAGCTCTGAAAAGGTCAAACAAGCTTATACTTTTTTTGTACTTTTTTTGGCAGATGAGCTGCCATCCCCCTGGAACTGTTGTCCTGTTTACTAGAATGGAGTATTAGATGACTCAGAAATAAGTTAAACTGATCTGAAATAGCAGATAATAAAATTTGTAAAGGCTTCCAGTATAGGCTTGTTATAGACATATGTAACAAATACGGAGTCGATTATGCTTAAAACATGTGTGAAGACTAGCGTAACGTGGCCTTTCAATTTAACCTAGTCTATCTGCAGACCTGAATTTTGTTTTAAATCATTTGGTTTAACACACTGTACTGGCTGCTTTATGGCATTACCAATAGACCTACATTAATAATATAGTCCCATGGGAAATTAAGACTGAGGCATTCTATACGTAACAGACAGTAAGACCAGAGCTTGGAATGCTTGTGTGCTAGATTGGGATAACAGATACATAAAGCGATTGCAGTGGACTATATACTAGAATACATACTGAAACTAATGATACCACAGCCCAAATGAAGCATTTCATTACAACTTATTTTGCTCTGAAACTATGGGGTGTGCAATACCATTTCAGGCTTCTACTAAGTTGATTCTACATTTAAAAAAAAATAATAGTTTGAATTCAGAGCATTTCGAAGTTTGTGTTCCAAGATTTTTGACCCGAAAACTGCTTATCTTGGCTTCCCCCCTCCTTTTTAGTAAATAATAGTTGGGAAATCATTTGATATTCCAGCATGTTGTTTGTGATCCATTTTCCTATAAGTGAGTCTGGATAGTTTTGTGCAACAAAAAAAAAATCACAGATCGTACAGTGAGTTCCCTGTTAGTGTCATGGAAGAAAATGATTTGCGTTATTTTGGGGAGAGAAGAATGTACAAGAGAAGCGTATAAAAGAGACAGAACAGTTGTTGTTGCCATTTCCTATCCAAAGGTTAGTGGCTCATAGTACAGCTATTCATAGATCTTGTGACAATGCCTATAATCTTGTAATTGAGCTAAACTGACTGCGGAAATGTATTTGTTTGTGTGTGTTCGTAACTTTGAAAAAACGCTAATTATCTGCTTCTTTAATTGATTCGGATCTATTTAATGATAGGTAAAGGTCATTTTTTTCCCTTTCTCAAAATCATAGCCATTGTTTTATTAAGATAGTAGGAAAAAATGCTAATGCAGCGACCATTGCTGTCTCTTTTTTTTATTGCATTAAAGCAGAAAGGAGGCATACATTTTCATAAAAAAGGATTATAATCACTATGGTCTAAGAAAAGTTTACAATTTCAAAACTGCAACATTTAATATCAGAAAATAGAAGAAAAAACTTTGTGGCGGACAAGCTTTCCCATCATTGTAGTTGAGCCTTGCAAACCAAAATATCGCGTGCTGTTATAGCCAGAATATTAAGAAAGATATACTTTTATCTGAATATAAATCAAAATGAAAAACAAAAAACGCACTTTTTTTTAATAATATAAACTAAATCAGGTCTTGTTGTAATTACATTACAGCATTATTGCATGCCCTCCCTGCCAGGATATTTAAATAAAATTCAAAATAGGCATTTTTCCATTCATGGAATAAGAAAGTTATAAACTTGTGCCGCAGAGATGCCAAAGATAGAGGCTCTGTATCCACCTGTTTGACTGTTTTAACCCCTTAAGGACAAAGGGCGGTTTCTAAACCCATTGAAAACAATGCATTTTGAGCCCGTACATGTATGTGCTTTGTCATTAAAGGGTTAATCCCATACTCCCTATGCTATGAACCCAATATGCTTGTTTTTAAGGTGAGTTAAGATCTCAAGCCATTAAGATCCAGGGGAACTCTGGAAAGTAAAATAGAAGGGGCTTAATGTTTTTTTTTTCTGTATTTTACCAGTTACAGGGCGTGATTCCCCCAGAAGATACCTAGATTTATCCTGAAAGCTCTAGATCTGCTTCCAACTTTCCCGGAAGTGCCTTCAGTCCCACCATTAGCTAACCACAGCTGTAGCATGGCTTCTTCTTGCTTCCATAAGGAGAGCAGAGGGAGACCTTTGGGGCAGAATACCTAAGAATCTCCCAGGTTTACCCATAAGACACAACAGGAGCTAGAAACACACAATGTTTTATCTTCTAATTGTAGTCACAACAACCTTCAGATTTGCTATTTATTCCCGATGGTCGAAAAAGAAACATAAACATTGTTTGCTAATGCTTTCATAATGATTTGTGTTCAAAATCTTTTGTTTTTGTTTTGGTTTTTTTTGGAATAGAAAACAGTTTTGAAACCTTTGTCCTCCCTCAAGGACTTTACATCTGTCACATTGTGAAATCTTTTTGATGTTCTCGCCTCTTTAGAGTACTTTGTCATTGCTGCCCTTGTCACATCCTCACTTCTCCCTATCGCTCTCTTTCTTTACTTCTTTATAAAAAGCACAGTGTCTCACTTTCAACAGGATGTAAATTTTTAAACTAGAAATAACACATTAAAAAATCTTTGTACTGAAGTCCCTAGTGGAAACACCATTTTCTTTCACACTTAGAATACAGCGATTAATGGAGTCGCAATGGTCTCCGTAGGTCATTTCCGCTCAATGCATGGATCCTTAAAAGGCTGACTACCAGATATGGCGTCATATGCCGATGCTCAGCAATTAGAACAGTGGGACGGAGGGGGTCGGCTGGTGGCTGGCTGGGTTATACCCAGTGGTGACAGATTCTTTCGGGCAAGAATCACAACAAAACCAATACTGATTCTTTGTTGAGTGTTGGTTTCTTTTTAAGCCCTGTGACTTGGGTTCTGACTGATTCATCCATTTCCTTGGATGGATGCGTCATAGCTAATGGTAGCTGGGTGTCAAGGCTGCTTTGAGTATCAGCTTTGTGTAGGAAGAACACAAATATATTTTTCAAATGGTAGAACAGAATGTTTTGCTAATATAACCATCTCATAGCGTATAACATATAAAATGAAGATGTGCTCCCTTGCACAATGTACAAGTCTATTTGGATGATATAGAAAATTAAATTCACTTTACTCAAACCGTATGAGAAGAAAGAGGAAAATAAATAAAAATAATTTATAAAATTGTGAATTCTCTTTATGACTTGGATATCCTAACTATGCGATCAGCTCTTTTTTTTTATTTACAGCCAAAGTCATATTTTTTTTCATATGGATCCAAAATAATACATTTTATGACCAAAGATCCAGTTACGAGGAGAAAGAAATCTGTGTAAAATAAAATCGCTAGCTTAGCATTAACCCAAATCAGTTCTGTGACTTCCAGGATAAAGTCTTGCCAGGACACTCATGTTCAGGGGTGTGTGGGGGGGGTACTTTTCCTCCCCTCTATGCCAGTATTTGTTCTCATGAGCTTGGAATTCCCTTTTCCAGCACTTTGTTTACCAGAAGTACAAAGCCCACTCTTGTGTTGTCAGGAGAGGACAAAACCCCTACTCATTTCCTCTTCTTTGGAATCCTGTTTTTCTCTTATGCTTTCTGAAAACAGTTGACATGTAACAATAAATTCTACTGACAGAGACCTAAGAAGCCCTAATACAATTAATGTGCAATATAGCTATAATTATATTTTTGGTGTGTTTGCTTTATACTGGTTGTCAATACGTGATACATAAAATCCCGTACATTACGGTACAGGGAGCAGAACAAGAAAGATCTGTGTCAGTGGGTACATCAACAGTGGGTACATCAACAGTTCTTCTAGTTTCTTCTTTATTTATGGTGTAGTTGTCAGCAGGCCTAGGCTTGGAATCTGACACACCGGACAAATGCCCGGCTGGGGGCTAGCCACCAATACATGAGGTGGGTTGCGTGTACATATAGGAATTGGGAATAGTGACAAATCGACTATAATAGTTAGTTATATATTGAAAGACATAAGAGTAAGAGTGAAATTATGGCATTATGTTCTAATTTTTGAGATTCATTAGTGTCATATTCGACCTGGATTTATACTTGAGTTCCAGGATCAGAAGAAATATTTCTGGGGCAGATAACCCAGCGCTCTGTTTTAATGAGATACTGTGTAGCAGGACAAGGAAAAAAGGATGAACTTCACAATTCTAAATAAATATCTCTGGGGAATATTGTATTTTGATCCCTGCACTTAAATTCTCTGCACTCTTTACTCTGCCCTGTGCCAGATGTCCCCGGAGTTCAGTTACACTTTGATCATTGCTTTCGTGCAAATATATTGAGTGATCAGAAACGATTAGGATCACAAAAGACAATCGAGGAAAACATTGTTTCCTTGCTTAGCTCTAAGACAGATAAGTTAGAAAATGCACCTGACTCCAGATGGGTTATTTATAAACTGTAACCATTAGTTTCCTTTCCCGGTGCTAACTAATTTATAAAAATTAGATTATATGTTAATCTGATGTCATTAAACTTTCAGGAGCTCAAAGCGCTCTAGATAAATATTACCCGATGGGTTGCTCTCCATCTGTTGTTTAATCTTATCCTTCTCAGTCATTCCTTGGTAAGCCAATAACAGCTGCCTTTGCCGAAACTAAAATTTCATGAAATGAGTAATGATAAGAAGACAATTGAGGAAGATTTGACTCTTAATAGTTATACCCAGGGTTGGATTTGGGATGACGAGGTGGCCCTGGCACTTTAAGCCTGGTGGCTGCCTAGTGATATAAGTGTGGCCACCGGCCTTAAGGTGCCAGGGCTGCCTCGTCATCCTCAGACAGGCCACACGTTATGTCTTTATGCTCACATAGCGTGCAGCGGCCATATCCAGCTGGTGGGTGCACATTAGGTCGGGTGCATATGGAGCCTTTTGTGCCAGATGGCCATTCCAGGCCTGTCAATACCTGCTTTATTCAGCTTGCTAGCAGACAAACAGGTTAATTTGGAAACATGTATTATTTTGTTGACCAACTAGTGTTGCCCTTCTTACAGTTGGCAATAAACCCAAATAAGCATTAGTAACGACTAGGAAAATCCTTTGGACTATGAAATTGACATTCTTTATGCTCTCGGGAATGATGTAGGATTGTCTTTCTTAGAACAGACGTCCCATGCAATCATTCCGTTCCCCAATCCATCACGGATCCTAGGGTTTGTATCAAAAACTAACAATGGATTGCTGAGAAGAATGGTAATTGTGTGCCACTAATATTAGCAGAGCTTTCAAGGGCTGTGTTACCTGTAAGTGCAGCCATAATGGAAATCATAATTGCTGGGGGAAATTGCATTTTTAAAAGTGCTTCCGCGAGCTTCAACCCCACCCAATTTACAATTCAAACAAGCAGTCGAATGAACATATCGGTCTCGATTCCACTGCACACAACGTCTGTCAGGCTCCTTTCTCTGCCCCGAGGTCCTTCCATGCTTTTTTCCAGTTGAATTTCAGTTCATTCTTGTCATTTGTAATCTCATAAACAATAAAGGGCAAACAAAGATACATCGGCGCTGCCCTACAGAAATGTAGCTCGGCTGCCCCAGTTTGTCTGTTAATTGGCATTGATTATGTAGTGCGCAGGTGCCGATGACATCATTGGCTGCGAACGTTCCACAACATATTGTGACATCCCTGTGGCTTTCTTCAAGGTTCAATGGCAATGCAGGTGCCCTCTATCACACCTCATTAAGGCATCCCTCAATTACAATGCTTGAGTTTATAGAAGGAAGCAGGTGCGGGAAGAGTCGCCTTGCATGCTATAGTGACAGATTAACAAGATATAATATTTAGAGTCATTGTTTTATTGGTAGGGTCTGTTCTTCGTACATGGGTTAACAGAAGCCATAGGACTGTTACGTCTCCAAAGAACCAACAGCTGGTTTTCTGCAGTTAAAGCATGTACTGGAAATTGTAATTAATATATTATGTGTATTACAACACCCATTATAGAAGACATCGGCCTCGCTGCCCTGGCACATCTTTTATTTAATAAAACACTGCAACAATAGGTACTTGATTGAGATAAACGCAGTTGTGTATTTTATAGAAAACCCAGAAATAGAAATTCTGTCCTCAGAAGTAATTAGTTCAATACAAATTTTCTTAATGTAAAATAGTAATTACCAATGTTCATCAGAGTGCCAAGAATCCCAATTTTTCACAGACAGTCTTGAAATATTCTATTTATTGGGACTGCTGGCACCCACATATTTTAGAAGAAGTCACGCACGCACACTACAGTAGTCATGGTGATAAATGTGTTCCTAAGGTCTGATTTTCCCCAACATTTCAGGTGTCCACGTAGTGGCTCCTGTGCTGGGAGATGTGGATGGGGTTGGTAGTGGCCAAACATCCGCCATCCAGGAAGATCCACCTAGAGAAACTCAGCTGCAGTTTTTAGACCTAGGCTATACAGCCCTAAGGTGGAAGATTGAAAATGACACCAGACAGGAATCTGATAGACTTCCATCCGAATGACCACAGCTAATTCCTTTCTAAATAGGTGCTTCTTATATTAACCCTGTCATATCCCATCATTTAGATTCTACATAGTATCTTACCAATAGTGGTAACAAGCTGGCTTGACACTTTTTGTAAAAACAAAACCTAAATTGTTCTGGATTGATTCTCCAGCGTTCACGCAGGGATTTCTGATGTAATATACTATTAAGAAGTTCCAGTTTGGGAGTTCAAACACCTCACCACCGCTTAGTGTGAAAGAATTATGTCCAGAATGCGTGTGCATTCACCCAGAAATGAGTGTAAAATTCCATGTTTCCTATCAACTTTGCTCTTTTGATCTGTTTTCTGTCTACGTGACATATTTCTGCTCCTTGCTGTGGCTCAATGTGGATCCAATATCTAACAGCACATATGTGGCTCAGAGCCACATTAACAGCGTGACCCCAGTCATCATGTGGACCACTAATCAGCAGATCACCATGGTGCAAGAACGCCACAGTGAAGTTTAATAATTGCTGCCCAGCCATCCTTATCATAAAACACAAGTGTAATGTGGAGCCGATGGGTTTTACGGACTACCCATGGCCTCTACGCACTGATCAGACCAGGGTATTATGGAGACCGGAGTGGATTCAGAGGATGTTTAAGCTAGGGTGACCTTTCAACTGGTTACAATGGAAGTCTGGTTCCCCTACCATAACCTTTTCTTCACAGGTGGGTTGACTGGCTTTTGTGTGGCACGAACCATGAATGGCCCTAAAGAGATGAAAAATGGGACTTTAAACTGGTTCTGCTCTACTATATTTCACATGACTAGATACAGTTGACCAAATTCATTATTGTTAACACAAGACCAAAAATAAATTGCTTAGGCTTGAAAGTTCTAGTTAAGGCAACCACAGCATTCCATAGATCCATCTGAGAATTCTGTCTTATACAAAACATATGTTCTTTGCACCCATGCATTAAGTCAGATGTTCACACTCAATCTGTTTCATTGATGATATATAAACATCATTGTGATCACCACTTTCTAGATTCATATTTTATATGCACTATATTTTTGATGGACTATTAAATATTATATAAATAGAGTCTAATATAATATATATAATATATATATAAGATAAGCGTGGCTGCCGCTTATAAATAATATATCAATATATTATAAAAATATATTAGACTCGCAGATTCATTCAGCCCTTTATAGTTCCAAAATACAATTTCCGTTTAAATGTGTATATATTTATAATCACACAAATGTACATAGAACGGATCAGACCACAAACTGAATTGATGTTAATAGCATGAAGCGGAAATAATCTTTTATTGCTTGCTTTGGAGTTTTATTAAACACTTACCGGCATGTCGTTTGTTTCCTAGAGGTTTAATTAATGAGATGAAAAATTAGTAATCCATAATCCGTAATCCCTATCCACAGGGAAGGCAATGCTTGTTATCATCCTGTAATAAACAATTAACCAGTCATATACCTCTTTGCATTAATGCTGGGAAACCAGTAAAATAAGTTCAATCATATAAATAATTACATACAGAACGTCCAAATCACTGACTACTGATTTAAATGATGCCGTTCTATATGGCAATTTTGTGTTCTCCAATTTATTATTTTTTTATATTTTTATGACCCTCCTAATCATAAAAAATGACTTAAATATAACTGTTCTTTGAGATAAGATCATTCGTCATTGCACTGAACTAGATTGTGATCAGAAAACCATATGGAAATGTTTTGCTATATATATATATATAAATGCAAGGTGCACTCCACTCGCATTTAAGAATGTGAATATCCCTTTAAGAATTACTTAAAAAAAAAAAAAAAAAAAACACAGACCATTTTTATGTTCTATAGATTTTCTAGGTGACAGGTCCACTTTAATGTAAGTAGTATGAATAGTTTCGGTGACACTGTATATACTGTTTTCCTAGCAGACAATACAGATTTTGCTGCTCTGGGGCTATGACTACAGTTGATCAATGTAGCCACTGAGCATTGCGGCCTGAGTAATGGTTTTATCAATATGTGGTTATGTCTTTATTTTTTTTTTAACCCTGTAACCTTAAGAGGAATGTGGCGTACATTGCCTGGAGGAAAAGTATAGTTAGACCTAAAATTGGTGGGGCTCGAGCCCCTTTCCCTAGCATTTAACTAATGGTTGTGGTGGGATTCATTGTAGTCCTACCTACACCAGCCCCCCCCCCCCCAGTTTTCAACATGCTTTCTGGATTTTCGTCGACATATTTTTAATCATATTTTACCCCACTTTTCTCCTGCAAGTCCATAGGAGTTATTAGTTCTAGATCAATAGTGATGGCGGTACAAACCGTCATCACTATTTACGCCATCAGGCCTATCTAAGCTACCCATTCCTTTAAAATGCCTTTCTTTGGGACATCCTGGGAATTTAGGAGCCACCACTTTAATCACTTTCGCCTCTACTTCATGAATTCCATGCAACCACACTTGCATATGACCTCCAGCTCTATCAAGGACCTTATTTTCATAGAGGCCAACATCGCTTTACACACACCCGATCTGGGTGCTACAGCATGCAGCCGCTGGCTGGATATGCCCTTTCTGCACGCGGTTGTAAGCCGCACTCATGTAATTGACAGCTGCCAGCCTTAAAGTGCCAGGGTCCCCTCGTCAGCCCCAGTCCAGCCTTTCCTCCAGCTCAAATACTGACAGAGATACCAGAATTGTGAATAAGGGCAACAGCGTTATTAACCTTTTCTTTATACAACAACCAGTGAATAACACCAAACACTGAATGATCTATAGTACATCTATAGGGATCTATATATAGGGACATCTGGGAAGAACTCTGTAACATGTTTACTTTAGTAATGATGTCCTACACCCTGAGGTCCATCACTATAACCACTGCTGTTCCTATAAACTTCTAACTGTAAAACTTGACATTATGCCGCTAAACCGGTGCTGTTCCCAAGTCACCTTGATCTCGTTGATACATTCCAGTGCATTGTCTTATGTTATCAGGTTGCTGTTACTGTAACATACTTGTGAACTTCCAAGGGCATCCTTCCCGGGGCTCTCCCTCTACTGATGGTTTGACTTTGTGAAGGGTTGAGGGTGGGAGAGGAATTGGCTGGGGAAATGGGCGTGGCTACCTAACCCCTGTCCCAAAGATAAAGGAGAGCGATCTGGAGATCCTAGGAAGCAGCTTCACCTGGAGACTCCAGGTTAAACTCCAAGTACGTACTTTACTAAATCAATCACCCACCACACATCACTCTCCTGGTCTATAACCATTTTATATTAAAAGAAAACAGATCTTAGCACTCCATATTAAACGAGGCACATAAATAAATGAGAAAAATAAAATTAGTTATAAATTAATTTGGAGGATAAATGGGTGAAAGAGAAATGTGAACCATGGGGGCTCACTATCATGCATCGTAGATACAGCTCCAGGTTCGGCTTTTGTAGAAACAGCCACAATCCGCTATAAATCATGACATCATCATCAGCCTATAGGAGGCCTGCATAGGTTATAATACATCTTCAGAGCCTGCGGCATTTTCTCTGCCCTGGTATAGTCTTTACGGAATCCCTCTGAAATGCCGGCTGCAGCAAGACACATTCTTGAGCTAGGCAAGACATTCATTTTCAATAACATTTTTTGTTTCCATAGTTACATAATGAATTAGGCTGAAAAATACATGCTCGTCAATTCTTCCAATGCTCCCATATTATTATTATTTATTTTTTTTAATTTTTTTTTTTTTTTTTTAAGTAAACCGAACAGAACAAAGACAGTAGTTTTTTGTATGAAAAAATAGAAAATTGTTATGGAATTAACTTTTTTTTTTAACTTTATCGACAGTTTATTCCATAGGTTTAATGTCATCGACGTAAACATTTCTTATGGTTCACATAGTAATTCCTTACTGGCTCAATTGATTTTGAAGCTCTCTGGGCTGGTCAGGAGATATCAGATGACCTCCAAAAAACGGCCTAAGATCTCCGCTGCCTACACAACGCTTATCTCAGTTATCTTTTTTTTTAGCAAGCTGCAAAATGAATTCTGCGTTGGTAAGAAAACCCGACCAAACGCTCTCATAAGCTTCCTACTGTTAAACAAATTAAGCTTACTGTTACATACGTGATGTGATTTTCTGTGAGTCCTACAGAAGTCTCTTCCAGGCGGTGGAAGCATGGGTTAGCTTTAATTAAAATTTTGATAGAGGTGCTTTACCTGACCTAGATAGGAAATTGTCAGAGCAGATTCATTGTATGAAATAAATTGCGTGCTCCCATTATTTTCTTCTGTTGCTCTTTTCTTATTTTCCTTTCTTTTCTCTCTTTTCTCTCCTTTCTTTTCTAACTGCCCCCTTTAAATGTGTTTACAGTAGTGAAATTGTTAAAAAGGCTATGTTATATATATATATATCTATAAAATACCCCTATTTTGTCCGAGCGCAATGCTTTGCTATCTGACATTTCTAAAGATTTGCTGTAAATGTGTCTTCTTTCGGTCTCTCTCATAGCTCGCTCTCCACTAGTGGAATGTGCATATGTTCCCAGTTACAGCAGAGATAAATCTCGACAATTTAATCCCTGTGGTCTTGACCATATATACCGCGTTCGGCAGTTGGATGGCAAACGGCCAAAGTAATGGATTACTCAACGTGGACGGCAGAGGAGAGATTAAAAAATATATGACCGGGCTTTGGATCAGTGCCCAATTACTCCCAGCTTTCCACTTTGAATTCATCATGCTAATTTTCCTGAGTCGGAGGGCAATTGTAGCAAATCCCTGCTACGATGGCTCTCGGTCGACCATGCGCAAATGATCGAGTTGTAGTTTTTTCGTTCCGTGGGTATGGTATAATGAGTTTGGTCGTTGCGCTGTTGTGGCTTAAAGTTAATTGCTGTTGTGTGACAGAAAGCAAGAACCATAATAGATAAAAAGAAGAGACCACAATGGGCCAATATTCAATGTGCAGCGAAGTAAGAAGGACTTCCAACTGATAAAAAAAAGCAGTATCATTTCCTTACAGTAGTGATTACATTTTTCCATTGAATCTCTGATTTAAATTTAAAAAAATAAAAAATCTAAATTCATATAAAAACAGCTCAAAATTTAGATTTTTGCTCAAAAATGTAGTTTCTCAGCAAATGCATACAGGGCAAGAATCCAGGATTCTTGGAGTGAAAATGTCTGCACTTTAACCTGAAAAGAGGTTTAAAATTTGGAACAAATGGAACACAGATGGGAAATGTACATCCGCCGCGTTCAAACTTTTGTACCCGTTCGATTTGCTGCACAGATGTTTCTGTTTACCAACATTGACTTATTTATCAACAAAAACAAAGGAATGAAAGCAAAACAACAAACCTGTTGTTTCTTTTTGTCTGTGGAAAAGTATAAGCTAGATCTCTTTACTCTGCAATGCGTCAGTAGCCCTTCCGCCCGGGGAAGGTTGGAAGCCGTAGCCTTGTGTAGGATAATAAGGCACGACGTGTTTCTATGGTGACATCGGCAGCAGCGTTCCCCGCGCAGAGAGATGGAGAACAAAGTAAAAATAAGATGTAAGAAGATATCTGGCTGCCCCCGCAGGAGAACATCTAATAAGCTTGATGAGTCGGACTGATGCGGTTTGGCGATGTGGCTAGTATGTTTAATAGGAGGGCTAAACGAAAGACCGGGGAGGAAATGAAGCCACGCTGAGTATCCATGTCATTCATTTAAGACCAGAAGAAAAATGTTCGCTTTGGCCTCCAGCCATCATGGGACTGCAATTCACATAATCCTCCGTCAGTCCACTGCAGTCCTTCTGGTTGGTTCATTGGAGTTGTAGTCCAAGAATAGCTAGACATCCGTTTCCACTAATGAATTATGATGATAATTTTATATTTTATGAGCTATTTGTACTGTACGACATCAATGATTTAATATTGTGAAGTATAGGAACCACACAATATTTGTCATGAACATGATGGAATGGATTTAGAATCATAGTCACTAATTGTCGGCTTGATTGGGAGAGCTTGGCTTTTTTAGTGCTCATTGGCTATCATGGCCAATGACCCTATAGGCCATAGTACAGGGGTGTATATAGGGGTCACTTATTAGTAACCTGAATTCTCTATACTGAGTGCGGGGTATGACATCATATCCTGGTGTTCCCCTCAAAAGCACATGCAACATGGGGTAAGAGACGGGCGTTGCGTTGGACAGGCACAGAAATCTTAGGCCACATTGCTGTATGTAGTGTTAATTAACAGGAACAAACCTTTAGTTTTCATGTCAAAATCTGTATATTTAGAACGGTTCATTATCAATATGACATCATATTGTGTCGGGAAAGGGAAAACTTACATAGGTTATCACAAAATACATTCATTAAAAACCGGATCAGCATTTAAGTCCATTTACAAAGGCATGAATGTTCTCCTGGTTCCACCCGGGGCATATTCTATATTACATCATGAACTGGAAGGCTGGGAGAGCTGTGGGGGGAGATGAAGTGGGGGAGGGGTGAGTGCCTGTACTTCAGAGCTCGTGGTAAGGAAAGGGTGCGGGGATAACATTGATTAATGGACTTAATGATAAATTGCCTGCGAAAATATATTTATAGATACATTTATTGACTTGTATGTAAGTATGTGCATGTGCACGCACACACATGTATGTTTATTTACACACAAGCATAGCATTTATAAAGCTATATTCGGTTATAAAGCAATTATATACATAGAGCAGCCTGTCTTCACACATATGTTGTTTTAATCTGTGTATAGTTTTCCTCAGAAGTGGTTAAACATCATATTTTAAGCATCATCAGCTTTCTGCCATGCGGTTGCCATGGAAACTAGGGACCAGCCAGCAGCAACCAGTCTGTTAGGTTTCCCCAGGGATGGTAAGATGAGAGGAGGGAAAGCCCTGAAAGCATCAGCGGGGGGGGGGGGGGGTCTAGAGAGACAGGGAAACGCTCAGCTACGGGAGAAGCTGCAGGTGTATGTCCCATACCGCCTCATGGCGTTGGTCAAAATACCTCCTCTGCCATCATAATGGCAAAAAAAACATCCGAACTTCTCAGGGTTAGAAATAGCTACAACATTAGGGACCCTAATTACACCGGCGTCAAAGCAACGGCATTGTGACAGCTCGAGCTCAGTTGGCATTCAGTGAATAGATGCCCCGCTGTGAAGATTTAAGGATTTCCTGTTTCTTTGCCTGGCCTGGTGCTTCCCCTCACTCTCTGGGGGCTATTCGTGAAAGCAAACACAATATTTAAAGCAATGGGATCTGTCTGCTTATCAAATCGTAATTTATTAAGAAAAAGGGATAATGCCACCAGGAAGTTGGCAGAACGTCAAATAATTCTACAGGTTTCAGCCTGGGGGTCCGATCACACTTCCCGTCCTCGTTTACCCTGGTAAACCTCTCTTTTTGGAATGCAAAAACGACCTCCCTTTTGGCACCTAGTTCCCCAGCTAGCTAGTAATTTACCAGCCGAATGTGTATGTGCCCCGAATAATCCATTGATTAGATGGCAACCCTACTAGCGCCGCTGGCGAGAATTCTGCCCATGTGTGTCGATCTGCCTCCCTACCCCATCTGCGCCAGCTAGCCAAGTAAGGGTTAAGCTCTTCTACATTTCACCCCATCCACGCTTTATTTTTATGGTTGTCAGTGGATATAGGCTTCTCAGGTCTATTAGAAATTATAATAAAAGATTCAAAATAAATGACGGTGAACTTTATTATACTCCGTGTACCGCGGCCGCTCCTGATTTAACGCAAAGTGCCAGGAGCATCCTGTCCGTCTATGTGCACCGCCAGTGCTGTCATATAACATACAGGGAGAAAACATGTAAGCTGCCCTGGTTGTCGGACTAATGAAAGCCATCTTTGTGACAATTCACAGCGAAATTTATGATATGCATCACCACATGTTAACTCCAGAAGTGTGACGCTGGCCCGGTCCCCTATCTCTCGCGAGTCCCCTGCCCCCCCACTGTCGCCATCCCTTGTCTATCTTCCCTGCCTCTTGTTCATCTTTTTCACTTTCGGACCTAATAAGCTGATTTGATAGCTACGAGCTGTCATCTGCCTCATTACACCCTCTTGCTGATAAAGCCTCCCTGTCTATCTCCGGACTCCTTATTCAGAATTGTTTTTAATGTCGGTGTCACCGCCGCATGCCTAGAATGTGCTGATTGAGGAGACCCCAGTAAGTGCTGACTCGAGGATAGTTCATTGAAGTCAGAATGTAATTTATAAGCCCGCCGTATTGTGGCAGGTGTGTTATCAAACTAAATTAACTTTACAGGCAAGGTCCACTTGCTCATTTCGTTACCAATAGCTAAAAACTTGCGTTCAATTTGCCGCCTCCCAACAGTTTGCGTAAAGTTAACCCCCTTCAGGCTGATAGTTTTAAGGGGTTAAATACACCAAACAATAGGGGAGCAGAACCCTCACACTTCTGAAGGTCACCTGGGACTCCATCTTTTCTGTTTCTAACGTTACCATGGACGGGTGAGAAAGAGTATCATCTTTTAAAAAAAATCTATATTTATATAAAAATATGTATAAAATTATAGCTAGAGTAACAGAAGTGAAGATCAGGCGGGATAAAACAGGACTGCACATTGAAGGTAATTCAGATAAAATTCAGAAATGAGTATGAATAACAGCAAAATAATGATTTATTGATTTGGCATTTCAGAAAAGTATGATTTTCACATCAGAATGAAGTGGTCTTCTACATTCCGAGTATATTAAGTACTTACGTATTGGGTGCTTTTTTCATTTCAATCATAGACTCCAAGCCAAACCAGGAATCTGGCTCAAGCTTGGTTTGGTGGAAGAAATCATAAGGAAAATGAGGCAAAAGAGTGGACATGCCATGGGCCACAGTAACCAGTACCCACCATGATTTATGAAATTATGAATTAAATAAAAATGTGTACAAATCTGGGTCTGATTTTGATCCTTTTATCATTGTACGCCCAATGGCACCTGCAGCGTAGAACACCAGTGCCAACAGACTACTTCTTCCACTGGAACATTACGAAGGAGTTTTAGATGTTGTACGATGGTAGCTATGACTCCCAAAATACAACCTAGTTCTATTTGAGGATAGCTCTATAGATCTATGAAAATAGGATTGGTTCTTGAATACAAAAACCTGGTTTCTCGATCCGAACATTATTTTTTAAACCCATTTACACTTTGCATCCAAGAAGACTCTCAAAATCTATAAAGTCCTTCTTTAAAGTCTCCTTTTAGCTGTTGCCTTAGCTTGTTGTACACCGTAGGGAACACCCAGCTGCTGATTGTACGTATTTGTTCTTTCAAAGAAGAGCAATGCCCTTCAGATGTTATTGGCAGAAGATAGTTATCTCTTTTTTTGGGGGGGCAAATAAAAAAAAAATTACTATTTTCAAAAAAAAAAAAAACCAACAAAAAACTGCCATGTGAAGGGCATTCCTTTTGTACAGAGCCAGGAGGGTGCCGGCGCAGTGGTAGCATTGTATCAGCAATCTGGCGTCCCTGAATTCAGCCGTACCTGCGTGCCTTCCCTCTGGTTTAGCAATCCCTTCTAAGTACATGGTTAGCCTGGAGGATTAGAAGCAAAATTGGATCTATAGGGGGCTTTGCTGTAAATCCCATGAAAGTAGGAGCTATTAGGCCAATTTACATTATAATCTACCTACTCCTGTTTTCTAATACAGTGCGATAAACGGTCAGCATTGAAGAAAACAAAAACTTTATCACAATGTACTCACCATGTACATATATATATATATATATAAAAATTTGTGTATAAAGTTCCAAGAAATAACATTATTTTGGTTGCTATGGAGATTACACAACTTCACCAATAACTTCTAGAATAACATAACTGTTTTCATCCCCTTTTCAGTGGTGAATGCATATATTATAAAAAAAAAAAACAGTAAAAAATATATACAACACATTATACGTGTAAGCTAAATTCCCCTCTTCTTGTAATAGAAAGAGGGCATAAGTTACATAAATAATTCAATGAACAAGGCGTAAGCCTTGGTTCCATGGCGAGTACATGCAGATTGTGAAGAGCCACGATGCCGATGAGCATCCCAGGCGCTTGTCAAGTGCACTAATGCATTCACAGGCATTTTGCAGGGCGATGTTACACATGACATGTTGAAGGGTTGCATTATCGTTAAAAGGTGCGTCACATCCACTTATTGCAATTTGATTTGCAAATGTCGGCTCACTTTGCTCCATTCCTTCAATCATTTGCAGGGTGAAGATCTGACGTTTATAAGAATTCAAGGGAAAGATGGCTGCTGCGTGTCTTTTAATTGCCGTAGCTCTGCTCTGATATATTTATACTATATCCAGGTGTATAGAAAAATGTAATCTATACCATTCTAAACCATATGGACTCAATCAGCAGTAACGTTTCTTTGGTTGCTATGGTAACAAGACCACAATTGCATCACAATTGAGTTGGTTAGGATCATCAAGGTCTATCATTTTACAGTATGAATGTATTCAAATAGATGGAATAATGTTTTTTTCTGATCAATTTTTTTCTTTTTACAACCCTAGCTGAATAGGTGTGAGTCATATTGTCTCCCACGCACCTTGTTCGTTTTTAATTCATTGGTCTTACATTCATTAAATGAAAATCAGTAATTTATTAGAAGATATGTTAAATAAATTCACCATATCCCATAATTAAAGTGAAGCCTGGTTTGCTACTTTTTTTTTATATGACCTGGGCTATGGTAAGCACACGTACTCACATTCAACACTAGATGGCGAACAGCAGCTATGCTGCCCACACAGAAACTAGCATTGTGGCATATGTGTTAACAACACAGATATATGTAAAGCACTATCGTTTGTCTGATAATATCTGAACAAGAAGACAATCCACCGACTGAAGACCAACTGAAAATGGCAGGGAAACCGTAAGAAAAATTAGCATTAAGCTAGAAACACTCTTCGGATGTATTTCGGAGTAACCGTTTGTAATGGTCAATGTTGAAAAAGTACTCTTCGGAGAACCTTAAAAAAATTGTTGATATATTTGTTACATTTTATTATAATCTAGTCTTCGAAATACAATGCAAGTCTTTAAAGGGTTCAGGGTGAAACAACGACCCAAATGGCTCTTTATGAGACTAGCTTTTTTTATACAAGAGTGGATGAAACACAAAAGACGCACATAATGCTTTTGTTTCTAGGATGTATTGGAACATATACCAGATATGTCTATATATCGATGATATACCCTCACCACTTTTCAAAGTCTGAAAGCAAACAATCATATTGAGAGAATGAAACACTCTGACCAGACGTTCACATAACCGCTCGTGCCCCTATTTAGGAACAACAGTCTCTCTTTGGTCCCTGAATCCCTCTCTCCCTTCTTTCTCCCCCGATGTCTCTCATTTCTAGGAGCTCAGAATAAACCACACTCAAAAATGTTGGTAAAGCCCCGGCTCTGACCACGCTTCCATCCATACCCCCTAAAGCAAACATGTCTCTCATTGGCTGTTTTAAATATTGAAAGGCATGCATTCGAGATGCCTACAAGAACCAAGTTTGTTCATGTTTCTTCATATACTGAAATCCATACTCTGGAGTTTCTGAAGGCATCATTGTCTCGTGTTTCTCCTTGGTATACAGAGTGGAGAACTGTGGACAAGCAGAGAAATAAGAACATGTATCTTAAATGCCAACCTCCCCCACCCCCGCTGAATTATTTAGACCAGCAGATGTCCACTGGGTCTTGGTCTATGGCTAGAAGCTATTTCTGTCCATTTATTCAATTATTTAACTTAACAGTGGGAACAACAGAGGTGTTAAAGATTTTACTCTCTCTCTCTGACTCCTCCTTTTAAATCAAGTCTCTACTAATCCATTTCCTGCATTGATAGATAAAGAGTTCCCGAAGCAACCTGGGTTCGCAATGAAATCCACAGATGTCATGAACTGGTAGTACCTAGTCACTTTCCCAAGAGAGCTAAGCTATACATAGGGCCTTATATATTATGTATCTACATTAAAGTTCCTATGATTAATAGGTACCTAAAATCTATTATTTTATGTTTGACTTTAAACACCAAATGTTTTTATGTGTATAGTTTACAAGAAGCTCTACTTTCTTATGGCGGCCGCTATGCTGTTCCAAAGACAATTTGAAAGCCATTAGCAATTATCGGTCCAAGACCTCATTAATTTTTAAATGTTAGTTGCAGAGAAACATATGGTTGAGAGGAGAGATTTATCAGGACAGCTGCCTTTTTCTTCCTGGGTGTGTAATGTTATTTTTTGGTTTTGATATCATACTCTTCCAATTCTTGGTCTGGTCCCCACTGGTTTTTCTTACCTCTCATGGAGTATCTTGACATGGCAGATGAGCTGGTGTTATATTTCTTTATATTCTTTATATTTCTTTCTTTTAGAAGAGTCAATAAAGAATTAAATATTTTGCTTGCGTAAAAGAAAGCACTTGTCTCAGTGGTGGCACAAACGTCACTACCCTGAACCTCAAAACTCATCAAAATCGATGGCTGTGCCAGAAACCTTGATGTCCTAGACAAACTCCATCAATAAGGACAACCCAGACTTTAGTTTTCTTGTTTATTTAACGTCCCCTCGCTCACAACTTATGTCAAGGTGATGATGTGAATTGTCAGCACTTAGCAGTACTTTGCTTGGATTTCAGCAATTTTTGTGTGTGTGCGTTCTATGGTATGGATCTATGGATCAATAGTGCTTCCCTGCGTGACATCCAAAGGATAGATGTAAATTAAATGAATCATACTAAAGGACCCGGCGTCTACGTTCAAGGGAATACCAAGGACAGGTTTTTAGAGAGAATACTAGGTGCGGACAGAGGAAGGAATAAATGGCGATGAGCTAAATTGATAAGAATTCCAATAGTGGCAGAATAGAAGTGGCCTTTTCCATATGTAGAAAGTGTTCATTTTGAGTTGTGAGTTACTTTTTTGATATTTTAGGACATTTGGGATTTTTTCCACTATGTGTGCAAGTACTGAAAGTTCCAAAAAAGGGTTAGAGCCTCTATCACATATGATGTCAAATAATAAGTCTGGCATAGATATTGATAGCACACTCTGGGCTTACAAGCAAATACATTAGTTGTGTTGATATCCAATATTAGGGGAAGTGTGAATACATTATGCCGAGAACCCTATGTTACACTTTTTTACATATTAAAGCAACACATCACGGATGCACCTTATCTGTATGCCGTTCAGAGCAGCTATCTTATTACTTTGTCCCAGGTTTACATCAGATTTCCTCCCATTTACTAAAAGCTGATGGGTTCTGGTAGCTTAAGTAGGACGGGTGAGGAGGTCAGGGAAGACAAGTAATTAGCTATGCGGGGTTTGGCTCAATTTACTGAGAAGGTAGTAGATAAGTAGAAGAGCATCCTAGCAGGTAGAGGTGAGAAAACTTAAATATGCATGGGCTGGGCATAAAGCTATCCTGGATTTAGACTAACAGGCTAGATGGACCAGGCGGTTCCTATCTGCCGTCAAATTCTGTGTTTCTATACCACTGGGACTTAACTCTTCTGGTGTAAAATAGTCTCTAATGCAGTGTAAGAGGCCAGTCATCAACACATAAGCGTTTTTAAAGTGTTATATGATGTAATAATTTCGCATTTTGAAAAACTGGTGTCACACCTCCCCTAAAGATCCACTCATAGGTCCTCTGAGACCATAGGGCTCACATATACTCTATGAGTAGGGCTTCAAGGAGCTGCCTCTGTATTTATTGTATCGCCTATGCAGAAACTATTAATGATTTGAAAAAGAATAGACACAATCCAGAGAGTTTATTATTCTGTATGCAACACACCAAACAATTTGAGACAATATAATGTTGTTATTTTGTTGCAAAGAGGTGCCAGAAAAGATAGTTTCCTAAATAATATGAATACAATGCAGGTAATTGTGTGTATTATTTAGAAGAGACATTGAAAGAAATGGATTGCCCCCCCCTCCTCTTCTGCTCTAGAGAAACATAGAATATTTTCTGCTAAAACACACATTTTATTTGTCTTGTAACTACAGTTATTATTATTTCTATGTTGGAATATTAAAATTGTAAAATCATATGCAAAAAGACAATTCTGTTCTAACAATCATGAAACGTGCATTGCATAGAAACATAGAATCTGACAGCAGATAAGAACCATCTAGTCTGCCCGTTTTTCCTGATGCACTGACTCAGACCCTAATCGGTCCTTGGACTTGTCTTCATTCAGGAGTATGCCCATCCCATGCATGTTTAAATACCCTCACTGTATTAGCCTCTACCGCCTCAGATGGGAGGCTGTTCCACCTATCTACCACCCTCTCTATAAATATATATCCTCACATTACATCTAAACCTCTAACTATGACCTCTTGATAGAAATATAGTGGGTTATGATACAATATAAGCTTTATATAACATTTTAGATAACTATATAGTGCATATAATTTAGCCTATAAACATAGGTGATTTAACAATTATATATTAGTTTCTATTTAAAAATCATATGTAATTTAGCTCATCTTACATCACCTATTCTAGAGCCTAGCTTGATGTGTAGATCGGCGAAGTGATTCACCATCTTGACTTAGTTTCGGCAAAGGAATAGGCGATATTATATTAAGGGTGGGGACTTGTTGTACTTGTGTACATTGCCAGAGACATTCTACATCGGCAACAGCTTATTCCCTACTGATCGAATGACTTTAAATCCCGGCTCGGTTATGAAGCAGAATTTTATGGGCGATATATGGAGTCTAGAATAGTGTATGATCTCAGCTGGCTCCACAGGCTCTTACTCCCTTGTCTTCTTCCCCACCTCCCATGGAGACCAGCTTTGTCTGGCAGACGCATGTCTCTACGGAGCAGTGGAGCTCTTTTTGTTCCATAATTAAAGAGACCTGTTTTCTTTCATAGCTGCTTGTATATAGCAGACATAGTCGGAAGGAGGCAGGCGGTGGGTGAGAGTGCAGTCGGGTCACTCCTCCTTTTCTTTTCCCTCTTTCGGCTTCTCCTATGAAGCTATCACATAGTACATTGTGATTCACCAATTCATGTATCTATCCACGTGCCAGGAGCGTCTCCATTTGAAAACCATTGCCTGCTAGCCCATTGACACCGACACCAGCACTGTACGTCCTTCCAGGCATTAAACTGTGTTGGCGTCATTATTACCATATGAACCCATTACATATATCATGTAAAATATAACATACATTAAACTGTATTAACGACATTAGACAACAGAAGATCCTTCAACTAATTTATTGGAAATTATTTTTCTAGATTCCTTGGGTTCGCAAAGTTTTTTTTAACAAAATGTCATTTACAAAAAAAAATAACTTTGGTTATTCAGCATAAATGACATAATTAATAAAAGGGTTGAAAATAATGAGAATCCCAATTTGATATGTTCCAGCTGTAATTATTCTGATCGCCTGTTATATATTAGCAAGACCACAATATCAAGTAAGATCTGTTTATCTTATTGCTATGATGAGGACGGTGTAATTCTCAGAATGAATATAGTCTCTTCTTCATGTTTATTTTTCATTTTTCAGTGATATACATTAATTTAAAGATTTAATAAAATAAATAAATAATCAACATACAATTATTGTTTTTAAAATAAAATAAAAATATAATGTTTATAATTATTCCAGCCAGCCTTATTCTCAGTTAAAGAGTTAAATATGAGCACTAAATATGACACCATCAGCCTGCCCCTCCCCCCACAATATCTGATCTTGTAAAGGGAGGGTGGTTCTTTTTTTTGTGCAGGGTCTGATTGCTGTCCCTCAATCTTATCTCTTCTCTCTCTCTCTCTTTAAGGTAGATTCCCTTCTGTCTTTCTTCGTGGATTTATTAAGAAGCCGCTCCTCTGCCATGGCGGTGATATCAGGAAGCAGTCTGTTGGGGACAGTCCTCTTCTCCCTCCTCTGCAGCACTCTCCATGCCATCGACATACCAAAAGATTGTAAGTAAGATCTTGACATTTTCCCAACCCAGCTTCCAAATTTTATTAATCTCGATGCCTTTTAAACGTGGCCGCATATACCGTATTCATGATAAATAATCATAATAATGGTTAAATCCAGTTCTTTAAAATATAACTTAAACACAGTTGTTGGCTATCACCCGCATGTTACATACTTCAAGACCAAGGACAACTCATCAACAACATTAGCAGAAGCCATGTGATAAGCACAGCACAACATCAGCACCTTGGTCAGCTCACATCACACGGAAACATAGAATTCTTCCTGCTTTAATCAGTCCTTGGTCTCGTCGTAGATGAACACCCTTGGATCCATGTGCATGAATTACCGTATTTGCTCTATTATAAGACGACCCTGATTATAAGACGACCCCCCAAAATCTGAATATTAACTTAGGAAAAAAAAGAAAAAGCCTGAATATAAGACGACCCTAAAGGAAAAAAGTTTTACCAGTAAATGTTAATTCATGTAAACAATTTTTTTAAATAAAAGCTATGATTGAGAAAAATATTTTTTTGTTTTTATTTCCTTGTATTTTCCAACCTGTCCCCCAGTTACGCACATCTGCCCCCAGGCTTGCCACACCAATATGGCACTGTGGCCCATGATATGCCTTTTAACCCTCTATATGCCACTGTGCCCCATGGTATGCCTTTTGACCCCCTATGTGCCACTCTGCCTCCAGAAATGCCTTATACCCCTATATCCCATTCTGGCATTTAGGGGGTTAAAATGCATATTATGGGGCAGAGTGGCATATAGGGAGGTATAAGACATTCCAGGAGGCAGAGTGGCATTAAGGGAGTTAAAAGGCATTGTATAGAGCACTCTGCCTCCAGAAATGCCTTATACCCCTATATGCCACTCTGGCATTTAGGGGGTTAAAAGGCATATTATGGGGCAGAGTGGCATATAGGGAGGTATAAGGCATTTCAGGAGGCAGAGTGCTCTATTAAATGCCCCCTTAATGCCACTCTGCCTCCTGAAATGCCTTATACCTCCCTATATGCCACTCTGCCCCATAATATGCCTTTTAACCCCCTAAGTGCCAGAGTGGCATATAGGGGTATAAGGCATTCCAGAAATGCCCTATTCCCCCATTTAACACACACACACACACCGGTGCTTCCAATTTCCTGCTGTATTGCCGAGGCAGCGGGTTGACGTCTCCTTCCGCTGCAGCCGGAAGGAGGTGGAGTTGGCAGCGGGGGTTTGTCTGCGTCCGTCACGCATACCTTCCCCGGCTGTCAAAGATCAGAGTTCCCCGCACCGGTGCGGGGAACTCTGATCTCTGACAGTCGGGGAAGGTATGTGCGACGGACGCAGACAACCCCCGCTGCTAGCCACACCTCCTTCCGGCTGCAGCGGACGTTGTCTACGCGGATCGCGTAGACGTCAACCCGCTGCCCCGGCAATACAGCAGGAAGCACCGGTAAGTGTGTGTGGGGGGGTGTTAAATGGGGGGGGGATACAGGAGGATCCAGGTCCCCTGCAGCGGTGCGGGGGATCTGGATCTTAGTCTTTTTGAGGTCTGATTAGAAGACGACCCCGATTAGAAGACGAGGGGTAAAAAAACTCGTCTTATAATCGAGCAAATACTGTATTATCATTTATTGTTATTTACTATTTATTATTTATTGTTTTATATAGCACCATCATGTTCTGTAGCGTTGTACAATGGGTAGAGAGGACATAACAAATAGTACATAACATAACAATTTGACTTACAGGAACAACAGGTAGGGAGGTCCCTGCTCAAACGAGCTTACAATCTAGAGGATCTGAATTAATGTTTGTGATCCTTTCGAGATGCACACCTTTAACATTTAAATGGTATAACCTAATGCACTTAGAGAGGCTAAGACTGGAAAACAAAAATTAACAAAAAAAAATAAAACTAATAACTAAATAATAAGAGTACTTAAGAAATAACATACAGGTTTTGTGGGTCTCACTGGAGACACCTGGAGAGGCCTCTAATTCCTTGGCATGCAGACTAAAAGTTGGATCTTGCAATGTGATATATAGATAATGCGGTGATTTCAGAGACACATTGATTAATGCAGAATAGCATATAACTACATCAGCAGTATTCAAAGATTTACAGCAGGGATCATTTGCTTGAACTATATATATATATATATATATATATATATATATATATATATATATACGTTATATTTCTTTATAAATCTCATAGCACTATTATAATAGAGCACTGAAGATTAGCAATAACATTAAAAATGACAATAACATTGAAACATCTTGAAAAGTACTGACACAGAAGGAGAAGAGGGTTTTTCGTCACATATATATTATATATTTCGTTTCGTTTATTTTGGAAAACAAATTTCATTTTCTCCAACAATCGCTTCCCCGTGCCCATCTACTTTTCCGTAGGTCCACTTCTCTTCTTGCTTCTTCTTGTTCTTCGCTTCTTCTGTCTTCTTTCTTCTATTTTATTTTGGTTCGCTTCTCCTTGCTCTCCTCTGTGTTATCCATGCCTGCCGGAGTGCTTCTGCAACAGGGCAGAGCCTCTGCACACGCACCCTCTCCTGATTGGAGGAACAGGGGAGAAGCAGTCCCTGTGATGCGCCGTTGCTCCACCCTTTGCGGAGGTACTTCAAGAGACCAGAATAACGCAGATGGATCCACTGAGAAAGAGAAGCGTTTCTGGACCTCTCTAATGCATAAGTCCTAATGCACAAGTATTAATATAGTACATCATATTCATCCAGATAAGTTAAACTAGCCATCTATAAATAATTAATAATATAAAGAATATTCTAGTATATTTATTTATAATTTATTGACTAAAATGGTGGCTGTGATCCTAGGCTCAGTCTATTTATGCCTACAAGTGAATAAATTATTCTTTTACATTGTTTCCACATTAGTAGGGCTATTTTTTTAATACACGTGTGTACAATTGTATACCTTTAGGCAATGCACAGTATACTATCTCATTTTATAAAACAATTAGTGCCTTCTGTAATGTGTGAGACATGTAGACAGCAATTAATCCACAAAAAAATGTGAGCTTGCAGACAAACTGAGACAAAGCCCATGGCTTTGATATGTGCGACCACGTTACATTTGTGTGCACATGTAGCAAGCTTTTGGCCACACAATGGAGCACAAGATCTCTAGAGCCAGATTGGGTGAGTATTGGGCGCTGTTGGCCAGAAGCCATGAGGCATTGGCCCTGTTTCCCAGATTGCCAGTCCAGGCCTGCATATGCTCATGTTATATTATGTATGCTTGGCGTGAGTAATAATAATAAATGCTCTTAAGTTGTAGTTTAACATAAGAGAATTTTGAAATTCCAAAATAGCAGGAGGTGAAGGACTATGTTATTTTTTAATGGTGTATGTCGGTAAATGTATTATTTACAGCATTGTCTTCTACAAAGACAAGCGTTGTTCAAGCTAATATGAAAAGGGAACGTGTATGCTGTGTATTTTATGTAACACAGTTCTTTTTATGGGGTTCTTTAAGGCACTCAGAGTGATAATGTAAATGTTAATGTTGGTTTTGTGGTTGTAAATAGCTGCAAGAACTCAAAGAGCAAACTGGTTACATGGCATTAGTCTACTAGTGTAGGCTGTGGGATAAACACCTGTGCAGTTTAGAGCGATCTCCATAATCATAGACCTAGATTGTGTTTGTTCTTAATACATAGCCCAATCCATTGATTCGGTCAGAGAACCTATTTCTGTGGGCAGGTTTTAGATATGGCTAAATAACAAACCTTCCAATTCTCAGAAGCATTTTATAGTTTAAAGGAGCCCATTGAGTCAGGTCCATTGAGTTCTCACGATAACATTGAGTTCTCATTCATTTGGGTGTCTAGATTGGAAAATCCCTTTATGTATTTAAATGTTTTTGTCACATCCCCTCTCTCTCTTCTTTCCTCAAAGCTATATATTTTGAGGTCCTTTAGTCGTTCCTGATCATTTTTATCCTGCAAACCATTTAGGATTTTAGTAGCCCTTCTCTGAACTCTCTGTAGAATGTCTATATGCTTCTGGAGATGGGTTCTCCAGAGCTGTACATTATACTCTAGGTGAGGTATAATGATCGATAAGGTGCATAACCATCTCTCTATTACTGCTTTTAATGTCTCTAGCTTTATTAAAGGGAAAATTGGCAGGAGATTTGTGAGTTTCAAATTTATGAATGTCCAACACATGCAAGTTTCTCCTGGAAAAGGCCCAAGTTGGCTCTGTGTAATGCATAATGCAATGGGTGAAGAGACTTCGAACAAATCTTGCTGATTTGACTATGCATTATGTAGGGCCACCAAGATTTATCAGCAGCAGAAGCTCACTGGGGTTGGACTTTCATAATGAATAGTGAAGTCGGGGAGTTGAACTGTTGTCAGCTCTCCTTTTAGTGAATCAACCCCAAAATGTTTGTTGTTTTAGACAAACTATAATTTTACTATTACTGGGCTTTTGATATGGCTGGACTGGCGATGATGGGCTGGCACTTTAAGGCCACCAGCCGTCTGATGGACTATGTGTCTCCAAAAGCTGGATATGGGCTGCCGCACTCGACAGATTGGATACGTGTTTGGTGCAAGTATTGGGATGCGCTTTCTCCTGAATCAGACACTGCTCTAATTGACTGTCTATATGAGAGCTTTATACAAAGTGACTGTACCCTACAGAATCTATAGTTGAGGCACTGCCTACATCTTTAATATAACATTACTTCCCCTCCCTGCTTTCTGCCTGTTACTGAAACATAATTAGAGTCCTCTGCATATAATCATTTGTATTTGTAACTTACTCCCAAGCCTACCTTTCTTTTGTGTTGTTTTGTTTCAAGAGCACTCCATAGCGCTCGCTGACAAGGTCATAATAACTTATTGAGGATGTTGCTATAATTTTCAAGACGTTTAGCTTGCCCTAGTTTTCGCTGCGAGCGTGTTGCACTGAGACACTGAAAACTCCCCAAGGCTCGCAAGAGCCGTACATTGAAATCACCGCATAAAATCCATTTGGAATGTGCCTACGATGTCACTTTAATTGTTTTCTACAGTATAGGAGTGCGTACTATTAAGATTCAATATATGAGGAGTCAAAGGGGATAACAACATATCGCTTCTGTATACTGTAGGGATTTCTTTGTCGTGCCTGGAATAAGACAGCCAATATATCTTGTAGAACTGTGACCTCCCTGTAATATCCAAATATCAATATCCCAAAGCAGGTTCAAGTCATCACCTCCCTTCTCCATCCCACCCCACCCCACTCTAGGATCAACTGAGCTCACATATTGAAAGGGTCAGGGTTTAAATGGATGGCCATGTATCAGAAAAAAGGGAGAGGTTTCAGGGTCTTTATTATTGATTGTAGCAGATAAATACGGTGGGGAGGTCTTCATTGACCTGCTGGTGCTTATTGTGATAGTCTATCAGCTGGCAGGACAGGATAACCATGTAGGCTGAGGAATGGTTGACATGGAAGAGTCGTATGCAATGCCAGATGAAGAACAAATGGAAGAAAATGAATTCATTGATTAGAATGTCAGGAGAGAAGATATTATACAGCACATAAAAAAAATTATAATGTTAGCGTGAGAGGGGAAACATCTAGGAGGTATTTCTATTATTGCTTTGTGTAATTGTGTGGAAATAATGTCTAAGTAAGTCTTAATTACTCTGCCCGGCCTTTCATACCTTTCTCATTTGCCTGTAAAATGTTATTGATTGTTTCTTTGCTGCTTTGTCTTGAGTGAGTTATACACCCATTCATTGCTGGTATTCACTCCAACCCTATTAATTAATGGAGTTTGGGGATGTTCGATTTGGAGTGCATTCATCAGCACGAGAGTTTGGGGCACATTAAACACGGCCATAGCTTTGGATATATACACCATATGCCCTTATAGATGGTGTCATTAAAGTATCTTATCACTATAACAACCAATTGGTCGCTATGGTGACCCACTTTTCAAACTTTGCACCACAATCACCTTTTATAAATAAGTGTCTTCAAGTGTATTCCTTTGTGTATATCTGCTGCCTTCCCAATGCGAGAGCTGAATTAAAATATGTGTTGTCGAGCTGTACAGTAATTTTCAGTCTTCACTCTAAAAGTCCCCTGCCATTCGCAAATTATTAGACTTTCTATCACTGGATAATCTGCTCTCAAACAGAACAACCCTCCTTGGGGCTAACGGTCCAAAAGATAGAATTTCTGGACAACAGTATCCATCACTTAAATGTCACGCTTTCTGTACTGGTTTCTAGAGTTGGAATAAGCAACCTTTGCTTTTTTTAATGCTGGACTTTAAGGTTAAGGCTGTCCCAGGTTACTGTATTATATATCCACTGTGTTTATTCACCCGGGATTTCCACGCATGACAGCGCCCACCTTTACCCGAGCAGGAAGCGCTTTACCTGCTGTGGAGTGAACCTCATTTCTCAAATCCTGTAGGGAAAAAAATAGTTCTGCCTCGACTTAAAGCACTTTGGATTTATCCTTTTAGATTTTGTCTTTGATCCTTTCTGGAAAAACATGTCTGAGGGCCCCCCTGGTAATTCCATATCACAGAAACTATCTATGTCACCTTAACTGGTCAAATTTGGCCAGGGCATGAGCTGACCCAGATCTCACACCAAGCCAAGCCAAGGCCTAAGGTTGAAGGAGCATATTGACCCAATTCTGATTTAACCCTTGTGCGTTTCTAGGTCAGGCATAGGTCCCACACAAACCCGCACCCGCTCTCCCAGTCAGACTCTCCACTAATGTGCAGTAAGCACCCCTCTGTATGCATTTTAATATTTGTGTCGTGTGAGAAGCATACTAAACGTCCAGTATATTCTTTGTTGCTTTGAGCTTTCATCTTTTTCTAACATTCTTTCAAGAACTAAATAACCATTAATTAACCACTTTTGCCCTCCTCGTCTTTCAGCAACTTAATTACTTAATTAACAAATTTTTATATTTGTCAAAGACAAAGGATGCAGTGCCCTTCACAGCATGTAGTAGATTTAGAGCCGTCTTAACAGCATTGCACATTGAAAGCAATGCACCCCCCCCACACACAAAAAACATAATGGAAGTGAGGATTAACCAACAGAAGTATGCATATGTGTGTACATGTAAGGGAGAGCAGCTTTGAGTCTGGCAGGCAGTGGATGCCCATACACAAATATACACATACACTGTCCTTACACACGCCTGCCCATATACACACAATCCACTGCCCACACACATATACACTGCCTATATATATACAAACATATAGATAACCCTCAAACACGCCTGCCCATAAACACACATATACACATACACTGCCCTTACACACACATACAGTATGCACTATTCTGATGAGCAGGGCCAGTTGGGGCCTCATTGTTCCATCCTATAGATACAGTGCTGTTCAAGGGGCTCCGGGGTGAATCATCATTGCTGCCCAGTGTGCCCGTTTGTTAAGATGCCACTGAGTATATTACACTAGAAAACATAGCTCACCCCTTTTCAGGTTTAACCTCTCTCTCTCTTAAAAAAAGTATAAAATGTCCTAGCCTCCCACTTTCCTGTGGCAGAGGCACGGCACTGGCGGTCCAGTAGGGTGACGGCAGCATCTGTGCCTCTTATAGAATAAAAGACCACATCTTGCTCCCTCTAGGGGCTGTATACTGCAGAACAAAAGGGATATGATATCTTAACTCGGTTCTCGGCACTTTTCAGGGTAAGGAGCAACTAATTTAGCTCTTTCTTACAGACGCTCGGGACAGTGTCAATGTGCCTACAGCTCAAGGTCTGGATTAAATAAAACTAAATCTAAAAAACATAATGCACATGTTCTTGTTTGTTCACACTGACATAGTTCGCCTACTTACATCTTCTGATGTTGGCACATTGATGTAAAGGGTCCATTCTTTGCTTGCTTTCATAGATGCATTACCTCTATGTATAACTAATGCCTTATTGCCTAAATCCCGTTTCCTTTTCTTAGCAGCTGTTTTATACATCCTTCTAACGGCTCATTCTTTTTCTTTTTCCTGTCCTTGCTGGAATCTGCAGATAAATGGGAAGAAAGTAAGTTACATCACTTTTTTTGTTAATCAGTATATCTACTCTATAACATAATATTTAAGAAATTGTCTTAGTATTGAGAAAATTCTATCAAATCTTTAACATCCAAATCCAACTTTTTGCTTATTTCAAAGACAGAATTTGATGCAAAAGCAACTTTAGAGCAGGCCAAAAGGGATAGCTGTCCCTTACCATAGGGGCCCTCGGCAGCTGCCATTTGGGCCCCATCAACAGGAACTACCAGTTCAGACCTCTTTACTAAGGATTTCTCTGTTCTGTCCTGTAAAGCCCCCTTCAGTTGGTGATCAGCAGGTGGTACGCAGACTGTGGAAGAAACCTTGTAGCTGCATAGCCCTCCACTCACGTACAGTTTGGAATGAGTAAGCCTATGGGCCCCTTTACGTCTAAAATAATAATAATAAAAGATGGTTCTGATTGATGATAGGTAAGAACCATTTAGCCCATCTAGACTGCCCATTTCCCTTAGTGCTTCATCTACACACGTTTGGATTCCCTAACTGTAAAACCTCTGCCACTTCTGCTGGGAATAAAGTAAATCTTCCTTACACAATGACCTCTTGTCCTAATACTTCTCCTCCTTGGAAACAAACTTCCCTCCTATACTTTGTTATTATACTTAAATGTATCTGTCACAACCCCTCTTTCTTTTCCTTTCTCCAAGCTATAAATGCTGAGATCCTTTAGTCGTTCCTGATCATTTTTATCCTGCAAACCATTGACCATTTTAGTAGCCCTTCTATGAACTTTCTGTAGAATGTCTAAATCCTTCTGGAGATGGGGTTCTCCAGAACTGTGCACATTACTTTACTGAGGTCTAATCATCTGTTTCTGCTACTAATAATGCCTCTAGCTATACAACCCAGCACCCTGCTTGCTGTTTCCACAATTATCAACACTGAACTTCAGTTCCCACCTTCTGGACCATTCCTCTAATGTAGTGACATCATTAGTCTTGGGTTATTCCACCAGGAATGGCTACGCTGTTGCCATCTTTTGCATCGTCTTGCGAAAAAACAAACTTTACCCTTTGAGATCTTTTGTAATATCGGTAATAAAAATTATTAAAAAGAATAAGTCCTAGCATCGAGCCCTGGAGTACCTCTCTGGTATTAAGACTCTGATGTCTTACTTGGTATAGGCAACTGTTACGTTAAAATAATTTTAACAGCTATCATTTTTGCGTAACTAATGTGACTAAGAACATACTTTGTGAACTCATTGTTTCCACTTTGTAAGACATTATCTTCTCTTTCTGCAGTGGTGTACCCCCCTGTCATTATTGACCAGGCGCCACAGACCTATGTGATCTACCCAAATGAGGACATTATTCTCAAGTGTGAAGCCAAGAGAAACGCCAAAGCAACGTAAGTTTTTTCTTCTTCCCTATAACCTATCATTAACCTCTCTTTTACATACTTTGCTGATCCCCTATAAAAAACATCCTAATCTTCTAAATTTGCAATTATACTGGAAGCTCTTTGGGTCATGGGCTGATTTATGGGCTGACTAACCAGGGTCCTTGGTAAATCCAATATTTGTGTGATTTGCTGCAGAATATGACGGCGCTATATAATCAATCCAGTTCATAGACTTACACAGCCCTGACGTTTCAATGAAGCCGCTACGAAAATTTGTGCATTTTGATACTAAATATATACATTTTATAAAAAAAATATATGAAAAAGTAGATGATCCTTTAAACCTCTTGAACTGTGACCTCTTTCCTAGAATGTCTCCTCCGCTTACACACTGTACATAGTTTAACCTCGTTATGTATATATTTACCTCTTTATAGGTATAGATGGGAGAAAGATGGTGCGGCGTTTGACCCGATAAACGACCCCAGAGTGAGCCGCAAACCAGATTCTGGGACATTGACAATCATTAATCCCAATGGAAGCATGATGGAATTCAAGGGCAAATACCGCTGTTTTGTCACAAATGAACTGGGCACTGCGATTAGCCATGAGATTAAAGTTATCACTCAGAGTAAGTCTGCTGTGTAGTCATTAACCTTATTCCAGGCTTCGGAACGAGAGTGATAAAGCTATCAGGCAAGAGCTATACGTTTAAGAAACAACTTATACACAAGCCTTGGCAGCGATGGGTTAATATATCCTTGCCAGAGTTGCACTTCTATGGCATTAACATCTAGGGTGCTCTTTCCTTTTTTTATGACCTTGAGTGGAAACATGCAGCATAAGTGCCTTTCACTTTGGTACTTACTGTGCGCTGTTTCCTTGGTAACAGTTTCCTTGGTAACCACAGTGAAGACGATGTAAAGAATGAATTGTAAATTGTATCAACCGTGGGTGCCCACCCCCCCTCTTCCAGTATCTCGTTCACCCATTTCTTGGCATTACTCGTAATAAATGTTTTACGAGAATTAGTTTAAAAAGGGAAGGTTTATGGATAGATGAATCATGTCTATTACATTAGTGATTATATAGCTAATACTGACTCTTAAAGGGTCAAAGAGCGAGAATATATCATGGTATACATCGGGCTACATGTAAAAAAGATTACGAGGCTTATAAAGAAGTGGCGCTGGGCAGTTTTTTTTGGAAGCTGATAATTTAATGGGTAATAAAAAGCCAAATAGTTGATAACAGCGGAGTGGGTTTGAAATAAGAAAAGGCCAAATAATAAGACATTAGGTATTCAATATAAGGTTTAATTCTTTGAATGCCAGGGAACTGTGGCACTCACAAGGTTAAAAAAAAGCCAGTGTGATAGGATTTAAAAATATCTATAGGAGTTTAATTCTGTACCTGCAGACAGGGAGGTTTCATCACTAAACAATGAGTTTTAGAAGAGAAGGAACATTCACGCTTACCCCACCACCACTGTGAAAGGTATTTTTTCCACAATGGATCCTGTGGATATTTTTTTTTGATCCCTTTTCTTTCAGCTCCAGAACAAAAAAAGAAATAATTTATATGTGTATCCATTATTTAACCTGCTAATTCCTAAACAACAGAAGCAAGAATCCAGGGATTGGAAATAAACTATAGGACACGTAATGAATTGTCTGTCCTACCGGGGACCCTGTGTCACTAGAAGGCCATATGGAGATCATGATTGTAGTCTAGCTACAGATCTGCTCAAGATCAACTAAATTGTTGTAGTTCAGATTGATTAAACCTCAGTGGGATTTTTTTCCAACACACAAACAAGACTCAAAATATTATATTACTGAAATCTTTAGAAGGGAGAAAGGGAATCTTTTAATTCTAAATACCACCCTCTCTAGAAACAAGTTAGGTTGCACATAACTTACTTCTGGACAGAGAACACTACCTTATGTGCCGATTATTGAGATGACATAGATATACATACATTTTCTTCTTCTTCTGATCTCTCTTTCTCTCGTTCAACCCTCCTCACACACAACACTATCCAACAACCTCTCTCCCCCACTGCACACTGCAGTATCCACCAGCACCTTTTCAGCGTGTAAGTTCTTGGTCATACTGGGCCCTGCACAACATCACCTTAAACTTAAGAAACAATATAAAAGCATTGAAATAAATATAATCTGAAACGTTTATAAACTCTTCTGCTGTGTCTAATCTCATCCTTCTGGACGGTTGTTAGAAAAGATGCTACTTGTTAAATGTCTACTTTAAAATCAAAATTATTTAAAGACTTTCTGAATATGAGAGTTATGCCCTCAATCCACGGGTTCTGTGTCATCAAAATAGGCTGATGTTGTAGCGAAGAGACCAGCTAAAAAAATATTAATGTGCTTTTTTTAGGCACTCCAAAATGGCAGAAGGAGACCATCAAGCCAATCCAGGTAGAAGAGGGTGAATCCATCATATTGCCATGTGACCCACCTAAAAGTGCAGTGCGCCCACGTGTCTTCTGGATGAATAGCAGTAAGTAAAAAATTGAGTGGAAAGCTCTTATGAAGACTCAAGAAGACCTCATTGGTTTTCAATTTGGTCCTTGGAGACCAAGATCAAGCACGTGGCCCTCAGGGCCCAAAGTTCCATGTTATATTGGTTTCTAGGGTAGTAGAAATCTTTAGGTGCAAATATATCAGTTGTGATGTAATATTTATTATTACATCTCTGTTTTGGGTATATTTTCAGTATTTTGCTCATGTCCATTTACTTCCAGCTACCAAATCTCTCTCGACTCTCCTTACTGTTTTTGGTTTTCTCATTTTACAGCTCTACTGCATATCACTCAGGACGATCGAGTGTCTATGAGTACGAATGGGGACCTCTACTTCTCAAACGTGAAGATCCAAGATGAGCATCCTGACTACATCTGCCATGCCCAAATTCCCGGCACCCGCACCATCCTGCAGAAGGAGCCCATTGCCCTCAAGATTACTCCCAGTGAGTGCGCCAGGTGTACGCAGGACAGAGTAATGGTGTCTCTGGCAGATTTCACATTTTAAAATAATTTCTGACAATCTGCGTGTATCTGCAGGCTAGAGAATATATCCTTAGGTCTCTTTAGAGTTTTATACTCAGTAGGGGTTCTGTTAGGAACAATTTTTTCTGGCGGGGTTCTGTATTGGTATAGGAACATGTCTGACTGATCGTCGTTTCCTTGGCAGCTAATTCGGTGAAGTTCCGAAAGCCTAAAATGATGATGCCCAAGGATAGCAGCAGTAGTTACCTGGCACTGAAAGGGGATTCCCTGCAACTTGACTGCATTGCTCAGGGATTGTAAGTATACACACTCCTTTTCCTATACAGCTACTGTGATAATGTACAAAATCCTCCCCAAAAGGCCAGTATGCCAAACATACAAGCATAAAAAAAACCTCAACTATCCTAAAAGTGGGCTTGCCAATTCCCAATAAGTTGCCTTTCTGGTGGTGATTTAAAAGCAGGTAGTGGAACTTAGAACAGATGAGTGAATAATCAGTAAAAATCACATTAAATTTGGGCAACATTTTTGAATATTGTGGCAACATTATACTTTGTTCTTCCATTCCAAAATATCATTCTGGGAATAGGCACAGACTGTGCAGTAGTTCCTCCTTATATTGCCCTCTAATTTGCATTAAAAGATTCCCTTTAGAGGTTGAAGTTGATGGTTTAGAAGAGCCAGTGATAAGGATAATTGTTTCGTTGCTCACTTTTGTAGTACTTTAATGCATTTTCTAGGTGTGCAAACACACTGACCCAATTTACTCTTTCTTTCTGTCTCCACTATTCAGTTTCCACACTTTCTACATCTTATTTTCTTACCTCTATCACATACATTATCTGCTCTCTCTCTTTTCCCTACTTCTGACCTACTATCACACATCTACTAGTCTCTCTTTCATTTTTCTTCATTTAGCACCATTTAGCATATTTACATTCAATGTATAATTAAGCACAAAAATACTACATAATTACAGTTCTGTAGGTAGACATGAAAAAGCTATCCTCCCACAGTGTAATTGACATTGTAATGACCCACACATGCCCTATTGGTCCTATTATTTTCTCATATTAATTCTGTTTTTCTTTTTTTATTCCCCTATCTCTTTTGCCTCTATCACGGTCCTCCTTCTCTTATTCACAGACCTACTCCACATGTTGAGTGGTCTGCCTTAACTGGTTCCATATCCAAAGATCGCTTTCACTTTGATGAATTTAAGAAGACCATGCGTATCGACAACGTCATGTATGAGGATGACGGCCAGTATGAGTGCACTGCCACAAATACCGAGGGCAAAGTTCAGCACACCTACACCGTGACTGTAGAATGTGAGTTATTGAAATGCCTTATTTAAATAATAACAACAAATATAGGTCTGAAGCATTTTTTTTGTATTTTTTCTACATATATATATATATAGCACGATATATAGAATATCCTTTGTTGTTGCCTTCACCATGATTGTACCGAGGTTTGGTTCAAATGTTTCTATCTATTATTTATTATGTATAATGTATTATTATTACATTATTATTATTATTATTATTATTATGTATTATTTGCGTCTGTGTCTCTTGCGAATGTTTCTGTTTCTACTTCTTTGAGAGAGATTTCCCTTCCCCTTGTAACAGCTGCCCCCTATTGGATTAAGAAGCCTGAAAATTCAGTTTATGGACCAGGAGAAAATGCATTGATAATCTGTGATGTGGCCGGGAAACCTCAACCAACAGTCACATGGAAAATCAATGGAGAACCATTGAAAGGTGTGTCTTCGTGTTCTCTCGTATGATTAGCAGGACCTTCCACAAAGTTATGGCTCTGAGTTCACATATATTATGCAAATAAAATTGGACATGTATGTACATACAGTATTTAATTCATTAAATTCATTATATCCATTTCCTACTTCACATTCTTAAATCCATCATTCTTTACCTGTTTAATCGACCTTTCCATAAAGTAGTCCATCCTGGCTCTTATTCAACCATGCCTTTAGTGTCTTTGCTCAACTACAGCTCTTCTCCATCCATTCTTTTGACCATTTCCTTTCTCTCTGGCAATCGGCTCAGAATCCATTGTCTTACATCATTCTCTTCCACCTTGTCCAAAAGCTGCAGTTTGTTAAAATTCTGCACATACCCTAAAATTCTCTTTCCATCCATCAAATGTCACCCATACTCACCTCAACGCTCTTCATCCTATAATGACCCTCCAGCCCTTTTCATTTATGCCCAGTTAGAACTTCCTCAGTCCCATCATCCATTGTCCCTTGCCTGGCCTGCACTGTGTCTGATCCAACAATTTTTCTCCAATCTGATCCATTTTAATGTCCTCTCAAAACATTTCGCTTTGTCGTTTGCCTTTCCAGGCACCATTATTGTCCTTCACCTGTTCCTTGCTTTCTGTAACTGCATTTTACAATAGAAAGGTGAAATTATAATTTTATTGCCTAAGATTCACCTCCTCCACTACTTCATGTTCTTTTTCTCCATGTGCTTTAGAATCTGATCTGAATGACAACCGAAAGTTGAAGGAGGGAAGCCTGATCCTTCTTAATTTACAGCTTGGAGATACCGTTGTTGTTCAGTGTGAAGCAGAAAACACTCACGGAAACATCCTTGCAAACGCCTACGTCTTTGTTGTAGGTGAGTCCTGTCTGATAAGGCTAGGATGCAATAATACACTTTTACGGGCAACCTAATGGGAAGCGCTGGGATATGACATTGTAGGAATTTAGCGGGGCAGTTTGACGACGTTAGAAAAGCTACAAGGGCCAACTGGAATGGATAGAGAAAAAAGATGGCGCAAAGATGACAAATTAATTGGACTGGTAAAAGAAGGGCATTTGAATGGGGCCAAAACTATTTAACTCCGATGATCACCCACTTTTCTGATCGTCCCTCACTATCCGCCTGTGTCTTATTTCAGAGTTACCCCCGCAGATTCTAACGCCCAACGACATGGAGTACAATGTGGTGGAAAACACAGACCTTCTGATGGATTGTAGAGCATTTGGCGCCCCGGTACCATCAATTACTTGGTAAGATCCTCAAACTTATTAAAACTTTAAAGCCAAGAAGAGACATAAGTACTGATTCCGCAAGGGGCAGATGGTGCACATGCCTACAGAACTTTGCCCCACCAGAGGTAAGTGGGTGCGGCTTTAAGGGAGCTCTGCCCATCCACAAGCTCGTATTTTGACTGTGCTTCTTTACAGTGCTCTGCAAATTTTTCAAATTTTTTTTTTTGTAAAAAAAAAGTGATTTTAATGTGATTTCAGCAGTGGTCCTAAAATTTGATGCCAATTTATTAAAGTGGAATATATAACCCCATAAATATGACATATTGCAGCTGCTGGATCAGTGGACCAAAACCCCAAAAATGTTTGCTGATTTAAAAAAAAAAATGGGCAAAAACAAATCAATAGACGTTCTGCTTTTTTATGTCCATAACAGTAAAGAAGGGGCTTGCAGGTGTACCGTCTCCATATATTTTATGGAAACGTCAGATTTTCTCACTTTTTTTTATTTCACACAGGCAGGATGAGCAGATGATTGATGTTCTTACAGTCGACCGGTTTTCCCAGTACGCAAACGGGACGCTAAAAGTCAAAGAAGTTCAAAAGGAGGACGCAGGGATCTACGATTGCATAGCAACCAACAGCAAAGGCAGTGCCCGGATCTCTGCCATCCTAAATGTCAAAAGTGAGTCTGGAATTCCAGCCTGATAAGAATAGTAGATAGTATAGTAAACACCATTTTTTCTTTTGGTGGCAAAGACCAGCAAATAATTTCATTTGTTTTTCGGACAAAATCTTGCTATTACCAACACGTGGTCTACTTGATCGCATTGACCTGACCACACTCTGTCTTTCTTTATCAGATGCGACTCAGATTATAATTGCCCCTCAGGAGCAGCGGGTAAGGAAGGGGTGGAAAGCAACCTTCCACTGCAAGGCTTTGTTCGACTCCACATTGGAAAGGAGCAGGGTGGAGTGGAAAAAGGACGGCTTGGAGATTGAAGAAGATGACGACAGTGATAAGTATGAGACTAGCTGAAGAACTTCGCTGTGCAAATAGAAAAGGAGTGCCCTGATTATATCTGCTCCAGATGGTTAGGATAATAGTGGTTTTGATCATAATGTGAGGTTTTTATGTCCATCCCAGCAGTTTAAGGTTGCTTGGAGAGAACATCTAAAGCAACTCCAGAAAGCAGAATGCTAACTAAAACATTTATGCCCCAAAACGGGACGCTTCATAAATCAGCTGATCATTTGAGGCATGTAGCAGTGAAAATGGTCAGGTCATATTAAGTTGCTATGCAAATAAATGGGCAAGCAAAGATGGGAGTGGGTGTGGCTACAGTTAAACCACACCCCTTTTGTTCCACATTTACCTAATGGCACGATCTAGTACTTATGGAATGGTATATTATATATACAGAAGGATAATCCTATTTTTCCAACTCTCCAGGCACGTCATTGATTCCAATAACACGCTGTATATTGCCGATGTCCAAGAGGACGATCAAGGTATCTACACGTGTGTTGCCTACACTGATTTGGACGAGGTGGAACAATCAGCGGAGCTGGTTGTAATTGGTGAGTACCCAGCAGTAGCACATCATTATAATCATTCAGTTAAAATAAAAATATCAGAGTCATAAAGCTTCATAACAAATACTAGAAAGCGGTGGACTTAGATGGGTAAAAGCTTCTCCAGCTGTGTGGAAGGGGCTAACCAATGTCTCTTATTTTTGGGGTACCCTTTTTCATATGCTCAGTATAAAAATTTGACCTAATCAAGAAGATTACGTGACTCGTTTCTTTTGCCCAGTGTTGATAGGATATCTATATTCGAACACTGAGCTTAAAACATCACTGACCCGTGTTTACCAAACATACTACCATGATTTGTCAGAAGCTGAAAATACATCTATATATTAAATTTGATGAATTTCATTACTGTATACGTCAACGCCATTATGTTCTCAACCCACTGACCCAAGTCACCACTTTCTGATGAGTTGTGCATTGGTTAAAATTTTAAAAAAAGGCTCAGCTCATGTTGGAGGTATTCACATATGGCCATTAATGTATTAATTACAACACAGCAGCTGCTCTAATAATACAATGAGATGTATGTGATTACAAACTTTTTAACTACTGTCACATTACATTCCCATTGAGCACTCAATAGCGCCTGTACGCTTCTTCATTTTGTGAGTTTTCAGACTTTGATTGTAAAATAATTGTAAAAAATTGTAAAAAAAACATGTAAAATAGAAATAATTGCTGACCTATGTTAATGGAATCATGCTAGAATTACCTCCTTGTCTTCATTTTTAGACCTTCCTGAACCTCCTTATGACCTTGAGCTATCTGACCAACAAGAAACATCTGTAATTCTCTCCTGGACCCCAGGCAATGAAAATAACAGCCCAACTGAGGGTACGATATTCTGTTTTCTGAAGATATTTGTGGCGTTCACCACTGTAATGTTTAAATTAAAGCACTCTACACTGCTAGCCCTTTAAACACATTGTTGCATGTAAAACACTCAGCTGGTTGACACGTTATTTTTCTTTATTCTCTGTATCCCACAGAGTTCATTATTGAGTTTGAGGACAAAAACTTTGAGTCCGGAGTGTGGCATGAGCTGATGCGAGTTGACAGCGATCAGACCTCTGCCCAGTTGGAGCTTTCACCCTATGTCAACTACCATTTCCGGGTTAGAGCTGTAAATGAGATAGGACCAAGCAATGGAAGCAGTCCATCAGAACAATATGAAACCCCTCCGGCAGGTACTCTATAGCAAAGGTTATTGGACAGGATGGCGGGAGGTACAGCGGGTGATTGGTGGTCCTGTCAAATGTTAAAACTCAAAGGAGGGAAACACCTTGCCCTGTCTCTAAAATCCGAGTTCTAGACAAAAACACACCTTATATCATCCATCTGTAGTTATAGATTCTCCTTGTTTCACAGCCAGTGCCATTACTAGGTTCCAGACAACAAACATGCCATTTCTAGATTCCATTTCTAGACTACTACTACAAAGACTCATCCCGACCCAGGAGAGTTTCTAGTTTCTTACAAAGATCTGGGCTTTAAATCTATACTATCTTCAACAGAACTGTCCCATCTCCAGAAAGAAACAGCTTGTTCCTTCTACAAACATCCTATACTCCCCAATCTCTAGTCACACACCATGCACAAGCCATGGCATCACACATAGCTGTCCCGTTTCGGTGTACGAACAGACCTGTCACATCTCGAATGCATATTCCCACAGATTCAAACCCACTGTCTATCCCGTCTCCATGTACAGAGGGTTATCGTGTTCTATTTCTCATCTCAGACATAGAGCTTGTCACTTGTCTATAGCAGCCAGCATACAGTGTAGTTCTATCGTCGATCATTGGATTTATCATTACTATTTCAGCACCTACAAAGAATCCCACCGAGGTGAAAGGTGAGGGGACAGAACCCGATAACATGCATATCACATGGAAGGTAAGTGAACAATAAACTGGACTAAAATATAAGACTTTATATGGTAAATGTCCTCAATAATATTTAATTATCCATGTTATGTGTAACTCTTATAGGACCGCATTCAGGAGATATGTTCTATCTTCATGTATGGTTTATTACTATGTTTGGAGCCCACCTTCTTATTTTTGTACCATAGAGGCATAACAGACATATGCCAACTCTTTACGTCATTATACCCGTGTTTCTGTTTGTTTAGATACTTGTTACATCTATTCTGTCCTCTTCACAGCCACTGAAAGGTATTGACTGGAACGGTCCTGGTTTTCAATACATTGTACGATGGAGGCGCCATAGTCAGGATGAAACATGGAAAGAAAGAAAGGTTCAGAGCCCTCCTGTTATCGTGCAAGACACAAATACGTTTGAACCGTATGAGATTAAAGTTCAGTCCGTCAATGAATATGGCAAAGCTCCTGAGCCCAACTCTGTCATCGGATATTCTGGAGAGGACAGTGAGTATTGCCCCAACCCCAAGACAGCCTTTCCTTGGGCATACTATCCTAACATGCGTCACTTAATCAATCTCTTGTGTTCCAGCTTTATAGTTTATAGTATAACAGAGGAACTGTAGCGCTTTACAGTCTCATTAACTTTAAGCAAACTACAATCTTCTGTGCACTGACTTTATTCCAAAAGAAAAGTGTTAGGACGAGTATGTTCCTCTCATTTGCAGTTCCCACCTCTGTACCTCAAGATGCTGGGATAGAATCCATTAACGAGAATACGGTCAAAGTGGCCTGGCTGCCCGTGCAGAAGGATGGTTTGAATGGGCACTTGAAGGGATTCAGGGTAAGTAGCAGCTATAACATATGACATAGCCAATAACAGTGTTATAACACTGAAGTTTTTAAGCCTATTGGTAGAAATAAGATGTGAAAGAAAAAGCACAGCATGGATGTTGAAACCATGAAAATATGTGGCACCTATTTTACATTTCACATAATCTCAAGCTAGCAACTGGAGCTGACGGGTAGTCACTGGTGGCAGAGGATGTAACCTGGGGGTCTGAAAGAGGCACAAATGCATGTGGGGGTATTTAGCAGGGGGGAACCATTAAAGTGCATATGATGGCTAGAATGTCCCTTTATCTTGGTTCCTAATACGTAAAGATTAATAATAATAATACCATTCTTTAGTGTGAAAAACATTATATTATGAGCTTGTTTGGTCCTCTGGTTGGAACGATTGCCAGATCTTTATCAAAGTCCTAGGTTAGTCCTAACCTACTCCAATCCTACTTCCCAGGTGGAGTACACCATCCATGGACATCACAGACAAACCAAGAGAACAGAAGTGCGTGGCAACACCACCCATGCGCTCATCACTGGACTGAAACCTTTCAGCAACTACTCGGTCACAGTCAGCATCTTAAATGGGAAGGGACACGGGCCAGCAAGCGAGTCTGTGACGTTCCTCACAGACGAGGGAGGTGAGATCCTGATGAGAGCTCACTTTACGTTGGTAGATATTGGCAGTTCATTTAGTCTCAGAGGAGCCGACAGATTGGGTGTAGAACAAAGTGGACCAGTATGAAAGGGATCTTTCCCAGTGAGTGTATGCACTTTGGATTCATTTATCAATGGTAGTGTAAAATCTTATAAGATTAAGTAAAGATGGGAAAGAATTGTAGTAATTTTGACAGGGTCACCACAGGTTGGCAATTCAAGGGACAACCTGACAACCAAGGAGGATAAGAGTGTCAATACCCCATAGATAGAAACAGTAATAGAGTAATAGCAACAGTAATAGCTTTCCAAGACAGAGGGTGATACTTAATGCCTCCTGGAAGTTCACTGGGGTAATAAGGTCGTTTCTCAAAGGATTTCCTAGGGTAGTTTTGTACTGGGTATTGTTCCTTTGTTCCTTTTTCTCACTTTACAATGAAAAGTTCTATTGTTATTGATTTCTCTTGTTATTGATTATCAATATTTTTCCGCAGTACCCAGCCCTCCTACTAACTTGCGATTGCAACGCCTTTCTGACACCTCTCTGATGTTAATTTGGGGACCCCCTGAGACTCCTAATGGAATCCTGACAGGATACGTAATTAATTATGGTAAGCGATTCTATTTACGTTTATTTAAAATGATTCATTTCTGCTGACAATTTTGCCCCGTGAATTTCATTACAAAAAAAGAAAATACTTGGAGCCCTAAGCACTGCTGTCACTACCAATCCGTTGAAAGCAACTGCCCCAGGTATGGAAGTGCCTTCTTATAATTAAGTAATACCCCTGAATTTGCTAAGGGTACTCCATGGGAGGAGGTAAGTGCCCTCTCTAACCCCTGTGGTCATCCTGTATGATAGGAATTTCAGTTCTATGAATATTTGATGCATATAAATGTATCGGCTCCCTTGTTGCCATTACTCTCGTGTGATCTGAATGCACAGCGTCTCTTTCTGCTTAGAAAGTAGAGCTATACAGAATTTAAAAAATGATCTTTTAGAATACTTCCCATGTTTGCCCTTACAGTGAACCTCAGTCACAGCGAGGAAAAGATTTCCTCGGAAACAATTCACGATCCTGGGCAGCAAAACTGGACGCTATCCAGAGTCAGACCTGAAGACAACTTCAAGTTCTACGTCTATGCCACCACCTCTGCAGGGCTCAGCAATCATGAAATTATCGAAGGCAGCACAAAACAAGAGATTGGTGAGGCTCTGGTCGGGGACAGATTAACTGCTTTGGCTATACAATATGGTGCAGCTGAAACCAAGTCTTAAGGGACCCTTTGACGTTGCGTTCACTGTCCTGATGTGAATTTAGAGAAATGTGACTCATTCCAACTTTCCCAATATTTCTAGTACAGTCCTTACTGTAAGACCTGTGCCTTACTGGCTGACTGCACAAAACCAATGACCCGAAAGATCACCATTCCACCCATCGTACAAGCACATAGAGCGTAAATAGGATGTTAAATGACATCTCATGATAACACATTATAACTCTGTACATAAACACAATAAAATGTAGCCAACTGTGTATCATAATTCATTCCCTTCTACTATACTTCAATGTTCCTTTTCAGAATATCCTAACTTCTAAATAGGTCCACATGGTGTCTAAGGTGTATTTCTTCTAAACATGTGCTTCCAATGCTGGAAAGTGATACACATCTCACCGTGTGTTTGTTTGTGCTCAGAAATCCCTCCGATTCAGAACATCTCGGCAACTGTTGAGGGAAGACGTGTAACTTTGAACTGGAAACCGCTTGATGGCAAAAAGAACGTGGAGCTCAAAGTCCAAATCAGAAATAAAAGTGGTATGTTCCACCAGTGGGATGGGGTGGCACGGGGGCCGAGAAATTAAAACACACAGCACTGGCATCTACACAAAAGCTAGGAATAATTTACAGCCACTGATAAGGAAGTTACATGATTGGTGGTGGCCTCGGTGGGTCCTCGCCTTATATATGGATCCATTGTAATATTTTTTATTATAGTCTTCAATGGCCACCATACATCCTCAGAAAGATATATCCATTTCCATGGTGGATTTACTTACTGCTGACTAGGTGTTAGAGCACAAGATTACAATTTCAAGCTAGACTGTTTAAAATTACTTTACAGAAAACATAGTAGGATGTGAATGTCCTTCCAGCTGAGATGATAAGGCTCAACAGTGGATTAATTAAAAATAGAATTAAATTTTAAAAAATACCAGGTGTCTTAAGGTATGGGTCATTGGTCTACTGTTTCTAAGAAGTGGAAGAGTTTGCAAATGTATTGGGTAAAAGATTATCAAATATGTTTTTTTAAATGCTTATTAAAGTACTTAGAAATTACTTTAACATGCATTCTTTGTCAAGGTGTCTTCCAGGGGCACAAGGTTGTGCCTTTAAGGAGAGTCAAGCCCTAGTCTGGTGGGAAAGTCCTCAAGTCAAGGAGGTTAGGGGTGTGGGAGAATACATCCAGTGTTGCTTATGGAGTACGATCGTAAGGGGTAGTAATTTCAGTGTGTGGTAGGAATTCTTCTATTTTCTATGTTCTCTTGAGCCAAGGGCTCAGACCCAAGGAACCCACCACCCTATCCTGTAAACAGCACAACATGCTTTACATTTTATTTCTCTTCTTCGCTTAGGTGAACACTGGTTCCTTCATGGAAATGTCAACAGTTCCTGGTTATTTTATGACTTGAGTGAATTAAACCCTGGGTCGACTTATGATATTCGTCTGATGGCCATGCTTCCGACTGGGGAGGTGGAAATTTGGAATACAACATTGCTAACAAAAGGAGCAGGTGAGGGCATACTTCAGATTCTCATTTCAGGTTCCATTTCAGGTGAGGAGGTTAGCCAAATCTCTGATTCCTAGGAGGTCCAGTCTTATTCAAGGTTACATGATTATACGTCATGATGTCCATGATCTATGCATCAAATGGAAACTTGCTTAAGTTTATTTTTTAGGGTTTCCCCTTTTGCGAAAAATCCTTCTATATATGTAAATTTTCAGAGTAAACTCAGTAAACACCTTATTTACTTATTTTACTTATGCTTGTCTCTTTTAGCTTTAATCACAGAACACAGAGGATTTGCCTCCGAGGGATGGTTCATCGGGCTAATAAGTGCTATTGTCCTGCTGTTGCTAATCTTGGTTATTCTATGCTTCATCAAACGCAGCAAAGGTGGCAAGTACTCTGGTAAGTTCACAGCCTTCACCCTGTACTTTAGGTCTAATCAGGAAAACCACCCATCTCATCACTGGATGCCCAAATAGATAGTTTGACCAGGCATGTGACACAAGGATACAACACCAGAAGGTCAAAATGCTTTCCAAGAAGCCTTGGGACTACTAAGCCCTCTATTTTCTACCATGTAGATAAAATATTGTTTTCATTTATATTGGGCCTTTATATTCTGCAGTGTGGCACAATGAGCAAGTTCTAGGTGTAAAACAATTTGGATGTTCAGAAACAAAAGGTTAGGAAGGCTCTGCTCAATTGATCTTACAATCTAGAAGCTTGGTCGTGTAGGACCTTTTTGCTTCTCTGGACGCTGATGAACTCCAAACTTCTTCAGATTTCTTTTCCCCAGAAACTTACAATAGATAGAACTTTTTTTTAACAATTTTAGTTACATTCTCCTTACTTTGCATCCATCTATAAGCACTAATGCAGTATATGAGCCCAATGTGTATTGTGTACATGATGTCTGCATCTTACCTGCCCATACAGTAAAAGATAAAGAAGATACTCAAGTGGATTCTGAGGCTCGGCCAATGAAGGATGAAACCTTTGGAGAATACAGGTAGGTGGAACCCTGGGAAATTGCACTCCCCAAGAAATAAAACCTTATGCATGGGGGCCACAATTGAAAGTGTATACATCGGCTGCCAACAAATCGTGGCAATAAAACAGAGACGTGTAAAACTACCGGAATGACAAATCCTTTATAAAGTTTATAAAAATTAACTAAAACGAGTTAGAATATACGAGTGGAGAAAGCTCTGTGCATTTGTGAAGCAGCTGTCTTCCTTACTCACTCTTGGACCCCTCTGCTAGTCATATGATGCCATACTTCCATGTCATCATCATCATCCATTAAAGACCAATGAGGTAAATCTCCTGTTCTACCTCTTGTATGCACAGATAGGGGCCACACAGGGTCCCCTTGGGGCTTGGGACCTGATCTCACTAGCTCTCTCTGTGAAGCCTATAGACATAATACTAATTTTACCCCGATGGTCTTTGGACTGATCAAACCGGGCAAGCTTATTAACTGCAAAAGTAATTAACATCTGCCGTGAGCAGTAACAATATCAGTAATATCAGTCTTCATAATAAAATAGTCTTTTTGTCATTCCTTACCTCGAGCAAGATTTGTTCTAGTCAATTTTTTAGGATATAATCTTTTTTATTAAACCATTACTGACATTACTAAATATCGGGCGAAATAAGTGTTTCGGTAAAGCCTTTGCTTTCTGTTTTATGGCTTTGCAAGAAGTCTGTTACTCCATCTGGTACAGATTATTATGCAAATATTAATTGCGGCTTCAAATCTGGCAAAGCTTGCATACAAATAGTAAAAAAAAAAAAATAGGCAGAATGAAGAAATGATGAATGAAGAGCTGAAAATAATCCATTATTGCACAGATGACAAAAGTATCAGTTAATAGCCAAAAAAGAAATACTAGGGTTTAGAGTCAAACTTGGTTAGAGATTTATTCACTAAACAGTGAGCCGTAGGCAACCCTAGAAGAGGTACTTTGTCCTGCATAACACAGAATAGTTTTAGCCATATATCCCAATATATAGCTACAAGCCACTAGTATAGTTCCAGATATTAACTGCAGATAAGCAAAAAAAAGCATTTCCTAATTTCTCACAATATTGTACCAAACAAGAATAGTCTCACAATAACAAAGAGCTCTATTAGCGACGTGTTCGTGCGTCTGTATTAGAGAACTCTGATTATCCAGAGAAACGTCCACAGTGTCAGAGCTTTCTTTTGGAGGGACTGATGAATCGCTATACATAGGAACTTTATATATTTTAAATATTTGAAATGCTAAAGATTATACAGATAAAGTCAATGAGATTTCTCATACATTTCGTTAAATAACACATGGCTGACAGATCCGATGTAGATTGTGATGATGCATCCAGAAAATGTTTACCTTTCGAATTATGTATAAAAATATTCTTGTGCAAGGTTAAAAAGTGGTTTTATCACCATAGCAACCAGATCAATTCTTCAGCTAGCAGGACCACGGCCATATTTACCTTTGGTGCTCCACACTGCTGTCCTTACGGTATATGATGTCATAACCTGGAATTATAACTGCTGGGGGGGGTGCAACTGAACTATGAAGGTTGTGCCTACTCCTTAGTGTTAATAGCCCAGTTGGAGAGATAAATGATCTCCCTTTTAAGCGGCCCATTGGGTAGTAGCGGTAGGGAGTCCGATCATCCAAAAGGGTGATCTGGTTCCCTGTTATGCGGCAGAGAAGTTGCCCCCCCCACACCTGCCACCGTAGGCCTAGTTGGTCTGGGCTTGAATACACCAGAATACAGCCGTACACTGGCCATCCTAATGGATTTGCCAATGGGAGGCAGATGCTGTCGGGCAGCAACCATTCCCTTGGGCCAGGTCAAGCCTAAGCAGGACCTTCCCATTTGCTGCCATGGTTATAAAACCACTTAGCAAACTTTGCACGACCTAAACTTAATACTTGTTATGTATTAAACCACCTCTGTGTTCGACAAAATGTTGGCTGGGGTCATGAAATATGTTGAACCGGTCCAGGTTGCATTGCTGTGCTAGTCCTTACGCATTTGTTCTTCACTCTTTTATCCATGCTGCCCATCAGGTCTCTGGAAAGGTAAGCTGCTCTCACATTACACTGTCCCTCGTGGCAGTGGCACTATGGGGGAAATGTGCTCCGCTTTAATTTAAAAAAAAAAAGTCTTATTTGGAGCCTTGGCTCAAATCATTTCTGGAACCTTATCAAATTTAAAATACCTAGGAAATTGTTAAAAGCAAGGACAGGCACTCTGAGACCCTGAAGATGATGTTGGACTGCAAAAGTAAAGGCTAACTGAAAAGCGGAAGTTTTCAGTAAAACTACAACTTAAGGGACTCAGATTGCTAAAATCCTTACATAGGGGCACAATCGTTAACCTTGCGAATCTTAAAATCCCCCCTCATTCTAAGCCGGGGAGCTGGTATGTTCTCTGGTATTATAATAAACCTGTGAAGAGCAGCGTGCCATATGTCAACATGGCATTTCATTTAACATTGTTCCATTTCAGTCCATGCAATGTTATTTCTGCTCGTGGATAACGGATTCCTGGTATTAAGGACACCATAGGTCCGTGGCAAGGTTTGTGAAGGTCCATAGAACATTATTACGTTCTCCATCACAGATCCAAGTACATGTCCACCATGAGCAATATTGGTACATACCCCTGACCACAAATACACCACCCCAAACTTTCTTTAAGACAATAGAATAGGAAACTATGGACGGTTTAATGCTAGCTCTACACATTTTGACTGCACTCTGCACAGCTTGATCGTGTCAGCTCCAACTACCCCTCTAGACACTATACAGTTTTAATCATATGGAAACCAACTACCCACGACATAGGCCTTTAAACCTATTTTCTTGAAACGATGTTGGGTAAGAACCTTGGTGAGTTCTGTAAAACATTAACAAGAGAGTGCCAACCACGCATACAGTTTGGGAGTCTAACGGCCAACATGGAATTTGAACAAGAAACGTAAATCAGAGAGCTTTACAGATACATTGTATACTTTTTTGTGGTTCCCAGGTTATTTTATCTCTTTTTTACCATTCATATGCCCTTTGTTGTTTGATTGGTGTAGCTGTGTGTGTATGTGTTTTACCTTTTATTAGTAGTGTGGTTGCTTGCATCGTTAGCCGCTTGTCTATATGTAAAGTGTTCTTGTTGTCCATGCTCGTGAATGTCCATGTGATTGTTACGCTCTTATTGTCTCTTTTTTAACAGCAGCTCATTCCTTAGAAATAGGTAAACTTTAAAAAAAAGGGGGGGGGGGCAAACCCTGGCTTTCTTGATCCCTTCTGCATGTGCTTATGATGTAGCAGAAGGCATGCCCGGCTTCAAATACAGCTCAGTGGCAAAATGTGATTTAGAACAGGGATATTTCCCAAAGGGATTAAAGCAATGTGGCAAAGTGCATTACCATCTGTGACCGATTCCCAAACAGGTCACCGCTGAGTTTCTCGTGCAGATAATGGTAATGCATGGCATCATGTAAAGCTTTTCTTCCAAGGGACGTATCTCTATCGAGGAAATCTTCACCAAGAGGCTTATTGATAAAAAAATGCCACCTTATAAATTCATGAACACTTTCCCTCAACAATACTGTAACACATGTATAGCATTACTTAATATTCTTCCATACTGAATTCATTTAAAAACAGAATTTAATCTTAGGCAAGGAAAGAAAATCCCCAATAATATTAGTGGGATATGGGGTAACGTGCCTACAACATATGGAACCAACATGATGTGGCTCTGAGAACCTGGGTGGTTTCAGAATCTATGTACTTACTGGTAATTTTTATTTGTTACATCTTATTTAGCTCAGTTAGCTTCAAAAGGAATAGATGACACACACAAAATCAACGGTTGTTGCCCTCTTGTGTAAAAATGTTAAACTTTTATTGGCTCTCCCTAGCCTCCAGATGACATTTTCAACATCTGTCTGATAAGATTTATTATACAGATCCCACCGTCAGCAATGGACGTTCTCATTCTGCATGCCCTCTCTTTCTGCATGGTTGGCCACTCACACTGACGTTGTAATTGCATTTCCAGTTGAATTAGCCAAGTCTTATGTTTTGGATTCCATTGCTTTCTCCCTCCTGCATCTCTTAAGAGCAATACCTTTTATATCATGGAACTAGATTGCTTTGCAATGCATTCCTCTCCCCACTAAAACAAATGGTTAATCCTAAAAAGTGGCCAGATGCTGGATACCGCATGATTAAAATGTTGCATTTACCATTTCGGACATAACCGTAGGATATTTATTGCAGGATCTGCACCATGAACGGTATGCTTTTCACTTGACAGGTGCTTCAGCATCCATAAGATAATTTCTGATATTATTGTATTATTATTATTTTTTATTATTATTATTATTATTATATTTGATTTTGCTGTATTATTATTATTTTTTTACCCAGGTTGAGTATATTTTTTTCATACACTTTGTTTTATCTTTTTTTTTGCATTTATTTTACAGTCTCCAGGGTCGGACTGGAACTAAAAAAAAATGTTGAGGTGTTAAGAAAATAACAGATGATAATCTGATAAGAATTAGCAGTTGCCCAGTATTACATTGGATGGCCAGACCAAAAATCGAATTCAGAATGCATACTGTTCTTTTTCCAGCTCACCTCTCCCATCCTGAGACCCTTTTTTGGTTTGACTATTATTAATAGGATACTCTTAATTGATCTACGGTACAAGCCTACCAGATAGTACTTCTACCCCACAAACACCCATCATTTATTTTTCTTATCTTTATAATCCAGTGACAATGATGAGAAGCCCTTTACGAGCAGCCAACCTTCTCTGAATGGGGACATTAAGCCTTTGGGAAGCGATGACAGCCTGGCTGACTATGGCGGCAGTGTGGATGTTCAGTTTAACGAGGATGGCTCCTTCATCGGCCAATACAGCGGTAAAAAAGAAAAAGAGGCAGCCGGTGGCAATGACAGCTCTGGAGCAACCTCACCAGTCAACACCAACATCGTAATTGAATAAAGATTGATTTGAGGAGCAGGAGGGTCCTAGGGGAAAATTTAGATTGAACGTCATCAAAGGGGTGGTGGGGAAAATTTGGTGGACATGGAGAATTTATTTTTTGGCTTGCAAAAAAAACCCAAACTAACCTATTTGGTGCCAGAGGGCAATGTAGCCGAATACATTGCAAGCCTCTTGAACCAAAGGGGTTGACTAGCTGTATCTTCTCTTGGACTGCGACTCCATGCCTTTCATGCAAAACTTAACATAAATAAATGAAAGGACTAAGATAAGTAATGGGCAGGTGGTTTTAAACACCTTCTGCAGAAGATTTGTTCCAGTGTTCTCACTTTAATGTACAAAAACAAAAGGTAAGAATCTTAAGAACAAAATAAGAAACAAACATTGAAGAAATTAGAAAAAAAAATACACAGAAAAAAAAAGAAAAAACCAAAGGAAGAGAAAAAAAAACGACAAAAAAAAAAAGTATCATGTCTTTCACGCCAAGTTTTGCATTCACTCTCAACACAGGACATGTGTTCATTTTCTATGGTGTCTTTTATTTGTACTGTTCTTACCATTTGGTTAGGGTCCTTAACGAGGGACCCACCAGCTCTGTGGGTTTTATTATACAAGTGCAGCTTGCCAAATACAACGAAAATGAGCAATGTGTGTATGTGTGCTTCGCGAACACAGAGAAACCTTCTGCAATTTCTGACATTTCTATCATTAACTTTGTATTTCATCCAACCGTCAATCAATAGGGTGGATTCTTGGAGGACTTGAAATAGTCCACGGTTACACAGTGTGAGTTCTTGCATATCGGGGAGGGTTGCAATATGTTCCAAGTCACACTAGCAGGAATGCACTATACTTTGGGCATTGGGCATTAACCCCTTTTTCAGCTGCCAGACTGGCAATGTGCCCCCCCTTTCCCTGGCATCAATGACTTTAATCAAATCAACTGAAATCTGTAGTATCCACATTGTTGCATTAGAGCAAACCATTAGCTCCCATCAACAACAGATGGGCTTTACAATCGATAACAATTTAAGACCTTTGGTGGCACATCATGGTGGGTTTTTATCGTGCAGTTATACTGCTTACTGTTCTATATAACTGAAGGTATTGTTCTCAGGATCTGCGCAGGTGAGAAGCTGATTTAATTCCATTATTGAAAGTGAAATCCTCAATGCCATGCTGCAGGATTGATTTTTGCAGTTTCTCCTTGTCACAGAGAGAGTTAATTGCAGGGATTAGTAAAGGAAAGGTACAAAAATTAGTAAGGAAATGATGCCGCAGAGGCTTAGCTTTGAACGGCCTCACATATTAAAGTACTGCGTCGTTTCATACCATAAGAAGGACCAAAGGAGGACTAACATCATTTATTCCTGTTGTCTATACTCAGGGGCAAGTGTGGCTTAGTGGTTAAGGTGCCTACATGGAATAACCAAGTTTGGTCAGCTCCACTTTGGGTGATTTATCACCCGTATGTCAGCAATTTCCCTGTGCTTACCCAATGCCCCAGTGTTCACTGCGGCAGAACAGAGTGGCACAAAGAGACACTGGTGGTTTCCAGCTCAAACATGAGCTCTGTGGTCTTGGCAGGCTACAGTATAATGAATATCAAAATTTTTCCACTGGGTATCCACCATTGCTGTCATTTTTTTTTCTTTTGGGGTGGGGGTACACAGAAGGGGAAAGGAAAAATATGTGGGGGTGGCAGGAAAAAAAAAAGATGAGCTTCAAATGCCCCCCATTAAAACCCATCTGGTTTTCTAACTAAAGTGAGACTCGTACAACAAAGTGCGAGGTCAGTGTAAGTACGCCTCATACAGCAAGGTACGAGGTCCATGTTTCTCATACATGCTTATTTATTCATAATCATATGGTTGACCATAAGTTGTTGATACGGAAAGCTGTATTAATCTAGATATTTTAAGATAAATGTAAGATGGTTTCTTCACATAATATGTATATATCTGTGTGTCACAATCATAAAATCTACATTTGAAAACTCAACATTCTATTTAACGTTTGAAGGATCAATAATCCTTGTGTAACGGAGACAAATAATTCCTCGGTGAACTTATCACAAGTTGCTCAGAACGTCAGCTATGAGACAATTTTCTGCCATTCTAGGGTTCACTGAGCATGCAAGGGTGGGAGAAACGGCTGCTTCCTGATCCGTGCAGTCCTTTAATATCTGCTAAATCTAATTTTTTTGAGGACCGAACTCTTATCAATTAACCCAAGTTGACTACCCAGGTTCTTCTAAGACAAGGTTGTGCAGTTGAAGGACATCAACGACCTGCAACCTGCGAAGAGGTTAATACGTCCTTCTCAGAACGCATCAGAACCGTAACGTGCACAATACACCACAGAGATAGTAGGAGGAAGAATCAGGAGAATTCTTTTTTCTTCACAAAACACCATTAACCCCTTAAGGACAATGGGCGCTCCCTAAACCCATTGAAAACAATGCATTTTGAGCCTGTACATGTACCGGCTTTGTCATTAAGGGGTTAAAACTTACAAGAAAGGTGAAACTCTTTGGAAATGTTGCAAAGAGATTGCAAAATAGGCATACTATTTAAGAATTTATTAATAGGTTATACCCCATGCCAGGGAAATAAACAACATAACCATAGGCAACTTTTTGTTAACCCCTTGAGTACTATAGACTGCAGGGGGGAAATGAGGATCGCTAATGAGAAGTTTAAGATTAATACTCATTTGCAGATCCATTATGCAATCGCATTATTACAACATATCGCATAGGATACATTATTATCTCTTATCTGTTATCGGTGCTACTGCTGATATAACAGGTGAAATCATATTTTGTTCTTTTCTCCCCTTTTTTTGTTTCTGAGTAGTTGATTCATTAATGTCTAAAAAGACCTTGGTATTTGATGAATCCGCCTTGTTGAATTCTTTAGCACGTCAGGTTAAATAGACTATACGTCTATAGTCTATACATCATATACGAAATGTATTAAACTGATCAGCATACCGTATTAAGAGTTCTAGCATGGTATAGAACACATCAGATTTTTTCTTAACTTAAGTGGACTCATACAGTATGTTAACCTATATCAGCACATCATGAATACTTAAAGTAGTCACATACCATGTCAAGGCTTAGACGCAATTATTTTGGTCACCTTTGGTCAAGCAGGGTTTTAACTGTAATATACTTGGAACGTAACGCACCTACAAGGAGGTTTAAGTAAAATGTGACCCTGAGAACGTGCCCATTCACCACCGTGAGACTTAAAATTCATAGACCCAAGGCAAGATCCTAAGAGTGCTCGGGCACGCTGGCCTGTCTTGGGTCATATTGTGGCCACATGGAGCTGAGGCTTGTTAACCTGCCAACGTTCAACACCAAGCAGATGTATGCAAGTGTAGAGATGGGTGTATATGCCCCCATCCATGAAGAGGTTCATTTTTTGCTGCCAGGGGTTAGGGATGCAGGGTCCTCTGATAGCAAAGGGTTTAAGGGAACTCAAAGAGCATCTGGATGGTGCGCCATGAAACTTTTGAATGTAAATAGTGTTTCTGAAGTTTGTATCTGCCAGTAGTGTATAGGCCTCTGTAAGTCCCTGTCTATAGCTTGGTATTGTTAAAGAAAAATACAAAATATATCATGATAAACACAGCCTGTGTACTGTGGTGTTATGGGAGCAGGTGGAGTGAGTGTTAATGTTGAGTCATCTCAAGTGTGAATGAGAGTGCGTGACAAAGTGTGCATGCAGACTGTGAGACGCACTGGAGGAATAGAGAGTTGCGTTGAGTTGGGCGTCGTGGTCAGGGCAGGCAGCAGGGTTTGTTAGATGAGGCAGGAGAGGGTATAGATTATGCAGATTCCCAACAGCAGAAAGCCAAGACCCAGGAACTGAGCTCTGGTTGAGGGAACATATGGGGAGGTATGAATACATTTAGTTGTGCCTGCCTTAACCATCGTACATGTGAACATTAAGTATTTTAAGTAAATAGCTTGAGTTGAAAAATTTTTTTCACCGTGTATTGTTTTCTTTGTCAAACAAATTAAGAAGTACTTCAAGTATTTACTAAAGTTCACTTAGGGCCAGCTGAAAGTAATCATTGGGTCCATCCAATGATTATCCAAATACCCAGACAGCTGAGTGTGGGAAGTCTCCTCCAGCCTTAAGTTCGAGAAATGATTGAGATACTTGACAGCAAGTGACTGATTAGTGAACAAGGCTCCCAGTACACGATGGCAAGAGCACAGCTCCTCAACTTTGATGTGCATGGGAATTATATCCCAGTCCGGTTCCAATTCCCAAACATGACCCGCCCATTTCTGGCTAACCACACCCCTTGTCACTGCTAGCTCTACCTCCTCTGAACTGGCTCCACCCATGCAAGACTCCTATATGGAGCAGGGGCCATAAGTAGCTACCTGTTGCTTGCTCTTTGGCTATCCCATATGAGAATCATCTGGTAATACCTGAGAAACTGATTGTTTTTAAATAACTCTTTAATAGTTTATCACAAATAATGCTCTGATTTGATGATAGTGATAATCTAAACTAAGGAAACTTACAGTCAATACACATCTAGCCATATTATAACAAAAAAATGTCAAGGAGAGGCCCATGACCTGTGAGATGTACCTTTTCCTTGTTCGAAACATGAACTCCGCCAAGCTGTGAAGACTAAGATAATCCTACATGAAGGTAAGTCAGCCAATGGCGCATCAATGCACCAGCCGATGAATGCAAAACAATATGGACACCAGAACTGTGACCCTGGTAACCAGCGCCATCTCCAGGCAGAAAGAACATGCGCGCTTATTATTATGCATGTGCACTAACTCAAATAAGAAAACCGTCTGCACGCATTCATCCATATCCATTTTTAACACAGAAACACAAAATTTGATGGCAGATAAGAACCATTTGGCCCATCTAGTCTGCCCATTATTCTCAACGTATTCTTTTTCCAAAACCAGCCTATGTCTAGTTTACCCAATACTTTTTTTCTACAGCATTTTCTTTAGAGTGGGGGCTTGGGTGGGGTATCTTTCTTGGGGTTACTTTGTTTAACTGGGATTTTAAAAACAAATCTCGTATCGGTGTAATGTTACAGACTGGCCAGTAGATGGCCACAGCGGGTATTGAAGAATTGACTGCGTAACTCGCATGTAGAAGACAGAACCTCATCAAACCAATCCAGCCTCATTAGAAATTGTCTAATTTAATACCTTTTTTTCCAGCCATCCCTATCTTCACTCTAAAGCTGTCAACAAGCGAGTCTGATACGACATGCTTGTAAATGAGACAGAACATACAATATCCATATTTCTCTCCTGCACTGAAATGTTTCCGAAAATTCTTACTAACCCTTTGTTCACCTAACTGCAAAGATTCAATGTGACTCCTGTCCTTTGACAGCAACCAACCCTATCATTATAACATCGGCTCTAACTTGTCAAAGTATTCTATTTTACTGTGCTTATTTTACGTGCTGATATGTGCAAATAAATTTGGTTAGAAATTTTGTTCCCCTCGCTTGCATACTTCCGTCATCATACCTAAGACTAACAACTATTCTGGAAACAGTCCAATACACAGGTACCAAAAGGTACTGCAAACAAGGAACCCAGAAAGAATCCAGTCTGTGCGTAAATAATGCCTGATCTTGTTGCAATACACTTTATGTGCCACTTGGGTAACTGCAAGTACACCTTACATTAACTCCTTCATGACAAAGCCCGTACATGTATGGGCTCAAAATGCATTGTTTTCAATGGGTTTAGGGCCTGCCCATTGTCCTTAAGGGGTTAAAAATCGACAGCTGCACAGCACTGCAGAATGTAATTTTCATAATCATGGTTGCCTTAATCGATGTAACTAATGTAAACTAACCCTGGAGATTATCTGCATGTGAAATACGCCAAATCCATTTAACCCTTTAGGCATTTATTATGAGACAAGTATCAATGGTCCGCAAACCAAGACCATGCGGGGATTGCCAATAACTGGATTTGTGTGGGGTCAGGATGTGCACCAGCAAACACAAATGACTTTCCAATAACAATTAGGTGGACTGCAGATCTATGAATAATCTGCCTGCGGTCAAATTGAGATCACATGCCCGAGGAGACGTGCGTGAGACCTTGTGCGGAAAATAAATCTATGTGATCTGTGCACACGGTAAAAAAAATGGTTAAAATACTGACATTTTAGTGTATTTACATTTTATGCAAAGGAAGATGGCTGGTATTTTAATCTGCACATACGGACTGAAGCTTTTTTTTGGCACTAGGTAGTTGGCAGGCGGAAGGGTCCATGGAACATTAAACGACATTCTTTTACAATCCATGTTTCACCAGCCTTGAGGCAGCTTGGTCAAAATGCACTGGAAAATAACATGTCCATCATTTGTAGTTCTGTATATAGAATCCACAGGGAGAACTAAACAAAAAATGATGGGTCCTACACCAGGTGGATCTGCCCACCGTTCTTCATGACCCGCAAACGCTGCCCTTCTTCAGATACTCTTTTGTTTACCCTTAGGTAATGACTGCATATACTTTTGTATTATTTGATACTTAATATATAATTATTATACGTCAGTACACTGTATATGTCGATATATGGACAGTCTATTTCACACCCAAAACACTTTAAATGGTTAAATCCCATTCAGTAAGTTCCTAGTCATAACCTACACATTGTATTCCCACACCAAAGCCAATGCAGAGATGGCACTAAAATTATCCGGCGAGAGGTTTTCTGGGAAGGGCGCAGCTTCCGTGGTAGAAGGGGTGAGGCTGCTATGGGGCCCACCGTTCTTGGAGCCGAGACTTAAGAACGCTTACGCGGCACAAGTGGCAAAGGGTGCAAGCATGAAATTTAGTTAGCAATATAGCTGGTTGAATATTATTGTAGACGCAGTCAACAAACGTTAGTGTAGCAAGAGTCATGGGAAATGTAGTCTCAGCAGCTGGACTATTAACTAATCCTGGCTGCAATCAATGTGTGAAATAAACTACCATGTGTCTGCTGCACGCAAACTGTGTCTCTACCTGTGCAGAGTAAAGGGGAGGAGCTAGAGGAAGAGCAAAAGAGCAGACCAAACCACTCTGACAGCAGGGGGTGTAATGCACTAAATAAAAGCTTTTTACTGCACTCCCCTGACTACTAGGTGTTTTAATGTCTAGTTAACCTACTCAAAACGGCCTACTGTTTCTCCCTCCCCTGCTGCTGCTCCAGTGGGACTCTTTGAATTTCCAGGAGGTGGGGGGGAAAGTGCCCCTCTCTTGCCCCCTACCCCCTCTGGATGCCCCGGTATCTTAACCACCAGCAGCATTCCTCAACCTTAGCCATTCTGGAGATGTCATTTTGGAATAGGCAGGCATTTTCCTTTTACTATAAAGATGTGAATCTCTTTTTATTAATGGCAGCCGCAACCTTGTAGAAATGAAAGACTCGCCTTGCTTCTTCACAGAAAGGGTGGTGGATAAGGGAAGCAGCCTCCTAGCAGAAGTGGTACAGATTAATACAGAGAGGGAATTTAAGCAGGAATGGAATAGGCTATCGGGCCATAATAGACATAAGACAAGGACAAAAAAGGTTAAAAAATGGACAAACTAGGCGGACCTGGTGATTCTTGTTCTGCTGACAAATTTATAGAGGTACTAGGGATTCATCTAGAATAAAGTCCTGCATTTTGTCTCTTTTTAGAGCCTGCACTCGAGAATATTCCGCATTCTACCGTCTATTGATAAGGATGTGAATTTATAGCCCTCGACTTGGCCATCCTACAGTTGCTTAGTAAGAGGCGTTATTTTCTTCTCTAAATCATTGGATGAGCAAGAGATAGGAAGGGTATGGAATTTAATTTGCCGGCAGTTAGAACATTAAACACACTCGAGCCATTCTATAAAACAGCAGAAACAGAAACGGCAGACCAAGGCAAATTATTCTAGTACTTTATCATTTGAAATGAAATGTAAAAGGGTTTTTTATTACAATAAAACACATGATGATATTCCTTTAAATCCTTAATATCGTTGGAGCTTTAATGTTATGTAGGTAGCTGTTATTTAGTGATCTCGGACATAAAAGACATTTTTTTCTTATAAAACTAGACCGATTAGATCTCATTCCACCCAAGAACCTTTACTATACGATATAATGTTTAAAGGTAAGGTTATGGTTTTGAAGGTCACGCTTAATGCAGAAATACGATACAATAATCTATCTGGGGGGAAAAAATACAAGGTTTTAAAATTCTATAAATAAAATAAGCGGTAAAGGTTAATTTTTGTCTTAATAGTGATTTGTATTTTCATTTTTATTGCAACCAAACTTTTTTTTAGGGAAACATGCAGAATTTATGGCACACACAATGGGCATTACTTATTTATTTGTGCCAAGGGCAAAATCTACATTTTACACCCCATGTGTTGCAGTGAAAGAGTTGGTATACAAAAGATGTTAAAACCGGTTCTACCAGCTGTCACGCAAACGCTCGGATTTCATAAACATGCACTCGGCCATGGATCATTTTGGGGAAATAAGAAAATATTTTTTTCTGAAGACTGATGCCACCAAGCAATCATTTCTCCGTAGCAATGTATAGGAAAGTTTGCCCCCTAAAGGTTACAATAGCGGCATGGATGTGCTACGTTGTGAGGTCATGTAGAGGTCGTTGGAAAAAGAGCAAAACCCATTAGTATCTTTTATCGCAGCTCGCCGAGAATTTAGCTCCGTTCGTCCAACGAATGCAAAGAAGGAACACAGAAAGGATCTGATTTAATTGGAAATGTTGCCTGGAAGTCTTCATTATTCTAGAGGCCCTAGACTTCAAAACACAAGAAACCTCAGAAGCAATTGCCTCCCTGCCCAGTCCTTCACCGTGTAACAAAGTCACAGGGCTACTTGACACAACCATATCGCTTGGAAAAACACATTTATAAAGCCCAGAGATATCAGATAAATATGGCATAACTCCCAAATGTCTCTATTTAGGAGAGACAGTCCCACTTTGGGAACCAAATCCCTGCCTTTTATTCTATCTTATAGTAGTTTATGACTTAGCTACTATGTTAAGTTCTTGGCTTATAGATTTGGGTTCTTCCAATTTACTAAATGCTCCATGTGGCCATACATGGAATTACAAGTAAAAAAAATTATGTATGTATAGCACCTAGAATTTTCCAATAAGAACAAAAATAAAACATTATATAGTAATAATAATTGACTTTCACCCACATCCCCTTTTCCCTACAAACTTTAGGCTCACATCAATCCTATAAAGATATGGTGGGGTTAAGGTGATCTTTGAGATGCTGGGAAAGGGCAGTATTTAGATTCAAATGCACCTAAGATCCTAATCCTCAGGTATATGAAGTATCTTGTTCCATCACATTGACCAAGGTTTGGGAGCATGTGAACAATATATATATATATATATATATATATATATATATATATATATATATATATATACACATATATACACATATACACATATATACACATATATTCACACATACACCCAATCATTTATAGTCCACAGAATGAGACAATAAAACATATTTCCAGCCTGGCTTTGTAAGCTGAAGCATTGATCTTTAAATAACCTCCTCAGCCTATTAATAACTCGCACTAAGCGTTTCAATACAAAGGGTGTCATGCTGTTCCTTTGTATGTGCAGCAGAAGAAAGAAGTGTTTGGACTGAGTAATCCTCTAACATAATCACTGTTGGCTGGAAATATGAGCCGTGTACTCCTCTTCCGAAAGGGTTTATTTACTGAATGTTTGTAGGTATTACAAATATTGGATTTTTCAAGCGACAGGACAGTATTTGAAGAGGAAAAAACATGGTGTCCTCTTGGTTGTTTTATCCTAATATAAGTATAATAACAGGTACCTTTCAAGACAAGGTAAATATGTTTATATATATATATATAATCTTATCCTCTCAATAGTATGTTCTTTAGTGACCCAATCCTCCAGTGATGCGTCAATGATGTCTTGTCTCCAACCAGTTTGTCTGCACCATCTTTGCGCCCAAGTGGCTTGTCTGTCCCTCAAAAAGCTTGTCTGCACCATCTTTGCACCTTGATGGCTTGTCTATACTATCTTTGTGTCCAAATGGCTTGTCTGTGGCTCAAAAAGATGGTTTCCGCCATCTTTGCACCTCATCAGATTGTTTGGGCCATCTTTGCACACAAATAGGTTGTCAGTGCCCCCAAACAGCTTGTGTGGGCCATCATTGCACCCAAACAGCTTGTCTGCGCCATCTTTGCCACCAAAAAGGGTGTGTAGAAGAGAAAATCCTGGTGGTGTGGAACAGGGGGTTCATCTGGGGAGGGGGAGTCATCTGGGGAGGGGGGGCAGGCAATTTTTTTTGTAAGGGTCCCCAAAACATCTGATGGTGGCCCTGATATCTTATTAATCATAACTGCAAACTGTAATATCAAGGATCATCCCAGATAAGCTATCTCAGACCCCTTCGTCCCCTTCTAAGTGGGATATTAGAGGGGCAGACCTGGGTCACAGTGGCATGGCTCCCAATGCTATGAAGCGTCCATGTGGACAGAACTGGGTAGGTAGTGCCCATACCTCCCAAGTGTCCCTATTAAACACATATTTAAATAAAGTAAATAAGTAGATCCCGGATGTCCAGATATTTTTTCCAGAAACGTATCAAGTTTACCTTGACACTGCATTCGAAATATCATCCCTTGCTCTGCTGAACGGCCAAATTCTTACCAGAGATAATTCTATAATCAAATAAAACGTGTTCTGCGGGTCACGCTTGCCCCGTGACACACAAGCAGGCACTAATACGTTGTTACCAAAGCAACTGAAAAAGCGGCTTCATTTCTGTGTTGTTTGTATGCAGTTATGATCTCCGTCGAAAGAACGAAATGACAGATTTGCTAAGGTTTATTTGCTTCTCATACTAGAAAACGCAATAATTCTAATAGGAACAGCACCTTTAAAAGTGGGCAATCCAGAAATAAATAACTGCAATCCAGAAATAAATACAATTCAAAAACTGAATCAAAAAGTGTAGAGCTGTCCCCGAGATCACCCCCAGACTGGACTGGTCAGCGACTGACTTGAAGCAACTGGACAAGCAGAGGTTATTCACTAAGCCGGTAAAACGAATGTATCAACTGGTAGAATGCAGGGTTGGATTGTAGTTGAGTTCTGCGTGTCGGCTGTAGGTAGAATACACACAAGCTCTTTTAAATGGCCGATCTGGCAATCCTAATCATACATGGCTGGTGTTCCTGGCCTGATTCCAATTACTCTGCTAGCCAAATGCTATTTTCCGCAGCCGGCAGTATAGCACACAATGTGTGTATTAGTACAACCTAATCCAGAATCTTTCAAGAAGAAGGCATTTGCTAAAATCCCCTTTCGATGATGAATACACTTCTGCTCTCCACGAAGAAATAAACCCCTGTTTACTCCACACCAGTCCCATGTAAATTACTAGAAGTGGTTGCACCTCCGTGGCTCTCTCTGAGAAGCACCCATAAATCTCTGCACTCAGACCCATTAAATCAAGGGTAATGTCATATGGAAGGAGGATGCAATAAAACCATCAGCCACCCCCTGTCTCCAGCGTGAGTTAATGCGTTGGATGGCAGCTGGGGCCACTTCACTGTCTCTTACTCATCCAGCGAATCATTTATTCACATCAGCAAGCAATCTCCTGCTTAAAGTTGTTAAATGGGCACTAGGGGAGTGTGGGGATTTAGAAGGCGATGTACGTAGACGGGAGAGTTAAACGTCATTCAGAGATGATCACGATGACACCTAGAACAGCAATTCACGATATTTCTTTTTTGTCTGTTAATTATAAAAGTTATTCTGGTTTATAGCCCCCCGGGCACTGATTTAGTGACGTAGAGATGGGCTCGAGCCTGACTCATCACGAGAGAAGAACAAGCCATAGACAAGCCAACTAAAAACACCCCCCCCCCCGTCTGGAAATCGGTGTCTCAGGATTAGATCTTGTGACCACAGGGGTGAACGGTCACAAAGAAGGTCTGGACTATTGGGTTGTGTCCTTGACCTTTACCTGCATACTCCTGACCTTGAATTGTTAGCGGCCTTTGGACCTCTTGTCCAATTAAAGTTGGAATCCATATGTAGTAACCTGGGCTTTCAGCCACTGGAGGAACACATAGACCCAAAGAGGAAATTTTTTCTCCTCCATATAGGAGACAAAGAAGGTCACCATGCCTGGGGGTTTGGGGAGATACTGACACACCTAAACAATAGGAAACAAAGTATCCACGGAATATTGGACCAACAGGTTGCTTATTCGATATTGATGCCTGCTTTAACATAGGTGTAATTTGTAGATTTTTTTCCATTCCATTAATGTGCCTGATGCCCAAAGTATGTGAAAAGAATCGGTGCAGACGGACTCTGTCAAACCGGCGGTGTCTTAGCTCTCGTTCCACGCCTCCACTGCCCATTTATTCTCTGTAGAGTAGCCTCCAGGGGGACAGAGGGGAGGGAGGCGCTATAAATCGAGGCCGAGAACGTGGCTTTGATTAGATATCGATTGATTGAAAAGTGGAAAGGGGTTTGCCTGGAATACTGCAGGTAAATCGCCTACTCGCATTGCCTCGTATAACTCACAATTGAATTATCACCGCAAAAGTAACTGGAAGCAGAGGCTGCTTTAACTCCTTCCTGGGATTGCAAGCCATTCAAAGACTTGTTTTTTGGTCTTTTACCCTTTTAATATCAAAGTGTGCCTCTGGTGGATTAATGAATTTATGAGACGCACAAATTGAGTGAAATATAGCAAAAAAAGACTTATAGTCTATAAAATATTGGATGAAGAATAGTATGGCGAATTTTGGGTGAATAATACGTTTTATTATGACTGTAATAATATTTTCTTATAAGCCCTATCCTGGCCGGAAAATCCATATTTTATTACACCAGACAATAATATATGTGTATGGTTTCATATTCATTGAAAGGTCAACTTTATTCTGTACATATAAGAACAGTATTTTTTTTTAATTAGGTAACATTATTTTAGGGAGTAAACAGTGTTTCAGGCCATAAATATGCACACATTTAATATAAAAAATACAATTTTAATATTTATGTTTTAAATCAAAATGCCATATGTTAATAATATCTTGGAATATGAACCACTTGAAATTCTGCATAATTGTACACTGTATGACTTTTCAATGAAACAAAAAAAAAGAGACTTAGCCTCTACACGCTGTGGCACTCGAAGCGTTAAAGTGAACCCATCATTAAAAATTGCCAAAGTGGCATTTTATAGCGTAAACCTAGACGTATAGGTAGGGAATGAAGTCCCTGAGTCTGGACCTATGACTGGTTGATAAAACTACTTTTCTAAAGTTTACATAGGACAGGATCTTGACGGTGGCCACGGGATGTATCATTTGTGCTATTTCTGCATCTTTAGCATTTTTTTATTGCCCTTATTAAATGTTTTGTTTGTTTTAAGACACCTCTGACGCGTGTCATTACATTCCGCTACGTGACAAATCGACAGCGGCTGTTTGCGCATCGGCGATGGGAGGAATAGATCTCTGTGTTGGGGTTAAGAAGTAACTGATAATGGTTTCTTAAGTCTTCTATATAATAATAAAAAAAATTGTTATTGTTTTATATAGCGCCATCATATTCTGTAAAATAACACATAGAAGGATCACAGAATGGATCCAGTAATTACAAGCAAAAAAACACAGTGTCTGTGTGTGTGTGTTTTAGTGTCTGTGAGAGGGGCCCCCCTGGACGGTTAGGAAGGGGGAACATGACTGCTGGCCCTTTGACCGGGGTCAGTAGTTCATGGTCCGGTCACAGGTGTGGGTAGCAACATTGTTGCTATAATGTTCTTTGGTGTATAAGGGTGGGCTTACCGGAGCAGGGTTTCAGTCATTCCTGACACTCTGTACGAGCTTCCCTCCCGCCCTCCCCTTCTATCTATGTGTTCTGTATTTTTTCCTGTGCCGGTGTTGGTTTCTTTTATTCTCTTTTAGTCACAGCGGGAAGTCTCGGCCAGCACCTTTTATGTGGAATATCCAGTGGATGGAGAAGGCTTGGGGAGACGAGTTCTGTGGAGGCTGACGGTACCCAGAACGAGAGCTCTTGGTAAAGTGTTGGGTTATCTGCCTGTCGGTAACACGACAGCTGGCAGGATGGTTATGTTTATGTATGGTTATGATGTGCTGGTTCATGACGTTAATAAAGCTGTGGCAACGCCCTTACCCACAATTGTTGTGTTGTGTAATTTTTGGGTGGGATGGGGGTTGTTTTGTGCCATATTAGGCCCTGTGGTCTTGGTTTAAGCAGTCATGTGTTTTAGTGTCTGGGTGTGTGTTTTAGTGTCTGGGTGTGTGTGTATGTTTTAATGTGTGTGTATGTTTTTGTGCCTGTGTGTCTGTGTATGTTTTAGTGTCTGGGTGTGTGTTTTATTGGCTGGGTGTGTGTATGTTTTTAGTGTCTGGGTGTATGTTTTAGTGTCTGGATGTGTGTTGTAGTGTCTGTATGTGTGTGTTTTAGTATGTGTGTGTATGTTTTATTGTGTGTATGTTTTAGTGTCTGGGTGTGTGTCGTAGTGGCTGGGTGTGTGTATGTTTTACTGTCTGTGTGTGTGTATGTTTTAGAGTCTTGTATGTTTTAGTGTCTGGGTGTGTGTTTAGTGTCTGGGTGTGTGTATGTTTTAGTGCCTGTGTGTGTGTGTATGTTTTAGTGTCTGTGAGTGTGTGTGTATGTTTTAGTGTCTGTGAGTGTGTTTTAGTGTCTGTGAGTGTGTTTTAGTGTGTGTGTGTGTGTGTATGTTTTGGTTTGTGTTTTAGTGTCTGGGTGTGTGTGTATGTTTTAGTGTCTGGGTGTGTGTGTATGTTTTAGTGTCTGTGAGTGTGTTTTAGTGTCTGGGTGTGTGTTTTAGTGTCTGGGTGTGTGTGTATGTTTTGGTGTGTGTGTGTGTATGTTTGAGTGTCTGGGGGGGTGTTAGTGTGTGTGTGTGTTTTGGTGTGTGTGTGTATGTTTGAGTGTCTGGGAGAGTGTATGTTTTGGTGTCTGGGTGTGTGTGTGTATAGTTTGGTGTGTGTGTTTGAGTATCTGGGAGTGTGTTAGTGTGTGTGTATGTTTTGGTGTGTGTGTGTGTGTGTATGTTTGAGTGTCTGGGAGTGTGTTAGTGTTTGTGTATGTTTTGGTGTGTGTGTGTATGTTTGAGTGTCTGGGAGTGTGTTAGTGTGTGTGTATGTTTTGGTGTGTGTGTGTATGTTTGAGTGTCTGGGAGTGTGTGTGTATGGTTTGGTGTGTGTGTGTGTATGTTTGAGTGTCTGGGAGTGTGTTAGTGTGTGTATGTTTTGGCGTGTGTGTTTGAGTGTCTGGGAGTGTGTTAGTGTGTGTGTATGTTTGGTCTGTGTGTTTGAGTGTCTGGGAGTGTGTTAGTGTGTGTCTATGTTTTGGTGTGTGTGTGTATGTTTGAGTGTCTGGGAGTGTGTTAGTGTGTGTGTATGTTTTGGTGTGTGTGTGTATGTTTGAGTGTCTGGGAGTGTGTGTGTATGGTTTGGTGTGTGTGTGTGTATGTTTGAGTGTCTGGGAGTGTGTTAGTGTGTGTATGTTTTGGCGTGTGTGTTTGAGTGTCTGGGAGTGTGTTAGTGTGTGTGTATGTTTGGTCTGTGTGTTTGAGTGTCTGGGAGTGTGTTAGTGTGTGTCTATGTTTTGGTGTGTGTGTGTATGTTTGAGTGTCTGGGAGTGTGTTAGTGTAAGTCTCCCTCCCAAGGTCAGCCTCTGGATCTGTCACTGCAGGCTGGGATCTATACGCGTCGGTTTAGAACAAAGGCACTCAGCAGAACTACAATCCTGATTATCCCCAGCCATCCCCTTACGGATAGAATGAGAGTTATTGTCATCTTGCAACACAACACTCAGCCTTGATAGACTTACAAGCTTGTTCACAAAATCTAACACAATCTATAAGCCCTGTTTGTTTGAGCAGTGACTGCCCGAGGCATATTGTCGCCAATCAGTATTCTGGGGAAGTTTGATGACAGGTGCATGCGTGTGCGGCTACCTCTCCCCTCCCGTGTATCCAGGCATAGTGACGTGGCATGGAAGTTGCTATGGAAAGCCTCAGCTCGCTATCCAATGATGAACCTTAATTCAGAAAGAGCTACGATCTACAGTAATCCAGTAACAGGGAGGAAATATCCTGCACATATTTGTCTAAATACGAGCAGAATTCATATTCATATATATTATTTCTTTAGGCATTCTACGGGGTGGAGGGTTATTAATGGAGGTCCCTGGCAGGGATACCGGTAATGGCTTAAATATGGCATCTTATTGGTTAACTTACCGAATCCTTTGCCATATTTTGTGACCCCCCTGAATTCAAACCATGTCCATTTGCGTTAGATGTGAAATCTTCACCCATACTCGATCCCTGAAATAAAAAATATCTCCGAAGCCCCTTACGAGCCACGGGGTTACAGATATGGCTTCTTAACTATACGTTACTCTATATCAGGGGTCAGAAATGATTTGAACTTTTAGCATGAGGCAGTTGGCAGGGCAAATGCCTCGGCAATTTAGAAGCCCCAATCACTGGACCAGCGAGAACCGTCTCTGGGGCACAGCACCGTATAAACCCGTTACCCCGATGGTCACAAATGACGTAGTAAGCGGGTTCCTCAAGTTCTTAAAATCAGGATGAACAACAGCAACTCAACCAAGCGGAAGTTTTGCCTCCCAAGTTGTGAGCCTCCATGAATGTATTTGCATCGAAATTGTTTGTTTTTTTTGCCTTTTGGGACATCTCCTGCTCTATTAGGCAACTTTGTAATCCAAAAAGAAAATACTGCAATACACCGGCCCCATCGACAACACACGGGCCCCATCGCATCAATATTCAAAGAGTCCTAAACCCTTGTTTTCGTGTCCTGATAATCCTGCGCGGTGTCATTTAGCAGATAAAGTGGATTAAGGGGGCAGAAGGTGAGCCGTGATGTCATCAGAGCCTACAGATACTGTCTGATTGCCTCATCAGGGCAAGTAACTCCTGGCTCCATCCTACTCAGCAGATATAATGAAAAATACTTTATAATATGTGTTTATATATAAAGTATTTTACTTTATATAAATTATATTAAGATTTCTCTTGTTTTCAAGTTTGTCCTGGGTTTTAGGAACGCACAGGATTTAATAGGGAAAATATATTATTGCATGGAAAGACAAAAACCTTGACCTTTGAGCCACTATTTGGGAGTTTTATCACATAAATAATGTTAATAATTTTGGGGTCACTTAGTTGTTTTTCTAGCTCTGCTAATATAATTGCAAAAAGGTTTTCTAACGATCAATTAGCCTTTTAAACTTAAACTTGGATCAGCAAACACAACGTGCCATTGGAACACAGGGGTGATGGGAGTGATAAAGGAGTGATGGGAGTGATAAAGCAGTGATGGGAGTGATGAAGAGATTCCATTAAAAAATCTCATTCCTCATTTCCTGTTATTTGAATGGAAACTTTTTAACTGTAATATATATAAATATATATATATATCTTTATAGTCTATTGTATTGTTCTATTGCATATAACAGTACCAAAAATTTAGCACAATGTGATCACCTCTTTCCTATACACAATCTGTATTTTTAACAATAATTATTGTCTATTTATATAAAATTATATTTTTTATGATACTGTCTGTGTGCGTCACAACAGGTTTGGATTCAGTGGATGTGACTCTGATTTATCGAACGTGACTGAGACCGGTTCCGTGGCCTCGAAAACAGAGAAAGGGAATAGAGGAATTAGTCTCCGACCAAGCTATGGTCTCATGTTGGACATGGAGACGTTCCTCTCCGGACCGTAAGATCCCAAGTGCTCCTCTGCGGAGAATATTTAACAGTTAATAAGAGCGAGCCAACCAAAGGCACAGACAATGCTAATGAGATTTTACGCTTAAAATGAGCTAAAATAAAATGTGTGATTCTGACTGTGCGTCTCAACTAAGTTTGTGTGTAGATCTACTAATTAACCGTGTGTTTATTTAAATAAAAACACATTAAATCTAATCTAATGAAAGCCTCCATGTAAGATAGGTTTTGGATCATCAAGACTGCTCATGACCATGCTAAGCTATACACGTATGTACTAGACATATATAGATTAATTTGATGGTAAATAATTATATAAAAATACACAAAAAAAATTGCATACAATTCTTCCTTTCTTCCCCATGCCCGTCGTTGCATTTTTGCTGAGTTACAAGTGGGATGTGCTGCCGGCATAATGAGCCTTGTAATAAAAAGCTAATTGCTTTGTTTGTGCTGGGGTAATAAGTCGTTGACGTCATCAAGGCGCACAGATCTGTTCTCCATCAGTCACCTGTACGGAGGCTACGGTTGTCATATGTGTGACCTCTCAGGGTCTCGGAATGAATGGACTGGATTTCGGGGTCAGGCTCTCTGAAGCCATGGTTTTCGGAAAACCGCACTTGTTTGAGGCAGATGGAGGCAAATGGTTTTAGGCTTTCTCCTTTCTGTGCTTGAACCCAGTTGACTTTCATATTGACCCAAGATTCCTAAGAGAGCTTCATCGAGCAATAGTCATTTACAGCAGGGTCATGCATTGTACACAGCAAAGTTTATTAAGGAAAGGCCTAGTGTCCCATACAGCCCCACCAGAGCGATGTCAAGTGACAATTCCAGATAGTGAGAACCTGGTATCTTTTTTTTTTAAACACACCCTTTATGGCTGCCTTTGTGTGGCTGGGTTAATATAAGTGGAACTTTTTAATTTAGAATCTTGTACTAAAACAGTTTATATTAAAAATGACCTGTCACGATACTCTATTTCCAGGTGAGGGCGGGCACCTTGTGGCCCAAGAGGTAGGTAAAGTCGAATGGACCTTTAGCCCCTCCCACCTCAGGTAACTAATATAACCACTAAAACACACATTCTTTCCATAAAAGACGCCAAATCATCCTCATTCTACCATCACACCTCACTCCCATCACACATCAACCACTCACACCTATCACACATACGTCCCTAATACCTATCACATATCACTCTCATCACACACAACACCTCCCTTCCATCACACACACACCAGAACTCACCCCTTCATACCTAAAACATATCACTCTCATCACATCTATCAAACATACCACCTCACTCCGTCACACCTACTACTCATTATTCTCATGACATTTATCACACAACTCACTCCCATCACACTTACCACACACATGACAATTCACTACATGACACTTATCAATCACACCTCATCATACATAACACACCTTGCTCCTATCACACATCACTCTCTCTCACTTTCCACCGTCCACCTGACATCCTTATGCTTCTGCCTCCACGAGTGGGCTGGTCTAAGTCAGACCGGCCCAATTTGAAGAATTGTGGACAAGCCCAGGGGGAGACCCCCTAGGTTCATCAGATCTTGTCTGTTTCTCATTGCAATTAATGCTTATATACTCATGCGTATATGAAAAAGTATAACAAATTCACTTTACTGTAGGCAGCCATATTGAAATTACCTTATGAAATTACTACCTCATCTTTGGTGGAAGCCAATTGGCTAGTGTAAAAGTAAATAAGCATTAAGGACCAGTCATGTTGTTTTGTTTTTTTTCATTTCCTATGGCAACAACCTACCAGTGCCTGCCTTTGCGTCACATGACATTTTGGGTCATTCCACGGTACTAATACTGATGATTTGAAGGCTGCAATTAGTTACAAAAGTGTACAGCAGAAGAGATGGAGCAGCACCACTATGGGATAAGTATGTATGGATGGATATGTGTGTACATTATACATCAGAAGTACACCAGTAAATGTCTTTTCTAGTTGTTCTAGAAACACTGAGCTGACTACAAGAAGGGTTTTGGTTTAAAGCCCGCAAATCCTGGTTAAGTCCTCTGGAGCCAAGTGCTTGGACTAAGGCTCTGGGTTTATTGAATCTAACTCATTAATCGGATCGCCCCTCACGTCTCATGCACTCGCTGCCTTCAAGTTATTGATTATGCCATTGGCAATACAGATGCCTGGAGTTTTTCCCAAGCTTTCTGACGCCTGCAGCCTGAATGTTAAAGATACATAACCCTGCAGGAGAACGAGAGTGCGTGTCGGGAGCAACATAGAGTAATACTGAGCAGATCCGACGGACAGCATTAGGTATCTGGGAAAGGGGTTTGTAGACTGAGAATGTGAGGCATAAGGAAGAGCTATAAGCGAGGCCACGGAAGGCCACTTAATCCCCCCCCCAAGAGATAAAAGGTTGCCCCAGAGGCACATAATCAGCTGTGAGTGAGGATTTTAATCATCAATTTTATTTAAGACAGAAAATGCAAATATGAAACCTCCTGTCTTGCTATAAAATAAGAAAGACCACAAGGTTCTTTCCTGCCATTAAATACGCTAAATACTATGTTTCTAGGTTAGAGACCACCACCAATGATTGTATGTTAAGTATTGATGAAGTCTTTATTTAATTAACCTTTTCACTGCCAAGGCTGGATTTGAGCCCCAACAAACATGTTGCATGGCAGGAGAGTTAACCCATTCAGTGCCAATGTGGCTGGGCACCACCTTGGTTAGCAATGCAGTAACTTGCGCTTTTCTCTGTTGCGTAGGCCAAGTCTCTCAAATGTCCTTTAATGGGTTATTTGGGAAATACTGGTTAAGTGTCGGTTGCCAAACTATAGTTTAATCCATGCTTGGAACCCGTGCAGGAAAGAATGGGTAGGGAGACCATGGAGAATTGGCTTCTTTTATCTGGCGACCATTGGAAAGACTCTTATGGTTGTCGGAGACCTCATTGGATCAGTAGAGTAAATAAAGATCTATGCATAGTACATTAACTTAACAACGCAGCACAACCCCCATGACGGGCAAATACAGACATCTCGTACAAGCCCCAGAAGGGGACCCGCAGGACATCACTTAACTTGGAGCATCCTGCAGAGCATTGCTAAATAATGCAAGAGAGTTCTGGACCATTGGCATTAACTGGCCTTGGTGTAGACAGCCCTACTGAATACAATTACTGGCTAAATCCTTACTCATGGAGGATTCTCTTTACCATTAAAAAAAGATGAAACTTTTATTTTGCACGACCTGCAGATTAGATAATTAACCACAAATTTATTGAAATCATTGTCGTATTACCGTTCCACGAGGACCTACAGAACCGGTACTCGTTATTCACAATATAGGGGACTGTAGGGAATATTTATGGCTTTTTTAATAGGTGTAGTGGCCTGCAGCAGGACCCCACACACACTTTGGCCAGTGAATGAAATGAACGTATTCACTACCGCCTGGAAGTACAATGTATTATAGTAAGGCACATGAATAAAACGCAAATTATGGTGCAGCACTCAGTAACGTTCCTTCGGTTGCGACACTGATTGATTTACTTTTAGCACTTTTCACCAAGATCGCACCTTATACATAATCCTTGCTGTATCAAAGAGGGAAAAAAAAGCTCTAAAAGACGTGTGTACAATCAATTTTGACGTATAGCCCTGCAGAAACATGGCGGTTCCTGGGAAACCAAGCTGTACCGCGAGATTGTAAGCTCCTGGGTGTTAGGGACCTTGGCCATTTCATTGGAGTCTGTTTGATGTCATATTTTTATGTTCCTATCTTTTAAAAAAAAAAAAAAATCATGCTCCTTGCACAATGCAAAAGGAAATCTATGCCGCCTAGGAGGTAATGGGAATAAATGTCTGGTTTCTGATCTCTCCATACACCTCCATTGTGGAACCAGTGCTCTCTCTCGCTGCATTCCTATACCCTGCAGTCAATGCTGCTCTCTCGCCGTAACCCTCCCATTATGTCTTGCATGGCCACTGCTCCGAGCTCCTGATGAAATTCTCCGAGCAGTTTTCGTAGCTGTCTAACAGATTGGCTCTGAGTGTTACACCAAAGACCATCCATATTTATTAGCTACCTTTCCTGCTCTCCCTCCCTCCTTCTATCTCTCCCCCCCCCCTCCAAACCACCCTTGCATCTCTCCCTCCCTCCCTCCTTCCTAGCAATGCTGGAGCTCAGATACAGCCATAGAAGAAAGCATGTGTGCGAGTTCTGCAGCAGACTGATTTAGCACAGGTGCCTTCGGCGCTTAAGGGGAGCATGAAGACCCCTCTTATCTTACCTTTTCTGAGGGTCAGCAGCTTCATGTTTTAAGAAGCTGCCAAAGAATCCATTATCTTATATAAACCTTTACGTCTGCCTATGCCCCATTTCTTTGGGTAGTGTTGGAAGGCAGCCCTGGAGGAAAGCCTTTTTAATAGGGGGGAGAGGAGGAGAAGTGGCACCCCAGTTTTGCAAGATGTGGGGGTCTGCTGCTTGTTTCTTCCTCATCATGCCAAGCCTCCCCCCTTTCTTTCGTTCTCTACCCCTTCTGGATTACCTGTCCCCATTGAATGGATAATAGAAGAAGGTTTATCTACCAGTGATCTGGGTCCAGTCCTTGGCAGTTATTACCTTCGGACCAGAGAAGAGGCATTGGACACCCATCCTTGACTCGAAACCAGGCAAGATTGGGGGTGATCAGCCCCCTCTCCCTCACCGACCTGCACCCACTCTGAGCTAACATGGGATGTAACATGTGTGTGGTTCGGAAACCAGAGGAGCATTACAAAGTGATGCTGCAGGTAAGGACTGGGGCATACGGGGAGGTCACCGGTGGGTGTCAACGGGATGGAGAGAAAGGAACGCAGGGTGGTCAAGCATGTAAGGGAAGAGGAGAGGATGACGGAATTGGGAGGCAAATAGTGGCTATATTGGATTATACCAGGGAGATGCAAAATAATGGACCGGCAATAGGATTAAGCAGTGCGAGCAGGCATTGTGCGACAGAAACGGGGCTTGTGATATGGTCATCAGAGAGGTTACAAGATGGATGTATGATTCAAAGCTAGATCGTGATAACATCATTTACCTATCCGCCCCTAAACTCAGTCTTTAGCCCTGCTTAGCACGCTTCGCCACACTCAGACACAAACACTCACAATCTAAAACAAACACATGCCAATTACCTCTCTGCAGTCACATAAATAAGAATTTCTATTTACCATATTCTGATGTAATCATGGGTGTAAAACACCAGTGCTAAACACATACTATCATACCACATTTAACACACACATTCACTCATGCACACGTGCTCACTCTTGCACTCTCTGCACACACATACTGACGGGAGCCACTTTTATTTGTGCTTTCACATTTACACTAATTTTCAGCGTGATTACTTTCACGTTGCGAGCCTTACATGTGTCTCTCACGCCCACGCGTTACTGCACACACCTGTACACGTGCTGTCTCATGTACTAACACACATATAGCCCAGCTGTGACATATACACTCTTTGTGGGTTCTTGATCACATATAAATCACAATATTGTGTCGTACGCACAAGCTTGTGGAACGCTTAATAATGAAACTACCCCATAAGAGCATCACGTAGATTTGTGCTTAACATGTCTGGTAACGGTGTCATACTGATATACCGCTTCCAATTTCCTGGGTATTAAAAAAATATATCGATTCCAGTCTAAAAGAAACAGTTTCCTCAAGTTAATAAAGAAACATTTCTTAGCTCCCTTTTGCAACATCTTTAAAGCCCATGTTTCCTATATTTGTGTATTTATGAACCTACATTTAGCGTGTAAATGTGTATGTGTAAGCATGTGCCGATATTAATGACATCCAAATGCAAGAGGGTTAAAACCTCAGTTAATGAATTTAGTGGGTGGCTCGAGACTATTTCCTTAACCTCTTATTGTTTAGCTTAATGTGCGTTTTTCTGTTGAACGATAGGAATACATGTATATGCCTACATGTGTTTCAATGTTTCTTAACATGTTTTATAAAATGGAAGACATATGTTGTTATGTGGAAGCTGGTGGAAAGTATATATATATATATATATATATATATATATATATATATATATATATATAATGTATACCTTAGGGTAGGTACTTACGCCCTTTATAGATAGAAGAACGATGTCTTTTCTATCACCTGGGAGCAGAATTCCCGTTATTTATACCACATCATACATCAAAAAGCCTCCTGCGTTTCTCTGGCCCTCAGCAATGCAACAGCTCAATTACTAGACCCGGGTTTAACCCTTTCCATGTTGGAGAGTCGTCTAATGCCTGGGCTTCTGAAGGACCTGCAGGATGGTGGGTGGAATCCCTGGCCATGTGGCTGGACCCTCTTGAGTGCGGACATGAGCATGGTAGAGAATATTTGTTTTAAATGGCGTAGGTGAATAAGATGGGGGTATCGGGCTCAGCCTATTCATTTGGTTTCTAGTCCTCGGATCATGTTATGGTTTTCTGACCTTTCCCTTCTTTGTGATCTTTATTCCCAGCTGCCAGATCTTTTAGTCCACACTATATCTTTAATCTGTTATCCCTTACGTCCCTCTACCTGCTATAGACAGAAGCAATATATATATATATATATATATATGTGTGTGTGTGTGTTTTTCTTTTTTTCTCTTCATCTGATATATGTGGATTTCTGTTTCCACTTGATCTTTTTTCGTTTTTTACTGTTTCTGTTTTACTTTATCTCTGTTTTATTTTTTGCTACACTCTGTTATCTTTACCGTCATGTTTCACCCTTTCCCTTTGTTTCTTTCCTTACCACTCGCTTCCATGGACACTTATTTTCTCCTTCTCTCCTGGTCGTACCTCAGACTCTCTCCATCCTGCTCTCTGTTCTCTCCTGCTTCCCCTCCTCCCTTTCCACTTCCTTTCATCATGCTCTTCTCCTCTCTTTCTCTCTTATTCACTCTGCCTTTTACACTTTCTCTGTTTTTCCTCCTGAAACTCTCTCCACATCACACACACCTCCTTTTTCACTCTCTCTCACTCCTATTCTGCTTCACACACATTTCTCTCTTTTACTCAATCTCCTGTTTTCTCCATCTCTCCCTCAAGCATTTTCCTCATCTCTTCTCTCCTATTCACACACTGTAGATCCTAGATCCTCTCCATCATTGCTCTCTTTACTTTCTCCCTTGCCTACACATTTTCTGTTCCTCGTGCCTTGTGTCTCATTCTCTCTCTCTATTCCCTAAATGTATACATGCTTTGCTACTTTTTCTCATTCTTCATTTTCTTCTTCTACATCCCTTATTCACATTTACCTTTTCTCCTACCTTCTATCACACCCTCTTTCATTTCTACCCTACTCACTCTCCTTTACACCTTTTCCCCTTCTGCCCTTCCTTCCCTTTCTCTTAATCGACCTGCACACTCTCCGAATTTATATTACACGTGCTTTCTTCCATTACTTGTTCCATTTCTCTCTCCTTTTATATTCCATTCTCCCTTCTCCTGGTATTTCCCTATACTCTCCTCTCACTCCACACTTTTTCTCTTACTCACTTCATATATTTTAGCTCATATTCTCCCTTTAATCCTTTCTTTCTGTATCTCTTTCCCTCCTCCTCAAATCTTTACTCCATTCTTTAACTCTCATACCTTCTGGCTCGTTGCCATTTTCCTACTATCTCCTTCCCATTCAGGCTCTCTCCTTTTGATCTTTCTCAGAAGGTTTTCTTGTGGAAGGAATAAGAAGGGTTTTTATTATAGAGATAAAACCACCTTAAAGCTTCTCTGAGATTCTACTGGCAACAACCCATAATAATGAGTATTGGAGCAGATTGTGTGACCGGAATAAAAAACTACATCAAGGGAACTTGTGGTGAGATGAGAGAGAATGGGGATTGCATGAGGAAGATTCTCGGAGAGATTGTGAAGTGTGACAGGGAAATCAACTTCAGCAGGATTGTTACCCTCTTGTGTTAATTCATTCACACCTTTTATGCTTTAAAATAGATTGACTTTTATCAGTGGAAGACTGTATATATATAGTGAACATCCTTGGTTAACAAATAAGTAGCAATATCTTAAGAGGGTATGTAAATGACATGTTTCTAGTACTGCAAGTCTAGATTATAGACCTTACTGCATAGGTGGTGGCTTCCAGTGCCTACTCTTAAGGAGAAAACCAGGGCATAACATAGTACCTGCATAGTCTGCGATGCATGGGGATCAAGGTTGTAAGGGGCATTAACAGAGACGTGTCTTGACTGGGTGCTGCCCTAGGCGCTGTAGCTGCCCCCTACCACTTACCTCCATGGCCACTGTCTATCATGACATCATATCCAGGCAATTGTGGACATGCAGTGCAGGGTAACATCACTATGTGGGCTTTGGTGCTACATTGTGTATTTGGGCCAGATTAAAAAAATTAACAACCCTAAAGAAAGGCATCCATAGGAGCGTAACACGACACAGAAAAAGTTCAGTGACTGTATAGGTAGATTATCCACAAGGCAACCTAGGCTACTGCCTAGGGCCCCTGGCCATCTACTGTGGCGAAATGATTGTGAATTAACTATATAAGCATGGGCAGAAGGTATACGTAGCTCTAGCTCCCAATATGGCAGCCGTAAAATATATGAAGCCACCCATGACTACCTTAATCTACTGTGATTAGCCCATCCCTGCTAGAGTCTGTTCAAAAAGCTGATAGCTGGAAACATAGTGGCCAGGGCAGTGGTTCTCATGCGTTTTTTGCAGATACATGTACAATTTCAAATACACCCCCCTCGCCTGTACATAGGTTCTCCGTCACACCTACACTCCCATCATATTTGATGCCTCTTCAGGTCCAGGCTGTTGGCTGCACTGAAGAAACGCCATATTAGACCTACATTTGATATACGATGTGCAGTTGCCATGGAAACATTCTGAGATCTCTGCCAATTACCTATTGTAAAAAAATGTTGTTCCGTTATGTTATGTCGCTTTTCAGTAAAATACGGTAATCGGTAAAATACGCATTGTTTTCAATCTTCCACTTACTCGTCCCCTATTTTCTTTGTGAGTCACCAAAACACCACACAGTGTTTAAGCCTTTATGTGTTCCTCTCCTATGGAGTAACTTGCCGCCTTTATGTGTTTAATTCCCTGTATTGTCGAGCTTCCCTTGCAAAGTTGCTGCTATAGAAACAGGGATGTACGTGTGAAGTGTGACGAATAGCTCCTCAACAGGCATATCCCCACTTATCTCAATTTTCATATGTTTTATTAGCGTAATGGCAACTGAAAGGAGTCATTTCTGCCAATACCACATAAAAAGATATCATAATATATATCTGAGGCAGAATTACCCATTGAAGAGTGAGGAGTACATCTACAAAATAACAAGGCTTCTTTACCTGGGAGGCCAGGCACCAGAAGCGGGTATGGCCAAAAATCCACGCCAAACCGTTGTCAGCTATTGTTCTTCAGAATCTGGTCCAAACAGGGATGTTTATAGGGAGAATGCTTAGCTGCCACTTACCAATTGAAGGACCCAACCTGCAGCTATCGGATATTGTGGGCTCTTTCTTGGTGGTCCAGTGGTGCAGTTGGGGTTATTTGCGCCTAGCCACACTCTGGATAGCCCTATGACATCATATCCCAACTATCTTCAATGTGTAGAAGTGTAAGAGAGCAGGTGCCCTGTACCATGAAGCACAGATCACTTCTTCATCATGGGTGGCACCATTGGCATCCTTCCACCAATCTCAGAATGCCCCCTAGGTGTAACAAAATACACCATTGAGTCCAGACCTGCTCACTCGGCTTCTCAACGTGTGGTATGTGCACCCCACGTGGTCTTTCTGAGAGGGACTAAGATAAACCTGAAATGATTTAGTAGGAAATAGGTAAAAATTACCAGCACTTGATCCTTTGTACAGGCCCTAATTTATTTAATTTACATTTTAAGTTGGTTAATATTTAATTACCTAATGAAATAAGTCATTTAAACGGGTTAACTGATGCCTGGCTGTTATATCGCAGAACATTTTATATAACTCTTTTTTATAGCGCAGGTTTACATAAATCTTGTAAAATAAATAATTTATTTTCTATAATCGTAGGTTGAATTCCTTTTGAAATCAGGTTGTCCTTTTGGTAAGAATTTTAAGACAGTGATCTGTATTACTGAGCAGCTGGAGCCCGCTACATAACGCTATTTCCTACTTGCACCATGGGAGCTGTCCACGGTGCCGAAATGCAATTAAATAGACGGTATTGGCTATAAGCAACGTACTGTAAATCTTTAACCATACCAGCATCTCAATCTCAGTGTGTGAAACTCTGAAGATGTTAATTCATCAAATGCCCAGCCGGGGGGCATGGAGCCGTTGCATTTTAAATATAAAACATTGGTTCTGATCTTTAATTAATAGGATAAGATTTTATTTTATCAAAGAAGCCCTTTTGTTAAAGCTCGAGCTCACCCGGCCTTTGGTAATTTTATCGTATCACACCACGTGATCTTGAGTCAGTGCTGATATCGTAAAGAGCTCAGGCAAAATGTCCCATAACCACTGGAAAAAGGTTGTTTTGACAGCCAGGGTTAACTGCTGATAAAACCATTAAATGTAACTGACTGTCAGAAGATGCGAGTGCGAATCTCTGTTAGTGAGTGACAGGGAAAGAGTGCGAGAGACAGCTACACAATCAAGACAAACAAATCTTGCAGTTTGAGATATGTCACATTAAAACGGGCCCCCAAACAATGTACAATTACCAAAAAAAAAACCACATGCAATAACATTAAAAAATCCTATTTAATAACAAAATATCAATATGTTAATTTGCATTGCATCATTACTCTATCCACATAGTATCTGTGTTTGAGTGACAGTTCCTCTAATGAAGCCCAATACTGTTCATGGGGAAAAAAATTAATTCAGAGAAAAGATCTAATTTGTTAGCATAATCCTTCCAGGGCTTAAGGAGTATAAAAGGAGTACGAAAGACACTGGCTATCTATCAAGGTGTGTGACAAGCTGTATATAACATCAATCAGGGTAAATAGGCCTACTTATTCTAGAAATACATGTCTGTTTCTGCCTTTAGAATACTGAGGACCACCTGCAGAAGAACATTTATGTCTCCAACATCCAATGACCTTAGAAGGAGCAAAGAGTGTTTATCTCTTCCAACAGTCCATGTACAGGATCAATTGTCATGGGGTGAATTTATCATTAGCGTATACCCTATTAGCAAAGGTAATGTATTATGGAAATGATGGTGAATAAATGCAATACTCTTCCAGAAGAAGACAGGGTAGGGATGTGTTAGGATATCTATCGAGAAGCATTTAAAATATGTGTCTCATTTACGATGTCATGAGATCTCAGATGTAGACAGCAATGCCACTTTTGGCAATCGACCCATGGACTCTATAGTTGGGTTCCCATAGAAAATGGGGTTGGCCTTGTTTTCTTGGTGCTATTCAATGGGGTTGGAGGTTCAAATACTCTTTTTGTTTTGAGATCAATGGACCTGCATACAGTAACCAGATTCCCCCTGAGCTTTGGAGGGGCATTCATAGTTGTTAGCTTGTGTGCTATTACGACATTATACCCCAGTTTGTATGGACTTGTGCATATTCATATATCAGGGTGAATCCTAAATACCTCAGCCAAGGAGAGTGTGTCTTACAGATATTTCTGCTTATTTGGATATCTTATATGGTTTATGACTGCATTGGCTCTGTGGTCACACACTTGATCACAAGATGATGTCTCTTCTCATAAGAGAGCTATATAATCTATATCATAAACTTGCTAGGTTGTGTTGATCAATAATATTCAGTTTCCGTTCTAAAAATAAAAGCTTTAAGTAAAGGAGACATGCAGACGGGGCAGAAAAAAGTATAACATAAAAGGAAGGGTTGTAGACTTAGACAGCGAAGAGGGATGGAATGATGAGTAATGAGCAGTTTGGGAAGGAGATAAGAAAAGAGATAGGACACTGAGAATTGTATTGAAATGTAGTAACAAGGAGGGCATGGAGTGTCTGGAGGAGATGTCCATATCATGTCAAGGACAATAAGTTGGAGATAATTTGCTGTTGGATAGACAAAATGGCGGGAGGAGAATACAAGGTACACAGAGAACATCAGAAGGACAAAGAGAGGAGAGATCAGAATAGAAAAGTTTGTGTATGACAAAGCAGAGTAATGAAGAACATGCAAGAAAAGAAGGGAAAGGATGGATGGAGATATTTGAGAGAGAGAAGGACAGACGAAAAGGACAGAGAAGGACAATGAGAAAGACGATAGCAGGAATGACCTCAAGGAGCAATGGAAGGAATAGAATACAATTTAGAGGAGAAAAGTCAAACCAATATTGACAAGAAATATTTAGAGTGGTTGGGCAAAAGAGGCAGTTGCTCTAGGTCCCCTAAGCTATGCTGCAAAAAAACAAACCAAGGAGAATTACTGGTAACTATTGTCGGTCCATGAAGGGCCATAAGGGGCCGATAATGTATCAATATGAATACAAAGTATAAGTGTTTTTTGTAGTGTCATTTACCATTGCTGTAATCCCCACTTATAGAAAAACATTATTTGTTGCATTGTGGTTCTGAAAGTGTAAGAATGAACATAATAATGAGAGCTACGCATATATCCATTACTGGGGGAAAATGGTAAAAAGACAGAATGCAGAATCTGTAGCAACAACAAAAAAGCTGTGGATCTTTCCTACTTAATTACAACAACCTTGGAGAAGTCATAATTTCCCATGGCCCATAACACAGCCATTATAAAGTCATTACAAGCGTTGTATAGTGATACTGCAGGTGCCAAAATACACACGCAGGATTCTTACATTTAGCGGCGCAGGAAATGAGAACCTGGCATCATGAGTATTTTAAAAAGGGGATAAAAAATTGTGAGGGTGTATCTTTTCATATAAAACCATGAAAAATGCATTAGAAAAATGCTATTTTCAAAAAAAGTCAACCATACACCAGAAAACGCAAATAAACAATGGGGCTTTTCAATTCTCCCTTGATGGAAGGGACCCCAAGTAAGTCTCCAAGGCTTGTTGGAGCAGATGACATTAATGTTTTTGCTGCTAATGACTGATTTAATCATTAATTACCAGCTATGTGTAAGGTAATATCTCTGGCTTATTTTCTTGCCAAACCAATATTTTGCATTTAATTACTCTAACATATAATCAAGTACTTATTTCCCACATGTGCAAGAACATGTTCCTAGAGCCATTTAGATCCAATGCGCAGTATATTCATTGGTAAGCCTAGGGTTAGTATTTCTTCACCCCCTGTCACTAAAACACACATATCCTGACACACAAACTTACTCTAATACCATATGCCTACTTGTACATAGACACACTTTCTCCTACCCTCCTCTCACTGGCACCACTAACCCTAGACTGACAATCTAATACCATACGCTCACTCACACAAATGTCATATGCTAACACACACACTAAAACAATGTGGTGACACACACATCCATGCTAACACCAAACACTAACACGTATATTCTAATACCATACAGTAACATGCACTCACACATGCTAACACCATGTGCTTACACACACATGCTAACACAATATACTAACACACACTCATTCTAAGCTCACTCAGAGCCCTGTCTTCAATGCAGACTCTCCACACAAGCTGCCACCCTAATACTGTGGGGTCATGTAACCTGAGTTACATGACCTAGCTGAGTGCCTTAGTACTCCACTGGGCTCAATCCAGTAAAAGTACTCTCTAAACACATGGTCCTTGTAATGTTGGCAGGCATATTGTGTTAAAGGTTCACACATTTTAAAAAGCTCATGAATGAAAAATAATAACCTAATGCTCTATAGACCTGAGTTTATATTCATAATTTATCATATAAACACATCTTTACAACTGGAATCAATTACATCATACATTTGATTGTTAAGATACTTAAGTATTCTTAAATGTTTGCATCTTTTAACAAATTTGCATCTTTTAGTAAATCAATTAGAAAAACTGAGATAATGTATTGCCGTAGTGTTTAACTGTCCTGTATGTACTGCATTGGTTCATATAGTGTACAATGCATGCTCTTTTGCCAAGACCAGTACAGCCTTTATCGGCATAGCTGGGAACACTCCATGGGTCCTGGTGAAGCCCTGATACCCTGCCAAGTTCCCTCTCATTAAAGGCTGTCAGGGTTAGACTTGCCTTCCTGAACAGCTTGCCCTGCACCTTTCCAAAGCCCCTTTCCCAGAAGAGCTCCATGTAGTCTACCCTAGGAAGTCCCCAGGAATGTGATGGAGAACAAACAGGTTTGTGATGCATGAAGTATCATCAGGTAACAAAGTCAATACCAAAGTGAGTAGCCTCACTGGGCAAAATTCCAAAGGGTAGGATAGAGTGACCATGCTTGGTGGTCTGTTGAGATGCCAATGAGTGAAGCTATGCAGAACTGTGACGAAATGTATATTCGCCTAAAACCAAGCAAAGAAACCTATGTTTTAACACACTCATGGACACTTTCAACAAGATTCCACTGGTCCCTGTGATTGATTAAGCCTGTGCTCAGGTTAATCTGCTTCAATGTGTTGGGTTAATACAGCTATGGTGATACACAAGGGCCGATGGTTAATGAAATGCTGATTTGAAGTCCCAAGATATACACTGCTGTTGTTTTACAGCCTTAGTCTCTTCATTAGCACTAAAATCTCTTTGTCACAGACCCCTGCCTCTCCCCCACTCTTCTTTATACTGCTGCTACCATTATTCTGTTACAGGCAGGCAGATCTTCACCATCCTCCAGCGTTCTCCCCCCCCCCCCCACCGCACCACCACCTCTGCATTGGCACAAAGCTCTGAACTCCGCATTATAAATTGGAAAAAGTACAGCACGCCGGCCGCCCTTTGCGGGCTAATATCTGCCTTTATGTTTTCTAACTCATTTTCCCAGAAATAGCAAGCACCTCGTGGCAGAAAACCAGAGGCTGTAAGCCATAGCAAACCCAGGCAATTTCCTTTTAACAAAATGCACTGACACAAGGAGCGGGTTGCAGCTTAGAACGACTGTGTTTCTCCCAGCAGTGACAACCAATACATTATGTGAGTGCTAGCGATGGGCTGCGTTGATGTCATAATTTATGCTGACGGCTGCATATTGCATACAATTTTTTATTAACCTCTTCTCTGCCACAAAAAACTGCAGTGTCTTTCAGCATAAATATGCCCCATGATTACAGAAGAGTAAACTGGTTTTCTATACTCTAAAGGTGCATTTGCTGCTCTGATGATTGCCCTGTTTGTGTAAAAAATACATAATATTGCTGTACAATATTGACCTATTAACCTAGCTGGGGATTAATAGAACTTCTACCAGAACTACCAGGTGCTGTCCCTATTCTGGGGGAGTGGCCAACATGCTGTGGGATGGGGCTAACCAGCCATGGGGTGGGGTTATCCTGCCTCAAGCGGGGCTTGCAGCAGGGAGTCTTAGGTGAGCAGGGAATGGGATGGGTTGTGGCAGGAATGGGCTTGGGCAAGAAAAAAAAAAAAAGAAGAAAATTACCCTGATATCCAGAGAAGCAGAGCTCTACCTGGAGACTCCGGGTCAAACCAGGTTACAACAAATTATAGTGATTATTACATAAGTCAGTGGGTCACAAAGTCCCATAAAAAGTGTTAGTAAAGCCCCTCTCCTAGCCACATCGCCACCCACCCAGTTAAAACAAATATGTCCCTCTTTCACCCTTTGGAGCCTGAACTATAAATGCGTACAGGAGACCTGGGAAGAAAATGCTACCGACTGTGCTTTATATTGAGGCTTTTTATGAGCTTCTGTAAAAGACTGCTGCAAGTGACGACTGCCAAGGATCTCCTGTCAGCCAAGAAGCCATGTCTCAGAGAGTCTCACTGATAAGGATATCTGTTATGAATTATTAAGCCTAGCTTCTGGCTTTCAGTATCGAAGTGTTTCTATTATCTGATAAAATTTCAAAAAAATCCACCCACATGTGTACAAACGATACACAAGGCAATGTTTTACTTTCCCTATATATATGGGCCTTAATGAAGGATAAGCAATCTGCTTTATCTTTTGAGGACTAGCCTAGTATAAAGCAAAGCAGAGGAAATTACTCACATGTTCTGGCAGACCAAGACATCAGTGAGATCATGCGCGACTTTCATATACTGAGACTCAATATACATCACCCGGATCAGACATCTTCCATGATACTGTGTTGTATGAGGTGAGCACATTTTGGAACTTCTCAAAGTAGGCTACCTGGACCTCTCCCTCTACTAGTGGGCGTGACTTGATATGGAGGCAGGGCTAGTCGAGTGTGGGGTGGGGCTAGTCCCAGAAAGCATTTAGTGGTAGGGAACATGGGTGGGGTGTGGGTGGAGCTACATGCCACTCCCCTGCCTGTAAAAAAAAGAGACTAACTTGGAGACCCCTGAGTAAGAGAGGCTTCACCCAGAGACTCTGGGTCAAACGCTAAGAGTACCCAGGTATTGAGATGAGGAATGTGTCTTTTTTTTACATATAGAAATAATAATATGAGAGCATAGAGGTAAAAATACAATCGTGGGAGCATCTTCGCAATCCACAATCACTTTGTTATATAGATACATTTGCTAGCAGCTGCACTAGCACAATGTATGTGTATAGCGTTGAACATACTGACAGGTCCACTTTAACCCTCATTACATTCTAAACACAACAGACAGGCAATGAAACGACCAACTGCGTCAGCGTGTCATAAAAATACATTAAACTGCTAAACGATTGTAAATAAATGGTAATGTAGACAGGTTTTATGCTCTAGTGGTCAATGTAAATGTCCATGTGACAATTCCACTTTAAAGGAGGCTGTAATATTAGACTATTCCATGAATACGTAATACCATCACAGGTATGCCTGCGTCATTCAGCTTTCTTCTGCCTTGTTATTGCATATAACCAATTTTGTGCTTGAGACACAAAGTAAGATTAAACGATCAATGATCTATCGTTTGAACCTTTTTCTATTTTGCGGGGGGTTTTTTTGCTGAGCTTTGGGTTTCGGTATGCTTTGATCTAGTGTATTTCATAAGCAGGCATCCTGAGATCCACGGGAGCAGACTTAACATCTAACCTTAGTAATCACGTGATGCATTTCTAGCTTAGTGATTGGCCGCGGTGACAGCTGCCGAGCCAAGGATATCAGTCTCATTAGTCACTGTTACTTGGTGAAGAGAACGAGCAGGACAGAGAACAAGAGTCAGAAAGATTATGCTTGCGAAGGAGATGATAAGGTGGTGAGCGGGGGCAGCGGTCCTCCTGAGATGAGCAGTCCACCATGAGAACACAAAAAAAAATTCATTATAATCAAGCGATTGTGTAGGACACCCATTGACCCCAAAGAGTATTTTGTTAAAAGTTTTGGTGTAGGAATGCTCGCTTTAGACCAAAAGCTGGTTTTCAGGTGTAACAAGGTTATAAATTAATTAAATCTAAAAATGACACCATAAAGATTACGTGTATAAGCTATAAGCTAGGGCCAATGTTGCATTGTGTCCATGATCTTTAAATACTTGTTTATGCTTGTATGTCACTCTTCCCAAGGCAGGTAGTAAAGAAGACGTGTATAATATTATATTTTTATACCTAGTAGAAACCAAAAGGATAGATATTTTAATGGAAATACACATTAAGGTTTGACTTTTCGCTACGATAGCGCCGTGTATGTGAAACTATGCTGGTTTTACTGGATATTAGTCTCGTCGATGAATACGCATCACATAAAGTCACAATGGCTTCAGGTTGACTGCACTTCCCCTTTAACCAATGATGGATGTGGAAGACATATTGCAGGACTGAACTGACATCATTGCTACCCTGCACAATGAATGTGTCCCTCTTATTATGTCATGGGTTGAGATAGTAGTTTTTTTTATACTCCTCTTACATAGGCAAGAAGATGAAAGCATCTTTAGATGTTTTAAGGTGGCTTTGCCCATTGATTCCAATCTCTAGCCTTATTAACTTATTTAGGTAATATCATGAGACCCACGAACAGTTCCCTTTTCCATCTGTAAGATGCATTCTAAAGCTATGTCTGGGAAATATTCCAAGTACAAATGGGTAGTTGTGTAATTTCATAAGACGTACGAGCCATTAACATGCACAATTCCTTTTATGCAGAAGAAATACTATGGACCCCAATGCATTTCAAGGGCAATTTTAAGACAATGATAAGCCTTGAATAGAGCTGTCTAGCCCCCACTCATATTTAAAAATGTACACCTTGGTACAAAAGCGACTGTTTGCCATTGTCTTACATCCATTGGGAATATGCCCTCATTGCCCATTAGGTAGGGTAGTTTTTCCTTATGAATACTACATTAATATCCCTGACGTATGACTTGAAGAACGTGATTAACTTTTCTTGTATATAAAGTAAACCTTTTCCAAACACAGACATTCATCTTGATCAGAACAGGATATTGAATGCAATATCTACAAGAACAGAAGACATTAAAAAAAAATGTTTTTTTTCTCAGTTTAGTACATTAAAGCTGGAGAGTTTACTCTCATTGTTCTGGAAATTCTTATATATTATGCTTTAGTGAGTATTTCTGGAGATTAACACAATCATCTCAGTATACCTGCTATGGCATTTTTAGCATTAACAGTTAACAAGAAAGAAAAAGTATCCGAGAACCCAGGAAAGATTGCGTGACTCGAGGAATCCCTGGGGAGATCAGTCCTTCCAGGAATCTGGAGAAACGTGCAAGAAGCTGTCAGAGCATTCGAATGAGACCAGAACGTGGCATGCCTGGGCAGAGTAGAATTAGTGTGAATGGGCAATGTAGGAATTACCCCTACAGGTGTCCTGTTTTATCACAGAATAGGAAGTTGGAATTTTTTTTAAATGAAGAACAATTTTGAAATATAAAACAAATAAAAGAAACACAAACATATTATACTGGATATCCAAGGGATGTGGGATCAGTCAATAATTTTATGAAAAGGAGACAGATCTTTATTAATTCTGTTACTGTGAGTACTTAACCAGTTACAAGTTCAGTGTAAGTATGAAGACCATACATGTGTGTTCCAAACAGCCAATATCTCCCATAGGAGTCTTGGAAGCCTGGACAGGAATGAATTCTACATGGTGTGGTCAAATACAGCTTCCAATGTATATCCAGATATCGTAGTTTTTTCTTTAGCCAATATCACAAAATGCATGAAAACCCATACATTGTAGAGTTAGGTCTCATTCCATCCAATAAACCTACCCAACAGCATGTAGGTTCCATAATCTGCTATCATTTAGTTGCTTTATATCCACAAAGAATAGATCTTTCTGAAAGCCATAGAAGTGGTGGTTTTCATCTTATTGTTGGTCATGCAGATAATATAAAAAAGGGAAGATTTTCCTTGGAGAGTCTGGAGAGCAAAAAAAAATTTCTCCCTGAAGGCAGATTTACTGAAACACTTTCTTGGTGGTGACAGCTGGACCCTCCAGCTAGTGTGCTTACAAGATGCTTTCACCCCATATACTGTTTTTACTTTAAGGGTAGAAATTTCTCTCTCCATCCCTTCATATCATTATTTTTCAGCTTAATGACCAACCTTCCCCTGTTCAGTTTTAACCTCGGAAGCTCTTCCCCTTCCAACATTTCACCCATTAACTGTGCCCTATATCAATCGTTACCTATGCATTTGATATATAAGGACATTCATGTACATTTGCCTGATATTCATACACACTGTGTGTGACTAAACCAATGCAATGTGTACTGTGGGGTCAGACTCATGGAAAGGCATTGCCGTTCTTCAAATTTTACTCCTACCAACCTCACTATTAATGAAACCAAATTATGAGCTTGGTACATTATAAAAATATTGAATATGTCCTGGTTATTTACACCATTCATTCATCTTAGTTCTATAGCCAGCAATATGAAGATTTGGGAGATCTCTTGACCAATACAATGCATACATAAAAATTAGAAAATATAAAAAAGAATGGAATTAAAAAAAATCCAAAAAAGTCACTGTGCTCTGGATTAAATTTAGGTGCCTGTTGGGTTTGACTCCTGGGAAGAAAGAAGGTTCCGAGTACAATAGATAGCAGTAAATTTGCTTTTTCTTTCTATAGTGTTCAGTTTATTTGTCTGATCTCTGATGCACAGCACAAATTGCATGGATCGCTTGAATAAACAAGCTTTGGGGCATGACGGTCCTCTCTCAGGGAACATATCCTACCTGCCAGCGCTGTACTAATAAACTGAATACAAGAGGAAACATGTCTGGGATGAAGGAAAAAAGAATGGTAGGAGATAGAGGTGGGGAGAGGACAGTGGTGTCTTCCGTTATTGTTTGCTTAAATTGCTCAATGCCTTTGTTCAGACAACAAAGCCAAGCGATGACCTGTTGGACCTTCAGGTTTTGCTGGTATTATTGTAGTTTGTAATTATTTTGTTCCAATATGATTTCACAATTTTATTTTGTAGAGGCAGTAAATTACATTTTTGAATATTATTTTCATTAAATTGCTTTTTTTTAATGTTGCTTGGAGAAGAACATTTACATTTTATCTGACTATTTGTAAACCACCACAAACCTTAGGATTGTTACATTGCGGGTCTCCTACCTGTTTGTGAGCCTCTGATGAAGCGCAGACAGAAAATTAGTTCTATCTGTAGTTCTTAATAAAGAAGACGCACACATAGGACATACGATGAGTCGATCCTGTAGTTTTCATTATTAATCCACTTTACTATGTACAACACAATCCTTTTAATTGTAAGACTAGATCATCAAAGTGCCTGCCATGTTGGGTGACCAGACTAATTATCTGCAGGCCCATCTTTAAAGTTACTGGGGCTATAGGCAAACCTTCAATTGTTCCCCGAAATGCCTCACCTCCCTAGTCCCCCCTCAGCATTTCTGTACCCTCTCTCCCTAACAAAACACCATTTATTCATCCCTTCAATGGATATTATTCATATCTATTAGCTCAGTCCCCCCTTCCCTTCACTATAATGAGGTGAAGACCTGCTGATGTAGACCCCTGTTGAATATTAGGCCCTGGGCAACTTCTCAGAAACGGTTCTTGAGTCTGAAGAACTTCATGAGAATTGAACACACTTATCGACATACCTGAAAACTTTCTTAACAAGCTGGACCTGAGACTCTTGAAATACTAACCCATTAATAGCCAATTGTGAAGATTCTATAGAGTGACTTTCTAATGTGTTAACCAAATGGTTCTAATACCGGCCCTAATGACGTTGACTGGTTATTATTTAAATATATACTTAATCGAGCAGGGACATACAACCATAACATACTGGTAGCAAATGCACCAGTTGGGACTCTTTATGTCCTGACCAGTCTGGTTCCAGGGGGCAAAACGTATTCCAATCATAGCCAGTCAACTTTCTAGAAAGTAAGCGTTGATCTAAGTGACCTTGGTCCCCGGAACTGTCCATATAGACAAGGACTCTTCATAATGTTGTGGGCAACTCCGCTTCAGCTGCCATATGGCTTAATGAGCCAACCAAGCAGATTACCCACCTCAATTGTTCATCGATAACAATGGCTACCAGGACAGTTCAAATGTTTTAAAGGTGGTTGACACCCAGCGCTTTATTTCAAGTTAGTGAAGTGGAATTCCATGCAAAATGGGTTTTAAGCACAATATAAATTCTATTTAGCAACCGTGTGAAGCAAACACTAAATTTTAAATAACTAACAGCTAGAGAACATTATAGAACATAAACACAATTAAATCCCAGCAAAAATGAAAACTACTTAGTGAATCACGGTAATGAATATGTGGCGCACGTTTTTCCGAAATATATTACTATTACTCATGAGCAGAACTGATGGATCAGTCTAAACACCCTAATATATCACTCTAACACCCTAACACTATATATTTTATAAAAGTATTTTGAAAATGCATGGCTTTCTTTTTATTTACATTTCAGCATTTCTTCCTGCTTGACTTATAATGAGAAGGCAATCTGATGTAAGTGCAAATCTGCCATGATGTAAATTGAGATCAGACATAAAATGTTGATACAAAACAAACACTTAATGAACACATTTCCAGAGTATGGTCCTTTTTTCCGAAATCACCGTTCTATCCTGAACACCTAAATTCTCTTTTTCAGGTCTACCAATGGCCTCCCAGGCCATTAAGTTCTGAAGCCGCAGAACGCTGTGACATTGCTAAGGGCTCTTTGTAATGCTAGGATATGATAAATATCACTGCAGGACGCAGGCTGATCTTGGGGAATAGTGAAACGCGGCTTTGTGTCTTTCAAGGTAGTTTGAAGAAATATCTGCAAGGTGCCTGCTAATCCCATAGGCACTGCAGGGGATCTACTACCTCCGGACAATCCAGCGGCGGTGCACTTCAAAGGCATCACCCTCAGACAAAAGACAGGTTAACCTGCGCAGAACAGAAAGCTAAATACAAACACAAATTACTCTAAAATTAACTCTTTCAGCGTGCGTATGATTACTGTTCTGCTCCTGATATTTAAATGCATTGGCTGCTATTATAATTCTTTATTAAAGGTGCTGTTCCATCTACTCTGATGAATGTAAAGGGTTCTTTTCCCCTGTGAAGCACGAGGGTCTCGGGTTTTTTTAAACTAAATACAGCATTAGAGACATCATTCCTGTTGTTGAATACACAGACTTTTCCCCGAAATATTTTTTTCATTTACGTAAACATTTGCATCACAAAAACAAGCACTGATAGGTTGTTGCCATATCAACTGAGAATGTTCCTTAAGCCTTTCTGTGTTGTTTTTGTCTGGTTAAGGGGGAGGAAATAATTTAAAAGGCAGATCTTTTAAGATTTATTTGTGGAACATGCTAAATTATTCTGGCCTAGGTTCCTAAGTATTTATCACCTTTACCTATATGTAAATTAGGATATTTAGATTTTTTATTGGTCTTAAAAAATGCTGTTGGAGACTAGTTTAGTTTACTGAGAGGGCAGTAGATAAGTGGAACAACCTCCCAGCAGAAGTAGCAGAGGCTAATACGGTAATAGATTTATCCATGCATTGGAAAGACATATGACGAGACCAAGGACTGATTAAAGTCTTATTTTTTACAGCAGGAAAAATGGACAGATTAGATGCACTGAAAGGTTCTTATCTGCAGCCCAATGTTTCTATGTTTAAGCTTCAAAGGTCGGACGCCCTAAAAATAATTAAACTTTGGTTACTTCCCCTTAAATTATCTTGTGGAACATAAAAGAAACAACTCCCGATGATATTTAATCCTGCTTCCTTTGATGGTAAAAATGAAAGAAAATATTCACTAAATAATAAAAGAACGTTTATGGAATTTAGCCACCTTGCGCAATAAATGATTTCTTCGGTGTGGTCCTGTCACTTTAAGATTTATGAAAATACAGGGGATTATCACCCCGTATTAAACGCTTTTTTTTGTACCGTGCACATCGATGCAGATCTGAGTGCAGAGGACAGAGTGTGGGGGAGGGAAAGCTCTTTATTATAACAGAAAGCAAACATTCAAACCAAGCCATTAAATCTCATTATAGATTATCTTCATTTCCTAAAGTGTCCTAAATGGATTACATGCATGCAGCTGGAGCGGGTACGTATCCACGAGAGGGAGAATATTGAGGCAAATGTCTAAGGAGCAGTTTGTTTGCAAACTCGTCAGTAGTAATGTGCGTCTATCACGTACACATTGCTGCTCATTACTATCCGTGCGCATTTCCCGGGGGATGCTGTTACATGTATAGGGGTATCAGAACGGGAAACGCATTGGGGAATTCATCAGAAAAAAACTTTTTTAACCATTTCAGAAATATTTCAAATAAAGAGGAGATGTGGCAAAATAACAGAGAGTATAAATAATATGTTATAATATATTTTTATAAATATTTATAATATTTTAACATGTATTGTTAGACATTTATTTTGCTTAAAGATCTTGCTCCGTGACCAAGGATCAGTCGAAACCACAGCTTCTAAGACTTCTTAAATAGATTAATTTAGTAAATAAAGCATATGAATACATATAGCACCAATAGTTGACATATGAGAGCAACAGAATGATGGAACTTGAGTGCTGTAGGTTCTTCCTCTTGAAATGATGGCGCAGAGAGAGACAGGATAGAGCGTAAAGGACAGATGATTGAGGTAGTCTCCAAGTCCTCCAGGTTGAAGTGATAACCTTTTGTGACAATGACTTATCTATAGATTTGACTATGACATCATCTTCCATAGAGCGTTCTTCAGTCTCGCATCATCCTGTCACTCATGTTCCACTTATACCCAATGTGAATATATATTTAGAATAAAGAAGTCATGGATTGTAAAATTATAATTGAGCTCGACCAGTGCTTAGGGCTCGGTAACTCTTAGCTGCAACATCGGAGGCTCTTCTTGAAACCTTATCTTTGAATCTCCTTTTGTGTAGCATGGGCATAGCTGCCAAGACTCTGCTCATTACTGTTTTGGTGAATGGAGCTGTGAAATCAAACTTGCCTCCATGGCAGAGATACGAAAGGTTATGGTACGCTCAGAGTGCACGTGCACAATGTTAATTTCACATCAAACCAATCATTGTGCATGCGCAGTATAAAGAGGGTCAGACATTCAGACGTTTGGGACACCTGCAGACTGTTCCAATGAAATCAGGGCAGTTGGCAGCAATACAGGACTTGGTTAATGCTAATTTTGTCTTCTGGATGAGAAGATGAGATTTTATAACCTTTTTGTTTGTTGCCCTCAACTACTGTTCAAAAGTTTGGGGTCACTTAGACATGTCCTTGTTTTTGAACGGAAAGCACGTCTTGTCCATCAAGTAACATGAAATGAATCAGAAATCCAGCACAGACGGTGTTAATAATGTAAATGATTATTGTAGCTGAAAAAGGCTGATTGTCAATGGAATATCTTCATAGGCGTACAGAGGCTCTTTATCACTCCCATCACTCCTGTGTTCCAATGGCCCTCTATCACTCCCATCAGTCCTGTGTTCCAATGGCCCTTTATCACTCCCATCAGTCCTGTGTTCCAATGGCCCTTTATCACTCCCATCACTCCTGTGTTCCAATGGCACGTTGTGTTCGCCAATCCAAGTTTAAATTAAAAAGACTAATGGATCATTAGAAAACCCTTTTGCAAATTTTGTTACGGCCAGAAATTGTTTCCATAAAACCAGATAATTGACCCCAAACTTTTGAACATTAGGTCTATTTTCTACAGTTCCAGTCTCCAACCTTGTCCCTCGAGGACACCCAGTTAGCATGTATCAGCATATATATCTAAATGTTTGACTGCGTATAGAAGAGGCGTATCATTGACAGCTACATGCATATTGTTACAGAATTACCTTCGTTTACGTTCTTATATCATGTTCATAGGCGCCATCATGTTGTATAATGGAACTCTATGTTTTTTGTAAGAGGTCAACCAGAAATGAATGCAGAACGTTTGGCGTCTTCTAAATCCACACATCTGATCTAACGTGAACTCATCACTGAGCATAAAAATGAGCGTTCCTTACACTAAACACTCACTTAGAGAATGGATATGGTAAGTAAGTGCTTGATGAATGGTTCCCATAGGGTAAACCAGCATAACATTATACTATCCCCGGCGTAATATTATCATCGATTTGAAGAATAGTCCCATTGGGTTTTACCCCGCTTATATTAAGCTGTAAAGCATTTCCCTACACAAGGGTTACAGTCTAATTCTGGATCCTGAGCTGAAATGACTTGCTACAGGTCACGAATTATATCGGCGGAGTTATCGATCGCCACCTGTGTGCGGAAACATAATTAAACACCTTCATTTACCTTAACGAAGCAAATCCGTCAGTGGGAACGAGATCATCATTTGCTTAAGAAAAAGAATTTCTGCTTGGTTTTGTTTATCACTATGGTCGCTGCCTTCTAAATGGAAGTTTATTTAGCATAATGAAGCATTTATAATCTAATTTTGTTGCCTTGGGCACACAGAGATAATGGAAACTCTACAAGATCTTTTTTTTTTTTTTTTTTTTGTATTTGTCGGAACAAAAAGAAAGAACGAAGAAAGGGAAACATAGGGTCTGTACAAACACAAAAGGAAATGGATTTTAATGAACTGCGGGATCCCCCCCCCCCCGCGCATGTCAAATGAGGAGACATTCGGACATCTAGTTTAGAATGCCAGGCCGATGCGGGAAAATAAATGGCAGAATTTTTTTTTTTATGTAGGAATATGAGAAAAAAAAAAGTCGCACTTGATATAATTACAGAGAAGCTAAAAATATCTCGGTGGGTTTGAAAATTTCTCTTGATGTAGGGACCCACGAGTCCTTGGCAGAAATAACACCTTTAATGAGCATGCACGGGTTTGTGGACCATTTAGCTGGATTGAGTCACACTTCAGCACCATGGACAGAGTTTGTTGAGCCTTTTCTTCATCTGTCTCTCCGGGGATCTTAGTGGAATTATGGAAACAATCAAAGTTTTCGTCAAAGGGATTGTCGTTTTTCGTATGCGTTAATGGACTTCAAGATTTGGGCTACAGCGAGTCCCTAGAAATGCTGACCTTCATTTCACACAGAGGCTTATAAATTATACCAATGCTTTCCTAAGATTCGTCCTTTTGTTCTTCAACGTATAGCCCGTCCCTTAGCTCCCTGCTTCCTTAGTTTTAATGCTTCTTTTATACATGCCTTAGGACAGATAATTCTCTTTTTACCGGAATTAATTAGGAAGGGGTGGCTTCTATGCCCCAGCTAGTTTGGAGATTAACTCAGTAGCTCTATTGAGTTCATAATGGTGGAGAGAAGACTCTGTAGGTATAAGACTGGTAGAAGGGAATGGAGAAAGCAATCTATAAGGTTTGGTATTTGGTAGAAGGTGTCTCTATATCCAGATACTTATTGGTGGAACTGATATCATTATCTGTTCTCCTGGTGGCTTCTTGATACCTATAAAAAGGCAACAATTGCCCCATGTAATATTTAGGAATCATATACCTTCACCATTCTACAATACTCTCCTACAATACTCTTCTACATCTGGTGGTTTTAGGTCTATCCCAGGAATTTAAGAATTCCACCCTCTGGACCCATTTCCAGAAATTCATATTTCTTTCATAAACAGTTTTATGCGGCAAGGGGTTCAAGTCTTCATTCAACAGTTTTGAGCATCCACTCCATATTTGAATTAAAACAGCCCATTGTTAATCACCCAGTCTGACACTCTGACTAATGAAAGTCTGTGGAGGGATGGACTTCATTAGCATTGCCATAACGCATCAGCTCAGTGTGGCGATTGAGGAGGGAAAGTCACCCAAAAGGAAGGTTATTGAAAAAATGGGAGATAAGATCGGGGTTTTGTCAATGCTAATCTACATTACAGTATACAGCACTGGTTTTAATGCTCAAGGAGAAAAATATTTTTTCCATGGAACTTTTGTATGTTATCAGATGGGTCAGGCACGATGTCTCGAGGCGGTCACCTTTCTGCCTCGGTTACTAGGCATTCTATTTGTTCGGTATCTTTTTCATTACAAGCATAATGTTTCACCCCTGGTGTCTGGTTATTGTGCAAGGAAGGGAGGATGCTTTCAGTGGCTTCTTTACTTAGATGGCTTATATAGTATCTATTTATTGGTGGAAGGATGCCTTCTCCATTATGTTGGTAATTAGGAAGATGATGTTCTAGTTTCACAATAGATGGGAGGCCTATACTAAAGGTTGGCATTGAAAAGAACAATTGATTGTTGACAGGCAGAGATCCCTCGGCTAGATTAGTATGTTGGAGTGATGGTTCCATAGTAACCCGTGTCAGGAAGATGCTGGCAGATTTATCGTAGTGTATAGACAAGGTTGTGCTCTGTGTGATTTAGGAGATGCGGGAGCCAAGGGGGGAAGCTATCTGCATTCTCCGATTTCCGTTGATTGCAATCTTCTCCTTTCGCAGAAGGGATTTGCATACGATTCCTCTGCTGAGTTCAGAATGGAGCTCACGCGGTCTTGAAATTAAATACACTTGGTAACTATGTTTGCTTTATTATCATGTTGAGGAGGAGGCAGGCCACGCAAGATTGGATCATTCTTCAAAAATAAGTACCTTAAAGAGATTCAACCATTAAAATAATATTGGAGTGCACATTTACAACTTCATTGACTGTTAGGAAAAGAAAAACATTAGATGCAAAATCAGTATTTGCCATCATTGCTGGGCTTTCGTGTTGATAAACATGGCCACCAAGGTACCAAAATCTTAAGCATAATACTACCTACTCCATTGGCACTGGAAGGGACTAAAGGGGTTGGATATACTTATCTGATTCTCATCTTTGCCCCTCGCCCATCTGCCAAACATAGAGGCATAGAATTTGATGATAGATAAGAAATTATTATGCTGTTATTTTCCTAAAAGCACAAATATTCAGTGTTGCCCAATGTTTGTAAAGGATTTTGAAACCCCTCCTCCACTCCCCAAGGCATCTCCATCACTAAAGGAATGCTATCGTACCCACCTGTGGCTCACCAACGCCACAGTGACTTGCGAAAGTTAGGAAACCCCTTGTAAGTTGGGTTGGATCTCCATAATGCATAGGTCAATTTGTGATATGATTTTCAAGAAACCCCACTGATGTAACTATGCATTATTCAAAGTCAAGTCAACCAAATTCTTCTTAAAGGAGAAACTCACCAGAGCTGGTCCTTCATAATGTATAGTCAAGTTTAAATGCCAACTTACCATAAAACTTATCAGAGTGATTTTTAGAACAAATAATATATGTTATATGTTTAAAAGAGAGAAATTACCATATTCTGTTGGCACGGCCGCCATACTGTAAGGATACTGTCAATTTGGAAACATATAGACTACAAAAAATAGCAATAGAGCATTGTCACGTTTCAGGCAAAATTAGTCTACTAGAAAAAAGGAATCCTGTTGAAGGAATATGCTAAATATATGCAAATTATATTTAAATTCAATAACGTTTCCAATAAAATGGATAATTCTAAAGTCAGTAATGATAACACCAGGTCAAACATCGATTCACCACCAATAAATGAGTAATATTAATTTATTTTTGCAGGAAGGTCAGTATTGACATCAGAGTTATTAGTTATTTTCTAGAGCAATAGACTCCTTACAAGGAAATCTAGGGCTTCTTGTTGCCCCTCTTCTACCGACACAAGAAAATGTGTTGATTACTTCATTGTGGTGAAGAACGTGTGGAACATTTCAGTGTCAATTTTTCTATTCTTTGTCTTAGGTAAACTAGCCACTTAACACTTAATTAAGCTTTAATCAATACCTAACATCATTAAGAAAAATCACTGCTTTTGTTTTTCTCTTTTTCTTTGATGTCTTCAGGGTGGTTTTGAATCAAAGGTGTATTTTAGTATTAGCCTTGAATAGGACCAGTGGATACAATGTCATGTTGGTTATTTTTTTTTATTGAAGACCTAAGGTTCTGTGGCTCCACTATGACTAAAGCGCCAAAAGGCCACGGTGATCGCCAGGTCCCCTTCTTCTTTTCTTCTGAGGGCACAAAGGGATATGCGGTACTTTTCTTTCCTTCCTGGCCAGAAGGCCTGCAGGAGGGCAATATGTTTTTGGCCCTTCCCCGCAAGGGTTAGGGCCACTGGAATCATGTATTGAGGGGAGTTCTCATAAAAGTTACCTAACTCCCACTCGATAGACAACTGGGACTTTTTTTAGAAGATCCAGTTCCACCATGGCAGTTTTTGGTGAGACAAAGATCCAAAATAACTGTAAAGTAGTCAGGCCTGGGCACTAGTGTTACCACCAGAGACTAACCCTTAGCCCTGTAACATTGAGGAACAATCAAGACAAACATGGAATTCTAAGATACGAGTCAATCATAGAGCTGTCCCCAAACAAAGCCTATAAGGTTACCTAGTCATACCAAGCACAATTTACATCATGGGTTTTAGATATCTTTGACCAAACCTTGTTTCTTGTTCTAAGGCAGCTTGTGTCAATTTTCAATGAAGTCTGAATTGAATTCAGTTGAACCTGGCACTCAAGATCCTTTGGGCACTCCATAGAGCCCAACTGGGAATCAGAAACATTCTGCTTTTCTTTATATGCCTATGGATGTTACAGGTTCTACACAATTGTACACTTACCCTTCCACCCCATATTTATTATGTCCTGGCCCTTTTTCTGATGTTTCTGCTTGCCTTCGAATAGCTTTGGACCTATGACTCTGATCACTGATTACTATTTCTTATTGATGTACCTGTTTTACTTTATTACTTTTCAATAAAAGTCTGTTATCTAAAAACCTAGATGCTGCCATTGGTATATAATATATGGATATATATATATATAGATATATATACCGTATATATATATACAGGCCCGGACTGGCCATCGGGCACACCGGGCATTTGCCCGGTGGGCCGGGCCGCGGCAGGGCCGGATTGATTTAGGGGCTGATGGAGCTGCAGCTCCAAGCCCCTACCGGACTGACTGGGCCTCTACGGCCGTCTATAACGCAGGGCAAAAGGGGCACCTGCCCCTTAACCCTGCAGCAGCTGCGACCGGGCCCGCCACTCTAGGGGGCCCGTGCAACCCCCACGACTAATTCCGCGGGGGCCCGCTACTTACTGGCTAGCCGAGGATGCCGGGGACGCAGGAATCCAAAAGAATCACGTGACGTACGTGACGTACGTCACATGACCCTGCTGCGCATCTGCTTCCTCCTGTGCAGAAGAACAGGTTGGTCTGCGAGCGCCGAGCGGCACGTACTCTTTAAATCTTCAGTTGTTCAGGTAAGGGGAGGCTGCATGAAGGAGTGTTTGAGATTGAGTGAATTAATGAGTATCTGTGAAGGAGTGAGTGAATGAATGTTTGTGAATGAGTATATGTAAATGAGTGTCTGAATGAGGGAATTAATGAGTATCAATGTATGAATATCTGAATGAGTGAATGGATTATCTGTGAATTAGTGAGTAAATATTTGTGAATTAATATGTGTGTGTGTGATAGCATGGATGTGTAAGGGGGGCAAAGATATCACAGGCAGGCTGTTTTGGTGGCAAAGATGCCACAGGCGGGCTGTTTTGGGGCCAAAGATGCCGCAGGCGGGCTATTTTGGGGCCAAAGATGCCGCAGGCGGGCTGTTTTGGGGCCAAAGATGCCGCAGGCGGGCTGTTTTGGGGCCAAAGATGCCACAGGCGGGCTGTTTTGGGGCCAAAGATGCCACAGGCGGGCTGTTATGGGGCCAAAGATGCCACAGGCGGGCTGTTTTGGGGCCAAAGACGCCACAGGCGGGCTGTTTTGGGGCCAAAGATGCCACAGGCGGGCTGTTTTGGGGCCAAAGATGCCACAGGCGGGCTGTTATGGGGCCAAAGATGGCACAGGCGGGCTGTTTTGGGGCCAAAGACGCCACAGGCGGGCTGTTTTGGGGCCAAAGATGCCACAGGCGGGCTGTTTTGGGGCCAAAGATGGCAAGTCCTATTCTTCCAATCTGGGTCCTAGGCAGGTCTGGGTGCCAGGTCTGATTTGATACTAAGGGGGGTGGCTGGCATAAATACACAATGTAGGGCTGGCTGACGGGGCAATACGCAAGGGTGTGGGGGCATTAATTCACAAGCGAGTGCTGGCTGGGGCATCAGTGCATCACATAAATCAATACTAAAGTGGGGCTGCTCTCTTGAGTGCATAAATACACGTGGGGGCTGGCAGCATCAATACACAAGAGAGCCAGCTGCGGCCATCACCTAAATCAAAGGGAAAGCGTCCGTGGAAACCCTCCAGATGCGGGTGTCAGTGTGGCAGAGCCTGTCCTGGTGTTTGTGTTTAGGTGTTGGTGTGGCAGAGCCTGTCCTTGTGTGTGTGTGTGTGACTGACTGGGTGGCAGAGCCTGTCCTGATGTGTATTTAGTCATCGGTTTTCTGGCTCTTTACTTTCTGTAGGATTAAATTGAACTATTTAATTTTTACTTATCCAGAGATAAAACGCCCTCCTGAATTTGTCACTTCAGAGGTCAAAACATTCTAGGCCCAGCAAAAGTAAAGGTATTGTGTTATTTACTCTTATTTCAACCTGCGTATCTTATTAAAAAGGATTTGTGGCACTAGATTGTGGCTTCAGGGGTCCCGTGTATGATGACTTTTTTTAGTCACATTGCTCAGCCTAGAAGATTGGCTGAGCGCCGCAATTCAGTTGGCGTGGTCTGAGTTTCTTAGTTTGTGACTGGCTGCGAGAGAGGATCCAGGTCCCCTGCAGTGCTGCGGGGAATTTGGATTTTAGTGCGCAACTTCCACTACTTCACTTCCATCTGCCCCAACAGGGGTTAATATATCAACAGAAGAAAAACAGGGCAAATAAGCACCACTGGGTAAGCTTAGCCTGGAGTATTATCTTTATTTTTTTGCTTATTTGCCCCATGTTTCTTCTGTTGATATATTAACCCCTGGTGGGCAGATATAATTTTTTCGGGATCTATTAATTATGTGCATTCTTGAATTTTTTTTTATTTTTTTTTGATTGCTGTAATATTTGATTTATTGCTTGTATTGTCCATATATTTATATATATATATTGATATTGTATTATGTATTATCAATTTTTTTTGTCTATTTATTAAAGCATATATTTTCATACCTATTTTAGCGCTGTCAGTTTTTCTATCACGGGACAGAGTGTCATATAGGAGGTATAAGGGATATCAGGGGGCACAGTGGCATCTCTGGCATATAAATAAATAAATAAATAAAAATGGGCTGCTCAGTCTCAAATGCCCGGGCCTATTTTTTGTCCCAGTCCGGGCCTGTATATATATATATATATATATATATGTTTTGTTTTGTTTTTTTGTTTTTTTGGGGGGGGGTGACTATCCCTGTTCAAGCACTACACTGAACTGAATCTTCATGGTAATGCTAATGAAGTCCTGTTTATGTAAGAAAGTCCTTTGCTCGACATACTTTCATTAGTCAGAGTGTCAGGTTGGGTGATTAAGACTGAGTCATTTGGTTGTTTACCGCGGGCAGTAAGGAGTCGGTGTGTTTGTCTATTAGACTGGACTAAGCTAAATCACATACACATTACAAATCTACATCCATCTGAATATATTATAATATGCGAAAATTTTAATCCTTTTAAAACGTTAAACAAATTGGTTTTAAAAAATAATGATTAATGTTATACAAGTAATATTTAAAATAAATGGCATAAGTTCCCCATTAAATGCATTTCTGCTTGGGTATAAAATACTGAAAGCGAAGATATACATTTCTATAATAGCGATACATCCTAATGTCCCTTTTCTCCTTCAGCATATCCCACAGGCTCTGTTTCAATGAAGCATTTCAATTTCTTGCAAAAACTAATGAGCCCAAATCCGCCTACCAAACTGACTTATTCACCCTGTCGGCTGCTGCGCCACATTTCCGACGTGCTTCCATTTCAAGTAAAAAAATCGTACTAGATTAGAGGATTGAATTGAGGGACTGTTTTTCATGTTTGATTTTATCTGCTGCTATGGCTTCAAAAGCTGCATTTGGATAAAATACTGCAACCTTATAATGTAATTTTGGATCCTCTTAAAGATTTTATCATTTACATATTTATTTTTTTGCTGTGAATGTCTCTATTCTTGGGAAATGCACGGTAAAATTTGACTCTTCAGGAATCATAATAGAATTAGAGGATAATTAAAAAAATTTGGGAGTTTACTGATGAGTTGAATAATGCCCGGACTGGCACACTGGGCAAATGCCTGGTGGACTGCTGGCCAACAGCGCCACACGCTTGTCAGATAGGGTGCTGCAGCTTGCTGGATATACATGGCCACACTTACATTATGAGGCGGCCACTGGCCTTAAAGAGCCAGTGCCACCTTATCATCAGCAGTCCAGCCCTGTTTCTACAGTTAAATTATATATATATATAGTTATATTCATTGATATGTTGACCTATACCCCCTTAATATTTGATCTATACTCAAAGATTTCACTATGCAGTAAGAAGGATCAACACTTCACCAAGATGGGCTCTCCATAATGTATAATAAACATTAAGAGTAGAGTCCTATGCATTCCAGTTCCTCGGGCAATGTCAAGGCACTAGGCCTAGTTAGTTTAAAGTGCAGTGATTTTACTTTGTGTTGATTTTATTGCGTTTGCAGTATGTTTTATCTATAATAAGCATTCATACATTTTAAGGTTCATTATCATCCTACCTCCTCGGCTGGTGAACAATTCTATGAAATTTACCAAATCGTGTGATTTAAACGATGTGGGCTGATTCCAGTGTCCAGTTAGAGACTCATGTGTTCAGGATTTGAACAAGCCAAGTATTTGGGTATTTATGTTTTTTCTTTTTTTAGAGTACATTACTTCACATTATACGTTTTCATGTATCAATTATGGCTTCTGACCCTTTCTTTTTATGTGGGGTGTATAATGCTTTCTGCCCATGCATTGATTTTGTTGTTCCACGCCATTACGCTTTTTACTCAGTCCTTTTTAAGTCATTTGATGAATCGTTTGATCCATGCAGAAGCTAAACATTCTAAAATATAACCAAAACAGGGCTCAGAGTAGGGTTGCCACCTTTTACTGATCCATTTCCTGGACAATCTTTGAAGGGTTGCTCCTAGGGGGATGATCAGGACTGTGTGTGGCTTTATAATTTAGAGATTTTATTATTATTTATTATTTTTTTTTATATATATATTTTGGTTTATATGTTGGGATCTACAGATTCTCAATAAAAAGGCAGGTGATAAACGTGTTCAAGTTAGATTACACAGGACTAAATGATCTCCTTTGCATACAGTTTTATATCCCCAGCTTATCTGTGCACTTCCACTATGTTGTATTGTACAACGCTTCTGAATATGCTGGCACTTTATAAATAATTCATTCCTGCAACATGCTGTTTTTCTCTCTCTCTGTCCAGTGTCCTTCTCTCTTCATCTTTTTATTTTGACTCTGTTTGTCTTTCTGCCTCTGTCTCCCGTGCACTCATTAACTCTCCCCGTCAGGGTTTCCCTTCACCATGTCCCGAAGCTGTCACAGTTACATGCTTTCTTCTTATAATTACAAAACCAGAATGGCCCCCATCACTCCGACGCTCGCTACACAACCCGTCCCGCATCTCTACTGCCCCATCCCCCCACCAAAAAAATAAATAAATATATAGTCTCTGATGCCTCCCAACTGTGTACCGTTCCTTTCGAAGGACCAGTTTCCATGGCAACCGCTGCTGTGTATCAATAAAGCACAGTAAGCAAGAATAGCATTGATCTCCCTCTAATAGAGTCACGGGCTAATGGCAGAAAGCTGCACGGTGTGTAAGATGGGGAACACCATACATAACGGCAATTTCAACTGGAAAATAGAGGCGTACGGTAATAATGGCTGCCTATAGAAAAGTTGGAATGGAGAGTAATGCATGCGCACCTGTGAGTGCAAAGGACAAGGCTCGGGGCAATAGCTTACAGAGATGCCCACCCTCCCACGTAATGTTATCCATACGTAGAGGAATACGAAATAAGGACACATTAAATACTAATAAATACAGATTTTGATTTTTAAATAAAGATCTGAATTTGTCCATGGTCTTCTACATAACCAGAATAATCGTCAGCGCCCCCCCCCCCCCCGCCGGGGAATTGTTACGTTAGTATATTTAACCATGGTCTTAGATTTACCTTCAGTACCCTATTCTGACTATTATTAGATCACTTAGAACAAGTATAAGGGGTTGTTCTGTTCTGTTAGGCTCATGGATAGGCAGTGATGGGTTTTGTGTGGGACATTTTGGTAACAGCCCTAGCAGTAGCTATGACTTCACCACTTTGCTTGGACTGGTTAGACTCCATGGCATGGATGTTAATGCAGTGCTGGTTAAGCCTAAGTCGATGGTCCAGATTTGGATGGCCAAGAGACATATGCCATGTTAGCCTGGGGGTAACATACCAGCAGGGCTGGCGCAAGGATTTTTGCCACCCTAGGCAAAACATAATTTTGCCACCCCCTGGCTCCACCCCCACAAGCCCCTCCCCTGTTTCCACACCCACTTATACCCCGCTCCTCCCCATAGTGACCACGGGCGCTCTTACTGAATGGCCGCTCATGGCTGCAGCCTGCACTGCCTGCGCGGCTACCTACCTCCCATCAAGTGACCACGCTTCTAATGAATGACCGCGGCCGGCGGTTCGTGGCTGCCGTCACCCCCTCCAAGTAATTTGCCTAATAGGTGGCGCCGGCCCTGCATACCAGCCCTGGGTACATAATATGTAGGAGCACACAAACCTTAGTAATAATTTGGAGTACAAAAAGGTTATACCTAAACTATAAGCTACAAACATTTACCAAAACATCACAAAGCTGTATCTTTCCTGGATGACTTGCCTAGAGCTGCCGAATGTCTGCTTTAACTAGGTAATGGTTTTGAGAAAGAACACATTGAAAGGCTTCATTCTTAGTTTTCTCTAGTTCTGCATTACTCAATATTCCCTAACCACAAAGAACTAGCCTCTGATCGCTTTCTTGGGTGACGGTTGAGTTACTAATTTGTGAAAACTCGAAGAGTTGAAAGTCTGCTTTTATTCTGTCTAAGAGTGGTACTTTGGATATCTCCACCGATTTCGTGAGAACCAACCAAAAAAATACCAAACGAATGGGTTAAAAATGGAACTTAGTGAATTTTCTATGCAATACGTTCCTAATGTAAGTTATGCCCACATTTCTGCTAAATATGGCGATTAGTGAATGCCCCTCAAAAAGATACAAGCTGAGTAAGGACACAGAGATGGATGACAGCTGGTAAGTATTATCTTCTGAGCAGAAGAGACACATAATGAAAAGGTACTTGTTTTTTTCAATCAATACAGATGTCAGATTTAATAAAATCCTGTAGAATGTCATTTTCTTTACAAATTTAGATCTCTTTATCTCTCTCGCCGCGCTAAAAAGCCACTTGAATAGCTTCTAACTATATTGCCGTAAATTATTGAAAGTTATGGCTTCCTATACCCAGGAGGAGAGTAGCAGCTGCCGGTAAAGTGCCGGAAAAGAAAAAAGTAATCCCTTACCGATCCCTTAAAAATAAGAAAAAAAAATGTGTATTACTGTTTTTTTTTTTTAAATAACAAAAATCACTGATAATAGGGAATAACAACAAACAAGGAATCAGCAGATGCACTGCTATTTAAAAACACCTTCCACCAGTATTGGGGATTCCGTCATACCATATAGCCATATATTGCTTAGCCCGCCACTACACCAAAGTACCCCAGTTTTGGCAAGTCCTATCTAATACAACCATGGCTGTATTGTTTACCATGAAGCTCAATCAGTGGTACTAAATCACTTTAAGACACCTCTCAGACACTCGGTCTGTCCGGTTTCAGAGGTGTTGACCTAGAAGTCTGCGCTACCACCACTCACACCATATAGGACCTTAAAACATACACAAGTAACACAAAAAGGTAAGCACACACCTAACATGGATGCAGATACCCATTTTGTGTTGTGGTACCACTGATGCAAATACATGGTAAGCAATACAGTCATGTTATCATCAGATACAACTCACCAAAATTTGGGTACGTTGGGTACATTTTCGTAAGATAAGAAGTATATGGCCATGTGACGGAATGCCCAATATTTATATGCCTACACTAGAACAGAGCCGTCAGCCATCCCCTCCGTGCTGCTGCCCTTACTGCCCTTAAATGACATCATAACACGGCGCTAGTCCTTTTAAGGATGCGCAACGCCAGGCGTAAAAGAACTATGGAGACTGTACGGACGCGGCAAAGTCCTCCATAGTGTTAATAGGTTATTTTGGGGGATTGTGATCTCCCTTTTAACACCACTGACATATGTTATTTCAGCAGAATCCCAAAATATGTATTTGTATGTATATTTTGGCTCTAAGAATATACCGTTTTGCAACAGTCTAACATGGATATTAATAAATAATAATAAAAAATTACAATTAATCAAATTTATAATTATATATATTTTAGGGAAAATGGTAATAATTGACAAGTGTTATGTATCATAATCAGAGACAGAAATTCCATCTAGGCAAAGATAATGGAGAATTCTGAGAAATTGCGTGTATCAGGTTTTATCAGCTTTTAATGAGAATATTAAGCAAATTCAACTCCATGCCCACTCATGGCTGTCTGCACAACACATTTTAATTATCAGCTTCACAGAAGGTCATTTTATTGTAAATGGACTTTGATTATTGGACTTATCGGTTAGAAAACGAATTTATGGGCATGTCAAGATTCCCAATAGCATTAAACAGGGTTTTACCCCTACTGTGTTGAATTTAACACTTTTAGAACCAAATGTTCCATCAAAAACATAATGACTGTTGTAGCCTCGATTTCCGGGCTAGGCTTGTCCCCCCATTTACCCCAATAATAACCCCACACACAGTTAAATATGAACAAGAAAAGGCCACAGCCAATTTTATTTATTAGAGTCATTGTCACGCCAAAACCTGGAACAATAAACATAGGTGCGTTAACAAGGACAATGACTTGAAACACAAACATGTAACTATATACAATAAACACACAAAGCTTGCCAAGTAATCTAGGTACCAAAGCCAAATACCACTTAAAGAATACCCGGATGTCCCACCCTGACCTGAGATTCCCAGCACTGACAGCCAAGAACCTCTCACCAGTTGTTACCAACAATTCTCGTACCACCACGTTAACCCCCTGGATACCTGGCGAGCTGCCGCCCCACAGACTGTAACAAACCCCAAGCTAGAATACAAACATAAGGGCAGGGAGGGTGGTCCACGCTACCAGGTAAATGGTTCCCAAGCCCGGGAAAACAGAATATTCTTAGGTGGGTAAACCTTCATAGGAGATAACAGATCTGCTAAGGATTATCATTCTGTAAAGTGCTGGAAGTGGAATAAACTGGAAATTTTTTTAAATTTACACAAAAAATGGCTGCATTTTCTAGAAAAAAAAACTACATTTGTGTAGGTGACACGGGATATACTCTTTGACTTCATATATATGTATTCATTGTTAACACAGAGGTGGCATTTTGGAGTCATTTCAGCATTGAATACCCTCTATAACTCGAAGTTCTAACTCCACTGTGCTACATTTCCTCGCCCGATCAGCTTACAATGACAATGTAATTACTCATTTCTCAAAATGTTGACCTTTGATGCTTCCTCATCCCCTGCCAAATTGCAATTTTTATTAGAGCTCGTTGGTAAATGATAGATATTATATATATATCTAAATTATATATATCTAAGTTCTGCAGAGGCATTTTGTACCATGCCACAAAAGAAAATGGTTTATGAAAAACAAAGGGTTATGTAGACCGGGCAAAATATACACAATATTTATGAGCTAACCTTCCTCTTCTCTACTAGTAGACAATGGACAACCCATGAGTCAACTTTTTGACCTGCTAATTACCTAATAACCTAGAAGTATTCATTAAACTCAAAATGTATTTAACTGTGATATATATTTTAGGATTTTAAATGCCAAAATGGAAAATGTAGTGGCAGAAGCTCAACTTGAAGCTAGAAGCTGTGCCATGGAAGTAGAAATAGTCATATATGATTGAGATTGGGTTTATTTATTATGTTAATGATGTGTTTTCTAAACGGGATTTAGATTCACTTCTAAGAATTCAGCAAAAATCTCACATTGTTAAAGTTGACTAAAGGATAACCCTGCACTTTCCTGGATCACATAGTACACAATTATTGGTCAAAACCAATTATTTTCTGCTCTTCTGCAGGTGAATGGGAAGGACCTTTCTCGACTCTCTCAGGAGCAGACATTGGAAACCTTACGCACCACTAAGGATCCTTTGCTGATCCAGGTGCTCAGACGGAGCCCTCGCATGAAGGGAACGTTGGCCACCTCCTCCCATGACCTGCACTTTGTAGACAGTGGAACACAAACGGACATCACCTTTGAACACATCATGACAAGGGGCAAGCCTCGTCCCCCGAGTCCAGCTATGGTAGTTTTGGAACCATACGTACTTTCAGAGCTGTGAGTATCGACGCAATGGGGGTTATGTATGAAATGGGATTCTGTTTGATAGTATGAAAGTGGTCTGGTCACCATAACAACTAATGGAATGTCTCTTCTGATCTGAAGATTCCATTAGTTGCCATTGTGATCAGACCTCTTTTCAAACTTAACACCAAAATTACTTTTTATTATAACCCCAAAATGTCTTTTACTGAAAAAATATGACTTGTTAGAAATCTCTCCCGTGAAGTCTTTAATTGATGGTTATTTTATGCATACCTGCCGTTGGTGATTATTATGGATTTTATAGTTAAGCACATTTTTGTAATAGGTTTCCTGAAAGCTGGAATTGTTGGTGCCTCTAAAATATAACTTTTATTAAAATGTTTTAAGATTTAGAGTGAAACAAATATACACACCAGATACAGAACAGAATAAAACATATCATCACTAGAAACCTTGTAGCGGTGAAATATATTTCCTATGTATAGTTGTTGGGGTGGGGGAGAACAGCAGTACATAAAGTGAAAAGAAGAAAAACAGATATAGTACAATAGAAAGATTAATGTCCTACTACATTTGGGTATAATACCGTATATTGACAAAAAAAGGGTTATACAACAGTAAGTAAATTGTCACACTGTTTTGCCCATGTCAATGAACATACCTGTGTGAGGTGAGGATTATGAGGAATGGTGTATTAGATGTTTGAGAATGAAACGTTGGGTATACTCTTATTCTTCTCTTAGCCCCCCCATTGGGAATGAGTTTTATGAGCACTCTGAATATATGGATGGGGTGCAACCTGAGGGAGAAAGAACGGATGAACTGGAATATGAGGTGAGTCCTTTCCTGCCCATCTACTTATCTCATTGATGGCACAAGCTGACTACATCTCTGTCCCTATTGAATGTAGCTCTGTATACATTTTAAATATGGTGTTTGTCCATTGGTATTCTTCCCCCTTACACGGCTGGACTTACATCCAGACCCTTTCGCCTACCGTGGCATTGCTGTAGTCCTTGTTGCCTTGTTGCCTGTCCTGAATTTCTGTATTTACACAATCATCACTCCATGTAATTATCTTATTGCAACTTTCACTGTTCTTTGTGGATACTTCTTCCACATTTTTCTTCCACCCATCTTTTATTCTCTGTACCGTATGATTTCTTGATTACCCCTGAATTCTTCCACATCTCGTTGCCTTCACGATTTTATTTTATAGGAAGTGGAGTTGTGCAAGTCCAATCATCTGGATAAGCTCGGGTTGACTGTATGCTATCGAACTGATGATGAAGAAGACTTGGGGATATATGTGGGAGAGGTACGGAGCTTCAAATATTATTTATAAGTTAGAAATTATAGTGTCTGTTAACTAAACTTTGATTTGCAGAGGGAAAATTGTCTCTCACCACATTAACTATGCTTTATGAAAACACAACCAAGATAAGGTTCTGTTGCAAGGTTCTTTGTTTGACCCACCTAATGTATAATGAATTTATAAACCCAAACAAGCCTGATATGCATCCCATCCACAAGTCCGGCCCCAGCTCTCTTGGTGCCTTAGGTCTATTATTCTATTATTTTATTATTTTAATGGAATCATCGAACTCCATTATTTTACTATGTATTATGACCAAGCTACGTGAATTTAGGACTAAGGACTAAAATAGCACTTTATAAAGCATAGTTCATTTTGGTCAATTGCATGAAAGTCGTCACACTGGTATTGAAATATTTAACAAACACCTAGCTTAGTGAAAGAAGATAGAAAGACATTAAATATTACATTGTGTGTAGTAACTTCATGTGCTTTTTTTGACATTTTGACAGGTCAATCCCAACAGCATTGCAGCGAGAGATGGGCGGATAAGGGAAGGAGACCGAATCCTACAGGTAATGAGAAAATAAACAATGCATGGTAACTAAACTGACACCCTGTATCAGTGTCACCTTGGGTCAGAGATTGAAATGATTTATAGACCCTGAAGTCAATACTGGAACAAGAAACCTAAATGGCTTTGTAATACTACACAAGAGACAACTCATCATTATTATGTTTTTTATCATTCTCAGAACCCTGCAAGTGACAGGAAATAAGTGACATAAGCATTAAAGGGGCATAAACGAACATATTTGAGAATATGACACTGCTTTTCCCTACTCCCATTGATGAAAATATATTGCCCATGCCTACCCTGGCTTTTACAAAAGGGGGGATAGTTCGTGCCAATCATTTGTCATAGTACTGAAATCTTATACTTATCACTAATGAAAAAAAGCTGCAAGGGGACCAGAAGAGTGAAGTCTATGGAGTCATACATCTCTTTACCTTTATAATCACTGGTTTTAGGTTCAAAGTATGTATTATGGTTTCTTCTGTGTTGGTAAAAACGGGAGTGCAGAGAATGTGCATCCTTGTGGTTTTGGGCCACATCGCGTCTCCTTGCAACTATCTTGGACACAGTAAAACATAAGGAAAAGAGGAATGATAGTGGAGGATGAAAAAGGGTAGCATGGGAAAGATAAAAGGGCTAGGTGGTGTACAACACAAATGTTGATCTATTGTGTGTTCTTGATCTATTTTACAGATTAATGGTATTGATGTTCAAAACAAGGAGGAAGCTGTGGCCATTCTGACACAGGAAGAGAGTACAAACATCTCTTTGTTGGTAGCCCGTCCAGAGACAGAGGTAAGAGGGCCATAGGCATCAGCCTCCTTGGCAGCCCTTCCCAGATAAGGGTATGCAGAAAGCAAAATAAATTCTACTTTCCATGGCTACCTGTGCAACCAGTTTTTATGGCCCTTAGAGTGGCCCTCTTATGGTCTATGGCACTATTCTCAATTATAACCTCTACCACCCACCCAGGCAGAGGGTACAGGAATGTGACTGCGTAAACTCAGCTATACTTTTTACCCAGTGAAAATATCTACATAACAAATCATAGAACATAATTGATTGCGGGGGAATGTGAACTCACCTCTTGATGGTTATTCTTTCTTATGCGAGACACATGTGCGGACACCAGTCCAGGGGATTTTTACTAAACCGGCGCAATGGTCGGGCTTTTGTTATATAACAGGGACCTCATTAATTTTACTTAGGTGTTGTTAAGATACTTAGTAAGAAGAAGGTTCTTCTTGACCCTATCAACCCTACTGGTCATGCCCTAATGGTAAATAATAACCATGTTCTCGTTAGTCTGGGTCAGCCTCTGGTGATTTAAGTAAGTAAGTAAGTATGAATATATGAAGCTCCATATGAAAGAACAAATAAACATGCATGATGGATCTTTGGGTTTAATGACCAGTTCTGGAGCACAGATCTGTCTTCATTGCACTCCTAAGAAGCTTCTCTGTAGCATGTCTGTGAATACTGGGGTATAACATGATATAATTGCAGGAGAGAGAGCTCCATGGTATTAGTAACACATGCAGGTGTTGTGCATGTGTAGAGATGAATAGCAGACAGGAACAAACAGTAACAGAATGTCCCCCAATATCTTCTAGATGGGCCAGAGATGGAAAGACAGCGACAGAGAGGACTTCCTGGATGACTTGGTTTCAGAAAACGAAGAGGAACTTCAAGCGCAGAGACTCAACTCTCCAACTAAGCAGCAGGTAGTACTTTATAATCGAACCCTATACCAACCTTACTCAACCCTAACTGACTTGTAGCCGCCCTTTTAAACTCTAGTGAGCAGCTCACCTATCAAAACATCTATTTCTTGATTTAGATAATCATCAATTAAATGTCATGTTATATTTGTTTCAGCCATAATAGCACTAGCACAACCGTAGTTTACAACTATTTGTTTAATATCCCTAAAAAAAAAGTTTTAAATGGAAAAATACCTATTCAATATTAATATTTTGTTATCTGATATTATCTTCTTTTTTCCTAGGCTGAGAATGAGGAAACAGAGGCAAGTCCGAAATCTCCACGCCCATTCCCTCACCCTGCAGGCCTGAGCCGGAGTCAGGAACTGGACAGTGGTGTAGGACGGACAGATGAGAGTACACGCAATGATGAAAGTTCTGAGCATGACCTCCTAGGGGATGACCAGACAAGCAGTGCAAATACCCCAGGCAGTCAGCGTCGCCTACGGTTCCTACGTGGGGACTCATTGCAATGTCGTGAATTTCACCACAGTCTTGACTCCCTCTTGGCAGCGGATGGTTCTTCCCCATATAATGAGGTTCTTCCTCCAGGTGCAGGACTTACAGATGAAGAGTATGAAAGGTACCGGGAACTTTTGGAAATCACCTGCCATCTTGAGAATGGCAATGGACCTGCTTTCCTTTACTCAACTCGTCAGGGTGGACTGGATGTGAACCGCAATGAAAATGTTCTCAGAGAAATGGCAGTGCTGGAAGAGGAGCTACGGCACTTGGAGTTTAAATTTCGCAATGTTCTAAGGGCACAAAAGATGCAGCAACTCCGGGAACGCTGCATGAAGGCCTGGCTGCTGGAGGAGGAGGACAGTCTTTATGAATTTGCAGGTGGAGGCACTGCCAATAATGAAGCTTCCACCAAGCTTCCAGATATTACTGAGTTGCCAGAAAGATCAGACAAGGACAGTACTAGTGCATATAATACAGGTGAGAGCTGCAGAAGCACCCCTCTTATGATGGAGCCTCCAATGCCCCTGGACAGTCCACTGAGGCGAATTAATGATGTTTCTGGTGCATTCTGTCATGCAGCTGAGGGCCACTGTTCTAATGCTAATATGAACAGAGGACATATGAAAAACGTGCCACCGTATCCTGGTAGCCCCGAGTCCACACAATCCAAATTCCGCTCTCTATGTAGAGATGGACGACACACAACAGAGGATAGGTTGAGAAGAGGAGCCAAGCCAGGGAATGAGCTGGATCGGGGCAACCGTGAGAGTAGCCCTTATCTCAGCAGACGCCAGCGCTCCCAAGGAGGTGAACGTTACAGGAGCTGCTTACAGTTAGCACAGCCACGGAGCTTGGATGAGTTGGATGTTGATACCACTTGTGGGAAGGGAATGGGGGTTTCACAAAGTAGCCACACCCAAGCAGAGCCACGGATGGAGTGGAAGGTAAAAATAAGAAGTGATGGTACGCGTTATGTGGCCAAGCGTCCAGTGAGAGATCGTCTGCTGAAAGCCAGGGCCATGAAGATCAAAGAGGAACGCAGTGGGATGACCACCGATGACGATGCTGTGAGCGAGATGAAAATGGGCCGTTACTGGAGCAAAGAAGATAGGAAAAGGCATCTAATGCGGGCTCGAGAGCAGAGAAAGAGAAGAGAATTCATGATGCAGAGCAGGTTGGACTGCCTGCGGGAGCAACAACAGCAACAGCAGGGTGTCGAGGGAAAGGGGGAGATGAGCATCATTGCCCTCAGCCATCGCAAGACCATGAAAAAGCGCAACAAAAAGATCTTAGATAACTGGATCACTATCCAAGAGATGCTCGCTCATGGCACACGGTCAGCTGATGGCAAGCGGGTTTATAATCCCTTGCTGTCAGTAACCACAGTCTGAGGGCCAATGAGTTCAACTCTTATTGTCTTTGCCAAATCAAACTCTTCACTGCTAATTATCTGTCTTACTAACAATCACTGCCTTATCCTCATGTAACTGCGCAAGTTTCATTTTTGTTTTCTTGATATATCTCTGTTTTCCCTTTCTAATGGGTTTCTTTTGATTTTGCATTTAGTATTCACACTTCTGCCCTTTATCCTCCTTAGATATAAGTTTTATCTCATGTTCCTCTCTTTCTTGCTCTTTTAGAGGAGTGGGTATTAGAACACAGGGTGATCTCTCAAAACTAGCCATTAATTGTACTTTGTAAAAGGAATCAATTCACTGTTTTGTTTGGTAAGCGAATCAATTACCAAGCATACGCCCCACCATGAGACTCTCTACAGGACATTGTTGGATTCTCAACACAACACCATTTTGGATGTCGCCTTGATTGATGGGACACGGGCATCATCTTTTCACCCAATGTTTAGATAGAACCTTTCTAGTGGCTTAAGGGTTCTTGGGTGTTAAAAGAAGTGAAAGAACTCAACATGAACGCCACTCAAATTGTCTGTAATGGTGAAGCAACTTTCTATAACTATACTTTTGATGAGGCTCGTAAGAACTGGAGCGATACAATTAATAAAATCTGAAAACTAAACAGTGCCACGCGGTGGTTTAAGAGCACACAGCCGACAGGTTTTACCAGTCTGGAATGTTTTTCTGAAGAAGGACAGTAGCACAATGGAGACAGTGGTTCTGCATCTAGAATATGAAGACTTGCCTTTCACCTCCTGCATAGTACTGCACAGAAAGATGTTGTGCGCAGGATCATGTCTTAGAAAATCAACCTGTCTGTTGTTTCTAATGTGATTGTGATCTCTGTTTGATCCTATTTATTGTTATGTTAGCACTATTTTGTTTGTCTTGGAATGTGTGAAGACAGATGAAAGGGACACGTTTGGTAAAGGGTTGTGGATGTTGGATGGAAGGTCAAGAATAGCACAGATATCTACAACATCCCCCCCCCCCCTGAATGTCACTGCTTTCGGCTTCTATGTTCTAGGTCAATAGTTCTAGATAGGACAGCAAAGCTCAAGGGATTTGTTTATTTCTGGATGAGAAACCTCAGAGATATATCGATTAAAAAGAACCTTGCTACATAGAGCATCTAGACAAAGAAACAAACAAAAAAAAACATCACAAACCCATTAAATGAAAATAGACTTTTTTGTTAAAAATCCTGACCAAACCAAATGTATGGTTAATTACTACCGTAGTTCAAGGGAACTTTCACTGCTCATGCACATATGGATTGTTGAGTATAATATTTTTTCCAGCCAGAAATAGGTAAACCAGCAGATTTTATTCAGGAGGTCAAAAAACAGGCCTGGAGAGATAGAAGCTGTACGATGCCAATTTCCTACCATACATTCTAAAAATGTATCAAGAAAAATAAATTGGACAAACCTATTTAAAACAAAAGTAAGACATAAATTATGTATAAAATAGCACAAGTGCTAATGAAAAAAGAGTGACTAAAAAGAAGCACACACTAACCAGTCACCGACCATGCCAGCGTTAGGACTCTCTCCTAAACTCGTACACAATGGGGCCTAGTAATTAATTATCATGGCATACATGACCAGCAGCATTGACAAAACGCTACACTCATACATTATTCCTTAAATGATGTACCAAGAACTATGGGAATGTTGCTATGAAGGGGCGTTGAAGCACTGCCTAATATTTAGCTGCCTAACTCACTTTGTCCTGAGAAGGACTTTATCAAAATGTCAGAACATGATCAGAATTAGGAAACAAGTTTCCTATCTTGCATTGTTTTATGGACAGTGTTATCAAGAGTGAGCTTGGTCTTTTCTTCACATCTTGGCTGCTTTGGTATTTTGAAGGCATCGCCACTACTGGTGGACGTTTCTCAGCCCAGTTGTCATAAAGTTGAAACTCTCCTCACCCTCAGCTCTTTTGGAGTGCAAAAGGTTAGCTTTCCCAGGATCAGCTACAATGCTATCTTTTGGCCCTATGACAAGTCTTTACTAGATAAATAAGTCCCATTCCTACTGGTCAAAGGAGCCATAACTAAGGCTCTCGGTACCCGGGGCAGGGCACAGGTCCTGCCTCACAGTAATATTACATCCGCAGTAGAATGGGGTGCAAGGGCATAGGCATTGGGCAGCTCAAGTGTGCCTCTTAGCTTGCGGCACCAGGGGCAGCTGTCCCTCGTGCCTCGTGGAAGGTACAGCCTTGCTTGTCAATGTCAGTCTAATGTACAGTTTTACAAATCCAGCTGCCAATCGAAACAGGGGAACCAGCAAACAAGTGGCACCAAAAGCCGCTTCTGCAACAAAGACCAGCGCTGTCATACGTGGCTTGGGCTTCGTCCCTGCATCTCGCTGTTGCATTCCTTGCGTATCTGTTATGCTGATTAAGTAATGGGTGATTGAAAGAGCTGTGGTTGATTTTGACTTGTGGGTTGTATGTTTGGTTTTCTTTCAATTCCCATTGTTACTGTGTCTCATCTTTTCTCTGATACTGGGTCAAGAATATTAATAAACTGTTACATTTCTGATAGAAGTTGGAGCTGGGTTATTTTTTTATGTAATACACCCTGTATATATTAAGGTCTTACAGGTCTGTCATAATGTTTTTGTCTTCAGTTGCATAGTTTTAACCTTTCTACATCAAGTGACTACATCATAGTGTCTCATGACTGCGCCCAACAGTTACGGTTCCAGAATGCCCACCTTAAACTGTAGATGTTTCGGTCATTTCCTGAATCATTATAATGCTTGCCCCTCTGCACAGTACATGGTACGGGGTTATCTAGTCTGCCCATTTTTCCTGTTGTAAAGACTTTCAGTCCTTGGTCTGAAGTTACGTTGATCCATAATGAAGAGATGTTCTACACAAGTGCTTACCGCCTGAACAAAGTATCACCATCGCTATGAAACATGAAGACAACCCTCTATACCACCAAAGGAGACCAAAGCTGATGACGTAACCTAAAAAGGCCTTTAAAAACCACTTGTCATATTTTATTATGCTTACCCAAATCTATTCCAGGAATCCAGCTCCCTTTTTCCGTAAAAATGTGGTTCTCCATGTCCCCCGAGGTTTCAAATGGTCTTATATTTAACGCAAACATAAAAATGGACAGTGCATCAATACCACAATTTTGTGTGTAAATTCACAGACCGCACATCACTCGAGTCCGACCTCTTTTAATCTATATTTCATTAACGTGAAACCGAATGCTAGAACTAAGTATTAAGTGACATTAGCAAACACATCTAAAGCGATGAAGCCAGTACACGGAATAGCAGAGATGAGTTAATGGATCAGCACCTCTAACCTTACATCATTTAACACGAGACAGCCCCTTTTGAAGATTAAGAAACAAAGATTAACATTTCCATAATTTATTCATTATATGTAAAATAGAAAACGAGCTTTGGTTTGCTTAAAGTCCCCCGCACCAGTTGATAGGGGCTGATAATAGCACCATGAGAAAAAAAAACAGCGATTGTTCTCTTACTGGTGAGATTAAACTTGGAATATTCAAGGATTTAATCAACTTTATTATTAACACTAATCCAGGTCTTGCTTGATAACAGATTGCTTCCAATAACTCCGCTTAACTATAACATCCCATATCCTGGTGCACTACACAGCGTTATTCCACAGTGTAAAGTTTAAATTAATTTATATGAGAGCAAATCCCTATGTTCCATATTTTTAGACATCTGTTCAACAAATACGTAACCTAGAGACTCCTACTTCCCTTTCTCCTGTTAACCAAGATGGCAGCCAGATAGTATTTTATCATCAAAAGATTGAACTCCCCAGACTCACCATATCTTATTCAAACCATAGAACTATGTAAATATAGACTTTTTTGGACCCACTAAGAAAAAATAATAATCCTGGACTATTTCAATGGAGGTCACCGTTCTTCCAGTCAAATCCATTATTCGTGAGCATTTAAAGAACATTTCAAAGGATAATTTTCCACTCTGTAGTCATTCTGCAACACTGATCGATTGGTTTGGAATGTCCAGGAAATACATTTTTTGGTAATGAGATAATAGAACAAAGCTTTAGTCTTCTATATAACTAACTTTGTTGGTGGCCTCCATGATTGTGTCTTGATCTTTGTATGAAGTGGTGCTGGTGCATTTACCCTTGTGGGCTCCTCTAGGCCTGACCCAGGGCAGAACCACCAGCCACCCCCTCCGTGGCCAACGTCCTCTTTGTGTAGCATTGGGACATGACGTCATATCCAGGTGCTCCATGACTGAAAGCAGCAAAGTACTTTCAATAAAGGGTGTGGAGGCTGCACCAAACCGAAATGGACTAGTTGGGGAGATATCCCTGGTAACCAGCCCATTCAGCTGTGGCAGACCCGTGGCCCTGATTGCCCAATAGATCCCCACCTGTTTTCCAGCAAGAGGACTGCTGCCCTAAGCCGGGACGTAGTCAGCCTAGGCCTAAATATACTTTGCATTGGTTGTTATTGTGGCCGAATCACTCTTTAGCCACTTTGGACAAGATTGTTCTATGCATATACCCCTTTTGGTATTTCTGGAGCCAATGGCAAATATCCCATCTGTCACATAAATGATAACAGAAAAAAAAAAGATCCTTCTTGATGAAATATGTTTCACGACAGACAAATGTCATTGCAACAATCGTAAATATTCATCCGATGCCACTTAAATACGATCACTTTTCTTCCATGTGAGCTTTACACATTTCATTTAGCCAGACATTCTCGCCACCAAGTTGGTTATATTTCTGAACGCTTGTTGATTTTCTTGTCCTCAGAGGATTGAAGAACATACATCAACGACCATCATAGCGCTCTGGAAATCATTGTTCAGCATCAGTGAAGTCAGAGCCCAAAGTACAATGTTTCTCAGAGATGTCTGTACTTTTCCATTAAAATGTCATTTTGTCATCCTTCAAGTCTTATTAATTTGTGTCACGCCGGCAAAGTTTCCCTGAGTGCAGCGCTCATTAGATTCCCAGTGAGTAAAGTGGTAGATTACATTTTATATATAGACACTGGATGCTTCAGACGGCACATTCTGTAACATAAACCACAATTCCTTCTCCGTTGTGTTTTTATTCAAGACTTTTCACCGGCCCTGCTGTTATAGAGTCTAGACTAGGGGTTAGATGTATTGTTAGAACATGACATGGTGTCTTCTTTCAGCATTATCATTTTTAACTAGCACAATGCTGAATATGCTATGAATGAAATACTATTTTTATCTCAAAATCGTAAAATTTACAGCATTAATGGTAGGAGGCCTTCCCAATCTGGTCTGTCACTCATTGATGTTGGCTATTGTCCGGCACTTATTGTATTAAGCAACGAGTTGTATTTGAAGTCACTGATGTCCTGTAGATGCTGGAGGTCTGCCATATTGCTCTTGGGAAGATAATGGGGTACTTCATATATTACTTGGCTCTATAAGTAGGCTTTATTAATATGGTTCATCACTAATGTATACATTATAACCTAAATAAACCATTTATAAAACAAATCTATAGATAGGCTTGTCCAGAACTTTGTTTTAGCAACATATTTTCCTAACCTGTGCCGGTAGTAACTAAAAGTGGGAGAGCCAGCTTGGCTCTGGCCTGTTATAACATGGGAAGTATGGGGCAGAGCCAAGCTGGGTCAAACCCATCTTCTTGTTCAGTTTTTTGGCCCTTGTGAGACTGTGTATGGACCCTTGTGACAAATGCCATCTTGTTTCTGGGTCAGCTTGTGCATGTATCTTGTTCTGGCCTGACTTGCATCATGCAAAGGCTTGCAGACCACCTCTAGCAGTGGTTCATTCAACCAAGTGACCCAAAATACATACCCTTGCAACTTGTTCCATCACTACTGGCAGCAACGTCTCATGACATATAGGTCCAGGCATAGGGAACCAATGTTTAAGAGAGACATTTTCTCCCGTGTACTATATAATAAGGTTAGTGTGTTATTTCCGACAAGAAGTCACAAGTCACCCTGTAGAGGATGGCTGGCAGCTCTTTGCCCAGTCAACAAGAGAAGTCAAGTGAGCCAGTAATACAGCAGCCCCAAACCCATTATACAAATGGACTCCATAGAAATCCCAGAAAGAGAGCACAGAAAGAGTGAAGGACCTAAATGTTTTCTATTTTAAGCACTAAAATGGCTATAGATATATTTTCAAGTAACGTACACAAAAGACGATAAGGCGTACTGGGCCAAAATCCTCAAATTCCGCATTCCCTTCCTAGAAGAACAGGGAAACGCAGAGTATGTACTATAAATTCTAATGGATTCTAGTTATAATATTATTTAGATTGTATTTTGACACTGGGTTTTCATTTTCACGCATGCTTAGGCATCAGTTAACCTATGACTAACCCTGTAAACAAGTTTCCTTCCCAAAAGCCATTTTTAACGTATCCAACTGTTGGAAAATCGATCATTCAGAGAGACACAAATGATTTAAATTTCTCATGCCTAGCTGGAAAATACGTACGGGCAATGAAGACACAAAAATGTGATTCTTTAGATAAAGATTTTGAGTTTATGTGCTGCCCCCTTCAGGCTGATTCAATAACTTCATGTTTTATGCTCCCTCTCTACAGGACCCGGATAAGTAAAGTGTCACTAATGAAGTGCTTTTAATGTGTCATACTTCAAAAAGACAGCGAAGAGTAGGATGAAGTCAGAATTTAAATCGCATATTCCATTATGAGCCGCACCAGAGACAATTTGCATGTCACCCACTTAACCCCAGCAACAACGGAGAAACCCATTTAATCCACTACTACAGTTACTAGATTAACCTGCTGTTAAAGACCATTGTCTTTAATGACTTGATGAACAGCAAGAAAGCTTAATGTATAATCGCGGTGGCCCTTTACCCAATATGTCGTGTTTGACCAGGCCCGATCCTGTTATATATTGTCCTCTCGATTTATACTCTCCGATTGTTCAACCTAGAAGATGATGTCATAAGACAGAATACTTGAAGGACATATTTGTAAATAGAAGAGTGCGTGCTGAAAGGATGATTTATATATTCTGAATGGAAATAACTTCCATTTCAGGTGTATTGACCTTGTTTCTGTCAATGCCCTGCTATGCATCCAAAACATCATTTTGTAAAAACAGATTATGTTACGTCAGAGCCAGATTTGTGTGGGTTTGTCAAGGTATATATTGTTCATTGTGATCACTTTATATCCTGATCTCACACTAAAGTTAGTGGGCGGTTCCGCTGACATCACAGGCTTTTTCGCTGATGTCAGTGGGAGTCCCCGCTGATGTCGCAGGAAAAGCTGCTGTTTAGGGGGACAAATTGGCATGAAGTGGGGAATGTCAGACCCTGAGTTTTCCGGCGATGACCTGGGGAAGCTGAGTTCCCAGGTGTGTACATATTGTGCATGTGGGGGAATAAGGGGGGGATTAAAACTTTTACCAGCTCTTGAGATGGTTGGGACTTGGGATAGTTGGCCATTTTATGAAAGTATGCAGAAAGGAGGTGCTCCAGGTCTTACCTGCTAAATTATGAATCCGGCCCAGTACTGAAGGACATTAAGGATATAGATCTAATATTAAAGGGCTATAGATCTGCACGTTGGATCATATGCAAATCAATGACTATAACATTAACTACATATGTAATTAAACCCTGAAAACCGGGCCGCAGTCAGCAGAGGTCCTGTGATGTCGGGGGTGTTCTCGCTCATGTCCGGGGCATGCCCGGGAAACACCCCCATTTAAATGGGAAATGGGCGGGGAGCGGGGGCGTGTCAAGACCCCGCTCCCGCGACCCGGAGGATTCGGCCAAACCCGGAGAGTTCCCAGGTGGCCAGTCCGGGCCTGTCTGCAAAAAAATTACACATTGATTAAAGGGGAATGCCCACCAAAAATGTTTATGACACGTACCAGATAGAAATACATTTTTAAAACAGTTTGCAGGCAGCTGTATATTAGCCATTTGTATGCTCAAGAAGAAAAAACAAAAATGAACAAATTAATTTAAAAGGAGAAGCAGAATGCTATACAGAGGAAACCGCAAGAATCCTACTGCATTCAAACAAGGACACGGGTAGCCTGACATTGCGGCATCATGATAAAATGCACATGTATGGCTGAAGACAAGCTCTTATCAGACTAATGAGACCTTTAATTAAGGAACATATTGTAGGAGTAAAAAAAAGTAAGATCCATGATCCACGTTATCCATTAAACAAGATGTAGCGTACTTCAGTAGCGGTTAATTTATTGCAGGTCGGACTGTCTATACACCTTTTCTGACCTTTTCGATGATAAATACAGCCACAGATGAATACAGCAATGAAATGGTTAAATTTACCTAAGATTTACCATATAAGGACCTTCCACTTTTAACCTTTTCATTATTCATCTGTAGGAACCCACCCAGCACCAAATCCATCTATATGGCATAAAAATTGGTAGGATATTACATTACGTATATATTATATAGTATATATATATATTTACATAGCGCCAGCAGAGTCTGTAAAGTTGTTACAAAAGGAACAGTAAACATTTTAAACAAAGACAATTTTAAATTGCTAATAATATTAATGCACATTAAAACATACTGATACCGAAGGAAAACAGTGCCCTGCTCTGGTGAGTTTACAATCTATTGGATTTTTGTATACTAATCCTTTTTATTTTCAATATGTAAGACAGTGGTCATGTTGTGTATATTACACACCTACCCTAACACCCACACACCTACCCTCTCATACTAAAACACACACACTTATACATATGCGCTCAGGCTTACACACACTGACACAGTCATACGAGCACATACACATACAGACACATGCTAACACACACACAAACTTATGCTAACACACATGTTTATACATACACTCTGTACATACTCTCTCATTCTTTCCCCTCCTTGCATGCATCCCTCCCTGATCTTAATCCCTTACTCTCTTTAGCCCTCGCTGGCATCCTCCCTGTCCTCACCCCCTTGCCAAAATTGGACCAATCTGGCACTTTTTTAAGAATTTTGGAGCAGCCCCCATGACCACTGGACCAGCCTGTCCCGGATCCAGCAGGCAAAGGGAATTATCCAGGAAAAAAAGTACAGGCAGATCCATAACTAGGCCTCATGGCTAGATCACAGGTTCCGCCAAACACTGATATCATATACACCTTTGGAAATGGAAAGGAGCATTGCAGTTCAAGAATGCCCCACACTTTGTGGCAGTGTCTCATTTACCTTTGGCATTGCCCTAACCCTATGCAGCTCCACCAGCCACCCCCTTCTTACTGCCGCCATTCCTTGCCGTACCGAGCTGAAGGAGACCATGGAGGACTGTGCTGACTCGGCATAGCCCTCTATAGTGTGTTGAAAGTGTTAATCAATGATCTCCCTTTTAACCAGCCCATTAAGCAGTAGACAACAGAGCGATCGGCTCGCTGTTATCTGTGGCTCTAGGCCTAGTTGGCCCCTGGCTAGAATACACCACTGCTTTGCGGGGCCTGTGGCATCTGCCCCTCTTGCCACATGAACGTTACCCCTCAGGTTAGGAAGTGGCAAGAAATCCTAAATCCGGGCTTGCGGTTATGGTAGACGGAAAGGCAGTAACTGCACTGGGAAAGGTGGGCAAACGATAGAAGGGGCAGATCGCAATCTCTTATACCAACAGGTACGTAAAGGCAGGGCCGGCCTTAGGGGTGTGCGACCTGTGCAGCCGCACAGGGCACCATGGCAACAGGGGTGCCTGCCCGGGAATTAAAACATTGGGGGGTTTTTTGTCTGTTTTTTTTTAACTTTATTTAACATCCTCCATGTTAAATAAAGTTTTTTTTAACTTTATGTAACATGGAGGATGTTAAATAAAGTTAAAACAAAAAAAAAACGGTGTTTTAGTTTAAGTCCCAGGCAGGGGCGCCGAGCGGTCGCTTGTGAAGTTTTCAGCAACCGCTCGGCGCCCCTCACTCTCCATGACTCCGTGACATGAGCGGGAAGACGGACGCCTCGCGCCCCCACCGCAGGACTCCGGCAACAAGGTAAGTAAGGATAGGGAGAGGGGGTAGATAGTGAGTAGGGCCAGGGGGGTAGTGAGTAGGGGCAGGGGGTAGTGAGTAGGGACAGGGGGGTAGATGGTGAGATGGGGCAGAGGGGGAAAGACAGTGAGAAGGAGCAGAGGGGGGAGATTTTTTCCTTTCTTTTTTTGGGATGGGGGGTGCCAGAGGAGTAGTCCGCACAGGGTGCCAGAACACTTAAGGCCGGCTCTGCGTAAAGGTATTGCAGACGAGGCCACCGTACAATGCAGCCGTAATCTATCAGCTACCCACAGACATGATCTTCCGTAGAGACACAGGAACATCGTCTCCCTGGTGGACGGAGGCGTTAGAATCGTGGTTGGGATTACTGTTCTCCCAGCTGCAGCCTGATGATGTCCGCCCTCGTCACGTACCTCCCGGGGTGCAACCTTGCAACGAACACAAATTCCACGCGCATGACATGACAGATAATAAACTGTTCCAATATTAGACTCTGGACGTCTCGGTAAATCAGGTGACTTGGCAAGTGTATCCAATCATGCCCTATCAAGTATTTGCTGAGTACACTGAACAAATGATCCATATAGAGCCCAATCAATATTGATTTCCTGCTATATGCTAATTTATTCCTGATGGATGCGCGTTCCCCCTACACACCAGTTAATTGCCTCGGCTGATGGATTACGATAGTATATTTATATTGCTGCCTATATAAATAAAAATGATAGTTTTAATTATTACTGATGACCGTCAGCAACAAAAAAACTCCCCTTCCCGATCACATTTATTTTGTACGGATGCCAATTGTTTCCTCTTTATTACATTGCACTAAAAACACAATAAAAAGTGTAACTGCAGTGTATACATAAGTACTTTTATCTGACGATCAATATCATTGTCCAGCTGTATATTAGATACTTATATTGCAGGTTTATCTAATTATTCCCACAAGAGCCTTAACCTTAGAGGTTTTGTTTTTTTAATTTGCATACAATTAATATTTCAGGGGTTAATGGCACACACAGAAACGGTAATCACATTCAGGTTTTTTTATTATGATGGAATATTCCTTTTATTGATTTATTATTTCAGAATCTTAGAAGACATTTTATTCTGGCTCATACCAAAGCATCATCGGAATTTGGGTTGCTTGTAATATACAGACATACACATGCATATAGACACGCTTTTTCCATAAGGAGCCTCAGACTCCATCTTTGAGGGTAATTATGAAGCATATCCAAGTCTCTACATTGATGCAAAGACTAGGATATGCCGGTTTCTTAAATATGGAGACGCTTGCATCTGATTGTCTATCTCATAGGAGAAAAACCTGAGCAAATCTAACTTTTCAGCATCCACATGAACCTTGGAGCCAATCTACATTCATGGATCCAGCAGTATTGGTGAAGAGGACCTTTAACTCAAAGGTAACTTAGTGCTTCACATCTAGCGCATATACTAGGGGATAACAAAAAGCTGATGGAAGTGATACGGAGTGCTCCTCAATAGACAACATGTCTATATTTTGATAATTATATGACGGAGTTGCCTTGGTCTTTTTAACTGACAGGCGCTCTACATACATGCCTACAGATCATTGAGAGAATAGCTAACTGGGGCTATTGATTCTCTTCCTTCGCTTCATCCATCACTGTTCAGCCGGAAAAATTTTCTTTGTTCCGTTCCATCCACCGAAAGTCGTGTAGGTAAAATCTAGAGGCATCAGATTTTTCTACATAAGGAATGGTGGATTAAGCTAGTTGGTTCTAAACGCTGAAAAATGTTGGCAATACATATTTCACATTATCATATATAGTGAATATTAGTCATGCAAGTTACCATGGCAACATGCTGATGTAGGCAAAGTTATAATGACGGGTATCTAACCAATATGTTACAGATATACAGGAATGGGGGGGGGGGGGAAGAGTGCTGGGAGGGTGGAATAGGTACCGTACTGTCACCCCTGGACATAGCACGAGATTATGGAGAGGGATTAAAGGACGTAGGTTATTAGGAACCTAACATGAGAAATGTACCAAATGGCAAAATAGAATGGAACAATACATTATAACGAGAGGGAAACAAATGGCAAGATTATAAAGATCTGTAAAAAAGGAACGTAGCAATGGTGGGGAGGGGTGCTGAAATGTTGGAAAAAGTTTGAAAATGGGCAAAAGGTCAACAGCATATACAACAGGGGTGTCCAACCTACAGCCCACCAGCTGCTGCAGGACTACATCTCCCATACTCCTCTGCCAGGTCCTTAGCTGAAAGAGCATTATGGGAGAGGTAGTCCTGCAGCAGCTGGAAGGCCACAGGTTGGACACCCTTGCTTTAAAGAGTTCAAGGGAGTTCCACTAGGGTTTTACATACTGTGACCCTTCATTTTCAACACATCAGTGACTACCCTGACCCCACCACATCTGGCTATTTTGTGGTCATTAGATACCTTTTGAGAATAATATAGAACAGACTGGTCATGTTTCTCTAGATGGATAGACTCTCGCAATACATTTCAGCTTCACGCAGTCAGGGGAGAATTCAAATAATTGAATTCCAGACCGATCTGGGAGATTACAACCGTTTTTGGTTTCTGAATGTATCAAACAATGAAATTATGACAGAGCACAGCTTCATGATTTGGGATGTGTTTATCTCAAATAGGTGGTGCAAAAAGTTAAGTTGTGCTAGGCAGCCACCATACCACTGAAAGAAAGCCTTTAAATATAATGTAGCAATGCTGTGATGAGTAGACTGTATTTGAAGTGTCCCTTAACCTACGTTTCTAATAAATTTTGATATGCCAAAGGTTGGAGAGTACTGTCCCTTTTAAATTTTATCCAATGCTAATTTAAACGAGTGCAGATCTGTCAATGGATTAATAGTGAGGTGACCCATAAGGTGTTTTGTTTATGGGATTGGGGTGCAGCACATTGCCTACATATTTCTGGTCATATGCAAGGCTATGCATTAAGTATCTGCCATTTTAATATACAACATTTTCTGTGGGCAAACATTGCGGCATGTTGCATATTGTGCACAAGGCTTATTAAAATCAGTCTTTTTTGTGCATCTCTTTATGGATGTCAATGAGGGAAGAAAATATAAACCATTTGCTAGAAGGCAGTCATCATAAATAGGACAAAACTATTGTATAGAAAAATTTTTATTAGCGGGTATTGACAAAAACACAATTCTGTACACCAAGACACATTCCCTTCCCTGGACATGTGTAGCTTTGATCACGCCTGGATGTTACTCTTTGCAGTATATGCAGTGTAATAGACCAAGATTCCTATAAGACCAGCCAGGACTTCTGTGGATACCCAAGGACCATTCCATGCTCCCTAAAAAACAAGAAGCATCAAATTACCCTAGGCACTATTACCCTGTTTCACGCATTACGCTCATCTACTAGGACAGGGGTGTCCAACCTGCGGCCCTCCAGCTACTGCAGGACTACAAGATGCTGCAAGATGTAGTCTTGCAGCAGCTGGACGGCTGCAGGTTGGACACCCCTGTACTAGGAACAGAGAATGTGCAGCCCTCATCAGTGATCAGACCTATGGGACTGAGATCTGTCAATGGTTAGGAGCTGCAGCTCACTTTAGCATGGAGTACACTATGATGGGGCACAAAGAGACCCCACCATAAATCCAATGCCATGCTTTGGCCACTATGAACTTTGTCTACATTACATTCCCCCATTATCTAGTACAGCAACCTTTTATAAACAACTTTGAGACATTCTACCTCCACCAAGTGGATTAGGATTAAAAAAAAATATATATATACATTAGTTTTTAAGGTTCTGAAACATTTTTTAATCATTTTGCGAACATTTCCTGTAAACGATCTTTCACTTGTCTATACATTATTTTTGGGAAGTTAAAAAGTACTATTAAACAGTGCCTTACTTACATCACTAGTCCCAAACAACTCATAGCCAATTACCCTCTCCACGCAGCACTACTCAAAAGGTACGCTTACCCTGTGATCAACATCTACTGTGAAGAGCGGTTTGATGGCAGAAATATCTTCATTGTTCCTCTGTGCCTGTGGATGAGACATGTGTCATTGTTACTACCGACATAAAATAATCAGAGAGAAAACAATACTAATTACTTTCTGATTTGCTGACCTTTCGCAACAGACTGTAGGATTCCTCATCAAAGAATTTCACTTCGTAGGTTCCTGAACGGGCATTTTTGTGTTCAAGACTCCAAGATACCTGAAAGGAAACATTGCCCAATGATCACTACTCTGGAAAGCTGCCCTAAAAGGACTTTCCAAAGTCAACGAGAGGTATCTCAACATATAAAGGCGCATAACTGGTAAAGAAGCATACTCTCGGTAGTAGCATCCTAAGGCGATGTGCTGCTCACTTCAGTGATCAGGTCTATGGTGAAAGGGACCTGCCAATGGTTCGGAGCAGTTATTTAATATTGCATGGGATACACTATGGAGTTGCCACAGTACAGACTCCACCATAAATCCATTACCATGCACAAACATTTCAGAGCCAGAATGTAAAGGTTTAGCAAATAAGAAACATTCTGTCTTTCAGTTTTGAGATGTTAAAAACTAAAGGGAACTAGAAAAGTGGTCAAGAGCACCTAGGGCTTTTTCCTACCTGGTACCGTCCAATGTCCTGACCTCTGGTTACAGGGAATTGTTTTCCATTCACATCAGCATAAAGTGCAACATTCTGCAAAGGAAGAAGAAAAAAAACATTTAAACATTTAACTGTAGTTGCTTTTTATTTTTACCGTAAGATGCCTACCTGGTGGCTGCCTCCTTACAACCCGTCTGTCAGGGGTGATGGGTGAAATGCATTGCCACATTGTGCCCCTGGCAAGGTACCAGAAAATAAAGAGTAGGCAGGGCTCAAAAGCTCTGCATAGTTTCTCATTGAAACCCTCTTCATAAAAATGAGCTTTATACTGGTAGATGTTTTTACAGAGGGGAAACAATGTGCTGCTCACTTCAGTGATCAGGCCTATGGGTAAAGAGACCGGCCAATGGTTCGGAGCAGCAGGTCACTTTAGCATGGGGTACACTATGAAGAAGTCACTTGGTAGACCTCATCATAAATCCATGTCCATGCTTCTACTGCAAAGCAAGCTATACGGCAGTGTTGCAGCCATGGCTAGCAAGGATCTGAAGTCCATAACCATGGGATGGCCATAGGTAGCCACCTGTGTTCTTCAGCATTTTAACCCTTTAAGGGTGGAAACTGGATCACTTATAACTCACCTGAGCCCCATTGCTACAAGTAAGAGAGATCTCCACAATGAAAACCACTTCTGAGGAAATAACCGCGTCGGAGGTAGTGTAGTAAGAAGGAGTAATCACAGGCTCCGTGCAGGTCTCAGCTGAAACAATATAGACAAAAACCACGGTAAGTATACATGGCAAGGGGAAACTATAAGGCGTTTCTATACTTTCACTTCACTCTCAGGGACACCGACACACAGTTACAATGACAAGGCCAGAATTTTGGTGTAATTGACAGATAAGGGGGTAATTATAATCTACTTGTACTGGCTGATGGCAGTTTGTGAATTCTTTACTAAAGCTGGATCTGTCTGCAAAGCAGCTGGACTAAAAGTTAAATATTAAGATAACCTGTACAGCTCTCTTCAGTGATCAGGCTTATAGTTAACATAACCCGCCAATGGTTCGGAGCAGCAAATTTTCTTTAGCATGGTGTACACTACGAGGAGATCACCAAACAGACCCCACCATAAATCCATGTCCATGCTTCGACCTCCGCGGCACACAACGAAAAGCTCGCTACATATGTATACGGGAACAAGAATATTCTATAATTTAATATTCCTCCACGGGCATTCTATTGGGCTTATCAGGCTTTGTCATGGCCACCCCTAACTTATGAATGATATAACATCATCGCCCGTATTCACATTAACAAAAAGAAACGGGAGATATTCGTTAAATGAGTTCATAACATGGTGCACTGACAATTAGCGGAATACGAAAATGTCCAAGTTAACCCTGTGCATTCCCCCAAACGGTACAGAACTACGCCAGCCTGCAGAACTCTTCCAGTGGCCAGCTTAATGAACAGGCCCCTTATCAGATCACTGCTCTATTGTAATATATATATATATATATATATATATATATATATATATATATATATATATATATATATACATATACACACACACATATATTCTATATGGTAATTAATTTACTCCTAAAGACACCATTTTGCCGGAAAGCGCTCTAGTAATACTTTGAGATAAGTCCCTAGATGGTTCACACGCCCGGTGACAGATAGAGATATAATAAACGAATTGAATATACAGGGATTCTTCTGTGACTAATGCAAATTACATAAGGGGTCGCCTATACTCACCCATACACCCTACCAGGGCAAGCAGCACCGCCACCAACACCCGCATTGTCCGTGCCATGGTCCAAAGTGGGACACGACACGATAGAGCCGCTGCAAAGGACTATGGGATGCGGGCGGAGCCTCTCTGGGCCAGCTCAGCGTATGGCGCATTGCATCACGGGCGACGTGTCAAACCAGAGTTTCATTACTGACGCCATGTTTTGTATGGGCACATTTGCAGCTAACTGGCCATATTACGGGTAACTTTTCAGTGTTATTGTTGGGTAATTATATTATTAAATAAATAAGTTATTAGCACGTGAAGAATAATTTTTTGTGTTGAGTGTTTTTCTACACTTTGCGCTCACCTTGCCAGTACTCAAAATGGCGATGAAAAACGTTCCACCCTTCACATGCTTTGCTAGCAGGAACTAGCCGTGGAACGTCGTCATGCGCCTGCGTTGTAGCGAGCAAGCGCTAGCTTTCTACGCATGCGCAAAAGACGCGGCGGTCGGTCACATTGAAGTGTTTTGAGCAAGCGCAGAACCCATAGTTGACAACTTGAATCATGGCCGCCCGCACAGTGTTAAGTACCTACCGCCTGCTGTCACCTCTACAGATTGGGATCAGACAGCCTCAACAGGTAAGGCGCGCCAATGAATTCTGTGCCTATTAATACCGTGTCCCGTAATTGATTAGATGTTTTCCCTGATTAATTAGAAGACCCCCAATTAAGTGACTGCAGACATGTGACCAATGCAAGCAGTTGTCAGTTTTTTTCCCTGACCTTAGTTGTCAATGGAGAGGAGGATTCTGGGATATGTAGATATTTAGCTCCAGTTATGTCCGCCCTTTTAGAGTATCCTATAAAACCACATCAGTGCTGAATATTTTAGTCTAGTCCTGTTATAGCGTTAAACATTTAGTTTTTTACCCCAAATAAGACTGTCACCCACTAGATGTATATTAGATGTATTCTTTGCTGCTGCCCGCCCAAACCAGTGTCTCAGGCTGCAGAGTATTAATTAATTAAAACACTAAAGAAGAGAGGTCCCTTTAAAGTTCTATATTGTCCACCTTTCAAATGCATGGGGAGTATTTTACTGAACCCCCCCCCCCATATGCTTTCACCCCGTCCCACGCTCCTATTTTCCGTGCAGGATATGAGTTTATGGCCGAATGCATTTCCCTGCATATAATGTACTTGCCTCTTGTTGGCTTGATTTGATGAATGCTGCGGAGGGGACAGGGGTCTGTTCAAACCGCAAGTGCTCTTGTTGATTTCAATTGAAGCACTTTCCTGCCACTGGTAGGCGGCTTCAAGCTCCAATCAGTGGCAAGAATCATTGGACCACGGAGGAGGAGTGCAGCTGCAGCTTCTACCTCAGGTCATTGCAATGCTGTACTAGCCATTCTTCTTTACTGGGACAGTAAACATTTCTTTTGACTAAAGCTTGAGTTGTTAGTCTAGGTAAAGAGGTAGCTGCAGCGCTCCGGGAGGTTCTCTACAATCCACATATGGATAGCCAGTTATCAGTTAACTAAAATCCAAGACGCTGCCAAGTGCAGCAGGACGAAAGTTTGAAGCCCCTCTGTTGAGTTATTAGGCCAAGTCCCCATTGACCCGCTTCCCGTGCTTCTGAATTGCCGAGTTGCTATGCTTTCCACGCTTAACCAAATCGGCTTGAAATGTGGCCAAGCTAGCAGTTGATATAGCCTTAGAGATTATGAAATTTGCTCCGTTACATTTTCTTTGCCACTCTACTTTACAACTTGCTTTGACATGACCATAATTCAATAGACCCCAGAAGCTTTTGTGGTACACCCAACAAATATGTTGGGAATTAAAATCCCATTCTCTCTTAAATAGTACTATTAATTATGTATTAATAGTAATATTGGAATGCACAGTGCCAAAATCCATGTTCAAATTATTTTGGGAATAAGAATTTTTCAACACTGAAGGTTCTGAAAGACTCCTTCACTCTATCCACCGACTGAAGGGTCACTTGTGGAAGCCTGCTGTATCTTCTACCCGATGACTCTTCCGAATGCCATATACTTCATATTACATTAACTGGTGTGTTTATTTTCAGTTTCTGTCTTCCGTGTGGACTCAACACAGGGACTACTCTTCGGTAAGGATCGATGATAAAATTGTACGCTCCATTTCTTATATTTCAATTTGTTTTAATGCTCTATTTACATGTAACGTTGGGGTCCGTTCTGAAAAATATTATTTCCCTTAAGAATGGTGTTTTGAAGGTTTCTTTAAAAGAACAGTAACATTAAGTGAAAAGACATGTTCCAGGTCAATATATTTTTTACTACTTCTGAATTAAATTTTGGGGGAAGAAGAGGGAAAAAAATCTAGCTCTAGGTATTTTGTATGTCCACAAGATCTATACAGTGTTGTTTTGTATACATTGTTAAGATTACAGATGGACGGCTTGGGAAGGTTATTCATACATTAATCTCCACTTAATATATTCAAAACAAACACCAAACGTCACACACGGGACATATTTGCGATACCTTCAAAAAGTATATTGAATAATTAAAAAAAATCAGTTAAGAGGCAGTAGTGATTAATTAACCTTACAATGTAGGACGCCCCAGGTCGATCAAAGAAATGTTAACAAGACCCACTACTCCACGGAATTAAACAAAGTATCAGTGCCCCTTCATCTGAAAGACCACATGCATGTAAACCAGGTTATACTTTATTATTTGCACTGAAATTACACGGTAATACATGAAAAGCAATACTGGTACATGGTGGAGCAACAAGGTTCCTTTGCTTGGCGATGGTACCACTTTTAGCCTTTAGTACCATAACTGTGCTCTATACATACTGTTACACCAGCTGTGGTTTTGAAAAATATTGACTTCCATTTTTTATGGGGGCAAACCAGTAAATTTTACAGTTTAATGGACCAAACTACTTAAACAGAGCTTGTGGTTTCAGCCTGGCTCATGATTAGGAGAAGACCTCCCCTGGTCACTCCAGTCTGGCTGTCGCTGAGCATAATGGTGGCCTGATTTTCCGTATGCTGGTAGGGCATTTGACTGGTGCCCCGTTCATGCCCGAGTTGGGTGCAGTAGTGGTGTCCTTCAGTGTTTACTCTTGCAAAGCTATTCCTAAAAAGAACCAGGTCATGAACCTGGAGGAACCCTGCTGAAGCTCTGCACCCAATGGAGTATGTTGGCCAGAGCATGTTGTGATGTTATACACCACTGACTGTTTTTTCTTCTGTTTCTGACAGCAGCATATTATAGTAAGTATATATATTTACGTGTGGGTTTGTGTTTTTATTATTTCTGCGTTACAGTGATTAATGGGAATTTATACTCCAAAAAAAGTGGGAAAAAATGCCTCTCTTTACCTTGATACAAAAGTTGCGATTCATCTCAAGTTACAAAATAAGGATGCAGGCAGTTGCCATCTTATTTTTTTTAGTAGATCTAACATGAGCTGTTGTTTCTCAAACAAATTGTAAATTAACCTTTTGGGGTTTTTTTGTGTGTAATTAACATTTGTAAGCATGGGTATACACAGGACAACAAATCTTCACAGCTGGTGTCCTATTGATGATCCAGATTTCTAAAGTTTATTGAACTGGATTTTGATCCTTTAAGACCATTGAACAACTTTTAGTAAGAATACTAAGCTGTGCAGCTGTAAAATTGTAATACTTTTTTTTGATTATAACTTCCCATTAAACATGAGCATGTATGTGACTGCTTTCATTCCCGATCAGGCATTGGGGTAGCTCAACCCCTGGCTGCTGCCCTCGCTTCTCATTGTAGTTGCCTAACATCATAGCTTAGAGTGTAATTTTGCAATGGAGATTTATTTGTGATCTATTTTTTTAACCCTCTAATTACCAAAAAATCACATCTCTAGCACTAAAATTCATTAAAGGCTGAGGGTTAACGTCTTTCTCTTGTGTCTGGTTAAAGCCGCCACCAGCAAAGTATGGAGGACGACACACTGTTACGATGATCCCAGGAGATGGAATCGGACCTGAGCTTATGCTGCATGTGAAAGAGGTTTTTAGGTATGCTGTTACTGCCTTTGTTGTCATTGCCCAAGAGGTCAGGTTGCCCGTGGGTTCTCTTATTTCTGAAGGGTTTTCGCTTTCTGTTAGGCATGCCTGCGTACCGGTGGATTTTGAGGTGGTGAATGTGAATTCTACTTCTACCAATGAGGATGACATTCAGAATGCCATTACTGCCATCAGGAGGAACAGGGTGGCACTCAAAGGTTTGTATTTTTCCAAACCAATACTGCGTCTGCCTCCATGATGAGCCGAAATGTGGACTTACACAAACTGTTTTTGTTGTGCTTTACAGGTAACGTCGAAACAAACCACAACATGCCTCCATCCCACCGATCCCGAAATAATTTGCTCCGGTGAGTTGATGGTTCTTTATGTTCTAATGCAAAAGGTGGCGCTTAATGTAGGATAGCTAATACTAGCTCAGCGACGGTTAAAGAAACCCAAAACATTTTGTCATGATGCATTCTACAGATTCATCAAAAGGAATCTCATTACATGTGCTTCTAACTAAACAGGTGGAAGTGTGTGCTAGTGAAGACATGGAAGACATATAATTGTGAAGACATATAATTTGTGTTTTACGTGCATTTATTATATCTCCAGCACAAGCCTTGACCTTTATGCCAACGTCATCCACTGTCAGAGTCTCCCCGGAGTGCAGACCCGCCACAAGGACATCGACATCCTGATAGTGCGTGAAAACACAGAAGGGGAATACAGCAGCCTGGAACATGAGGTATGGGCAAATGAATTTGGTCCTGACCGTACCCCTCTTACACTAAAGTTTTAGTTAACTTCTAGTTAAAGTAATGGAAAAGTACGGCTGCTCAGCACCAATTTCTTCTTAGTTTTAAAGACAAATCCCATAATGCATTGGTTAGAAACACGCATAAGAGAACACACAAAAGCCTAGAAAGTGGAAGGGCTTATTAGTTGAGAGTTGTCAGGAGAGCTGTGGCTCACTTCACCATTTACTATGAAGGACCAACACTGATAAGTTTCTCCAGCATGATGGACTTAGCTGGCCCTGTATAAGGTATAATTCAGTAGGTGAGCGGACTTTGGAGAACAGATTTAACAATAGGTTATCCTGCAGCAGAAGCTCACTGGGGTTGAGCCATCATAATGCACAGGGAAGTGAGGAAGTTGAAACCACCACTCTTCCATAAGTGGATGGACCCAAGAGTCTTACCAACAAGTCTTTATTGTTTTATTGTTTAGTTCTATCTTTAGCTGCCTGCCGCCTTTTCTCAGGCAGATTCTACCTATTCGTACCCAGTCTACCGGTTTTCACCCAAACTGTGAGTTATGTTAGCCGAATATAGACTTTTGTATTGGGCCCCAGAAGAGCTAGGGTCCTAGGTAGTATTTGATACCTTCTCAGGCGTTTCAAGGAGCTCTGCATTGTATTTTTGTGAATGTTTTGGCCATGACACATGTTTTGCCAAACGTTTCTAGTAACACCTGTTAGCTGAGGGACAAGCGATTTAAAAAAAAAAAAAACTTTATTCTCCTTGTCATGCAGAGCGTGTCCGGAGTGGTGGAAAGCCTGAAGATCATCACTCGGGTCAATTCTTTACGCATTGCTGATTACGCATTCAAACTGGCCAGAGAGCAGGGGCGGAAGAAGATCACAGCAGTGCACAAAGCCAACATCATGTATGCCGTAGGGGGTAGCCGGGTGGGTTGCTGTGGTATAAAGCGCATGGGTTCCATATCATTTATTGAATGTCTTTTATAGGAAGCTGGCCGATGGGCTGTTTCTGCAGTGCTGTAAGGAAGTGGCATCTGGTTATCCTGATATTAGCTTCGAGAGTATGATTGTTGACAACACTACGATGCAGGTTAGTATCGAAAATATCACTCGGCCACAGCTCTCCACGATGATTTGGGGAATAAATTATTTTCACGCATGTTAAACGTTCTTTAAGACAATGCCTTGCTTCTTCTTACTGCAGCTGGTATCGTGCCCGCAGCAATTTGATGTCATGGTGATGCCAAACCTTTATGGTAACATTGTAAACAATGTTTGCGCTGGCCTGGTCGGTGGTCCTGGACTTGTTCCAGGAGCAAATTATGGAAAGGTGTACGCTGTCTTTGAAACGGTAAGAAATGTTCCACCTATATAATTGTGTTTAGAAGATATTTGAGACTTTTTTTTTTGAAGCTAAACAAGCCCCTTCATCTATCTCAGCACAGGGCACATGAGCAACAACCCAGATTGATCACATACCTGATGTAAAGACTAACCTTTAATCAGTCCTTGGTCTCATCGTGGATCCAGTATAGCTTTATGCATATCCCATGTATGTCCCTCTATGTGTTGACCACTTCCACTTCTACTGGGAGGCTGCTCCCCTTATCAACCACCCTCTTTGGGTGACACAACATAAACTGAGGGGTGTTTAATATTAATTAAAAACATGAAAATCTTTGTAGTAAAGTTTGGTTAATGAGAATTATTTAAAATACATTTTCTATAGTTTATGTAGAAAAAATATACTCATTCTTCTTTGACAGGCTACCAGAAACACAGGAAAAAGTATCGCCAACAAAAATATTGCAAATCCGACAGCAATGCTTCTGGCCAGCTGCATGATGTTGGACCATCTCAAGTACGACCATTTGATAGATATCATCTCTGTCTGGCAGTGCCTTTTTTGCTGTCAGTGTGCTCCTCATGTACTAACTTGTTTGTTTTGGCAGGTTGCACAGCTACGCGGCTTCCATTCGTAAAGCTATTCTGGGCAGTATGAATGAACACCGGGTAAGATGACCATCCTTATCTAATGAGTGGCTGTGCAGGCCGATCCATGAGTCAGGGATGACAGCTGGATGTGGTCCAAAGAGACCAGCGTTTGGGAATTATCACTGACCGAGGAATTCTATTTGATGCACGCGTTCCAAGCGACTCCAGTTCGTTTAATACGATCGTATGTAGGTGTTGAATTTGGAAGATGAATCACACAGCGCAAGGAATTCTTCAAAGCATAGGTCTTTAGGCCATAACTGGGTGGTCCAGATCTCAGACCGAGAAGATAATCCATGGCTATGTTCACGAGCCGATGCGTAGGGGGGTTATGTTTAAAAAGTGACCGCTTGTACAACTGTTTCTGCTGTTTGGACCATACCATTGGTTGCTCTGGCAGGTTTAAATCATCTTGTGTTTCCTCCACAGATGCACACGCCTGATATCGGCGGCCAGGGCTCCACCTCTGAAGTTGTGCAGTCCATCTGCAGGCAAATTATTATCAAAAATGGCCGGGCTGTAACAGTCTGAAAGGTGAGGTATCACCACAGCCGGGTGTTCTGATGGAAGTTGATTGACCAGACATGCTTAAGCATAGATAATTTAGAAACTGACACTGTTTCCCTTTCTTCCCTTCTTTCTTTCTGCCAGTTATATTCTCAAATAGAAAACTATATGTACAGCTTATTGCTTACCCGGCTGTGTACCCAAGAAACCCCATCATCCAGTCACATGGTATAAACCACTTGTAAAATACTGCCCCCTGGCAGTGATTGAGGGTTACACACTCCACACATCTTTTCAGATACAACCATGACTGTGTTCTGGGGTTTGTATGCATCATTTTGCTTGTTGGGTGTTTAAAGGAACAGCCAACCCCATTAAAACAATTATCACATTTTACTTTGAAGTCCTTGCATGTTGTTTCTGTTAGGAACAAAATGCATGGCTACCCAGCACTTACTGTCTGCTGACGAGGCTAACACGACAATAACATGTACAACGAACCGGAAGGAGACGCACGAGAAGATTGCGTTATGGACGGCCACGCGCAGATACCCAGCACCACTAACTTAACAGCTTAGGTAACTTAAACCATATTGTTAGGGGCGCAGATTCTTCTAAAAGCAGAGACTCAATGTGTAATTTATTTTGGGATATATTTTGGCCTTTGTTTTTCACTTGGCATGTATGTATTCTTTTTTTGAATATAAAGCTCTTCTTGTGAATGTAAGCCTGTGTTTGGGAGAGCGTGTCTTTTAAAGCCATGTTCTTGTACTAGTGATCTGTAACTAAAAACATTGAACACATGCTATATTTGGTGTAACTGTAATAATCTCTTGGAAAATATGTAATAAAGTGAGTCACTCCACAGGTTCTAAATGTCTTAGTATATAATGTGATATATATAATATTGTTGATACAACACTATATCTTAAAGAGCAAGCTCAATGAGCCTGATGTGATATTGTGGTCTGGTTCAACACGAGAGGAAAAAATTAATACAGCCCCTCGATCGCCCATACACAAAGCACAAAAAGTAAAGGTAAAAGTGAACTGTTAATATCAATTTAATCACAATATACACACATTCCAAACAATTCAAACCCAGATCTCGGTTTTATAAACATTCCTGTGCCACACAGACTCACAAACACAATACAACCACCCTGGAGGGGAAAGCTGCTTCTCTTCCAAATAACCATCTAAGTACAGAAACTGTATGTAAACAGAACTGCCCCACATTTGGAGGAGGAGAGGGTTTAATGGTTGTGTGAATTAGTGTTATGAGTGGCGGTTAAGGTTTGACAGGCAGGCTATGATCTAAGCGTACATGCAGTGGGAAGGTACACATGGACTGTATATATGAACATGAGATCACAAATTCAAAAGGTCGATTGGTTTGGGATGCGATAGAAGCTGCATCAGTCTTCATCGGACACTTGGGGCAGAGGGAATGGAATGGGTATATGCTGACCGTGCGCGCATGCCTATGGGGGAATACACAAAAGGGGATTGCAGGGGCATGCTGTAATCAGTAATTACAGATATGGGTGTAAGGAGGAAAAAAGTCATTCTGAGCTGCTATGATAATCCAAAATCTTTACAAAATATTGTACTTTTTCAAAATGCCGTTCATCTGCAAAGTGTGCATTTTCCATAATTCTGAGTGTAAATATATGTATTGATTTCTAGGTGTACCTTTCCAACATATACAGCGTTTCCCCTCCCCTCTACTGCTCTGAACCCGTTGTTGCTTTCGGGGACCTGCTCATACAATGCAGCAGCTCTTCCGACATTAGCAGCGTTCTGAAACATTCCATCCAGTTAAACATTTCAAATATATTTCTTTCTGTGAGTCTTTAACGTAACCAATAACCATTGAAACTCTACATGTGTGTCCCTTATGGATCTGCCGATCCCTTGTAGGTATCTATAGCTCAGTCCTGTAGTATAACTTTACTTCATGTGCAATCACATTCCGGCCGAGGATGATTCACTGTACCTTGTGTTGCCAAACCACTGACCTCTGGCATAAGGCAGAAATAGACACTGCTTTTCATACACCCGATGCTGTCAAGCGCAAAGCATTTCGTCCTCCGTCCACTTTCTATTTGTGCATGTTTATAGCCCATGTCTCTTTGGCTTGCATACTCTCTTTATATAAAAAGCTACATTTTTTTATCCTTATAGTAGTCTAGCAACATTAAAAACTGGGGTAAAAAACAATAAATAAATCTGCTCTGGGTACCTTTTTTAATTGAATGGTTAAGACACCTAAGGCTGTTTTTTGCTCCAGTTTGAGAAGTGGAAGACTTAATAATACAACTCCCTTTCATACATCAGCACGTTTATAGTAGCCATCACGCTTTAGACCACTCGAAACAAAGTCCTTATCGCTTAAAAGGTGACAGATTCACTATTGCAAGAGTTTAACAATCCAGAATGTTAGTATGACCTTTCTTGGTCATTTGGAGTCACAATCCAAGAAGATGTCCCTTCTCATCATTTAGAGAATGACCACATATAAATTCACAGCAAAGATTAGGAGTTTAGCCAAGGGTGCTGGAGGCACTGAGCGGCTGTGGCCCTCTTTTCTGGAAGGAATTCCAACATGGGCATTAAAAAGTCCGAAAATTGGGTTGCTTCTTCCAGTGACCATTCGTACTTCTCCACCAAAACTTCAAAGAGTCCCCAGTGCTTTAGGTTCTGTATGTGTCGGAGGTCACCTAAAAATAGTAGATACATTTTTGGTTATCACCCGCGCCAGAGCATACAACAAAACTAAATGATATGGAAAAGTTAGAACTACAAGTTATTTTGGTGGATGAATCAATAATATTACAGAATGTGGAGTATACGGGAAGCCACAAACATCTTACATGGTCTCAGCCAGCAAACACCAGAACCCAGTAGTGTTTACTTCAAATCAGGATATGATCCTAGTTTGAGTAGATTTCAAATTCCATGAAGGGTCCACAGTCACAGTGTACCTAGGAGATTGCTGCCCTAGGCATGGTGTAGAACATCAACCAAAGTCTCACCCCAACCTACCACAATCAGGGGACTCGTTGAGAGCTGTGGCACAGTGGGTAGGCCAATTGGGCTACTCCCTTAAGCCTACATCAGAATACACCGCCGGCAAAGAGACAAGCACAGAATAGATTGAAAATAATTGTGTGTAGGGGCAATAAATTACTAAATCTTTCTTTGGTGGGGGGGCTATGGTTGATCTATCAGAGAAAACTGCATATAAATTAGGCAGAATGAAACAGGTGCACAAGCTGTAATTTGAGACCAAGAGCTTCAGTCTGTTTGCGGATCTAGCTAGAAGAATGCCCGGCATGACAGTCCACGCTGCATTTAGCAGTTAGGAGATTTGGACATGCGACCATGTTATCTACACACGCTCACCTCTTCTTGTGAAATACTCTCTGGAGTATCGTCCTGACAGTGCAAAGTGCGGAGGGATGTCCCCCAGAAGCTCAATGATGTGTGCAATGTGATCTAAGGAAAGAAGACAGGCATCAATGTAGTCCCTGTACCCCAAACATACACATCTCACATATAATACATTCACAAGCAATCCCATCCTGATATATACATTTTATATGTATAGTCTGCATCTTACCATTTCTTAGTAAATATTAATGTATGAATAGTTTTGCATGAAGATGAGTGAAAATGGAGGTGTTAAGAGCGCATATAAGCCACACTTTGATGTGATACTGGAAATGGTACAGATCAAAAAAATCCTAATGGCAGCATAAATGTTTCTTGCTTTTTTGCAGTAAATAAGCCTTTTTGAAGTCTAGAAGATAATTGTCCTCTAGCGCCTCTCTTTGACATCTTTATGTTTACGTACCAGTAAAATATGTATTATTATTTACAGTGCCTATATAGCAGTGTTGCCATTTTACCAGTTTTGAATGCAGAGTTTGGGCCAAATAATACTTATGTTCGATGAACATAAATGTAGTACAATTACAAAAAAGGTTCATAAACAGACTATTGTGGCTCATTGTGCTGAGAAATAGTACTATTAATACTTACTATTAAATAACTTGGTTTTAGTAGAGTCTTAAATTGCAAAATTAATGTGCTAATTTCCTGGGAACCTTCCAGGGTAGGCTACCTAGAGCTTTTTTTCCTTCTGGGGAGTGGCTCTGTGAAGGGGTGGAGCTAGCAGCACATAGAGGAGGCAGGGCTGTCCCCAGACAGCCTTTGGTGGGTGGGACGTGGGCAGGGAGTAGGCAGGAGTGGGCATGGCCAAACACCACCCCCCCTGCCTAGAGGAAGGAGAAACTGACCTTGAGACCCAGGGAAGTAGGACATCACCCAGAGACTCTGGATCAAACCTGAAGCGTTCCCATGTAGGCTCACACAAAGCTGGTCAAGTTGACCCTGCCTAATGCATTCTTAAAAATGACAGATGATGTGACAGATTTCACTATGTATTACAGAGGGCTCCTCATAAACTGCTTGAACCATCTCTAGACCTGCTTCTTCTCCCTCTTGCTTAGGTTTTAATTGCAGCCTTTTGTTGACCTCACATAAGTGCTAACCAGAGTGTAGGCAGGTCAATCGCTAGCCATGCATTTTTTCACATTTGTTAAATTCAATTAAAGTTTAGACAGGTCACTGAATCAGGCCCCCTAACTCAAGTTCAATATTCACTGCAAGCCAACTTCTTGTACTACCTTCATCACGAGTATAATCTTCCCCTGAGTGAGGCTCAAACAGATAATCTCCTGTTGCCAGCTCGAAGGCCTGCAGAAAGAAACAGACTTGTGAGATTATTGTCCTATCAACCATTTTACAAACTCTTAAGAGCACTGTTGGGCAATTTCCATTTAATTTAGAAGCCATACCATACAAGCAGTGCTCCATATATCGGCAGGCGGTCCATAACCAGCTCCTATGAGAACCTCCAAGGCCCGATACTGTCGAGTCTGAATGTCTTCAGTGAAATGTTTGTGCTGGAAAGAGAGACAGATGGTGAGGGGTCAAACACCTGGAGCAGCAGGTATAGGTGTGGACTAGCAACCCAACTATAACCAAAAATGCAATTACAATTTTAACTTCATAACTGTGATGAACGCTCAGAGATCTACAGCACTAGACCTGTTTAATTAGAGCCAGAAATGACATTTTCCCCAGTAGGCTACAACACGTACCCTGGAGACCCCTAGGCATGTGCTTAGTGGGCCTAATGAATAATCTGACCCCATCGTTTTAGGACCAGAAGAGAGGTCAAGAACAGTTGGAGAGTATTATAAGGGGCAAATCTAATCTTGCTCTATATTCACCCTTCATACTCACCACCCAGCAGGCATTCCCCAAATCTGCAATCTTGACTTCAATTTTGTCTGCATTTTGGGGATCCAAGGGGTTGATAAGGAATTCTGCAGCTTTAAAAGACACTGCAAAAAAGAGAAGAGGTATTTCCAGCAATCTAGCAATGAAACCATTACACATTGATCTGGTAACCACGTAGCTTCAATATATCCAGAGGTGATAACTACAATGTCTCATTAGTTAACAGGATATTTTTTTCAACAGGAATATAGATGAGAGAATACTATACAAAATGCTTAACATATTTTCACACATAATGTAAATCAAAGGTTTAAGTCAGGGGTGTCCAACCTGCGGCCCTCCATCTGCTGCAGGTCTACATCTCCCATAATGCTCTTTCAGATAAGGGGCTGGCTGAGGAGTATGGAAGATGTAGTCCTGCAGCAGCTGGAGGGCCGCAGGTTGGACACCACTGGTTTAAGTGTTTATTTGACATTATTTATGCAGAGGACACACACAGATATCAACAGATGTGTGCAGACACAGAAACTTACAGTTTGGAGAAAGAAGCCCTCCTCTTTCTCGGCCTGTGGAATATCCAGATAAGGCTGAGCCAGAGGTTGCAGAAAAGGCAGAGCTGGAAAAGCCTGAGGTATGAGTGTCAGGACTGGCACATCGAGGACCACCACCATATCCATTGCAGCTCTCGTACATGTCTGATGATTGTGGGCTCTGGGCAAGGCAGGTGGTCCCGCCACTTCCAAAAGATGAGTCTGCACCTTCCATGTCGCCTGTAGTGGAAGGAACTACTTGAGTCACAAACTGAGAAGAGCCTTAAGTAAAGAGAAAAGTCAAAATGTCACCTACAGTATTAGATATATCTGATTTATAAAAAATGTATCAAAACCTTCCTAATTACTTGATTAATCAATGAATGAGATGCAACTAAGATGTCCTCTTTAAGATTGTCAATGGGCAATAATACAAAGTCAAACTATTACAAATATATAACTTTGCACTTGTATGTAATCAATAGATACATATGGATAAACTAAGTTACTTACCATCTATCTTCCCAGTTGAATCATGGTTCATCTGGTAGTCCAGATCCTGGTTTCGTAGATGGCAGTTTTGTAGCGTAGGATTATTGGGACTCTGGTCCTCCCCTCCCAAATCCTCCATGCTGTGAATGTCCCTCATCCGCTCCTCCAAGAGTTTCTGCTGCCGTTTCTGTTGGCGTTTCAGCTTCTTCTTCTTGTTCTTAGAGACCTTTCCATTCTACACACCATTGGAAAATACAGAGTTACAGAAAATACCCTACATAGAACAGCAACACTAAAAGAAAAGACAATGGCCACTAAAAATAAAACTAAGCTTTTCCAAGAACGGACAAGAACCACAAATAAAAAAACAAGATATTTAACAAAGTAAATCATCTCTCCTAGATCTAGATTAGGGGTTTTCTTTTAAATAAATACTTTTTATAAAGCTTTTAAACGTTAGCAGTCCAGAGAGAGCCTACATGACTTACCAGATTGTAGTGTGAGGGTGGAGCGGAGCTGACTGATTACACCCAGGAGATAGGGCAGGAGAAGAAAGAGAATAAACAAATGTTTAGAGACAGAAAGAAGCCCACATGCCGAGAGGTGACAATTCATGCATTTATACAGCTGAGACGGACACAATCCCAAGGGCGATTTAGCATTAGTGCAGCAGTGGTTATTAAACAGCTGGGTTGTTTTATTAAAGGTCAGACATATCCATTACACAACTGGATGTGTCGCTTTGCCACCATTGCATGGGCTTACTTCAGCAGCATTTTACTTTTTAAAGGAACGGGCATGTCACAACTGTAAAAAAATTAATTCCCCCAGTATTGTACCCTACGTGAAACATGGCGGAGCTAAAAAGACTCATTCCTAGCTAGATTGGGCTCATCTAACCTTCGCTGACTAGTAACATTAGTAATAAATGGGCTTAACTGGACTTGTCCTACAACACAACATGTCTAGGCAATCATCAACACAGTTAATATACGGTGTATTGGCACAGTATTGGAGTTTGTAAATACGTATTATTGGGAAATGCCTCTCTTGAGTGGGTTCCCTACCTGTTAATCCCGTACCAGCCTTGGATTCTCTCATTTGTTTATTAATGCAATAGCCAACACAACGCTCCAACGTTTTCTGCCCACTAGATAAAGAATTCTTACTCGCATGATAATATTTATTTTAGTCTTAAACAAAATTTGATTAGCCCAACTTTTTGTTCTGACCTTTAATAAATAGTCCCCAACGTTGGTTTTAGTAGCGGAGGAGCAGATCATGGGTTTGGGAGACAGAGCTGAAAGGAACCGGTGTTAAAACCCTGGAGTATTATACTCACTTGCTGACCCAGATGGGGGAGGACCACCAGACTGCTGCCAGACTGTGGCCTCAGCAGCCAGGCGTCGGATGTACCCCTCGTCCACACACATCAGGATGTTCTCCGGCTTGATGTCTGTATGGATGATTTTACACTTGGTGTGCAGATAATCCAGTCCCTGCAACACCTGCAACCAGGTGTAAGAAGAAGTTCACTCGTGAATAATAATGAATAAAGTTACTTCATCCCAGACTGGCACTCAGCAATGGGCAAAGTCTCTGTTGACATCCCACATACACATGGGCTTCAATTGGTATTTTTCTGGGGGCACAGGGCAAAATGTTAGCCCTATCTAAGGAATGGGCCATACCTTTGGTGGCCCTGTCAGGGAACTTTTAGAGGGGTAGCAAGTTTCCCTTTTTGTCCCCATTTGCAGACACCCATATACCCCAGTTGTATGTCTTTGACAAGCTCATGTAGTGCTGACTCTTCCCCAGACCTGGTGTCATTCTTGTATATGTGTAGGAAGCTATATGAAGCAGCCTCATATAGTCGTCTATCGTAGATATATCTATAGTGGTTGTAGAAGTATATGCAAAGACAAATAGACTCGACTCCTACAGGAATGGAAATTTAAACTAGTCCACTCGCCTGCATTAGTAGGAAATATACATTTTGCATATACCCAAGACTGGGTTGACCATTATTGTTTTCGCTATTGGCTAGAATTTGAATATGTATTTGAATATATGATCACAGCAGAGCAGAACTGGAAGGAGTCAGCTCCAGCACCCGAGGATATGACCTTTCTCCCTGAGACTCTGATATTGGGTCAAAAACTCTGAGACTCGGGCAAACCCTGAGAGTTCCCAGGTACAATGCCAGGGAAAACAATGTATGTCAATGCCAGGTAAAAACTAGGCCTTATGAAAAAGTTTAGTGCAATGTTATGTTTGGTGAAAGAGCGGCGTGTATCACACACATGATTTGATAAAGTAGCATTATAATCAACATATAATACAAGGTACCTCATTGGGAATGCACACCCATGTAAAACAAGCCATACCTGACGCAAGATGCTCTTGACACAAGGTAGAGGAACACCCTCATAGTTGGATTTAATAATCCACTTAAGTAACTGATGACCCAGCACTTCCAGTACCATACAGACATCTAGAAAAGTTAAGGAATAAAACACAGATCCCAGCCCCCATACCCCATGGACCACACTAACACACTCACTCACGCTCACACTTAATATTTAGTTTTCCAGTCTTTGAAAGGATACGAACACCGTTCACACCAGATATTTTAAAGTCATCAATGAGCTGTACGATCATCTCCCGTTTAGGGTCATTTGGGTCACTGTCCCTCACCTGAAGAGAGGAACATATAACAACACAGTGTCACTAATCAAGACATAGCTGTATATGAGTCAGTAATAAACCGTGGATTGGTATTACAGCGACGTAACAGGCGTCTGACTTGCTGGGACTTACGCATTTGAGCAGTTTAATCTCATCGATGGCCGTCTCGGTATAATGCACCGCACTTTTCACAACCTTCAGCGCTACAAAACGCTTCCTCCTGCAAAAAAAAAAGAGCAAAAAATACATTATTATCATAAAGCCACCAAAATGCCTCGAGACGTGAAATAAAGCATGTTAGTGAGACCAATCCTGGAATAAAATAAACACAACTGAGACAAAGATGAGTTATGTAACTACACTAATTTATTCTTACAATTATTATTTTTTTAATAAAAGTTTAAACAACATATTTTTAACTAGGGTGCGTTAAAACTATTAGGTTTATGGCAGACATATAATTTGTGATTAATGTAACATTGTGTCCTAAAACAGAAAGGGATAGATTTAATTACCAGTGATAAATCTAATTTTAAATTATTTAACGTGATAATCATGTTTAATGCTCTTTATTAAACATACTATTTTATTGAAAATTCCTTTAAAATAGTAAAAAAAAAAAATTACTCACTGGAGGTCCCAGCATAGCCAGACTGTGGAGAAGTGACCCCATCCCAGCTTCCGTACAACATGATATCTGCCATTGAAGAGGTCTCCGATTTTTACTGGGTAATAGCCCCCTGAATGCAAAAAAAAAATGAAAATAAGATGACAATGAGTTAAATCAAGTGATTTTGATGAGATATGATTTCAGCGATTATTTTAACGCGGGCTTTTCCACCAAAAAAAAATAAAAAATAACATCATTAGTATAAAAAATGTGTATTATAGAACTGGAGCAATTTACAGAAAATAGTACCAAATAGTAATAGTGCCAAAATTTAAGTTTATAGTTCCTACAAATAAAAATAGCCGGTCTTTAAATATATTAGAATTGGACATCTCCATCCATCTCCAGGATATGCAGAATCTGCATGTTTATTCCTCCCCATTAGTTTGGTTCTCATTGTTATTGGTATCTGATTGCTTTCGAGATTTGTGGAAGTCCAAACAAGAAGAAAGGAAACAAACTCATAAAAAATAATTAGTTATGCAGCGCGGGTTATACTTGCTACATTCAGGGTTTTTTTTAATTAAATGATGTCCAGATAAGAATGTTTTTACACCCAAGCAATGATTTTCCGAGGCGGGTGTCGTATACCGTTATGTTTGTTTCAGCGAGATTAGAGCGTTGAGATATTTTTCCTCTCACCTTTGCAGTAGTCTGTGGGATCCTCTTGTTCCTCATTGTCGGAGCCCAGGGGCCCTGGAGGTGGCAGAACTGGGGTGGGAGGTGTTGGTGGGGGTCTTGGAGACAAAGGCACATCCTGTAGGGCAGGATCTGGAAGGCTACTGGAGAAAGCATTAACAATTAAATCATTGGCAGGGGAAATGTTTGTACGCGTATACCATGCATGTTTATCTTCCCTATCATGTCACTATAGCCTCTACCGCTTCTGCTGGACGACTGTTCCAATTACCTTCTATGTGGCTCTCAACTGTCCTGCTTTGTGCAGGACAGTCCTGATTTTGCCACTCTTACCCGCGGAGCTCTACCTCTGTACTCCTTTTCGGTCCCAATTTCATTCTCCGGTGTCTCGGCCACCAGAATATGCATTACTGCACATGTGCAGAATTGTGCGCATACACAGTAGTGCTGCCAGTTTGAGTGACACTTTACGTACCAAGTTCCCCCCCATCCTGGGGTAGATTTTGGGAGGTATACATATATAGGTACGTGAGCCTCTGCCCCTCTAATTTTACATTATGACATCTGCTATGCAACCAAACTTGTTTAGCATCAGCTTCCTCAACCACCATATCCTACGTCTCAACGAAACACAAAATAGCCGCTAACTCATCAACTGTGACCAGGCTCATGTCTTCATTTGTCTTCCAGGAGGTAACTCTTCTGGGTGTGATCTCCTCGAATATGTCGTATAGATTGTCCCACAGGGATACTAAAGCCGGGCCTCCATTCCCTAACCCTTGGCTTATATCTCCAAGGGCAACCCTCGAAGCTGACAGCGCTCTAAACAACTGAGACAGACTAACCTCTCTTTCAAATGTAACTGTTCTGGTGCCTCTAACCACTACCTATTAACGGTCACCAAACGCACACATTAAAACCAGCAATAACCTGTTATATAGCACTCTCCATGTCACCTCCTCCATTTTACCCCAGGTCTGACTTGTTGGAGAAGGCCTGGTCCAACATGTCACTATATCTCACACGGATATGACACCATATTCCCAGAGCCTTAGCAAAGGCTTGCTAAATATTAACACCGCGATACTCCATCTCCAGTTACGTTACATTACATTTCCTGAGGAGGCATCGCTTTTTTTAGGTGAAACACGAGGAGATATTGGACACTTTATTTTATTTTTTGTACACGAGTATCTATTTTTTAGATGCATATTCATTTATTTATATATGCGTCCATAATAATGAATTTGACCTATTAAATGGGACTGGGTCCCGCAATAAAATTTGTTTTTATCGATATATGGACTTCGGCGTTCATCTGGAGATACAACTGGTTGATACAGAGCACCATATCAACCATCCTACAACACTGGCACTTTACTGGAAGCTTTTTGGATTGCACCAGCACTTTTTGGACAGTATTGGCACCTTTTTTCCCCAGAACGAAGAAGCAGAATAACGGAGACAACAACTGACCCAGTCAACATGAAGGAAAGCCGATAAGCATGCAATCATAGTATGCCCGCCTGTATGTGAGTGCAATCTTCTTTATTTTTAATCTATTATATGCAAAAATACTATTCCATTTGTTTTTTTTACTTTTCTTTCTTTCCTCTCATTTATGTATTCTGGTTATACTGAAGAGTGAGTGCAACTACAACTTAACATACTGTTGCAGAAGAGAGCCCCGCTCTGCCAGCTTACAATCTAGTCGGTGGGGGAAATTAAGCAGTATGGTTCCTATCAACCATCAATTAATTAGTAACCATTAAAACCAATGAGAAACGCACTAGTTGGGATGCTCATAGATTAAATATATGCTCTGACAATAAATTAAATAAAAAGAAGCATAAAGTCGGCTCCATACCTGCGCGTTCAACTAGTGTCTAAGCTCGCGCTCCAGCTTTAGACTCCATATAACCCCAAAGAGGGGCTGTCTCTCCTAAACTTTTGGCAATGGAACCAGACTTAGTATGGACTCTGTATAGCCTTACTGGTCTGAATATATATATATATATATACATATATATATATATATATATATATATATATATATATATATATATATATATATATGTCCCTTAAGATTGTAAGCTTGCGAGCAGGGCTCTCTCCACCTAATGTATCGGCTTGTCTTAGTCTGTCAATTCTCGTCTTGTCAGACCCCTTGAATATATGTATTGTATTACGCAATGGGTAAATTGTTGGCGCTATATAAATAAAAGATAATAATAGTAATAATAATAATAATAATAATAATAATGTATCAGATTTAATATACACAAGGAAAGTAGGAAATAGCAATGAAGATAAGTTGACAAGATGAGTTAGCACATGTATAGAGGAGCTCTCCATCCCACCCCACAGACCACAAAGAGTAGACAATGGAGTAAAACTCTTCTTTTATCACAAATCAATTAAAAGCTCATGGTGAGGCACCTCATGGTTAGGCTGCCAACCACTACATGCCACGTGTGACTCCTAATTCCACCTTGGACCTGGGACTTTTCCTAAATATCACATTTTGAAGTTCAACACACTTAATATGCTCCCGCAAATTGTCTTTACAGACAGAAATACCCCATCGGCAATGCAATGGCCGGTATTTTTTGCAGGGCAGACCGGCAGGGTGATTGGCAGGAGGGGGTGCACCCATTAGAGCGCTACCCCTCCTGCCGCTCTGTCTTTAGGGCAGCGCTACGTGCCGCGACGGCGTGATTGGCGGAGGCTGAGCGCTGGGGGGAAGTGATGTTTCATTTCATGACGTCACGTCCCCCAGCGCTCTGGCAGCTCGCTGCCAGTGGACTCGGAGGAAAAAGCCTTATGTCCCTGCTCCTGCCTGCACTGACAGGGTAGATATATCTATATAACCATATGTAAATAATGAGCATATAATATAGCATATAAATTTCACATATGGCTAAACAGTAAAATGCTGCCCCCTGCAGTATGGGAGATGTATTACGGTAACTCATGCAAAGGAAGCAGTTCCTGCAGGGCAGCACCTGACCTGAGCTGGGTATCAATATGTGATAAATATATGTGTCCTGGAAAGCATGGCTGCTATGGTCACAGCTTTATGTACCCTTAATACTTTCTGATTCAGGGCCACTTTCGGGCAGCAAAGGCTCTGTATAACCACGCTGCTCTCTGTATAGCAAGTATCAGATCCAGCCTTCCCACAGTACGGACTCTATATGTACGGGGAGCATCAGAGCCAGTCTCCATGCATTCAGACTTTTTTATAGACACATTGCTCTTTAAATAGACAAAGGCTATAACATGGACAATCTACAGCTTTGTGTTGCGATAACATACACATGCACACACTGAGCTTCTGTGTCTCTGAATGGGTCTGGGATGATTTCACAAGCTCACAGAAAGACTGGCAGCAGCAATAGGGTTATAAATATCCAGCAGCTGCCGGCCTGTTGGGGGTTGGGATCCTTCGCCGCTCTTAGGAGAAGGCCCTGGATCACCAAGACACTGCATCCTAGGACATGTGCATATATATATATATATATATATATATATATATCATATATATGTAACCATAGTTATGTGTACACAAACATGCATCAACGAGTATACTATGGGACATTTTACTTGAACATTCCACCGAATGGCAGCCATATTCATGCTGCATATAAACACGCTCTTCGACGCACAGATTCATGTTGGATGAGGTCACAATGCTGCTTGCAGTTATTTTATCTAGTATGAGATAAGAGGAGCAAGAACTGAATAGACTCAAGTACTTACCCAGGCTGGCTGTCTATACTAGGGCTGCGAGGTTCAGGAATCCCTGACAGTTCACGTTCGGTACCTTTCTTTTGTCTTTTTTGCCTCTTCTTGCTTTTTTTGCCATGGCTGTTACCTGCGACTAGAAAAAGTAGAGACGTAAAAAAAATATTATAATGATACATTATCCGATACTTTGTTCATTATAGAGAAAAGTTGATTTCATCAGCGCTTGGTCAGTGGCTTTTTCCATTCCAGCCGCTAGTTTAGAAACTCTACAACTATTAGGTTGTTTTGCAGTTCTTGGCTTTCCTATGGTAGGTCACGATTTACCCTATCAGCACTGATGGGATTATAACACAGTCCACGCTACTCAAAGGGTTAAAATAAAGTCAAACTTTTCAGCTCTCCAAAAACAACGTCACTCTAAAACCTACTCAATGAAACCACTGTAAAGAAATGAATGAAATATATGTTTTGATATTTTGTTACAACGAGTAAATAAAATGAAACATTCTAAATAAACAAGCAATAAAAAAAAGCAATCATGGGGGTTTTATAAACAAAACAGCCATATATATTAAGTACAATTCACAATATCATATATTACTATAATTCAATGTCCCATTTGTACGTTTGGGTACAGGGGGAAATTGGGGGTTTTCAGCAAATTGGGTGGATATTGCCACAAATCAGATGTTTAATATAAAAAAATTGGAGTGAAATTGGGTTGCAGTAAAAGGAATTTACGGGAAACTTAAGTAAAATTTTAGATGAACGGCTAAACTGTTCCTTAAATATAAGTTAGTAACAATGAAAGCGCTCTGTATCCCATGCACAATTCTACTTCTTACCCCCCACTATCTGCCAGGGGGGCAGAGGGGTTATAGTTGGGGGATCCTCACCTTTCTTGGAGCTCATGACAGAGTTGGAGAGATAGTGTGGTGGAGAGGAGACATCATGTGGGAGAAAAGACAGTGGTAAGGACGGTCAGGGAGTGAGAAGGATGGAGACAGCTGCAGGATGGAGAAACAGCTGATAATATTGTATGGATGTGTGTGTGTAAAAGAGACAGCAGAAAGAAAAGAGGGGAGGGAGATGAGGGTCAGACACAGAAGCGAGAAAGCGACCACTTTCAAGAGAGAGACAGCAATGTCAGAGATATCAGGCAAATATGAGGGCTGCTGGTGAGAGGCAGGATGGGGAGCAGGAGGAACAGACAGGCAGCTGCAAGCGGACCTGGGAGGAGAGAGAGCTTATGTCACAGCAAAGGAGGAGAAAGAGAGGGAGAAAGCGTCAGACAGTGGGGAGGAGAGAGCTGTGAGCTGAGGGAGGAATCCGCCCTCCTCCCTGTCACATGCAGCTGCAGGGACACTGTCAGCCTAAAACTAAGGAATTTCTTTAACTGCTAAAGGAAAAACATGAAACATTACAGGATAAAATTATCAGGAACGTGTAAGATAGCTCAATATGCCCGGCTTGGAGGCGAGAAGAAAAAGAGAGACAGAGAGGTGATGTGACAGAAACAGTACAGGAGGGAAGTTTATTTCAGAGGAGAAATGTTAGAACAAGAGGCCATAATCTAAAACTAGAGTGTCAGGGGCTTAGATGTAATATAAGGAGGTTTTACTTTACTGAGATGGTAGTAGATAGACCGAACAGCCTCCCAGTAGAAGCTCACAAGATGGTATAAGGATATCCTCAATCTAAAATAAGACCAAGGACTGATTTAAGTTGGAGTCATTACAGCAGGACAGAAACAGGCAGATTAGTTGGGCTGAATTGTTCTGATCTGCCATTACATATTTCTAATATCACACTGGCTAAATCTCCAGTAACACACTACCTTCTTATGCTGCATCCCTTCCAACTGTCCCAAATTTACCAGGGCACTCCCAGGAATGGGAGCTTGTCCTGGTATTCATGTCCCATGTCCCATCCAAGGACCACTACTCTATGCTAATCCTACTAGACCTTTCTGCTGCTTTTGATACCGTGTATCATCATTTTTCTTCAAGCAGCATTCAACCGACACCACACTCACTAAAATTAATAAAGATCTCCTCGCAGCTAAAACCAAAGGCCACTTCTTACTACTTATTTTCTTGGACCTCTCTGTAGCCTTCAACACAGTTGACCACCACCTCCTCCTACAAACCCTCCATGCTCATGGCATCCATTGCATCCATTGCACAGCTCCATCATGGCTCATTAACTGGAGCTTATTCCTCTTCCCTACCACTACTATACTTGGGCCTCTACTATTCTCCAACTACACCTCTTCCCTCGGACAACTGGAATCTTTAAAGTCCAGTACCACTTATATGCAGATGGCACCCTAAGCTATATTTCCTTTCCTGTCCTTTAATCCTCTCTTCTAACTAGCCTCACCAATTGTCTTTCAGGAACTGCATTATGGATGGCGTCCCATGACTGCTTAAACCCATAGCAAGGGGCAAACAAAAAAGAACCAAATACACACCCCCAAAACCTCATGTAAAATAAAGACACAGGACACCATTATGTGGGATAGCACATTTGGCCACACCTTTTATTGAACATACAATAACCATTTCCCAGGCCAGCGAAACCATTGACACATCCGGAAAAACAACCTGCCAGCTGCTGAGCGCTAGGCCCAGCAGGCAGTTCAATAACCACCAAATAACCAAGAGTCCCAGCCCTGCGGATGCCATAAGCCGCCCGCAGGACACGCCTCCCCAAGCCCGCTATGGGCAAATGATCCAAGTTGCCTGAAAAACCGCCCTGGCCAGGGGACCCAGACCCCAGCTGTGACAATTGAAGAGAATGAACATAGAAGTAAAAGAACAAATAAATACAAACACAATAAAATCACAAATATAATTGCATACAAGACCCAGGGCGGGTGCGAGGGGAACGTCTGGAAGCTTGCTGTGGGTACAGGAAAAGGGGAAGGGGCCTCCTATGGTGTGAGCATTCTGAATGTGGGCAAGTGTCCCCAAGTGTGGGAAGGGGATGTGATAAACAACAAAAGTGTTTAGGGCCCTCAGGTTGATCACGGAAGTCCCTGGTCCGTTTCTTGACGAGAAAGATCGAACTGACGAAACCTAGCGAACCCTTTGCATACTGAATGGACCCTTTCTCGCAGAGCTTCAGACAAGCTCCGCGTCCACCAGTCTCTGATCCGCCACTGACTTGCATATCCTGAATGGCTTCTTTCTCTGTAACTCTACGGAAACCTTTTACCGTCTGACGGATCCAGGCATCTTGTCCCAGTTGTGGGCAAAAAAGGGAGATTCTTCCCGCCACCTGCGCAGGAAAACAAAGGTAAGAAGAATGCATGCTTACCTGCGCTGGAACGTCCTTTGGGGAGAAAGGAAGATCCTCTGCCTCTTGCTCCGCTTCTCGGGAAAAACAATCTCTGACGCAATGCCCCTCTTGGGGCGGACCTCTGAGGAAAATCTCTGGGGCCTGAGAAGGAAGGGCGGCTGGAGACCCTGCCCCGCGGTCGTTCAGTCCTGGAGGAAAAACGAGGCGACGTGGAAAACACCTTCCTGATGGAAAGTTTCACCTTATTCCAGGATGTCAGAAGGGACACATGGTGATTCAATTCCTTGACAAAGGAGTAGGGCTGCAACAACTAATCGATAAAATCGATAATAATCGATAATGAAAATCGTTGCCAACTAATTTCATTATCGATTAGTTGAATCGATTTTTATCGATTATTAAATGAGGGTTTTTTCAGAGCAAACGCTCTGAAAAATACCCCTCATTATATAATCCGTTTAGTCTGACTCACAGCAGCAGCTCCTACTTACCAGCCCCTCCCTGTAATCACTGTGACAACTGGCCCCGCCCCTTCCTTCTCCCAGAAGGCCAGAACCACATGGCTGTGACACTCATCTAACTGTAAGTATAAAATTCATATTTGGGCTACTGAAAGTTAGGGGAGGTGGGAGTTAATTTGGGGCTGTTATGGTTAATGGGGTGTTTAGGGTTCATTTAGGGGCAGTTATGGTTAATGGGGTGTTTAGGGTTAATTTAGGGACAGTTATGGTTAATAGGGTGTTTAGGGTTAATTTAGGGGCAGCTATGGTTAATAGGGTGTTTAGGGTTAATGTAGGGGCAGCTATGGTTAATGGTGTGTTTAGGGTTAATTTAGGAGCAGCTGTGGTTAATGGGGTGTTTGGGGTTAATTTGAGGCAGTTTTGGTTAATGGTATGTTTAGGGTTAATTTAGGGGCTGTTGTGGTTCATGGGGTCTTTAGGGTTAATTTAGGTGCAGTTATGGTTAATGGGGTGTTTAGGGTTAATTTAATGATGAGGACTGAGGGTTAATTTTATTAATTTATTAAAGTTAACTTAAGGTGCAGTTAGAGATAAAGGGGGGCAAACTAAGGGGAATCTAAATCCTGGGGGCAGTGAAGATTAACCCAGTACTTATTTATAAAAGTATGGTCTGTGTCTCTGAGGGGACTATGAGATATCTGGGGGGTATAAGGCATATCTGAGGATGACGGAGTGACATATCTGGGGGTATAAGGCATATAGGGTATATAAGGCATATGTGGGGAGGGCAGTGTGGCATGTCTGGGGAGGACAGAGTGGTGTATCAGGGTGTATAAGGCAGATCTGGGGCCACAGTGGCATATCTGGGGGTAGAGTGGAGTGGCATGTCTGGGAGGCAGTGTGGCATGTCTGGGGAGGATGGAGTGGTGTATCGGGGTATAAGGTGTATCAGGCACAGTGGCATATGTGGGAGGCAGTGTGGAGTGGCATATGTGGGAGGCAGCGTGGAGTGGCATATGTGGGAGGCAGCGAAGAGTGGCATATGTGGGAGGCAGCGTGGAGTGGCATATGTGGGACGGAGAGTGGCATATGTGGGAGGCAGAGTGGAGTGGCATATGTGGGAGGCAGCGTGGAGTGGCATATGTGGGAGGCAGCGTGGAGTGGCATATGTGGGAGGCAGCGTGGAGTGGCATATGTGGGAGGCAGCGAAGAGTGGCATATGTGGGAGGCAGCGAAGAGTGGCATATGTGGGAGGCAGCGTGGAGTGGCATATGTGGGAGGCAGCGTGGAGTGGCATATGTGAGAGGCAGCGTGGAGTGGCATATGTGAGAGGCAGCGTGGAGTGGCATATGTGGGAGGCAGCATGGAGTGGCATATGTGGGAGGCAGCGTGGAGTGGTATATGTGGGAGGCAGAGTGGCATATGTGGGAGGCAGAGTGGCATATGTGGGAGGCAGAGTGGAGTGGCATATGTGGGAGGCAGCGTGGAGTGGCATATGTGGGAGGCAGAGTGGAGTGGTATATGTGGGAGGCAGAGTGGAGTGGCATATGTGGGGGGCAGCGTGGAGTGGTATATGTGGGAGGCAGCGTGGAGTGGTATATGTGGGAGGCAGCGTGGCGTGGCATATGTGGGAGGCAGCGTGGAGTGGCATGTCTGGGAGGCAGCGTGGCAAGCCTGGGCTCAAACGTGCATAAATTGGGGGGGGGCTGGTTGCGAAATAAAGGCAAGAAATGCATTTTATCAAAGTTTTTTGATTATGCTGTTTGTATTTAATATAATTTGTTTATTACATTATTTTAAATAAATGAAAAATTTACATTCATTTTTTTTATCCGATTAATCGAAAAAATAATCGGCCAACTAATCGATTATGAAAATAATCGTTAGTTGCAGCCCTACAAAGGAGTCCCCGAATAAAAAGACCCTTGGCTGCTGCTGCCAGGTCCGTTGAATCCAGCTCCACCAATCTCGGGTCCATATGAAGGAGGGCTGCCTTCCGTCATTCTGTGGGTATAGCCACGTTCGCTTTGCCCTGCAGACACACCGTGCAGAGGGCCCAGTCGAGCAAGGCTCTGTCCGCCAGCGACAGGATTTGTGTCACGGGTCCCACAAGGTCAAACAGTTTGTCTTGGGCTCCTTTGAGGCCGTGTTCCAGGCCCTTCCTGGGGTCTCTTTTGTTCACCGAGAGCAAAGCTTAGGGTCTAATTCTGGTGTAGCCGCCACCTTGTCTGGGAGCGTAGGGAGTGGGCATTACGCCCGTAACTTGCTGCACAACCATTTGTGGAGGTAACGCCCAATGTGATCCAGAGGGATCCATTCTGTTGTCCTGGGGTGCAGCATATTAGCGGGTTCGAACAACGTAGATCCTGAAGCACTGGTAGGTCTGCCGAGTTCGGAGTAGGGGAAATGGCCGAAGCAGCCGTCTGGCATAACTCTGAGTGGTGGGGCTCACCCACCCTGTAGTGACGGACAAAGCGAGTTGCAGAGTCCCTTGGCGAAACCAGGTGACAGACTCATCAGACGAGTTGGACCGCCATTCGTCCAGGATGGCCAAGGGGTCCTCGTGACTACTATCCACTCTGCTGAGTGATTGACCCGGCGATTCGGTCAGGGGTCGAACGCTCACTGACCTAGGTTTCTTAGCAGGCGCTTTGCCTTTACCCGCTGAAACACTGTTGCCCTCCCAGGGGCGTTTGGAGGTAGTCTTGCCTTTCCCTGAGTCATGAGGGGATGGCGTGGGCTGGTCAGACCGTGGGTTAGACATGCTGGCCGCAACCTTTGTAATGATAGACTCCACAGAAGTGGAGAATTTTGCCTCCAGCCAGGACATGAAGGCGTCTTGGAACGGCAAGTTCTCCTGAGACATCCTGGTAGCTTATAGACAGTTACACTATGGAAAAACAGAAAACATACACTTTTGAGAATGCAGGGGCTCACCCTGAAATGGAGAGGCAGAAAAAACCATAGAAGGCAACTAGGGCTCACCTAGAAGCACCGTCAGGAACCGATGACAGGGGCTCACCCTGTAGAAGGAGCACTGTAGCAGCGTGCTATGCCGGGGTTCGGAAATATAGTGGCTCAGGGGCTCACCCTGATACAGTGAAAGCAGAAGGCTTGAAAATTCTAAAGAGGAACAAAATAGTAGTAATTGTAATCAGGGGTTCACCCAGATTATTTTTAATTATTTTTTATTTTATTTTTTAGACACAAGCCCCAACCAAGATGACGTCGCGCATCAACCAACGCAAACGGACCTCCAAGATGGCCACCGTAATCTCAGCAACATGCACAACCAAGATGGAGGCGATGTCTTGTGAGGTGAGACCTCATCACTGGCAAAGATGGTCGCCATAATGTATACCACGCAGTATACAGATGGCAGAAGAGATGAAGAAGCGGGCAGAAAGTGAAGTAAAAGTCCCACTGACAGAAGGAAGGATTAGCCAGAGAAGACTACCTAAAGGTAAGTGGGAAAAAAGGTTTTTTTTCCTATTTATTTATAAAAACAAAGATACAAGTGAAAAAAACACCCGGGAATAAAAAGCCCAGAAAAAAATTTAAATGAAAAGCCCAAATGAAAATTCATTCATATTTTATAATGACATCGTATTTTACTTACTTTAAATATGCCTTGTTAAAATTAACAAACTTTGCCCATTTTCTATTTTAAAATAAATAATTCTTAATTTGGTTTTCTGTCTGAGAAAGCCTTGTGAGTATTTCATGTATTCTTGAATTCTGTGTTAGGTTTCCTATAGAAACCCTTAGAGCAAGTCCTTTTGTTCAAGTCGCCTGTAGGTGGAGTAGCTGACCAGTTATGAGACACGGTAATTAAAGTCTCTAGAAGAACTCTAGGGTAGGAGCATCTGAAGTCATAAGTAGCTTTTCACCTCCAACAGCTGCTTTTACATTCAGTTCAACCTCATGATATCGAGTTCTCGCCAAGGACTATATCATCTAGTGGGCAGTGGCTTATAAAATGTGAGAAAGTTCAAGGGCTGAAATGAGGAGAAAGGCTGCCTGTTGACAGGTGGTGAGGTCAAGGTAAAAACCTTAACAGAGTAGCCAAAGGTGTAGGAGAACTAAAAGTCAGAGTCAAATAAAGTAAGGGCAACAACTGGACATCAAACCAGAGGAGGAAACATAAAAGTAAACTACTCTAAAGACAACTACCTTAATATGAGACACATTGAAACAAGTTCCTTCATTGGGTGCCAAATAAGCTACCATAAATTGACAGAAATACCCAATAAAGACAGACAACCAGTCAGCCAGAGCCATTGTTATGTTGACTTAGCCAACCAGAAGCAAACCTTTTAGTTGGGCAACGGGGGCAGCCAAGTAGGAGGCAGGTGCTTCAGCATCCTCTTTGAGGACACTGATGCCGACCACCTCATTGTTCAAACATTTGCCTCATGTATAGTTTTGCTCAATGGAACAGGATTTAGTAAAGAGACACAGTATTGTAAATTAGATGATGCTTCCCTTTATCTACAACACTATTTGTAAAACTCTTGCCCAAGGTCAGGTGTAAAGCAACTCCAAGGTAAATACCACTAACCCAAGGTAATTACGTCAATGCTCCTCATATATCCTAAAGAATATACTTAGATGTAATGAAAGTTCTACAAACATTTAGCACTCACAACAAGATAGTGTTAAATTCTTTAAATACAAATTTATCATCAAATATTTGTTTTAAATATTTGATACTTATAGGGAACAAAATATTCATTTTTAATGAATACACTTGTTATGTACCTTTGTAATGGTTCCCCTGCTGCAGCTCCTTCGAGATATAATAAAAGAGGGACTTAATTATATTGTTTATAATTTTTGCACGCAATATGGCATGATTAATTAAAATGAAACAGAAAACATTTATATGCGGCCGAGAGAAAGACATTTCTGTTTCAAAGAGACGATGTTAAGGTACGTACTTCAAGTGCACATACAGTGCTATCATACGGCCATCATATTCCTCAATAGTGGGAAAACATATCCAAAGTCAATGTGTTAAATTTCATATCCAAATATGACATATGCCATTTTTGTAACATAAGTTAAAGCTGAAATATAGTCATAAAAATAAGTAGAGGAAAATTAGACCAAATAATTTTTTTTTCTAAATGTTAAATTGAGGGAATGACTTGTATTTCACTAAGATACATTTTTCACGTATGTCATTGAATGGACATCCCGTTTACATGGGATAGTACTAAATTATTGCAATCCACTTATGTAATACTATTGATTGACTGATACTCATGATACTAAGATATGTCTTAGGGTTTTTGCTACAATAGGAAAAGGGGAAAGGGTAGATTCTCAGAGTCACAGGTGACATGGATGTGATCTTATATCACGCTTCTCGTTTTGTACCAGTTTGTTATTGCGTGTGATTTGAACATATTCACAGCTATATGGAATTTGCTGGCGGTATGTATATAAATTTAGCGTATATCATATGTGAAATCTCTGCTTGAATCTTTACCACCTATTAATTCCTGATTTATTGTTATAAATTATTGGGACCATTTAGTAGAACACTACTATTGAGTTAGTCTTTCATTGTTACCAGTCCTATTGAATTATTATTTTTTCATCCAGATGGCACAACGGTTGCCTTCATCTACTTTTTTTGTCAATAGCAGAGGACTTCAAAGTGCATATAGCCCATGACATAGCAGAAGGATACATTAAGGTCTTTGTCTTTTCTGTGCATCAAGATACCAGAAACATGGTGATCTACCTCCCTTTGGCTAAGATAGATCATCTTAGCCCGCTAGAAGACAGGACTATTAAGTGATAAAAAGATCGCCCTCAACCATCTCCAGTCACTCATTGGTAACTTTTTTATCTGCAAGGCCATGTCTATGGTATATGCTTTGCAACCATAGGTGTCAGATTTGTATTAGGTTTACCAAGCCCAAAGGCTCAAAGAATACTTAAGTATTTGTCAAAAGTGCATTAACACTTACAATGGAATGATACAGCTGTACCCAGTGGGGATGTGGAGATCATTAGACAGACTACAGCTTGTGCTGTCCTGGCTATTAATTTTCACCGGCAATAGTGCAATGAAAAGTAACATGAATACTATTTGACTACTGACCTTAATAAGATTTGAAGTTGTTGGAATTGTGTCCATAGTGGAAGCTTCAGAAATTGAGCTTTTGAGGCACGTTGTTGCAGCTCGTCAGGTTCCTGGTTTGGGCACTATAGTTTGTTTCCATGATGGGTCAGTTTAATCAGCTGGCCGTAAAAGCAACAGAGATCACGATGAGAGCACTCCACACTCATCTTAGGACCTTGCTTCTCTGGACAAAGGAGTCTGTCCTCCATTCCCCATACAAACGTTTCTCCATTGTTGTAGAAATGTTCCCCACCACGCGGTAGATGTTCAAGACAAGAAGCATTTATAGCTAATTGCTGAAAGCGTGTTCCTCTAAATCACACGTATGATTTATGTGATTCAACACATGGATTATATGAGTTACAGCTAGAGGTCTTACAAACTAACACAACAAATTGAGGGAATACAAAGTTATTTAATAATGTGTGTGAGTGTAGCATATTTAGAGGCTGGGAAACATGATATTTAATTAAAAAGTTATACAACTGAGGTAGAGATGAGTAGGATATAACCCAGAAACAATACAATTCATTCTTAGTAGCTATACTTGAAAATGTTACAATTCTGCTAGTTCGTAATGCTTCTATAAAGAATTAACTTTTTTTTTTCCTTTCATTTATTTGGCACTCAAAAAGATTTCTTCATTAAGAGCACAATGAAAATCAACAGAACAACTGTCACTGAATTTATACTCTTGGGGTTCCCAGTTTCACGTAGCATGGAAATAGTTTTGTCCGTTGTTATAACAATGATTTATACACTCAGCATTATGATCAATTTTGCCATCATTATGATCATAAGGAGGGACAAACATCTCCATAAACCAATGTACTTTTTTATCGGCGTATTTTCCTTCCTGGAGCTATGGTATCCCACTGCAACTGTTCCCAGATTGTTATTGTCTTTAATTTTTCATATAAAAACGATCTCTTTTGCGGGGTGCATGGTTCAGTACTATTTTCATTTTGCATTAGGGGCTACTGAGAATTTCCTTCTCGTTGCAATGGCTTATGACCGCTACTTGGCCATCTGCATGCCCTTACATTACCCAATTACAATGAACCAGATCTTGTGTCTAGAGTTAGCCGCTGGATCTTGGTTCTTGGGTTTATCTGTATTGATCCTTCTTTGCGTGCAACTCTCCAACCAGGTTTTCTGTGGGCCAAATGAAGTTGATCACTATTATTGTGACTTTGCACCAGTAGTTAAACTTGCATGCTCTAATACAAAAATAGTAGAGACAACTTTTTTTGTAACTTCATGTTTTGTCATACTTGCAAGTTTTCTGCTAATAATTGTGTCGTATATTTATATTTTGAGCACGGTGTTAAAGCTTCGGTCCTTGAGAAGTATGCACAAAACATTTTATACATGTACCTCTCATTTAACTGTTGTACTAATATTCTATGGTACAAACATCTTCATGTTTGTAAGACCTTCTGCTCTAAATGCAGTTCATATCAATAAGATGATCTCTATATTCCCCTCTGTAGTAACCCCTCTTCTCAATCCTATTATTTATAGTCTACGGAACCAAGAGGTAAAAACTGCATTAAGAAAAGCAATGCATTGCCAAAGATTATCAATACAAAATAAAGCTATGATTCCTCAAAACCAATGAAGACCAAATAAAGGTCAAGAACATATAATAGTTTACTTCCGTTGTAGCCATGAAGACTTCTTGTGATTTTTGTTTAATAATGTGAGAAGAAATCCAGTACTGAAGTATGGTCTTAGAACTCATTATGGTCTGTCGCAGGAGTGTTCCCAACATGCCATTCTCTAGTTGTTGTGGGACTACAAGTCTCAGGATGTTCACTCAACATGTGAAAGGGAGAGGAGTTGGGCACTCACAGGAGTTGTTGTACCACAGAAGTGTGGGAGCTACCCGTTGGCTCTACCCATCGCCACGCCAAGTCAACAACTTGGTTCCTCTAGGTGGAAAAATTAAGAAAATCATGATATTTAACTATAATACTACTAGATATTCATATGTACATACCTAGCTAGGTTGTATGAACATGAACATGGTAGCAGGAAACTAAGCTTACTCTTACACTTGTTTTGTTTGAGATATTTCAATATTCGGTAAAGTATTTGGGGAGTTCAGTCCTAACTGTGTAAGTGCGAAATATCACAAAAATGTATAGATCCACGAGCTGGAAAATGATAGAATGGCCTAAAATGTTTTATTATACTGTTATCAAACCTTATACTGTATTATTATTATTACTATTATTACTATTACAGTATGTAATAGGATGCATAATTAAAATGAACAGAGGGATTGGTGCTTGGCTTCAGATGGTGACTTGCGGAGGGCTTGTGGTGTTGCAAAGAAACTACAAAAGAGGAAAGAGAAACTTCAATATTTCAGTGCAGTCATATTTAATATAAAGGATATTACCGAGATTAATTACCCCAAAACACTCTTTATTTTTATATCAGAGAGGATAACACGTAAAAAATAGCTTTATAGCAGAAAGTCATATTAACCCCTTAATGACAAAGCCCGCACATGTACGGGCTCAAAATGCATTTTTTTCAATGGGTTTAGGCACTGCCCATTGTCCTTAAGGGGTTAAAAAAACCTACTAAATCACTCGGGTAACATACAGATTTGAATCCTAAATTACCTGTATCAGTGTACGACTTTCATACATTTATGACAATAATGAAAGTTATGGAGAAAAATCTTGTGAAAAAAACCATCCTTTAAATATTTTAGTCACCAGCCTTATGTATTGACTGATATTATAGCAAAATTGTTTTTTTGCAAATAAAAAAAGCCAATTTCTAATCAGCCCCAATCCCTATAGTTAACAGCATGATGATCAAGTCATACAGAAGGTTTCATTAGGAAGATAAAGACTGAGCGCCCAAAAGTTCCTCCAACACAAATAATGTTTAGTATTTCAACAAAACACCAACAGCTAAACAATAGCGTTTAACATTAACATTTATTAATCCACAGTGAAAGATTCGCTCCAGGTCACATTTGGAGAGACCTAACATCACGTTAGTAATTCCTGCTTGCGCTGAGGAATCGGCACTAAGTTCTCGCATTACATCGGTGTGACGGGTTGCGACCATTACTTCCTCGCGCGTCCAGAATTCTCGTTGGCAAACTTGGCGACTTTGTTCTTTTCAAGTTGATTCCACCAATACGAAGTCACCCCTGCACAAGCCACAGACGAATCTTACTGTGTCTAGAGACTTTGAATGACGGTCAAGTCTGAAAAGAAAGACATAAGGTTAATAAGTTATTTATTAAGTAAATAGAAGAGCGACTTTAGTGCGTCTCAAGATAATTCTGGGCAACGTCCCTGCAATGGCTTCCCTTCTCACAAAAAGATGTGTGGTTTTTTAAAATACCGTATTTGCTCGATTATAAGACGAGGTTTTTTTCAGAGCAAATGCTCTGAAAAATACCCCTCATCTTCTAATTGGGGTCGTCTTCTAATCAGACCTCAAATAGAGGTCTGATTATGAGACTAAGATCCAGATCCCCTGCACCGCTGCAGGGGACCTGGATCCTCCTGTCCCCCCCCCATTTAACACCCCCCCACACACACTTACCGATGCTTCCTGCTGTATTGCCGGGGCAGCGGGTTGACATCTACGCGATCCGCGTAGACAACGTCTGCTGCAGCTGGAAGGAGGTGTGGCTAGCAGCGGGGGTTGTCTGCGTCCGTCGAGCATACCTTCCCCAACTGTCAGAGATCAGAGTTCCTCTGATCTCTGACAGTCGGGGAAGGTATGCGCGACGGACGCAGACAAACCCCCGCTGCCAACTCCACCTCCTTCCGGCTGCAGCGGAAGGAGACGTCAACCCGCTGCCCCGGCAATACAGCAGGAAATTGGAACCACCGGTAAGTGTGTGTGTGTGCGTGTGTGTGTTAAATGGGGGCATAGGGCATTTCTGGAGGCAGAGTGGCGTTAAGGGGGCATTTAATAGAGCACTCTGCCTCCTGAAATGCCTTATACCTCCCTATATGCCACTCTGCCCCATAATATGCATTTTAACCCCCTAAATGCCAGAATGGGATATAGGGGTATAAGGCATTTCTGGAGGCAGAGTGGCACATAGGGGGTCAAAAGGCATACCATGGGGCACAGTGGCATATAGAGGGTTAAAAGGCATATCATGGGCCACAGTGCCATATTGGTGTGGCAAGCCTGGGGGCAGATGTGCGTAACTGGGGGACAGGTTGGAAAATACAAGGAAATAAAAACAAAAAAAATATTTTCCTCAATCATAGCTTTTATTTAAAAAAATAGTTTACATGAATTAACATTTACTGGTAAAACTTTTTTCCTTTAGGGTCGTCTTATATTCAGGCTTTTTCTTTTTTTTCCTGAGTTAATATTCAGATTTTGGGGGGTCGTCTTATAATCAAGCAAATATGGTATATTTTACAATAAAATGGGTCGTTACTAACGTTTTCTTCAATTGTACGTAAATGATTTCCTACTTTAAAACGTTTCATTTCATCAACAAAACTAAAGGTGAATATTTTGCACTATATCATAGATTTCCCGGAAAAATGTCAAAGCTTCAATTTAAGAACAGCTTTCAATGCTTCTTGATTATTTTTCTGAGTAGAATAAAAGATCGAATATAACTCACCTGTTCCCACAGCGGTTGCACACGTATGTGTACCTATAATGGATCTCAAATGAGTGACATACAGTGATCGGCGGCATTTCTCGGTGAATATTCATGGCTATTCTTCCATAAGCTGCCCATAAACTCCCATGGTCAGCAATGCCATGGAAAAACCATGTAGCCGCATGGCACATTTCATGAATAAGAACGGTACAAACACGATCTGAGGACGATAATAAGAGTTGTGTGATCACTAAGTACATACATATGGGGTAACACAATGACATCCTTTGCATTTTCTTATTTCTGAAACAAATGAGATGGGGTCATAACACACAAGGGTCCACATCTCAAATGCCCCTGAGCACAAACAGTAATCATTACTCTGTGTATTTCAGGCTAGCCCCAGAACTATCTCATATTGTGGACAGACACATTTATCTATATTCATATCTATATATATATCTTAATATCATTATCTCTATCTATTGTTACATATCTCTAATACTTTGATTATAATTCATTTTGTTACTGTTTGGATTGTGTTTCCATGGCAGAAATAGCAACATACCTGCAGAATCACAGACTTTGCTAGACAGCTCAATAATGGCTTTCCGCTGGCTCGGAATATCTTTATTCCCCCAATATTCACACCTGCCACCAGTTTTCCGCAACCGATTATTCCATGTTATTTTCATTGTTGGAGGGAGCTGAAACCAAATTTCAAAAGGGTTTTTTTATTAAACCGGAGAACTTCATGCAGCTTTCAACAAGTGTTTTTAGATTAAAGACATCGGACGGTGTTTGACATATTAGACATTGATCACTGGGCCCTATGTATACATGTCCATCCATAAAGGTTTCTCTGTACACATCATAGACAGTAAATAGACTTATATCCTGCAGATCACACACTAATAACCAACTGTCACCAGCAACCAAATAACCAGCCATGCATAACACCAAACATTTTCAAAAAGAATCATACCCTATTGCTAAAAACGGTCCGGTTAAACAGCTCGTACAGCCGGGTTACCAGCTCATCCTTCTTCTCCTGGAAATTCCTCACATAAACTGAATCAGGAGAACACAGTTCATTGAGGAAACAGCCTGATATCCCGCACCGACGGTTTCTGAAAAAGAAAAAGGCAGTTTTAATGTCGGGATCATTTAAAATTCTGCCGTTGGGGGCGAGTCTAATAAGCAGAGCAGCCTCTTAATGTCCCCTCCTAAAGGACAGCTGAAACGTTGGAGTAAATACGTTTAAGAACACGGAGGATACTCTCTAACATATCTGTTCACCTCTTCTCTATGAGGTGAACCATTATAAGTCACCCACTTTATTAATACTAATATATTTAAACACATTCATTATAACATTTTAAGCTGCTCATTACTAAGTTGTAATGTTCTTCAAAGTACTGTTATTCTCTTTATAATAAATAGTCGATTTAGAAGAATAAATGAAAGTGATACTTACACATCGTAAGGTGGTAGCCCTCCACCATATTCTGAATGATCATGGGCACTAGAAGTGGATCTTGATGTTCTCGACCCAAAGTCCCAAACCTTTAATACCAGTATAAAAAGAACAGCATGCAACACAACCACATAAGTGAATGGAGTGAACAGCAAATCCATGAAGAGTTCAAACATCGCGCTAAACGACATTGTCAGCTCCGAGTATAACACAATACTGAGGTTAGAATGTCAAGGCTGGTTCTATGTAAGGACCACACTGCTATGACCTAACAATCACTTGATGATGTCACAATTAAGAAAGTAAACAACTCAAGTTAACCACGCCCATTTCTACAGGTTTATTTTAAACCTGTAATGGGCGTGGTTAACTTGAGTTGTTTACTTTCTTAATTGTGACATCATCAAGTGATTGTTAAAGCATATTTTATCAAATCCCTGCCTAATAATAATCTATACAAAAAAATAAACCTTGGAAAAGTCAAATCAGGCTCAATTTTTTAAAAACAAAAATGTCAGGATCAAACTCTACTTAATGGGAAAAAAGTCAACTGTGCTAGAAAAATTTAATTGAAACAATTAGGAATACATACTACAGGAGGAAAATATCAATGATTTGCTTTACTGTTCTTAGTATTTCTTGTATGGCACATGCCACCATGGGAAAGAAATATTTATAGGTAGTGTTTCCCATTAAGATTTTATCTCCTTCACTGAACAGAGCAATTAATGACAAGGAAATACCTATTCACAATTTCCCTGGTGATTTTTTTTACACAAAACAATATGGTGGGTGTCTGGATTATAACTCAAACCTCTTTGAGCTGTTGTTCTATGATTCAGAATGTGAAGTTGTTGGAATTTGTGAGTCTTGTAGGTATTTGTAACAAAGTTCCATATAAAGAACACATTGTACTCTGGATACATAACATTAGTGTTAGTGTAGTCGAAGCATTTTGCACTATATAGGAGTCATTTGGCCTATTTCATTTGCCCAATTTCCTTTGGGAAAGATTTAACTCTTACCTTGGCTTGATTTGGGATAGCCATATGCCTATTCAATGCACGTTTAACTTCTGTAACCTCTCTTACTGTATTTAACTCTACCACTTCTTCTGGGAGAAACTGCCACTTTAGGGTTATTTTAGGGGCAGTTATGGTTGATGGGGTATTAAGGGTTAATTTATGGGCAGTTATGGTTAATGGGGTGTTTAGGGTTAATTTAGGGGCAGTTATGGTTAATGGGGTAATTAGGGTTAATTTAAGGGCAGTTATGTTACTGGGGTCAATAGGGTTAATTTAAGGGCAGTTATGGTTTATGGGTTTGTTAGGGTTAATTTAGGGGCAGTTATGGTTGATGGGGTCTTTAGGGTTAATTTAGGTGCAGTTATGGTTGATGGGGTCTTTAAGGTTTATTTAGGCGCAGCTATGGTTAATGAGGTAATTAGGGTTAATTTAAGGGCAGTTATGGTTAATGGGGTCATTAGGGTTAATTTAAGGGCAGTTATGGTTTATGGGTTTGTTAGGGTTAATTTAGGGGCAGTTATGGTTGATGGGGTGTTTAGGGTTAATTTAGGGGCAGTTATGGTTAATGGGATGTTTAGGGATAATTCAGGGGCAGTTATGGTTAATAGGATGTTTAGGGTTAATTCAGGGGCCGTTATGGTTAATGGGGTGTTTAGGGCTAATTTAGGGACAGTTATGGTTAATGGGATGTTTAGAGTTAATTTAGTGTCAGTTATGGTTAATGGGGTGTTTAGGGTTAATTCAGGGGCCGTTATGGTTAATGGGGTGTTTAGGGCTAATTTAGGGGCAGTTATGGTTAATGGGATGTTTAGAGTTAATTTAGTGTCAGTTATGGTTAATGGGGTGTTTAGGGTTAATTCAGGGGCAGTTATGGTTAATGGGATGTTTAGGGCTAATTTAGGGGCAGTAATGGTTAATGGGATGTTTAGGGTTAATTTAGGGGCAGTCATGGTTAATGGGATGTTTGGGGTTAATTTAGGGGCAGTTATGGTTAATGGGGTGTTTAGGGCTAATTCAGGGGAAGTTATGGTTAATGGGGTGTTTAGGGCTAATTCAGGGGCAGTTAGGGTTGATGGGGTGTTTAGGGTGAATTTAAGGGCAGTTATGGTTGATGGGGTATTAAGGGTTAATTTAAGGGCAGTTGTGGTTTATAGGTTTGTTAGGGTTAATTTAGGGGCAGTTATGGTTGATCGGGTCTTTGGGGTTAATTTAAGGGCAGTTATGGTAAATGGGGTTTTTCGGGTTAATTTAGGGGCAGTTATGGTTAATGGGATGTTTAGGGTTAATTCAGGGGCAGTTATGGTTGATGGGACGTTTAGGGCTAATTTAGGGGCAGTTATGGTTAATGGGATGTTTAGGGTTAATTTAGGGGCTTTTGTGATTAATGGGATGTTTAGGGTTGATTAAGGGGCAGTTATGGTTAATGGGGTTTTAGGGCTATTTTAGGGGCAATTATGGTTAATGTGATGTTTAGGGTTAATTTAGGGGCAGTTATGGTTAATGGGATGTTTTGGGTTAATTTAGGGGCAGTTATGGTTAATGGGGTGTTTAGGGTTAATTCAGGGGCAGTTATGGTTAAGTGGGTGTTTAGGGCTAATTCAGGGGCAGTAATGGTTAATTGGGTGTTTAGGGCTAATTCAGGGGCAGTTATGGTTAATGGGATGTTTAGGGTTAATTTAAGGGCAGTTATGGTTAATTGGGTGTTTATGGTTATTTTAGGGGCAGTTATGGTTGATGGGGTATTAAGGGTTCATTTAAGGGCAGTTATGGTTGATGGGGTATAAAGGGTTCATTTAAGGGCAGTTATGGTAAATTGGGTCTTCAGGGTTAATTTAGGGGCAGTTAAGGTGAATGGGGTCTTTAGGGTTAATTTAAGGTTTATGGGTTGGATAGGGTTAATTTAGGGGCAGTTATGGTTGATGGGATATTTAGGGTTCATTTAAGGGCAGTTATGATTGATGGAGTCTTTAGGGTTAATTTAAGGACAGTTATGGTTGATGGGATTGTTAGGGTTAATTTAGGGGCAGTTATGATCAATGTGGTCTTTAGGATTAAATTAGGGGCAGTTATGGTTGATGTGGTCTTTAAGGTTTATTTAGGGAAAGCTATGGTTAATTTAGGGGCAGTTATGGTTAATGGGGTCTTTAGGGTTATTTTAGGGGCATTTATGTTTAATGCTGTCTTTAGGGTTAATTTAGGGGCAGTTATGGTTGATGGGGTCTTTTGGGTTAATTTAAGGGCGTTTATTGTTAATGGGGTCTTTAGGGTTAATTTAGGGACTGTTATAGTTAATGGGCTCTTTAGAGTTAATTTAATGCTGAGGACTGAGAGTTAATTAAATTTATTTAATTAGGTTAACGTACGGTGTAGTTAGAGGTAAAGGTGGGGGGACTAAGGGGAGACTAAATCCTGGGGGCAGTGAAGAATAATGCTGTATTTATTTATAAAAGTATTGTGTCAGTGTGCTGTGAACGTGTCTATGAGGGCACTATGGCATATCTGGGGGTATAAGGCATATTTGGTGGGGAATATAAGGCATATTTGGGGAGGACGGAGTGGCATATCGGGGGGTATAACGCATATAGGGTATATAAGGCATATCTGGGGAGAGCAGAGTGGCATATCTGGGAGGCATGTGGCATATCTGGGGGTATGTGCAATATCTTGGAGGCAGTGTGGCAAGCCTGGGCTCAAATGTGCATAACTGGGGGGGCAGGTTGGGTAATAAAAACAAGAAATGCATTTTTATCAAAGTTTTTTTTATTCTCCTGTTTGTTTTTAACATCATGTTTCTTTATTAAATTATTTTTGTCACAATCGGCTTGCTAGTACCCCTTCAGTGCGGCGGTCTTCTGGAGATCCTGTTAACCCCTCCGATGCGGGTGGTCGGGAGTCCGACCACCGGCATCGGGGACGGAGGTCCGGAGCTGGGAGTCTTGTTTCTGCCGGGCATCGCATTGCCCGACGAAGCAGTGACTCCCAGCATCTGGTACTAACCCGTGCTCGGTCTTCTGCCTTTTTTCCTGCCTGTCCTGTAGGGGGAACGGCCAGTCTGCCTCAAAGGCGGGGTTCTGGGAGATCCTCCACTGCTATTGGCTCACGGGCTGGGAGGCAGAGCTTGTAATTTTGGCGCCGGTTTTAAATACCCCGGATATGCTTTGTCCGGTACCCTGTTGTGGTCTTTGTTGCAGTTTTGATTCCTGACGTTTGTACGTATGATATCTCTGGATTTTTGACCTTTTGCTTGCCTGACCATCCTTTGCCTGCCGACTTTGTACCGTACCCACTCCGTTGCTGACCCGGCTTGTTGGACTACCCGCTCCGTTGCTGACCCGGCTTGTTGGACTACGCGCTCCGTTGCTGACCCGGCTTGTTGGACTACCCGCTCCGTTGCTGACCCGGCTTGTTGGACTACCCGCTCCGTTGCTGACCTGGCTTCTCTGATTATCTCGTCCGTTCCTATCTTGTGTTGCTGTTTTGGGTCCTTCTTCCGTATCAGCTGTTCATACCCTTGCACCCAACTCATTCCCATATTATCCGCTTACACCTAGCCTCCTCACTGTTGGGATCTTCTAAGTCCCAGCTCCCTGTCAGTAAGGGTTTCCTTTGGTGATTGGGTTCTGGGCAGAATAACTCCTGCGGTGTGCGCTATCGTGTTAGTGGTTGTGACATTACAACAGGGTCATGGATCCCTCCGAGTTGGGCAAGGTTTTGTCTGCGCATGAACAACTTTTGGAGTCTCATGAATCCCGGTTCAAGTGTATGCAAGAATCCCTGGATCAGATGGCTCATGCTATGCAAGTATTAGTTCGTCGCTCGGATCCAGCTACCGACGGTTCAGTTTCCACGCCTACCTCTTCTGCCTCGGCCGAGGCTTCCCGTACTGCTTCTGCATCTGGAGTCGCTCCTGCACCGGTTAAATTGCCGGCCCCCAACAGATATTCGGGAGATCCTGATGCTTGCCGGGGCTTTTTGAACCAGTGTCTCACTCAATTTGAACTAACCCCCCACATGTTCACTTCGGAAAAGGCGAAAGTTGGCTTTTTGATTTCCCTGTTGACTGGAAAAGCCTTAGCCTGGGCTTCTCCTCTATGGGAAAGAGACTCGCATCTGATATATAATTGCAGTTCTTTTATGTCAGCCTTCCGTAAGACCTTCGATGTACCGGGCAAAGCTTCTACAGCCTCTCTTTCGCTCCTCCATGTTTCTCAAGGACTCCGTTCAGTAGCAGAGTACGCCATTGAATTTAAAACCATTGCGGCTGAGGTTAACTGGTCTGATGAGGCCTTAGTTGCTGCCTTCTATGGTGGTCTGAAAGATGAACTGTCTACCAGAGACCAACCTAGTGACCTTGAAGACTTTGTGTCCTTAGCCATTAAATTGGACAACAGGATCGGGGAACGACAATCTCAGAAAGCCAAAAGAGTTGAACGTGTCTACTATCGCTCTCCACCTGTCCATTCCCCCTCAAGCCCTAATACTGTGAGTTCATCTATAGAAGAGCCGATGCAACTGGGAGCCACTAAACTGGCGGCTGCTGAAAAATTCCGCCGCAGAACTGAAGGACTTTGTACTGCGGATTAAAGGGTCACTTTGTTCGTAACTGTCCTAAGAGACCGGAAAACTTCCGCACCCAGTTCAAGTAGAGGAGCCTTGTCTGGGTGAGGTTTGTTCAGCTCCTTCAAAAGACTGTTTGCTGGTTCCTGTTTCCTTGGAATGGAATAAAAAGAAAATTTCTACCTCGGCCATGATTGATTCAGGGGCTGCCGGCTTCTTCATTGATCAAAACTTTGTTCGTCTACACCAGATTCCGCTTCTACAAGTATCCCCTCCTCATCGTTCCTACGACTGTCCCATTGAGCTTCTTCCTGGCACCATTCCTCCTAGGGGACGTACTTACCCTTTATCTCTACCGGAGTCTCGTGCATTGGAGGACTACATTAAAGAGAACCTAATGAAAGGTTTTATTAGGAAATCTACCTCTCCAGCAGGGGCGGGTTTTTTCTTCGTAACCAAAAAGGATGGTGGTTTAAGACCATATATTGACTATCGCGGACTGAATCAAATCACAATAAAGAATAAGTATCCGTTACCCCTCATTCCTGAACTGTTCGACAGACTTCGAGGTTCTATTGTCTTTACTAAATTAGATTTTAGAGGAACCTATAATCTCATTCGCATACGTGAGGGAGACGAATGGAAGACTGCGTTTAACACCCGCATGGGGCATTATGAATACACTGTAATGCCGTTCGGGCTTTGTAACGCGCCTGCTGTCTTTCAAGAATTTATTAACGATATTTTCAGAGACATCTCCTTGCAATTCGTCATAGTCTATTTAGACGACATATTAATCCACTCTTCCGATTTGTCCTCACATCGTAGACATGTCCGCATTGTACTCCAACGCCTTCGTCAAAATCGTCCGTATGCTAAATTGGAAAAATGTGTATTCGAAGTTCCTAAAGTGTCGTTTTTGGGTTACGTTATATCAGCCTCTGGTTTCGAGATGGACCCACAGAAACTATCTGCGATCTCTGACAGGCCTCAACCTCAGGCTCTTAAGCCCCTCCAGAGATTTTTGGGGTTCGCCAACTACTACAGAAAATTCATTCATAATTTTTCTAAGATTGTTGCACCCCTTACTTGTATGACCAAGAAGGGAGCTGATTGTCGCAATTGGTCAGAAGAAGCAGTTAGTGCATTTTCTCAGTTAAAACTTGCTTTTGCCGCTGCTCCCGTGTTAAGACATCCTGATGTTTCTAAGCCATTTGTGATTTAAGTAGACGCCTCTGAAATAGGGGTGGGAGCAGTATTGTCCCAAAGAAGGGAATTTCGCGATAAACTTCATCCCTGTGCTTTTTTTTCCCACGAAACTCTCTCTGGCAGAATCGAATTATGACGTAGGGAATCGTGAGCTTTTGGGTATCATTATGGCCCTTCAAGAGTGGAGACATCTCCTCGAGGGGGCCAGGAATCCTATTACTGTATTAACAGATCACAAAAATTTAGAATATTTAAGCAGGGCCAAACGTCTCAATCCTCGTCAAGCTAGATGGTCGCTTTTTCTCTCTAGGTTTCAGTTTGTTATTTCTTATCGTCCTGGTTCTAAGAATATCAAAGCTGACGCTATGTCTAGACAATTTGATACTGTCACTAACACTGTCACCCCTCCTGAACCCATTTTGGCTCCTTCTCAAATCATTGCTTCTGTTTCTACTCATGTGACATCTACACTACTTACCCGTCTTCTTAAAATACAATCTAGGGTCCCAGTTCACAGCAAGTGGCCTGTTTACACCTTATTCGTGCCCGAGGCTTATAGGGAAGAGGTGTTACGTTGGGCCTGTGGTGACATAAGTATTGTTGTCAATGTTTTAGGCAGTTGAACTCTTCCTGTATTACATGTCTTTTGATATGTTAACGAGGGCACACCTACAGTGATTCAATATGCCTGTGGAATGAAAAATCTTAGTTCAGTTTCTCTCTGCCCACCATCCTGCATGGATGGGGTAATCGGTGGTGTGCTGGGTTATGTTGGACCTTTAGGTTGCAGGTTAGTCTTGGAAAGTGTTGCATTGTATGTTGGGCTGTCACTCATTTATTGTATGTTACTGTGTTTCTGTCTCTTATTAAATATCTGTTAAATGTAGACGAACCTTTGTGTTATATTTTTATATTTGGTTTAAACACCACAGGGCCCATGCGTCCTTATCTTCGGTCATCCTTGTGCTCGGCGTACCAAGGAGATTATTCGGAGGAAATTTTGGTGGCCCACTGTAGATAAAGATGGTAAGCAATTTGCCGCCGCTTGTATTCCTTGTGCTACGGCCAAGGGTTCTCATTCTAGGCCTATGGGTCTCTTGCTTCCTTTAGCTGTTCAGTCGCGTCCATGGTCTCACTTGGCGATAGATTTTAGTGTAGAGTTACCTCCGTCCGCAGGCAATACCGTCATTTTCGTTGTCGTTGATCGTTTCTCCAAAATGGCTCATTTTGTGCCGCTCGCTAAGCTACCTTCTGCCCCTGACCTGGTACCTATTTTTGTCAGGGAGATGGTTCGTCTTCATGGGCTTCCTCAGCAAATTGTATCTGATAGGGGGGTTCAATTTACAGCCTTGTTTTGGAGGACCTTTTGTAAATCCCTAAATATAAATTTGGCCTTTTCCTCTGCATACCACCCTCAATCCAATGGTATTTCTGAGAGAACCAATCAGTCTCACCCACCCTGTAGTGACGGACAAAGCGAGTTGCAGAGTCCCTTGGCGAAACCAGGTGACAGACTCATCAGACGAGTTGGACCGCCATTCGTCCAGGATGGCCAAGGGGTCCTCATGACTACTATCCACTCTGCTGAGTGATTGACCCGGCGATTCGGTCAGGGGTCGAACGCTCACTGACCTAGGTTTCTTAGCAGGCGCTTTGCCTTTACCCGCTGAAACACTGTTGCCCTCCCAGGGGCGTTTGGAGGTAGTCTTGCCTTTCCCTGAGTCATGAGGGGATGGCGTGGGCTGGTCAGACCGTGGGTTAGACATGCTGGCCGCAACCTTTGTAATGATAGACTCCACAGAAGTGGAGAATTTTGCCTCCAGCCAGGACATGAAGGCGTCTTGGGACGGCAAGTTCTCCTGAGACATCCTGGTAGCTTATAGACAGTTACACTATGGAAAAACAGAAAACATACACTTTTGAGAATGCAGGGGCTCACCCTGAAATGGAGAGGCAGAAAAAACCATAGAAGGCAACTAGGGCTCACCTAGAAGCACCGTCAGGAACCGATGACAGGGGCTCACCCTGTAGAAGGAGCACTGTAGCAGCGTGCTATGCCGGGGTTCGGAAATATAGTGGCTCAGGGGCTCACCCTGATACAGTGAAAGCAGAAGGCTTGAAAATTCTAAAGAGGAACAAAATAGTAGTAATTGTAATCAGGGGTTCACCCAGATTATTTTTAATTATTTTTTATTTTATTTTTTAGACACAAGCCCCAACCAAGATGACGTCGCGCATCAACCAACGCAAACGGACCTCCAAGATGGCCACCGTAATCTCAGCAACATGCACAACCAAGATGGAGGCGATGTCTTGTGAGGTGAGACCTCATCACTGGCAAAGATGGTCGCCATAATGTATACCACGCAGTATACAGATGGCAGAAGAGATGAAGAAGCGGGCAGAAAGTGAAGTAAAAGTCCCACTGACAGAAGGAAGGATTAGCCAGAGAAGACTACCTAAAGGTAAGTGGGAAAAAAGGGTTTTTTTCCTATTTATTTATAAAAACAAAGATACAAGTGAAAAAAACACCCGGGAATAAAAAGCCCAGAAAAAAATTTAAATGAAAAGCCCAAATGAAAATTCATTCATATTTTATAATGACATCGTATTTTACTTACTTTAAATATGCCTTGTTAAAATTAACAAACTTTGCCCATTTTCTATTTTAAAATAAATAATTCTTAATTTGGTTTTCTGTCTGAGAAAGCCTTGTGAGTATTTCATGTATTCTTGAATTCTGTGTTAGGTTTCCTATAGAAACCCTTAGAGCAAGTCCTTTTGTTCAAGTCGCCTGTAGGTGGAGTAGCTGACCAGTTATGAGACACGGTAATTAAAGTCTCTAGAAGAACTCTAGGGTAGGAGCATCTGAAGTCATAAGTAGCTTTTCACCTCCAACAGCTGCTTTTACATTCAGTTCAACCTCATGATATCGAGTTCTCGCCAAGGACTATATCATCTAGTGGGCAGTGGCTTATAAAATGTGAGAAAGTTCAAGGGCTGAAATGAGGAGAAAGGCTGCCTGTTGACAGGTGGTGAGGTCAAGGTAAAAACCTTAACAGAGTAGCCAAAGGTGTAGGAGAACTAAAAGTCAGAGTCAAATAAAGTAAGGGCAACAACTGGACATCAAACCAGAGGAGGAAACATAAAAGTAAACTACTCTAAAGACAACTACCTTAATATGAGACACATTGAAACAAGTTCCTTCATTGGGTGCCAAATAAGCTACCATAAATTGACAGAAATACCCAATAAAGACAGACAACCAGTCAGCCAGAGCCATTGTTATGTTGACTTAGCCAACCAGAAGCAAACCTTTTAGTTGGGCAACGGGGGCAGCCAAGTAGGAGGCAGGTGCTTCAGCATCCTCTTTGAGGACACTGATGCCGACCACCTCATTGTTCAAACATTTGCCTCATGTATAGTTTTGCTCAATGGAACAGGATTTAGTAAAGAGACACAGTATTGTAAATTAGATGATGCTTCCCTTTATCTACAACACTATTTGTAAAACTCTTGCCCAAGGTCAGGTGTAAAGCAACTCCAAGGTAAATACCACTAACCCAAGGTAATTACGTCAATGCTCCTCATATATCCTAAAGAATATACTTAGATGTAATGAAAGTTCTACAAACATTTAGCACTCACAACAAGATAGTGTTAAATTCTTTAAATACAAATTTATCATCAAATATTTGTTTTAAATATTTGATACTTATAGGGAACAAAATATTCATTTTTAATGAATACACTTGTTATGTACCTTTGTAATGGTTCCCCTGCTGCAGCTCCTTCGAGATATAATAAAAGAGGGACTTAATTATATTGTTTATAATTTTTGCACGCAATATGGCATGATTAATTAAAATGAAACAGAAAACATTTATATGCGGCCGAGAGAAAGACATTTCTGTTTCAAAGAGACGATGTTAAGGTACGTACTTCAAGTGCACATACAGTGCTATCATACGGCCATCATATTCCTCAATAGTGGGAAAACATATCCAAAGTCAATGTGTTAAATTTCATATCCAAATATGACATATGCCATTTTTGTAACATAAGTTAAAGCTGAAATATAGTCATAAAAATAAGTAGAGGAAAATTAGACCAAATAATTTTTTTTTCTAAATGTTAAATTGAGGGAATGACTTGTATTTCACTAAGATACATTTTTCACGTATGTCATTGAATGGACATCCCGTTTACATGGGATAGTACTAAATTATTGCAATCCACTTATGTAATACTATTGATTGACTGATACTCATGATACTAAGATATGTCTTAGGGTTTTTGCTACAATAGGAAAAGGGGAAAGGGTAGATTCTCAGAGTCACAGGTGACATGGATGTGATCTTATATCACGCTTCTCGTTTTGTACCAGTTTGTTATTGCGTGTGATTTGAACATATTCACAGCTATATGGAATTTGCTGGCGGTATGTATATAAATTTAGCGTATATCATATGTGAAATCTCTGCTTGAATCTTTACCACCTATTAATTCCTGATTTATTGTTATAAATTATTGGGACCATTTAGTAGAACACTACTATTGAGTTAGTCTTTCATTGTTACCAGTCCTATTGAATTATTATTTTTTCATCCAGATGGCACAACGGTTGCCTTCATCTACTTTTTTTTGTCAATAGCAGAGGACTTCAAAGTGCATATAGCCCATGACATAGCAGAAGGATACATTAAGGTCTTTGTCTTTTCTGTGCATCAAGATACCAGAAACATGGTGATCTACCTCCCTTTGGCTAAGATAGATCATCTTAGCCCGCTAGAAGACAGGACTATTAAGTGATAAAAAGATCGCCCTCAACCATCTCCAGTCACTCATTGGTAACTTTTTTATCTGCAAGGCCATGTCTATGGTATATGCTTTGCAACCATAGGTGTCAGATTTGTATTAGGTTTACCAAGCCCAAAGGCTCAAAGAATACTTAAGTATTTGTCAAAAGTGCATTAACACTTACAATGGAATGATACAGCTGTACCCAGTGGGGATGTGGAGATCATTAGACAGACTACAGCTTGTGCTGTCCTGGCTATTAATTTTCACCGGCAATAGTGCAATGAAAAGTAACATGAATACTATTTGACTACTGACCTTAATAAGATTTGAAGTTGTTGGAATTGTGTCCATAGTGGAAGCTTCAGAAATTGAGCTTTTGAGGCACGTTGTTGCAGCTCGTCAGGTTCCTGGTTTGGGCACTATGGTTTGTTTCCTTGATGGGTCAGTTTAATCAGCTGGCCGTAAAAGCAACAGAGATCACGATGAGAGCACTCCACACTCATCTTAGGACCTTGCTTCTCTGGACAAAGGAGTCTGTCCTCCATTCCCCATACAAACGTTTCTCCATTGTTGTAGAAATGTTCCCCACCACGAGGTAGATGTTCAAGACAAGAAGCATTTATAGCTAATTGCTGAAAGCGTGTTCCTCTAAATCACACGTATGATTTATGTGATTCAACACATGGATTATATGAGTTACAGCTAGAGGTCTTACAAACTAACACAACAAATTGAGGGAATACAAAGTTATTTAATAATGTGTGTGAGTGTAGCATATTTAGAGGCTGGGAAACATGATATTTAATTAAAAAGTTATACAACTGAGGTAGAGATGAGTAGGATATAACCCAGAAACAATACAATTCATTCTTAGTAGCTATACTTGAAAATGTTACAATTCTGCTAGTTCGTAATGCTTCTATAAAGAATTAACTTTTTTTTTTCCTTTCATTTATTTGGCACTCAAAAAGATTTCTTCATTAAGAGCACAATGAAAATCAACAGAACAACTGTCACTGAATTTATACTCTTGGGGTTCCCAGTTTCACGTAGCATGGAAATAGTTTTGTCCGTTGTTATAACAATGATTTATACACTCAGCATTATGATCAATTTTGCCATCATTATGATCATAAGGAGGGACAAACATCTCCATAAACCAATGTACTTTTTTATCGGCGTATTTTCCTTCCTGGAGCTATGGTATCCCACTGCAACTGTTCCCAGATTGTTATTGTCTTTAATTTTTCATATAAAAACGATCTCTTTTGCGGGGTGCATGGTTCAGTACTATTTTCATTTTGCATTAGGGGCTACTGAGAATTTCCTTCTCGTTGCAATGGCTTATGACCGCTACTTGGCCATCTGCATGCCCTTACATTACCCAATTACAATGAACCAGATCTTGTGTCTAGAGTTAGCCGCTGGATCTTGGTTCTTGGGTTTATCTGTATTGATCCTTCTTTGCGTGCAACTCTCCAACCAGGTTTTCTGTGGGCCAAATGAAGTTGATCACTATTATTGTGACTTTGCACCAGTAGTTAAACTTGCATGCTCTAATACAAAAATAGTAGAGACAACTTTTTTTGTAACTTCATGTTTTGTCATACTTGCAAGTTTTCTGCTAATAATTGTGTCGTATATTTATATTTTGAGCACGGTGTTAAAGCTTCGGTCCTTGAGAAGTATGCACAAAACATTTTATACATGTACCTCTCATTTAACTGTTGTACTAATATTCTATGGTACAAACATCTTCATGTTTGTAAGACCTTCTGCTCTAAATGCAGTTCATATCAATAAGATGATCTCTATATTCCCCTCTGTAGTAACCCCTCTTCTCAATCCTATTATTTATAGTCTACGGAACCAAGAGGTAAAAACTGCATTAAGAAAAGCAATGCATTGCCAAAGATTATCAATACAAAATAAAGCTATGATTCCTCAAAACCAATGAAGACCAAATAAAGGTCAAGAACATATAATAGTTTACTTCCGTTGTAGCCATGAAGACTTCTTGTGATTTTTGTTTAATAATGTGAGAAGAAATCCAGTACTGAAGTATGGTCTTAGAACTCATTATGGTCTGTCGCAGGAGTGTTCCCAACATGCCATTCTCTAGTTGTTGTGGGACTACAAGTCTCAGGATGTTCACTCAACATGTGAAAGGGAGAGGAGTTGGGCACTCACAGGAGTTGTTGTACCACAGAAGTGTGGGAGCTACCCGTTGGCTCTACCCATCGCCACGCCAAGTCAACAACTTGGTTCCTCTAGGTGGAAAAATTAAGAAAATCATGATATTTAACTATAATACTACTAGATATTCATATGTACATACCTAGCTAGGTTGTATGAACATGAACATGGTAGCAGGAAACTAAGCTTACTCTTACACTTGTTTTGTTTGAGATATTTCAATATTCGGTAAAGTATTTGGGGAGTTCAGTCCTAACTGTGTAAGTGCGAAATATCACAAAAATGTATAGATCCACGAGCTGGAAAATGATAGAATGGCCTAAAATGTTTTATTATACTGTTATCAAACCTTATACTGTATTATTATTATTACTATTATTACTATTACAGTATGTAATAGGATGCATAATTAAAATGAACAGAGGGATTGGTGCTTGGCTTCAGATGGTGACTTGCGGAGGGCTTGTGGTGTTGCAAAGAAACTACAAAAGAGGAAAGAGAAACTTCAATATTTCAGTGCAGTCATATTTAATATAAAGGATATTACCGAGATTAATTACCCCAAAACACTCTTTATTTTTATATCAGAGAGGATAACACGTAAAAAATAGCTTTATAGCAGAAAGTCATATTAACCCCTTAATGACAAAGCCCGCACATGTACGGGCTCAAAATGCATTTTTTTCAATGGGTTTAGGCACTGCCCATTGTCCTTAAGGGGTTAAAAAAACCTACTAAATCACTCGGGTAACATACAGATTTGAATCCTAAATTACCTGTATCAGTGTACGACTTTCATACATTTATGACAATAATGAAAGTTATGGAGAAAAATCTTGTGAAAAAAACCATCCTTTAAATATTTTAGTCACCAGCCTTATGTATTGACTGATATTATAGCAAAATTGTTTTTTTGCAAATAAAAAAAGCCAATTTCTAATCAGCCCCAATCCCTATAGTTAACAGCATGATGATCAAGTCATACAGAAGGTTTCATTAGGAAGATAAAGACTGAGCGCCCAAAAGTTCCTCCAACACAAATAATGTTTAGTATTTCAACAAAACACCAACAGCTAAACAATAGCGTTTAACATTAACATTTATTAATCCACAGTGAAAGATTCGCTCCAGGTCACATTTGGAGAGACCTAACATCACGTTAGTAATTCCTGCTTGCGCTGAGGAATCGGCACTAAGTTCTCGCATTACATCGGTGTGACGGGTTGCGACCATTACTTCCTCGCGCGTCCAGAATTCTCGTTGGCAAACTTGGCGACTTTGTTCTTTTCAAGTTGATTCCACCAATACGAAGTCACCCCTGCACAAGCCACAGACGAATCTTACTGTGTCTAGAGACTTTGAATGACGGTCAAGTCTGAAAAGAAAGACATAAGGTTAATAAGTTATTTATTAAGTAAATAGAAGAGCGACTTTAGTGCGTCTCAAGATAATTCTGGGCAACGTCCCTGCAATGGCTTCCCTTCTCACAAAAAGATGTGTGGTTTTTTAAAATACCGTATTTGCTCGATTATAAGACGAGGTTTTTTTCAGAGCAAATGCTCTGAAAAATACCCCTCATCTTCTAATTGGGGTCGTCTTCTAATCAGACCTCAAATAGAGGTCTGATTATGAGACTAAGATCCAGATCCCCTGCACCGCTGCAGGGGACCTGGATCCTCCTGTCCCCCCCCCATTTAACACCCCCCCACACACACTTACCGATGCTTCCTGCTGTATTGCCGGGGCAGCGGGTTGACATCTACGCGATCCGCGTAGACAACGTCTGCTGCAGCTGGAAGGAGGTGTGGCTAGCAGCGGGGGTTGTCTGCGTCCGTCGAGCATACCTTCCCCAACTGTCAGAGATCAGAGTTCCTCTGATCTCTGACAGTCGGGGAAGGTATGCGCGACGGACGCAGACAAACCCCCGCTGCCAACTCCACCTCCTTCCGGCTGCAGCGGAAGGAGACGTCAACCCGCTGCCCCGGCAATACAGCAGGAAATTGGAACCACCGGTAAGTGTGTGTGTGTGCGTGTGTGTGTTAAATGGGGGCATAGGGCATTTCTGGAGGCAGAGTGGCGTTAAGGGGGCATTTAATAGAGCACTCTGCCTCCTGAAATGCCTTATACCTCCCTATATGCCACTCTGCCCCATAATATGCATTTTAACCCCCTAAATGCCAGAATGGGATATAGGGGTATAAGGCATTTCTGGAGGCAGAGTGGCACATAGGGGGTCAAAAGGCATACCATGGGGCACAGTGGCATATAGAGGGTTAAAAGGCATATCATGGGCCACAGTGCCATATTGGTGTGGCAAGCCTGGGGGCAGATGTGCGTAACTGGGGGACAGGTTGGAAAATACAAGGAAATAAAAACAAAAAAAATATTTTCCTCAATCATAGCTTTTATTTAAAAAAATAGTTTACATGAATTAACATTTACTGGTAAAACTTTTTTCCTTTAGGGTCGTCTTATATTCAGGCTTTTTCTTTTTTTCCTGAGTTAATATTCAGATTTTGGGGGGTCGTCTTATAATCAAGCAAATATGGTATATTTTACAATAAAATGGGTCGTCACTAACGTTTTCTTCAATTGTACGTAAATGATTTCCTACTTTAAAACGTTTCATTTCATCAACAAAACTAAAGGTGAATATTTTGCACTATATCATAGATTTCCCGGAAAAATGTCAAAGCTTCAATTTAAGAACAGCTTTCAATGCTTCTTGATTATTTTTCTGAGTAGAATAAAAGATCGAATATAACTCACCTGTTCCCACAGCGGTTGCACACGTATGTGTACCTATAATGGATCTCAAATGAGTGACATACAGTGATCGGCGGCATTTCTCGGTGAATATTCATGGCTATTCTTCCATAAGCTTCCCATAAACTCCCATGGTCAGCAATGCCATGGAAAAACCATGTAGCCGCATGGCACATTTCATGAATAAGAACGGTACAAACACGATCTGAGGACGATAATAAGAGTTGTGTGATCACTAAGTACATACATATGGGGTAACACAATGACATCCTTTGCATTTTCTTATTTCTGAAACAAATGAGATGGGGTCATAACACACAAGGGTCCACATCTCAAATGCCCCTGAGCACAAACAGTAATCATTACTCTGTGTATTTCAGGCTAGCCCCAGAACTATCTCATATTGTGGACAGACACATTTATCTATATTCATATCTATATATATATCTTAATATCATTATCTCTATCTATTGTTACATATCTCTAATACTTTGATTATAATTCATTTTGTTACTGTTTGGATTGTGTTTCCATGGCAGAAATAGCAACATACCTGCAGAATCACAGACTTTGCTAGACAGCTCAATAATGGCTTTCCGCTGGCTCGGAATATCTTTATTCCCCCAATATTCACACCTGCCACCAGTTTTCCGCAACCGATTATTCCATGTTATTTTCATGGTTGGAGGGAGCTGAAACCAAATTTCAAAAGGGTTTTTTTATTAAACCGGAGAACTTCATGCAGCTTTCAACAAGTGTTTTTAGATTAAAGACATCGGACGGTGTTTGACATATTAGACATTGATCACTGGGCCCTCTGTATACATGCCCATCCATAAAGGTTTCTCTGTACACATCATAGACAGTAAATAGACTTATATCCTGCAGATCACACACTAATAACCAACTGTCACCAGCAACCAAATAACCAGCCATGCATAACACCAAACATTTTCAAAAAGAATCATACCCTATTGCTAAAAACGGTCCGGTTAAACAGCTCGTACAGCCGGGTTACCAGCTCATCCTTCTTCTCCTGGAAATTCCTCACATAAACTGAATCAGGAGAACACAGTTCATTGAGGAAACAGCCTGATATCCCGCACCGACGGTTTCTGAAAAAGAAAAAGGCAGTTTTAATGTCGGGATCATTTAAAATTCTGCCGTTGGGGGCGAGTCTAATAAGCAGAGCAGCCTCTTAATGTCCCCTCCTAAAGGACAGCTGAAACGTTGGAGTAAATACGTTTAAGAACACGGAGGATACTCTCTAACATATCTGTTCACCTCTTCTCTATGAGGTGAACCATTATAAGTCACCCACTTTATTAATACTAATATATTTAAACACATTCATTATAACATTTTAAGCTGCTCATTACTAAGTTGTAATGTTCTTCAAAGTACTGTTATTCTCTTTATAATAAATAGTCGATTTAGAAGAATAAATGAAAGTGATACTTACACATCGTAAGGTGGTAGCCCTCCACCATATTCTGAATGATCATGGGCACTAGAAGTGGATCTTGATGTTCTCGACCCAAAGTCCCAAACCTTTAATACCAGTATAAAAAGAACAGCATGCAACACAACCACATAAGTGAATGGAGTGAACAGCAAATCCATGAAGAGTTCAAACATCGCGCTAAACGACATTGTCAGCTCCGAGTATAACACAATACTGAGGTTAGAATGTCAAGGCTGGTTCTATGTAAGGACCACACTGCTATGACCTAACAATCACTTGATGATGTCACAATTAAGAAAGTAAACAACTCAAGTTAACCACGCCCATTTCTACAGGTTTATTTTAAACCTGTAATGGGCGTGGTTAACTTGAGTTGTTTACTTTCTTAATTGTGACATCATCAAGTGATTGTTAAAGCATATTTTATCAAATCCCTGCCTAATAATAATCTATACAAAAAAATAAACCTTGGAAAAGTCAAATCAGGCTCAATTTTTTAAAAACAAAAATGTCAGGATCAAACTCTACTTAATGGGAAAAAAGTCAACTGTGCTAGAAAAATTTAATTGAAACAATTAGGAATACATACTACAGGAGGAAAATATCAATGATTTGCTTTACTGTTCTTAGTATTTCTTGTATGGCACATGCCACCATGGGAAAGAAATATTTATAGGTAGTGTTTCCCATTAAGATTTTATCTCCTTCACTGAACAGAGCAATTAATGACAAGGAAATACCTATTCACAATTTCCCTGGTGATTTTTTTTACACAAAACAATATGGTGGGTGTCTGGATTATAACTCAAACCTCTTTGAGCTGTTGTTCTATGATTCAGAATGTGAAGTTGTTGGAATTTGTGAGTCTTGTAGGTATTTGTAACAAAGTTCCATATAAAGAACACATTGTACTCTGGATACATAACATTAGTGTTAGTGTAGTCGAAGCATTTTGCACTATATAGGAGTCATTTGGCCTATTTCATTTGCCCAATTTCCTTTGGGAAAGATTTAACTCTTACCTTGGCTTGATTTGGGATAGCCATATGCCTATTCAATGCACGTTTAACTTCTGTAACCTCTCTTACTGTATTTAACTCTACCACTTCTTCTGGGAGAAACTGCCACTTTAGGGTTATTTTAGGGGCAGTTATGGTTGATGGGGTATTAAGGGTTAATTTATGGGCAGTTATGGTTAATGGGGTGTTTAGGGTTAATTTAGGGGCAGTTATGGTTAATGGGGTAATTAGGGTTAATTTAAGGGCAGTTATGTTACTGGGGTCAATAGGGTTAATTTAAGGGCAGTTATGGTTTATGGGTTTGTTAGGGTTAATTTAGGGGCAGTTATGGTTGATGGGGTCTTTAGGGTTAATTTAGGTGCAGTTATGGTTGATGGGGTCTTTAAGGTTTATTTAGGCGCAGCTATGGTTAATGAGGTAATTAGGGTTAATTTAAGGGCAGTTATGGTTAATGGGGTCATTAGGGTTAATTTAAGGGCAGTTATGGTTTATGGGTTTGTTAGGGTTAATTTAGGGGCAGTTATGGTTGATGGGGTGTTTAGGGTTAATTTAGGGGCAGTTATGGTTAATGGGATGTTTAGGGATAATTCAGGGGCAGTTATGGTTAATAGGATGTTTAGGGTTAATTCAGGGGCCGTTATGGTTAATGGGGTGTTTAGGGCTAATTTAGGGACAGTTATGGTTAATGGGATGTTTAGAGTTAATTTAGTGTCAGTTATGGTTAATGGGGTGTTTAGGGTTAATTCAGGGGCCGTTATGGTTAATGGGGTGTTTAGGGCTAATTTAGGGGCAGTTATGGTTAATGGGATGTTTAGAGTTAATTTAGTGTCAGTTATGGTTAATGGGGTGTTTAGGGTTAATTCAGGGGCAGTTATGGTTAATGGGATGTTTAGGGCTAATTTAGGGGCAGTAATGGTTAATGGGATGTTTAGGGTTAATTTAGGGGCAGTCATGGTTAATGGGATGTTTGGGGTTAATTTAGGGGCAGTTATGGTTAATGGGGTGTTTAGGGCTAATTCAGGGGAAGTTATGGTTAATGGGGTGTTTAGGGCTAATTCAGGGGCAGTTAGGGTTGATGGGGTGTTTAGGGTGAATTTAAGGGCAGTTATGGTTGATGGGGTATTAAGGGTTAATTTAAGGGCAGTTGTGGTTTATAGGTTTGTTAGGGTTAATTTAGGGGCAGTTATGGTTGATCGGGTCTTTGGGGTTAATTTAAGGGCAGTTATGGTAAATGGGGTTTTTCGGGTTAATTTAGGGGCAGTTATGGTTAATGGGATGTTTAGGGTTAATTCAGGGGCAGTTATGGTTGATGGGACGTTTAGGGCTAATTTAGGGGCAGTTATGGTTAATGGGATGTTTAGGGTTAATTTAGGGGCTTTTGTGATTAATGGGATGTTTAGGGTTGATTAAGGGGCAGTTATGGTTAATGGGGTTTTAGGGCTATTTTAGGGGCAATTATGGTTAATGTGATGTTTAGGGTTAATTTAGGGGCAGTTATGGTTAATGGGATGTTTTGGGTTAATTTAGGGGCAGTTATGGTTAATGGGGTGTTTAGGGTTAATTCAGGGGCAGTTATGGTTAAGTGGGTGTTTAGGGCTAATTCAGGGGCAGTAATGGTTAATTGGGTGTTTAGGGCTAATTCAGGGGCAGTTATGGTTAATGGGATGTTTAGGGTTAATTTAAGGGCAGTTATGGTTAATTGGGTGTTTATGGTTATTTTAGGGGCAGTTATGGTTGATGGGGTATTAAGGGTTCATTTAAGGGCAGTTATGGTTGATGGGGTATAAAGGGTTCATTTAAGGGCAGTTATGGTAAATTGGGTCTTCAGGGTTAATTTAGGGGCAGTTAAGGTGAATGGGGTCTTTAGGGTTAATTTAAGGTTTATGGGTTGGATAGGGTTAATTTAGGGGCAGTTATGGTTGATGGGATATTTAGGGTTCATTTAAGGGCAGTTATGATTGATGGAGTCTTTAGGGTTAATTTAAGGACAGTTATGGTTGATGGGATTGTTAGGGTTAATTTAGGGGCAGTTATGATCAATGTGGTCTTTAGGATTAAATTAGGGGCAGTTATGGTTGATGTGGTCTTTAAGGTTTATTTAGGGAAAGCTATGGTTAATTTAGGGGCAGTTATGGTTAATGGGGTCTTTAGGGTTATTTTAGGGGCATTTATGTTTAATGCTGTCTTTAGGGTTAATTTAGGGGCAGTTATGGTTGATGGGGTCTTTTGGGTTAATTTAAGGGCGTTTATTGTTAATGGGGTCTTTAGGGTTAATTTAGGGACTGTTATAGTTAATGGGCTCTTTAGAGTTAATTTAATGCTGAGGACTGAGAGTTAATTAAATTTATTTAATTAGGTTAACGTACGGTGTAGTTAGAGGTAAAGGTGGGGGGACTAAGGGGAGACTAAATCCTGGGGGCAGTGAAGAATAATGCTGTATTTATTTATAAAAGTATTGTGTCAGTGTGCTGTGAACGAGTCTATGAGGGCACTATGGCATATCTGGGGGTATAAGGCATATTTGGTGGGGAATATAAGGCATATTTGGGGAGGACGGAGTGGCATATCGGGGGGTATAACGCATATAGGGTATATAAGGCATATCTGGGGAGAGCAGAGTGGCATATCTGGGAGGCATGTGGCATATCTGGGGGTATGTGCAATATCTTGGAGGCAGTGTGGCAAGCCTGGGCTCAAATGTGCATAACTGGGGGGGCAGGTTGGGTAATAAAAACAAGAAATGCATTTTTATCAAAGTTTTTTTTATTCTCCTGTTTGTTTTTAACATCATGTTTCTTTATTAAATTATTTTTGTCACAATCGGCTTGCTAGTACCCCTTCAGTGCGGCGGTCTTCTGGAGATCCTGTTAACCCCTCCGATGCGGGTGGTCGGGAGTCCGACCACCGGCATCGGGGACGGAGGTCCGGAGCTGGGAGTCTTGTTTCTGCCGGGCATCGTATTGCCCGACGAAGCAGTGACTCCCAGCATCTGGTACTAACCCGTGCTCGGTCTTCTGCCTTTTTTCCTGCCTGTCCTGTAGGGGGAACGGCCAGTCTGCCTCAAAGGCGGGGTTCTGGGAGATCCTCCACTGCTATTGGCTCACGGGCTGGGAGGCAGAGCTTGTAATTTTGGCGCCGGTTTTAAATACCCCGGATATGCTTTGTCCGGTACCCTGTTGTGGTCTTTGTTGCAGTTTTGATTCCTGACGTTTGTACGTATGATATCTCTGGATTTTTGACCTTTTGCTTGCCTGACCATCCTTTGCCTGCCGACTTTGTACCGTACCCACTCCGTTGCTGACCCGGCTTGTTGGACTACCCGCTCCGTTGCTGACCCGGCTTGTTGGACTACGCGCTCCGTTGCTGACCCGGCTTGTTGGACTACCCGCTCCGTTGCTGACCCGGCTTGTTGGACTACCCGCTCCGTTGCTGACCTGGCTTCTCTGATTATCTCGTCCGTTCCTATCTTGTGTTGCTGTTTTGGGTCCTTCTTCCGTATCAGCTGTTCATACCCTTGCACCCAACTCATTCCCATATTATCCGCTTACACCTAGCCTCCTCACTGTTGGGATCTTCTAAGTCCCAGCTCCCTGTCAGTAAGGGTTTCCTTTGGTGATTGGGTTCTGGGCAGAATAACTCCTGCGGTGTGCGTTATCGTGTTAGTGGTTGTGACATTACAACAGGGTCATGGATCCCTCCGAGTTGGGCAAGGTTTTGTCTGCGCATGAACAACTTTTGGAGTCTCATGAATCCCGGTTCAAGTGTATGCAAGAATCCCTGGATCAGATGGCTCATGCTATGCAAGTATTAGTTCGTCGCTCGGATCCAGCTACCGACGGTTCAGTTTCCACGCCTACCTCTTCTGCCTCGGCCGAGGCTTCCCGTACTGCTTCTGCATCTGGAGTCGCTCCTGCACCGGTTAAATTGCCGGCCCCCAACAGATATTCGGGAGATCCTGATGCTTGCCGGGGCTTTTTGAACCAGTGTCTCACTCAATTTGAACTAACCCCCCACATGTTCACTTCGGAAAAGGCGAAAGTTGGCTTTTTGATTTCCCTGTTGACTGGAAAAGCCTTAGCCTGGGCTTCTCCTCTATGGGAAAGAGACTCGCATCTGATATATAATTGCAGTTCTTTTATGTCAGCCTTCCGTAAGACCTTCGATGTACCGGGCAAAGCTTCTACAGCCTCTCTTTCGCTCCTCCATGTTTCTCAAGGACTCCGTTCAGTAGCAGAGTACGCCATTGAATTTAAAACCATTGCGGCTGAGGTTAACTGGTCTGATGAGGCCTTAGTTGCTGCCTTCTATGGTGGTCTGAAAGATGAACTGTCTACCAGAGACCAACCTAGTGACCTTGAAGACTTTGTGTCCTTAGCCATTAAATTGGACAACAGGATCGGGGAACGACAATCTCAGAAAGCCAAAAGAGTTGAACGTGTCTACTATCGCTCTCCACCTGTCCATTCCCCCTCAAGCCCTAATACTGTGAGTTCATCTATAGAAGAGCCGATGCAACTGGGAGCCACTAAACTGGCGGCTGCTGAAAAATTCCGCCGCAGAACTGAAGGACTTTGTACTGCGGATTAAAGGGTCACTTTGTTCGTAACTGTCCTAAGAGACCGGAAAACTTCCGCACCCAGTTCAAGTAGAGGAGCCTTGTCTGGGTGAGGTTTGTTCAGCTCCTTCAAAAGACTGTTTGCTGGTTCCTGTTTCCTTGGAATGGAATAAAAAGAAAATTTCTACCTCGGCCATGATTGATTCAGGGGCTGCCGGCTTCTTCATTGATCAAAACTTTGTTCGTCTACACCAGATTCCGCTTCTACAAGTATCCCCTCCTCATCGTTCCTACGACTGTCCCATTGAGCTTCTTCCTGGCACCATTCCTCCTAGGGGACGTACTTAGCCTTTATCTCTACCGGAGTCTCGTGCATTGGAGGACTACATTAAAGAGAACCTAATGAAAGGTTTTATTAGGAAATCTACCTCTCCAGCAGGGGCGGGTTTTTTCTTCGTAACCAAAAAGGATGGTGGTTTAAGACCATATATTGACTATCGCGGACTGAATCAAATCACAATAAAGAATAAGTATCCGTTACCCCTCATTCCTGAACTGTTCGACAGACTTCGAGGTTCTATTGTCTTTACTAAATTAGATTTTAGAGGAACCTATAATCTCATTCGCATACGTGAGGGAGACGAATGGAAGACTGCGTTTAACACCCGCATGGGGCATTATGAATACACTGTAATGCCGTTCGGGCTTTGTAACGCGCCTGCTGTCTTTCAAGAATTTATTAACGATATTTTCAGAGACATCTCCTTGCAATTCGTCATAGTCTATTTAGACGACATATTAATCCACTCTTCCGATTTGTCCTCACATCGTAGACATGTCCGCATTGTACTCCAACGCCTTCGTCAAAATCGTCCGTATGCTAAATTGGAAAAATGTGTATTCGAAGTTCCTAAAGTGTCGTTTTTGGGTTACGTTATATCAGCCTCTGGTTTCGAGATGGACCCACAGAAACTATCTGCGATCTCTGACAGGCCTCAACCTCAGGCTCTTAAGCCCCTCCAGAGATTTTTGGGGTTCGCCAACTACTACAGAAAATTCATTCATAATTTTTCTAAGATTGTTGCACCCCTTACTTGTATGACCAAGAAGGGAGCTGATTGTCGCAATTGGTCAGAAGAAGCAGTTAGTGCATTTTCTCAGTTAAAACTTGCTTTTGCCGCTGCTCCCGTGTTAAGACATCCTGATGTTTCTAAGCCATTTGTGATTTAAGTAGACGCCTCTGAAATAGGGGTGGGAGCAGTATTGTCCCAAAGAAGGGAATTTCGCGATAAACTTCATCCCTGTGCTTTTTTTTCCCACGAAACTCTCTCTGGCAGAATCGAATTATGACGTAGGGAATCGTGAGCTTTTGGGTATCATTATGGCCCTTCAAGAGTGGAGACATCTCCTCGAGGGGGCCAGGAATCCTATTACTGTATTAACAGATCACAAAAATTTAGAATATTTAAGCAGGGCCAAACGTCTCAATCCTCGTCAAGCTAGATGGTCGCTTTTTCTCTCTAGGTTTCAGTTTGTTATTTCTTATCGTCCTGGTTCTAAGAATATCAAAGCTGACGCTATGTCTAGACAATTTGATACTGTCACTAACACTGTCACCCCTCCTGAACCCATTTTGGCTCCTTCTCAAATCATTGCTTCTGTTTCTACTCATGTGACATCTACACTACTTACCCGTCTTCTTAAAATACAATCTAGGGTCCCAGTTCACAGCAAGTGGCCTGTTTACACCTTATTCGTGCCCGAGGCTTATAGGGAAGAGGTGTTACGTTGGGCCTGTGGTGACATAAGTATTGTTGTCAATGTTTTAGGCAGTTGAACTCTTCCTGTATTACATGTCTTTTGATATGTTAACGAGGGCACACCTACAGTGATTCAATATGCCTGTGGAATGAAAAATCTTAGTTCAGTTTCTCTCTGCCCACCATCCTGCATGGATGGGGTAATCGGTGGTGTGCTGGGTTATGTTGGACCTTTAGGTTGCAGGTTAGTCTTGGAAAGTGTTGCATTGTATGTTGGGCTGTCACTCATTTATTGTATGTTACTGTGTTTCTGTCTCTTATTAAATATCTGTTAAATGTAGACGAACCTTTGTGTTATATTTTTATATTTGGTTTAAACACCACAGGGCCCATGCGTCCTTATCTTCGGTCATCCTTGTGCTCGGCGTACCAAGGAGATTATTCGGAGGAAATTTTGGTGGCCCACTGTAGATAAAGATGGTAAGCAATTTGCCGCCGCTTGTATTCCTTGTGCTACGGCCAAGGGTTCTCATTCTAGGCCTATGGGTCTCTTGCTTCCTTTAGCTGTTCAGTCGCGTCCATGGTCTCACTTGGCGATAGATTTTAGTGTAGAGTTACCTCCGTCCGCAGGCAATACCGTCATTTTCGTTGTCGTTGATCGTTTCTCCAAAATGGCTCATTTTGTGCCGCTCGCTAAGCTACCTTCTGCCCCTGACCTGGTACCTATTTTTGTCAGGGAGATGGTTCGTCTTCATGGGCTTCCTCAGCAAATTGTATCTGATAGGGGGGTTCAATTTACAGCCTTGTTTTGGAGGACCTTTTGTAAATCCCTAAATATAAATTTGGCCTTTTCCTCTGCATACCACCCTCAATCCAATGGTATTTCTGAGAGAACCAATCAGTCTCTTGAGCAATTTCTTAGACTATTTGTAGGGGATCATCAGGATGATTGGTCCCAACTTTTACCCTGGGCTGAGTTTGCCAGGAACAATTCTGTTCATGAAGCCTCCAAAGTTTCTCCGTTCTTTTGTACTTACGGTTTTCACCCTGAAGTATTGCCTGATTCTTTTGCTACTTCTCCCGTCCCTGCTATTGACCATTATGTCAAGCAATTGCCCTCCTTGTTGAAATCTCTACATTTGGCCCTGTCTAAAGCCGCCGATACTTATAGACTCCAGGCTAATCGTCATCGTCGTCTAGCTCCTTCGTATTCGGTGGGCGATAGAGTTTGGTTATCAACCAAGAATTTCAAGCTCAAAGTGCCTTCTATGAAGTTGGCTCCTAGATACATTGGTCCGTTTCGTATCGTTCGCAAGATAAATCCAGTTACTTACCAATTATTTCTCCCCCCGTCTCTTAGGGTTCCTCGTACGTTTCATGTTTCTCTCCTCAAACCTCTTGTCTGTAATAAGTTAGCTAAATATACCCCTCGTCCTCGTGCTATATTGGTGGACTCTCAAGAAGAATATGAGGTCCAATCTATTCTCGATGCTAAAAGAATTCGTAACTCTATTCATTTCCTGGTCCATTGGAAAGGTTATGGTCCGGAGGAGAGGTCCTGGGTTTCTCATAGGGATCTTCATGCTCCTGCCTTGCTTCGTAATTCTATTCCAAATTCCCTAATAAACCCAGGATTATTCGGCCTGTGGCCGGCCCTCGAGAGGGGGGTAATGTCACAATCACCCCTTCGTTGCCGCACGCACGCGAGCAGAAGTCTGCTCGCGCGCGGCGGCGGCGGCTTGCTAGTACCCCTTCAGTGCCGCACGCGCGCATGCAGAAAACTGCTCGCGCGCAGCGGTCTTCTGGAGATCCCGTTAACCCCTCCGATGCGGGTGGTCAGGAGTCCGACCACCAGCATCGGGGATGGAGGTCCGGAGCTGGGAGTCTTTTTTCTGCCGGGCATCGTATTGCCCGACGAAGCAGTGACTCCCAGCATCTGGTACTTACCCGTGCTCGGTCTTCTGCCTTTTTTCCTGCCTGTCCTGTAGGGGGAACGGCCAGTCTGCCTCAAAGGCGGGGTTCTGGGAGATCCTCCACTGCTATTGGCTCACGGGCTGGGAGGCAGAGCTTGTAATTTTGGCGCCGGTTTTAAATACCCTGGATATGCTTTGTCTGGTACCCTGTTGTGGTCTTTGTTGCAGTTTTGATTCCTGACGTTTGTACTTTTGATATCTCTGAATTTTTGACCTTTTGCTTGCCTGACCATCCTTTGCCTGCCGATTTTGTACCGTACCCGCTCCGTTGCTGACCCGGCTTGTTGGACTACCCGCTCCGTTGCTGACCCGGCTTGTTGGACTACCCTCTCCGTTGCTGACCCGGCTTGTTGGACTACACGCTCCGTTGCTGACCCGGCTTCTCTGATTATCTCGTCCGTTCCTATCTTGTGTTGCTGTTTTGGGTCCTTCTTCCGTATCAGCTGCACCCTTGCACCCAACTCATTCCCATATTATCCGCTTACACCTAGCCTCCTCACTGTTGGGATCTTCTAAGTCCCAGCTCCCTGTCACTAAGGGTTTCCTTTGGTGATTGGGTTCCGGGCAGAATAACTCCTGCGGTGTGCGCTATCGTGTTAGTGGTCGTGACAATTTTAAATAAGTGAAGAATTTAATTTTTTTATCCGATTAATCGATCAATCGAAAAAATAATCAGCCAACTTATCGATTATGAAATGAGCGTTAGTTGCAGCCCTAATTGTTTCATGTGTTCTTTTTTCATATTTAGAAATGATGAAATAGAGCTGATTTGATGAATAAAGGATGTATCTACTTATAATCCTTGCTATTATATTGCGGAATATAGTTTTAAAACTAGCACTTTAAAAAATGACCTTTATTTCAGAATTACAAGGTTTATAAACATTTTAGATACAGTCAAAATATTAAAATATTTCATTAAATCATATACATGGAAAAACCTTTAGTATTAGGTACAAGAGTACAATATACAAATAATACAAATTACATTCAGAAAATTTGCAGAGATTAGTAAGCAGAAAGACGACAATAAATATTGTTATATTTAAAGATATTCAGTTAGGTGAAGAGATGCCTTTCAAAATCTTTGTTCGGTCTTAAAGGGGCCAATATTTTAATTTCATAACGCCGTAACATCTCCTTTTTCCAAAGCTTTTTCATGTGGTCGCCACCCCTCCAGTTCTTTTGGCCCTCATAAATTTGAAGGAAGTAAATATATTTTGGATCTTATTGATGTTTTTCTAAAACAATATGTGTGTTTCATGCACCCTCCCCTAATGTTGCCAATATGTTTGCCTATTCTCACTTTAAGTTCCCGCGTGGTTCTTCCCGCGTATTGTGGGCGTGTGGGAAGATAGATTACATTAAGAGCTCCTTGATAGGGTAACATTTCTTTGTTTGAGAAGAACTCAACTTGGTCAGTTTATGTTTTTGTCGAGTGGTAGATTTGCATGTCACACAATTTTCACACCAGCAGAACTCTTTGCTGAGTCCAAAAAGTCTTTTTGACTATGATTGGTGTTCAGTTTGTTCCATAGGGACAATACAATTGACAGCGTACAAACTTTAACTTGCACTTATGACAACAATACAAATGATGATAAAACTGAGAAATTATGTGAAACTAATAAACTGCGAGGAACAGGACATTTGTTTTGGGAACTGGCCTTGTTTAATAACTGATGTCATAGCTCAACAGTGAAAGATTCGCTCCAGGTCACATTTGGAGAGACCTAACATCACGTTAGTAATTCCTGCTTGCGCTGAGGAATCTGCACTAAGTTCTCGCATTACATCGGTGTGACGGGTTGCGACCATTACTTCCTCGCGCGTCCAGAGTTCTCGTTGGCAAACTTGGTGACTTCGTTGTTGGACCGAGAGCCTTTTTTTCAAGTCGATTCCACCAATACAAAGACACCCCCACACAAGCCACAGACGAATCTTACTGTGTCTAGAGACTTTGAATGACGACCAATTCTGAAAAGAAAGACATAAGGTTAATAAGTTATTTATTAAGTAAATAGAAGAGCGACTTTAGTGCGTCTCAAGATAATTCTGGGCAACGTCCCTGCAATGGCTTCCCTTCTCACCAAAAGATGTGTGGTTTTTTTAAAATATATTTTAAAATAAAATGGGTCGTTACTAACGTTTTCTCCACTTGTACGTAAACGATTTCCTACTTTAAAACGTTTCAACAAAACTAAAGGTGAATATTTTGCACTATATCATAGATTTGCTGGAAAAATGTCAAAACTTAAATTGAAGAACAGCTTTCAATGCTTCTTGATTATTTTTCTGAGTAGAATAAAAGATCGAATATAACTCACTTGTTCCCGCAGCGGTTGCACACGTATGTGTACCTATAATGGATCACAAACGAGTGAGATAAAGTGATCGGCGGCATTTCTCGGTGAATATTCATGGCTATTCTTCCATAAGCTGCCCATAAACTCCCATGGTCAGCAATGCCATGGAAAAACCATGTAGCCGCATGGCACATTTCGTGAATAAGAGTGGTACAAACACGATCTGAGGAAGATAATAAGAGTTGTGTGATCACTAAGTACATACATATGGGGTAACACAATGACATCCTTTGCATTTTCTTATTTCTGAAACAAATGAGATGGGGTCATAACACACAAGGGTCCACATCTCAAATGCCCCTGAGCACAAACAGTAATCATTACTCTGTGTATTTCAGGCTAGCCCCAGAACTATCTCATATTGTGGACAGACACATTTATCTATATTCATATCTATATATATATATCTTGATATCATTATCTCTATCTATTGTTACATATCTCTAATACTTTGATTATATTTCATTTTGTTACTGTTTGGATTGTGTTTCCATGGCAGAAATAGCAACATACCTGCAGAATCACAGACTTTGTTAGCCAGCTCAATATAGGCGTACCGCTGGCTCGTAGGATTTTTAGTCTCCCAATATGTACACCTACCAGCACTTGTCCGCAACCGATTATTCCATGTTATTTTCATGGTTGGAGGGAGCTGAAACAAAATGTCAAAAGTTTTTTTTATTAAACCAGAGAACTTCATGCAGCTTTCAACAAGTGTTTTTACATTAAAGACATCGGACGGTGTTTGACATATTAGACATTGATCACTGGGCCGTCTGTATACATGCCCATCCATAAAGGTTTCTCTATACACATCATAGACAGTAAATAGACTTATATCCTGCAGATCACACACTAATAACCAACTGTCACCAGCAACCAAATAACCAGCCATGCATAACACCTAACATTTTCAAAAAGAATCATACCCTATTGCTAAAAACGGTCCGGTTAAACAGCTCGTACAGCCGGGTTACCAGCTCATCCTTCTTCTCCTGGAAATTCCTCACATAAACTGAATCAGGAGAACACAGTTCATTGAGGAAACAGCCTGATATCCCGCACCGACGGTTTCTGAAAAAGAAAAAGGCAGTTTTAATGTCGGGATCATTTAAAATTCTGCTGTTGGGGGCGAGTCTAATAAGCAGAGCAGCCTCTTAATGTCCCCTCCTAAAGGACAGCTGAAACGTTGGAGTAAATACGTTTAAGAACACGGAGGATACTCTCTAACATATCTGTTCACCTCTTCTCTATGAGGTGAACCATTATAAGTCACCCACTTTATTAATACTAAGACATTTAAACACATTCATTATAACATTTTAAGCTGCTCATTACTAAGTTGTAATGTTCTTCAAAGTACTGTTATTCTCTTTATAATAAATAGTCGTTTTAGAAGAATAAATGAAAGTGATACTTACACATCGTAAGGTGGTAGCCCTCCACCATATTCTGAATGATCATGGGCACTAGAAGTGGATCTTGATGTTCTCGACCCAAAGTCCCAAACCTTTAATACCAGTATAAAAAGAACAGCATGCAACACAACCACATAAGTGAATGGAGTGAACAGCAAATCCATGAAGAGTTCAAACATCGCGCTAAACGACATTGTCAGCTCCGAGTATAACACAATACTGAGGTTAGAATGTCAAGCCTGGTTCTATGTAAGGACCACACTGCTATGACCTAACAATCACTTGATGATGTCACAATTAAGAAAGTAAACAACTCAAGTTAACCACGCCCATTTCTACAGGTTTATTTTAAACCTGTAATGGGCGTGGTTAACTTGAGTTGTTTACTTTCTTAATTGTGACATCATCAAGTGATTGTTAAAGCATATTTTATCAAATCCCTGCCTAATAATAATCTATACAAAAAAATAAACCTTGGAAAAGTCAAATCAGGCTCAATTTTTTAAAAACAAAAATGTCAGGATCAAACTCTACTTAATGGGAAAAAAGTCAACTGTGCTAGAAAAATTTAATTGAAACAATTAGGAATACATACTACAGGAGGAAAATATTAATGATTTGCTTTACTGTTCTTAGTATTTCTTGTATGGCACATGCCACCATGGGAAAGAAATATTTATAGGTAGTGTTTCCCATTAAGATTTTATCTCCTTCACTGAACAGAGCAATTAATGACAAGGAAATACCTATTCACAATTTCCCTGGTGATTTTTTTTACACAAAACAATATGGTGGGTGTCTGGATTATAACTCAAACCTCTTTGAGCTGTTGTTCTATGATTCAGAATGTGAAGTTGTTGGAATTTGTGAGTCTTGTAGGTATTTGTAACAAAGTTCCATATAAAGAACACATTGTAGTCTGGATACATAACATTAGTGTTAGTGTAGTCGAAGCATTTTGCACTATATAGGAGTCATTTGGCCTATTTAATTTGCCCAATTTCCTTTGGGAAAGATTTAACTCTTACCTTGGCTTGATTTGGGATAGCCATATGCCTATTCAATACACGTTTAAATTCTGTAACCTCTCTTACTGTATTTAACTCTACCACTTCTTCTGGGAGAAACTGCCACTTTAGGGTTATTTTAGGGGCAGTTATGGTTGATGGGGTATTAAGGGTTAATTTATGGGCAGTTATGGTTAATGGGGTGTTTAGGGTTAATTTAGGGGCAGTTATGGTTAATGGGGTAATTAGGGTTAATTTAAGGGCAGTTATGTTACTGGGGTCAATAGGGTTAATTTAAGGGCAGTTATGGTTTATGGGTTTGTTAGGGTTAATTTAGGGGCAGTTATGGTTGATGGGGTCTTTAGGGTTAATTTAGGCGCAGTTATGGTTGATGGGGTCTTAAAGGTTTATTTAGGGGCAGCTATGGTTAATGAGGTAATTAGGGTTAATTTAAGGGCAGTTATGGTTAATGGGGTCATTATGGTTAATTTAAGGGCAGTTATGGTTTATGGGTTTGTTAGGGTTAATTTAGGGGCAGTTATGGTTGATCGGGTCTTTGGGGTTAATTTAGGGGCAGTTATGGTAAATGGGGTCATTAGGGTTAATTTAAGGGCAGTTATGGTTAATGGGTTTGTTAGGGTTAATTTAGGGGCAGTTATGGTTTATGGGTTTGTTAGGGTTAATTTAGGGGCAGTTATGGTTGATGGGGTGTTTAGGGTTAATTTAGGGGCAGTTATGGTTAATGGGATGTTTAGGGCTAATTCAGGGGCAGTTATGGTTAATAGGATGTTTAGAGTTAATTTAGGGGCAGTTATGGTTAATGGGGTGTTTAGGGCTATTTTAGGGGCAATTATGGTTAATGTGATGTTTAGGGTTAATTTAGGGGCAGTTATGCTTAATGGGATGTTTTGGGTTAATTTAGGGGCAGTTATGGTTAATGGGGTGTTTAGGGTTAATTCAGGGGCAGTTATGGTTAATGGGGTGTTTAAGGCTAATTCAGGGGCAGTTATGGTTAATGGGGTGTTTAGGGCTAATTCAGGGGCAGTTATGGTTAATGCGATGTTTAGGGTTAATTTAAGGGCAGTTATGGTTAATGGGGTGTTTATGGTTATTTTAGGGGCAGTTATGGTTGATGGGGTATTAAGGGTTCATCTAAGGGCAGTTATGGTTGATGGGGTATAAAGGGTTCATTTAAGGGCAGTTGTGGTAAATTGGGTCTTCAGGGTTAATTTAGGGGCAGTTATGGTGAATGGGGTCTTTAGGGTTAATTTAAGGTTTATGGGTTGGATAGGGTTAATTTAGGGGCAGTTATGGTTGATGGGATATTTAGGGTTCTTTTAAGGGCAGTTATGATTGATGGAGTCTTTAGGGTTAATTTAAGGACAGTTATGGTTGATGGGATATTTAGGGTTAATTTAGGGGCAGTTATGATCAATGTGGTCTTTAGGATTAAATTAGGGGCAGTTATGGTTGATGTGGTCTTTAAGGTTTATTTAGGGAAAGCTATGGTTGATGGGGTGTTTAGGGTTAATTTAGGGGCAGTTATGGTTAATGGGGTCTTTAGGGTTATTTTAGGGGCATTTATGTTTAATGCTGTCTTTAGGGTTAATTTAGGGGCAGTTATGGTTGATGGGATCTTTTGGGTTAATTTAAGGGCGTTTATGGTTAATGGGGTCTTTAGGGTTAATTTAGGGACTGTTATAGTTAATGGGCTCTTTAGAGTTAATTTAATGCTGAGGACTGAGAGTTAATTAAATTTATTTAATTAGGTTAACGTACGGTGTAGTTAAAGGTAAAGGTGGGGGGACTAAGGGGAGACTAAATCCTGGGGGCAGGGAAGAATAATGCTGTATTTATTTATAAAAGTATTGTGTCAGTGTGCTGTGAACGAGTCTATGAGGGCACTATGGCATATCTGGGGGGTATAAGGCATATTTGGTGGGGAATATAAGGCATATTTGGGGAGGACGGAGTGGCATATCGGGGGGGTATAACGCATATAGGGTATATAAGGCATATCTGGGGAGAGCAGAGTGGCATATCTGGGAGGCATGTGGCATATCTGGGGGTATGTGCAATATCTGGGAGGCAGTGTGGCAAGCCTGGGCTCAAATGTGCATAACTGGGGGGGGCAGGTTGGGTAATAAAAACAAGAAATGCATTTTTATCAAAGTTTTTTTTATTCTCCTGTTTGTTTTTAACATCCTGTTTTTTTATTAAATTATTTTTGTCACAATCACCTCTTCGTCACCCCTTCGTTGCCGCATGCTAGTACCCCTTCAGTGCCGCACGCGCGCATGCAGAAAACTGCTTGCGCGCGGCAGTCTTCTGGAGATCCTGTTAACCCCTCCGATGCGGGTGGTCGGGAGTCCGACCACCAGCATCGGGGACGGAGGTCCGGAGCTGGGAGTCTTGTTTCTGCCGGGCATCGTATTGCCCGACGAAGCAGTGACTCCCAGCATCTGGTACTTACCCGTGCTCGGTCTTCTGCCTTTTTTCCTGCCTGTCCTGTAGGGGGAACGGCCAGTCTGCCTCAAAGGCGGGGTTCTGGGAGATCCTCCACTGCTATTGGCTCACGGGCTGGGAGGCAGAGCTTGTAATTTTGGCGCCGGTTTAAAATACCCCGGATATGCTTTGTCCGGTACCCTGTTGTGGTCTTTGTTGCAGTTTTGATTCCTGACGTTTGTACGTATGATATCTCTGGATTTTTGACCTTTTGCTTGCCTGACCATCCTTTGCCTGCCGACTTTGTACCGTACCCGCTCCGTTGCTGACCCGGCTTGTTGGACTACCCGCTCCGTTGCTGACCCGGCTTGTTGGACTACGCGCTCCGTTGCTGACCCGGCTTGTTGGACTACCCGCTCCGTTGCTGACCCGGCTTGTTGGACTACCCGCTCCGTTGCTGACCTGGCTTCTCTGATTATCTCGTCCGTTCCTATCTTGTGTTGCTGTTTTGGGTCCTTCTTCCGTATCAGCTGTTCATACCCTTGCACCCAACTCATTCCCATATTATCCGCTTACACCTAGCCTCCTCACTGTTGGGATCATCTAAGTCCCAGCTCCCTGTCACTAAGGGTTTCCTTTGGTGATTGGGTTCTGGGCAGAATAACTCCTGCGGTGTGCGCTATCGTGTTAGTGGTTGTGACATTACAACAGGGTCATGGATCCCTCCGAGTTGGGCAAGGTTTTGTCTGCGCATGAACAACTTTTGGAGTCTCATGAATCCCGGTTCAAGTGTATGCAAGAATCCCTGGATCAGATGGCTCATGCTATGCAAGTATTAGTTCGTCGCTCGGATCCAGCTACCGACGGTTCAGTTTCCACGCCTACCTCTTCTGCCTCGGCCGAGGCTTCCCGTACTGCTTCTGCATCTGGAGTCGCTCCTGCACCGGTTAAATTGCCGGCCCCCAACAGATATTCGGGAGATCCTGATGCTTGCCGGGGCTTTTTGAACCAGTGTCTCACTCAATTTGAACTAACCCCCCACATGTTCACTTCGGAAAAGGCGAAAGTTGGCTTTTTGATTTCCCTGTTGACTGGAAAAGCCTTAGCCTGGGCTTCTCCTCTATGGGAAAGAGACTCGCATCTGATATATAATTGCAGTTCTTTTATGTCAGCCTTCCGTAAGACCTTCGATGTACCGGGCAAAGCTTCTACAGCCTCTCTTTCGCTTCTCCATGTTTCTCAAGGACTCCGTTCAGTAGCAGAGTACGCCATTGAATTTAAAACCATTGCGGCTGAGGTTAACTGGTCTGATGAGGCCTTAGTTGCTGCCTTCTATGGTGGTCTGAAAGATGAACTGTCTACCAGAGACCAACCTAGTGACCTTGAAGACTTTGTGTCCTTAGCCATTAAATTGGACAACAGGATCGGGGAACGACAATCTCAGAAAGCCAAAAGAGTTGAACGTGTCTACTATCGCTCTCCACCTGTCCATTCCCCCTCAAGCCCTAATACTGTGAGTTCATCTATAGAAGAGCCGATGCAACTGGGAGCCACTAAACCGGCGGCTGCTGAAAAATTCCGCCGCAGAACTGAAGGACTTTGTTTGTACTGCGGATTAAAGGGTCACTTTGTTCGTAACTGTCCTAAGAGACCGGAAAACTTCCGCACCCAGTTCAAGTAGAGGAGCCTTGTCTGGGTGAGGTTTGTTCAGCTCCTTCAAAAGACTGTTTGCTGGTTCCTGTTTCCTTGGAATGGAATAAAAAGAAAATTTCTACCTCGGCCATGATTGATTCAGGGGCTGCCGGCTTCTTCATTGATCAAAACTTTGTTCGTCTACACCAGATTCCGCTTCTACAAGTATCCCCTCCTCATCGTTCCTACGACTGTCCCATTGAGCTTCTTCCTGGCACCATTCCTCCTAGGGGACGTACTTACCCTTTATCTCTACCGGAGTCTCGTGCATTGGAGGACTACATTAAAGAGAACCTAATGAAAGGTTTTATTAGGAAATCTACCTCTCCAGCAGGGGCGGGTTTTTTCTTCGTAACCAAAAAGGATGGTGGTTTAAGACCATATATTGACTATCGCGGACTGAATCAAATCACAATAAAGAATAAGTATCCGTTACCCCTCATTCCTGAACTGTTCGACAGACTTCGAGGTTCTATTGTCTTTACTAAATTAGATCTTAGAGGAACCTATAATCTCATTCGCATACGTGAGGGAGACGAATGGAAGACTGCGTTTAACACCCGCATGGGGCATTATGAATACACTGTAATGCCGTTCGGGCTTTGTAACGCGCCTGCTGTCTTTCAAGAATTTATTAACGATATTTTCAGAGACATCTCCTTGCAATTCGTCATAGTCTATTTAGACGACATATTAATCCACTCTTCCGATTTGTCCTCACATCGTAGACATGTCCGCATTGTACTCCAACGCCTTCGTCAAAATCGTCCATATGCTAAATTGGAAAAATGTGTATTCGAAGTTCCTAAAGTGTCGTTTTTGGGTTACGTTATATCAGCCTCTGGTTTCGAGATGGACCCACAGAAACTATCTGCGATCTCTGACAGGCCTCAACCTCAGGCTCTTAAGCCCCTCCAGAGATTTTTGGGGTTCGCCAACTACTACAGAAAATTCATTCATAATTTTTCTAAGATTGTTGCACCCCTTACTTGTATGACCAAGAAGGGAGCTGATTGTCGCAATTGGTCAGAAGAAGCAGTTAGTGCATTTTCTCAGTTAAAACTTGCTTTTGCCGCTGCTCCCGTGTTAAGACATCCTGATGTTTCTAAGCCATTTGTGATTTAAGTAGACGCCTCTGAAATAGGGGTGGGAGCAGTATTGTCCCAAAGAAGGGAATTTCGCGATAAACTTCATCCCTGTGCTTTTTTTTCCCACGAAACTCTCTCTGGCAGAATCGAATTATGACGTAGGGAATCGTGAGCTTTTGGGTATCATTATGGCCCTTCAAGAGTGGAGACATCTCCTCGAGGGGGCCAGGAATCCTATTACTGTATTAACAGATCACAAAAATTTAGAATATTTAAGCAGGGCCAAACGTCTCAATCCTCGTCAAGCTAGATGGTCGCTTTTTCTCTCTAGGTTTCAGTTTGTTATTTCTTATCGTCCTGGTTCTAAGAATATCAAAGCTGACGCTATGTCTAGACAATTTGATACTGTCACTAACACTGTCACCCCTCCTGAACCCATTTTGGCTCCTTCTCAAATCATTGCTTCTGTTTCTACTCATGTGACATCTACACTACTTACCCGTCTTCTTAAAATACAATCTAGGGTCCCAGTTCACAGCAAGTGGCCTGTTTACACCTTATTCGTGCCCGAGGCTTATAGGGAAGAGGTGTTACGTTGGGCCTGTGGTGACATAAGTATTGTTGTCAATGTTTTAGGCAGTTGAACTCTTCCTGTATTACATGTCTTTTGATATGTTAACGAGGGCACACCTACAGTGATTCAATATGCCTGTGGAATGAAAAATCTTAGTTCAGTTTCTCTCTGCCCACCATCCTGCATGGATGGGGTAATCGGTGGTGTGCTGGGTTATGTTGGACCTTTAGGTTGCAGGTTAGTCTTGGAAAGTGTTGCATTGTATGTTGGGCTGTCACTCATTTATTGTATGTTACTGTGTTTCTGTCTCTTATTAAATATCTGTTAAATGTAGACGAACCTTTGTGTTATATTTTTATATTTGGTTTAAACACCACAGGGCCCATGCGTCCTTATCTTCGGTCATCCTTGTGCTCGGCGTACCAAGGAGATTATTCGGAGGAAATTTTGGTGGCCCACTGTAGATAAAGATGGTAAGCAATTTGCCGCCGCTTGTATTCCTTGTGCTACGGCCAAGGGTTCTCATTCTAGGCCTATGGGTCTCTTGCTTCCTTTAGCTGTTCCGTCGCGTCCATGGTCTCACTTGGCGATAGATTTTAGTGTAGAGTTACCTCCGTCCGCAGGCAATACCGTCATTTTCGTTGTCGTTGATCGTTTCTCCAAAATGGCTCATTTTGTGCCGCTCGCTAAGCTACCTTCTGCCCCTGACCTGGTACCTATTTTTGTCAGGGAGATGGTTCGTCTTCATGGGCTTCCTCAGCAAATTGTATCTGATAGGGGGGTTCAATTTACAGCCTTGTTTTGGAGGACCTTTTGTAAATCCCTAAATATAAATTTGGCCTTTTCCTCTGCATACCACCCTCAATCCAATGGTATTTCTGAGAGAACCAATCAGTCTCTTGAGCAATTTCTTAGACTATTTGTAGGGGATCATCAGGATGATTGGTCCCAACTTTTACCCTGGGCTGAGTTTGCCAGGAACAATTCTGTTCATGAAGCCTCCAAAGTTTCTCCGTTCTTTTGTACTTACGGTTTTCACCCTGAAGTATTGCCTGATTCTTTTGCTACTTCTCCCGTCCCTGCTATTGACCATTATGTCAAGCAATTGCCCTCCTTGTTGAAATCTCTACATTTGGCCCTGTCTAAAGCCGCCGATACTTATAGACTCCAGGCTAATCGTCATCGTCGTCTAGCTCCTTCGTATTCGGTGGGCGATAGAGTTTGGTTATCAACCAAGAATTTCAAGCTCAAAGTGCCTTCTATGAAGTTGGCTCCTAGATACATTGGTCCGTTTCGTATCGTTCGCAAGATAAATCCAGTTACTTACCAATTATTTCTCCCCCCGTCTCTTAGGGTTCCTCGTACGTTTCATGTTTCTCTCCTCAAACCTCTTGTCTGTAATAAGTTAGCTAAATATACCCCTCGTCCTCGTGCTATATTGGTGGACTCTCAAGAAGAATATGAGGTCCAATCTATTCTCGATGCTAAAAGAATTCGTAACTCTATTCATTTCCTGGTCCATTGGAAAGGTTATGGTCCGGAGGAGAGGTCCTGGGTTTCTCATAGGGATCTTCATGCTCCTGCCTTGCTTCGTAATTCTATTCCAAATTCCCTAATAAACCCAGGATTATTCGGCCTGTGGCCGGCCCTCGAGAGGGGGGTAATGTCACAATCACCCCTTCGTTGCCGCACGCACGCGAGCAGAAGTCTGCTCGCGCGCGGCGGCGGCGGCTTGCTAGTACCCCTTCAGTGCCGCACGCGCGCATGCAGAAAACTGCTCGCGCGCAGCGGTCTTCTGGAGATCCCGTTAACCCCTCCGATGCGGGTGGTCAGGAGTCCGACCACCAGCATCGGGGATGGAGGTCCGGAGCTGGGAGTCTTTTTTCTGCCGGGCATCGTATTGCCCGACGAAGCAGTGACTCCCAGCATCTGGTACTTACCCGTGCTCGGTCTTCTGCCTTTTTTCCTGCCTGTCCTGTAGGGGGAACGGCCAGTCTGCCTCAAAGGCGGGGTTCTGGGAGATCCTCCACTGCTATTGGCTCACGGGCTGGGAGGCAGAGCTTGTAATTTTGGCGCCGGTTTTAAATACCCTGGATATGCTTTGTCTGGTACCCTGTTGTGGTCTTTGTTGCAGTTTTGATTGTACCGTACCCGCTCCGTTGCTGACCCGGCTTGTTGGACTACCCGCTCCGTTGCTGACCCGGCTTGTTGGACTACCCTCTCCGTTGCTGACCCGGCTTGTTGGACTACACGCTCCGTTGCTGACCCGGCTTCTCTGATTATCTCGTCCGTTCCTATCTTGTGTTGCTGTTTTGGGTCCTTCTTCCGTATCAGCTGCACCCTTGCACCCAACTCATTCCCATATTATCCGCTTACACCTAGCCTCCTCACTGTTGGGATCATCTAAGTCCCAGCTCCCTGTCACTAAGGGTTTCCTTTGGTGATTGGGTTCCGGGCAGAATAACTCCTGCGGTGTGCGCTATCGTGTTAGTGGTCGTGACAATTTTAAATAAGTGAAGAATTTAATTTTTTTATCCGATTAATCGATCAATCGAAAAAATAATCAGCCAACTTATCGATTATGAAATGAGCGTTAGTTGCAGCCCTAATTGTTTCATGTGTTCTTTTTTCATATTTAGAAATGATGAAATAGAGCTGATTTGATGAATAAAGGATGTATCTACTTATAATCCTTGCTATTATATTGCGGAATATAGTTTTAAAACTAGCACTTTAAAAAATGACCTTTATTTCAGAATTACAAGGTTTATAAACATTTTAGATACAGTCAAAATATTAAAATATTTCATTAAATCATATACATGGAAAAACCTTTAGTATTAGGTACAAGAGTACAATATACAAATAATACAAATTACATTCAGAAAATTTGCAGAGATTAGTAAGCAGAAAGACGACAATAAATATTGTTATATTTAAAGATATTCAGTTAGGTGAAGAGATGCCTTTCAAAATCTTTGTTCGGTCTTAAAGGGGCCAATATTTTAATTTCATAACGCCGTAACATCTCCTTTTTCCAAAGCTTTTTCATGTGGTCGCCACCCCTCCAGTCCTTTTGGCCCTCATAAATTTGAAGGAAGTAAATATATTTTGGATCTTATTGATGTTTTTCTAAAACAATATGTGTGTTTCATGCACCCTCCCCTAATGTTGCCAATATGTTTGCCTATTCTCACTTTAAGTTCCCGCGTGGTTCTTCCCGCGTATTGTGGGCGTGTGGGAAGATAGATTACATTAAGAGCTCCTTGATAGGGTAACATTTCTTTGTTTGAGAAGAACTCAACTTGGTCAGTTTATGTTTTTGTCGAGTGGTAGATTTGCATGTCACACAATTTTCACACCAGCAGAACTCTTTGCTGAGTCCAAAAAGTCTTTTTGACTATGATTGGTGCTCAGTTTGTTCCATAGGGACAATACAATTGACAGCGTACAAACTTTAACTTGCACTTATGACAACAATACAAATGATGATAAAACTGAGAAATTATGTGAAACTAATAAACTGCGAGGAACAGGACATTTGTTTTGGGAACTGGCCTTGTTTAATAACTGATGTCATAGCTCAACAGTGAAAGATTCGCTCCAGGTCACATTTGGAGAGACCTAACATCACGTTAGTAATTCCTGCTTGCGCTGAGGAATCTGCACTAAGTTCTCGCATTACATCGGTGTGACGGGTTGCGACCATTACTTCCTCGCGCGTCCAGAGTTCTCGTTGGCAAACATGGTGACTTCGTTGTTGGACCGAGAGCCTTTTTTTCAAGTCGATTCCACCAATACAAAGACACCCCCACACAAGCCACAGACGAATCTTACTGTGTCTAGAGACTTTGAATGACGACCAATTCTGAAAAGAAAGACATAAGGTTAATAAGTTATTTATTAAGTAAATAGAAGAGCGACTTTAGTGCGTCTCAAGATAATTCTGGGCAACGTCCCTGCAATGGCTTCCCTTCTCACCAAAAGATGTGTGGTTTTTTTAAAATATATTTTAAAATAAAATGGGTCGTTACTAACGTTTTCTTCAGTTGTACGTAAACGATTTCCTACTTTAAAACGTTTCAACAAAACTAAAGGTGAATATTTTGCACTATATCATAGATTTGCTGGAAAAATGTCAAAACTTAAATTGAAGAACAGCTTTCAATGCTTCTTGATTATTTTTCTGAGTAGAATAAAAGATCGAATATAACTCACTTGTTCCCGCAGCGGTTGCACACGTATGTGTACCTATAATGGATCACAAACGAGTGAGATAAAGTGATCGGCGGCATTTCTCGGTGAATATTCATGGCTATTCTTCCATAAGCTGCCCATAAACTCCCATGGTCAGCAATGCCATGGAAAAACCATGTAGCCGCATGGCACATTTCGTGAATAAGAGTGGTACAAACACGATCTGAGGAAGATAATAAGAGTTGTGTGATCACTAAGTACATACATATGGGGTAACACAATGACATCCTTTGCATTTTATTATTTCTGAAACAAATGAGATGGGGTCATAACACACAAGGGTCCACATCTCAAATGCCCCTGAGCACAAACAGTAATCATTACTCTGTGTATTTCAGGCTAGCCCCAGAACTATCTCATATTGTGGACAGACACATTTATCTATATTCATATCTATATATATATATATCTTGATATCATTATCTCTATCTATTGTTACATATCTCTAATACTTTGATTATATTTCATTTTGTTACTGTTTGGATTGTGTTTCCATGGCAGAAATAGCAACATACCTGCAGAATCACAGACTTTGTTAGCCAGCTCAATATAGGCGTACCGCTGGCTCGTAGGATTTTTAGTCTCCCAATATGTACACCTACCAGCACTTGTCCGCAACCGATTATTCCATGTTATTTTCATGGTTGGAGGGAGCTGAAACAAAATGTCAAAAGTTTTTTTTATTAAACCAGAGAACTTCATGCAGCTTTCAACAAGTGTTTTTACATTAAAGACATCGGACGGTGTTTGACATATTAGACATTGATCACTGGGCCGTCTGTATACATGCCCATCCATAAAGGTTTCTCTATACACATCATAGACAGTAAATAGACTTATATCCTGCAGATCACACACTAATAACCAACTGTCACCAGCAACCAAATAACCAGCCATGCATAACACCAAACATTTTCAAAAAGAATCATACCCTATTGCTAAAAACGGTCCGGTTAAACAGCTCGTACAGCCGGGTTACCAGCTCATCCTTCTTCTCCTGGAAATTCCTCACATAAACTGAATCAGGAGAACACAGTTCATTGAGGAAACAGCCTGATATCCCGCACCGACGGTTTCTGAAAAAGAAAAAGGCAGTTTTAATGTCGGGATCATTTAAAATTCTGCTGTTGGGGGCGAGTCTAATAAGCAGAGCAGCCTCTTAATGTCCCCTCCTAAAGGACAGCTGAAACGTTGGAGTAAATACGTTTAAGAACACGGAGGATACTCTCTAACATATCTGTTCACCTCTTCTCTATGAGGTGAACCATTATAAGTCACCCACTTTATTAATACTAATATATTTAAACAAATTCATTATAACATTTTAAGCTGCTCATTACTAAGTTGTAATGTTCTTCAAAGTACTGTTATTCTCTTTATAATAAATAGTCGATTTAGAAGAATAAATGAAAGTGATACTTACACATCGTAAGGTGGTAGCCCTCCACCATATTCTGAATGATCATGGGCACTAGAAGTGGATCTTGATGTTCTCGACCCAAAGTCCCAAACCTTTAATACCAGTATAAAAAGAACAGCATGCAACACAACCACATAAGTGAATGGAGTGAACAGCAAATCCATGAAGAGTTCAAACATCGCGCTAAACGACATTGTCAGCTCCGAGTATAACACAATACTGAGGTTAGAATGTCAAGGCTGGTTCTATGTAAGGACCACACTGCTATGACCTAACAATCACTTGATAATGTCACAATTAAGAAAGTAAACAACTCAAGTTAACCACGCCCATTTCTACAGGTTTATTTTAAACATCATTAAAGCATATTTTATCAAATCCCTGCCTAATAATAATCTATACAAAAAAATAAACCTTCGAAAAGTCAAATCAGGCTCAATTTTTTAAAAACAAAAATGTCAGGATCAAACTCTACTTAATGGGAAAAAAGTCAACTGTGCTATAAAAATTGAATTGAAACAATTAGGAATACACACTATAGGAGGAAAATATCAATGATTTGCTTTACTGTTCTTAGTATTTCTTGTATGGCACATGCCACCATGGGAAGGAAATATTTATAGGTAGTGTTTGCCATTAAGATTTTATCTCCTTCACTGAACAGAGCAATTAATGACAAGGAAATACCTATTCACAATTTCCCTGGTGATTTTTTTTACACAAAACAATATGGTGGGTGTCTGGATTATAACTCAAACCTCTTTGAGATGTTGTTCTATGATTCAAAATGTGAAGTTGTTGGAATTTGTGAGTCTTGTAGGTATTTGTAACAAAGTTCCATATAAAGAACACATCGTACTCTGGATACATAACATTAGTGTTAGTGTAGTCGAAGCATTTTGCACTATATAGGAGTCATTTGGCCTATTTCATTTGCCCAATTTCCTTTGGGAAAGATTTAACTCTTACCTTGGCTTGATTTTCGATAGCCATATGCCTATTCAATACACGTTTAACTTCTGTAACCTCTCTTACTGTATTTAACTCTACCACTTCTTCTGGGAGAAACTGCCACTTCCCCCTGAACTTTGCTAAATACCTTTATGTATTTAATGTTTCTATTATATGCTCTCTGTCGTCTCTCTCCCAAGTGGTTCATATGGAGATCCCTTAGTGTTTTTATCACATTTATACAACAAAAACATCTGCTATTTTTTTTATAGAAGAGGTTGGTGTTAGTGTATTGAATAAGTAAGATTCACCCTACTTAGATATAAAATATCCTTATTGTTATTTATTTTATGATATAACATAATATGATTATAATATTAAAAAATATATACGGTATTAAAAATGAATTAATTACAGATGAAATTGGTTTTCTATTGAAAATATTTACAGTGTAAATGGCTTCTGATTGAAGGTAACCCAAATGCATTTCATAAAATATTGGTACAGATAATTTTGTCCTTTCTGGAAGTGTATAATAAATTAACTCGATCTATTAATAAATTGATTATATCTACATTGAACTGTTTTTAGTATAGTTCTAATAGCAGGACCTTAATATTATTACTCTAATTATTTTTGCTTTTTATAATGAACCTTTGGACTTACTTAATTGAGTTTTTTGGTTACTATAAAATCTTAAAAATGTTGTTTATCCAACAAGAGTATAGCTGGCATCGACTGAAAATAACAAAAAAAAGAGGGGTCTGTGTATTAAATTTACTTAGTAATTTTAGTCTTAGTAATGGATTCTACAGGTGCGGCAAATGCCTACATTGTGGAAAAACAAATAAAAATGGTATGGAGAAGAAAACAGACTCCTTCTATTCAACTAACACAAGGAAATGATTCCAAGTAACTCATCACCTGCAAAACCAAAAATTTAGTATATCTTCTAATGTGCGCATGAGGTCAACAATATGTAGGTAGGACCAGATGGCCGCTACATAAAAGAATTGAAGACCACATTAGAAATATCAAGAAAAAGTGCATGAAGCACATGGTGTCAGCACATTTTGCTGAAGCACATGAAGGGAGATGCTAGTAAACTCCAATTTCTAGCTATAGAACACATTTTTTTTAAACTGGAGAGGAGGGGATTTTCTGAAACAGATAGGAAAAGCTGAAATGAAATAACTATACTTAAAAAACATTAGGACCTGTAGGTCTTAATAAAGATTTTTACTTATTCATTTGTTTATAATTATGTTTTGTTTAATTATGTTATATATTCATTCATTATAACCATGTGTTTATATACAATACTTTCTGTGTTTCTCTTTTCTTTTCATCCCCTGCTTTTTATTTATCATTATCATTTCATATATTTTCTATACATATGATTTTATTTTTATTGATATTGTATATGATTCTACCTTTATGGATTTTTACATATTCTGTAGTTTTATTAAGATAGTGTAGGTCTATATGCATTTTGTGGGATAAACTATGTATATATATCAAGTCTCATCAAATGACCCTTTTAACTGCATGTTTTAAGCACATGCATTGAAAAGTAAATGGGGAATGAAAAAGAAGAATACACTGATGCACTTTAATTTAAAACACATATGTTTATTAATGTTTGCATAACTTGAATATGGTATATTAATAAATAAAAAGGAACATTTGTATCAAGAGTATGAACAAAAGAGAAAAAAAGACAAAATAATAAATACATGCAGATTATAAAAGGGTAAAGATGATTACGACTAATGCCACATCAAAAAACACTAGACTATAGAATGTATTATGTATACCAGAAGCAGCTAACCTACACATTAAGATATGGATATACTATTTCAAAGTTACTGGAGTAGAAAATCCAAGATGCTAATTAATAAACTGAATATTTGGTTTATGTGATCTTAGAGAAAATATGTACTGTTTTCTTTTGAAATGAACATGTGTAGTTTGTTTACATTGTATATATTTGGGAATTATTGGGAGAGTATACGTTTCTGTATATTCCCTAAAAAAAATTGTGACTCCATAATCTGTATGATTTAAGCTCATTCATGAATAAGACACATAGTGCATTTATAAATCATTTTTACACATTGCTTTTAGTATTAGCTAAAACAATGTTCTCACTATTTGATATTATCACATTAGCACTGCTAGTTATTTTGTATTTTTTATATTTTTTGCTGTAAGCAATCACACTCCTATCATGCCAAGTCAGCCAGTACATGCTGGAATCTAGGTATGCCTGGGCATGATAGGAGTGTGATTGCCATTAGTAATCATATATACTTCATATAGCAATGAGGCTCCTATCATGTACAAGCATCCAATACATGCACATAACCTACAGCCTCCCTGTGCCCTGCCCCCCACTTACACATCCATGCTATCACATGCATATTCATTCATCACAAACATTAATTCCCTCATTCATACACCCTGCCCTACCCTTACCTGAACTGCAGTTCTTCTGGTGCCGCTCGCAGACTTACAGGGGCGCTGTCTCACTCTGCGTTGCTCGCAGTCTGTTTGAACTTCTCTTGACCTGCCCAGGGGCACAGGAACAGAGGTGACACGCATTCACGTGACTCCGCTGGGTTTCTGCGTCCCCTCAACAGAGCAAGAGATGCTTCTGAGCGGATGATTATTTGTGGTGGGTGTTTTTGCCGATAATGCTATTTTCGCCAATACGTTTCGCCCACCGATATATCGGTGCACCCTTACTGTCTTGGTGTGTGTGAGTCTGGGTGTCGGTGTGTCAAAGCCTGTCTGGTGTGTGTGTCTGGGTGTCGGTGTGGCAGAGCCTGTCCTGGTGTGTGTGTCTGAGTGTCGGTGTGGCAGAGCCTGTCCTGGTGTGTGTGTTTGGGTGTCAGGGTGACAGAGCCTGTCCTGGTGTGTGTGGGTGTCAGTGTGGCAGAGCCTCTTCTGGTGTGTGTGTGTTTGGGTGTTGGTGTGGCAGAACCTGTCCTGGTGTGTATTTGGTCATCTGTTTCCAGGCACTTTACTTACCGTAGCAATAAATTGAACTATTTATCCAGAGATAAAACGGCCTCCTGAATTTGTAGTCACTTCAGAGGACAAAAAGGATTAGTGGCACTAAATTGTGGCTATAGGCGTCCCATGTATGATGACTTTTTTAGTGTATTGATTACTCCCAATCCCATCACATAAGATTCTATCTTTTTATTATCTGCAGAGCACTGATGTCATCTTTATCCAGTATACATCGATGCTGAGGAGTTAAGATTATATTTAATTTATTTCCATAAAATGGCCACAAAAATCCTCAGCACCAGGCCCATGATGCTCTTAATCCGGCCCTGCCTCCAGTGTGCGTCAGCCATCTTACATCCAGCTTGTACCCACAGCGTGCTCCAGCCTTGTGCGGTTTAATTTGGCTAAACTTGTTTTAAATGGCTTGTGGACTCACTTTGTTTTACTGTTTAAGTAATTTAGTATTGATAGAATGACATATATATATATATTAAGGTTGCTCAAAAACTGTTTGTCTACTGCTTTTTTTTTTTCATTATCGCCAAATTAACCCTGAATTAACATGCATTATAAAGCTAAAAGGCCATATTTTCTCTCAGTGAAAAATGAGTGCGGCCCGCGCACACATACATTTCTGATGAAGTGGCCCAACACAGAATACACTTGGACACCCCTGGTATATTGGGTTATAGTCACTATGGGAGAGGTCTCACAGATTTAAATGAAATGGTTAACTCTTTGGTCACTCTGTTTAACTCTCTGGTAAATATCTATATCTATGACTACAGATCGTTAAATCAGAATGGAAATCGATAGTGAAGCAAGCTTATGTATCAAAAGACTGTTCAAGGCAGAAAACATTACGCTTCTAACACCTTTCTACATGATGGTTAAGAAGAGTGAAGCTCAAAGTCTTAGTTATCAGCCATATAGGAATAGAGACAACAGAGATGTTTTCAATGCGTATAATATTAGTTATTTGTATGAAGTGCAAACATGTCCATAAAACAATGTACGTTTTCATCAGTGTATTTTCCATTGTGGACATGAGGCACCCCACTGCCATAGATCTTTGGATTGGTATTATTCTTTATTCCTAAAATAACATTTATTTTATTTGTTTCCTATTTGAAAAAGTTATTGTTTTTTGACTTATGGCCATTACTTGACCATCTGTTAGCCCTTGCCTCACCCAGTTATTATGTATACATTCATATAGACAAAGGTCAAATGAGGTCCTATTATCCATTTTAAAGACAATGGTTTTATTTAATGGCCCATCTAAACTTTAGTCGATTGTAACAGTGGTTAGATATGGAAGGTTTTCAGGTCAACTTCAACTTTGTGGTCACGGAGTATAGATTATATCATTGAAACGAGACTTCTTTAAATTCTTGACTGCTTAGACCCATAGCAAACGGCCAAGGAGAGAACAACCCAAAATAGCCCACCCACCAAACCCCATAAATAAAGACACTGGACACCATTGTGTGGGATAGGGCATTTTGGCCACAGCTTTATTAAACCTGAATATAACCGTTCCCCAGGCCAGCGGAACAACCCAGCCTTTACCATGAGAAACAACCTGCCAGCTGCTGAGCGCTCGGCCCAACAGGCAGTTAAACAACCACTGATTAGCCAAGAGTCCCAGCCCTGCGGATGCCATAAGCCGCCCGCAGGACACGCCTCGCCAAACCCGCTAAGGGCAAATTGATCAAAGTTGCCTGAAAAACCGCGCTGGCCAGGGGACCCAGCTGTGACAATTGAAGAGAAGGAACATAGAAGTAAAAAGAACAAATGAATACAAAACAATGATACCATGAATATGAATTCAACCAGACCCAGGGCGAGCGGGCGGGGAACCTCTGGAAGCTCGCTGCAGGCGCAGGAAAAGAGCTAAAAGTCACCTCTTCACCTTCCTTTAAACCCTCTTAGCTGCAACATTGTTACAGCTCCAAACCAATGGAGAAGGATCTTACTGCAGCCATCTGCATGGGCCAGCAGTCATGATCCCTCTTTCCTGTAGGTTCAGGGGGTCCCCTTTATTTATAAACTGAGCAGATAACATAACAAACCCCCCAAACTATAGCTTTATACAAAAAGTCACAATAAAAAAACCTAGAGAATCACGGATGGTGCAAGAAGCATCAAAATCTCGAAGATAAGGAGACAGCTCTCTGTGGGTTCCTGACTGTGATTCTATGACAGACCAGGGTAACATACAGCTTTAAATCCTACATTATCCTTATGATTGTGGAACATTCAACTTACATTTATGACAACAATAAAAATTGTGATAAAATTGCCAAATTGTGTGAAAAGAATAAACTGCAAAGAACAGGACATTTGTTTTGGGAACCGGCCTTGTTTAATAACTGATGTCATAGCTCAACAGTGAAAGATTCGCTCCAGGTCACATTTGGAGAGACCTAACATCACGTTAGTAATTCCTGCTTGCGCTGAGGAATCTGCACTAAGTTCTCGCATTACATCGGTGTGACGGGTTGCGACCATTACTTCCTCGCGCCTCCAGAGTTCTCGTTGGCAAACTTGGCGACTTCATTGTTGGACGGAGAGCCTTCTTTTCAAGTCGATTCCACCAATACGAAGACACCCCCACACAAGCCACAGACGACTCTTACTGTGTCTAGAGACTTTGAATGACGACCAATTCTGAAAAGAAAGACATAAGGTTAATAAGTTATTTATTAAGAAAATAGAAGAGCGACTTTAGTGCGTCTCAAGATAATTCTGGGCAACGTCCCTGCAATGGCTTCCCTTCTCACCAAAAGATGTGTGGTTTTTTTAAAATATATTTTAAAATAAAATGGGTCGTTACTAACGTTTTCTTCAATTGTACGTAAACGATTTCCTACTTTAAAACGTTTCATTTAATCAACAAAACTAAAGGTGAATATTTTGCACTATATCATAGATTTCCTGGGAGAATGTCAAAACTTCAATTCAAAAAGCAGCTTTCAATGCTTCTTAATTATTTTTCTGAGTAGAATAAAAGATTGAATATAACTCACCTGTTCCCGCAGCGGTTGCACACGTATGTGTACCTATAATGGATCACAAACGAGTGAGATAAAGTGATCAGCGGCATTTCTCGGTGAATATTCATGGCTATTCTTCCATAAGCTCCCCATAAACTCCCATGGTCAGCAATGCCATGGAAAAACCATGTAGCCGCATGGCACATTTCGTGAATAAGAAAGGTACAAACACGATCTGAGGAAGATAAAAAGAGTTGTGTGATCACTAAGTAGATACATATGGGGTAACAGAATTACATGTATTTCAGGCTAGCCCCAAAACTATTTCATATTGTTGGATAAACACATTTATCTATAGATATATATATATATTGATATCTTTATCTCTATCTATTGTTACATATCTCTAATATTTTGATTATATTACATTTTATTAATGTTTGGATATTGTTTCATTGGTTGAAAATTAAGTGTTACATGGCAGAAATAGCAACATACCTGCAGAATCACAGACTTTGTCAGACAGCTCAATCTTGGCATATCGCTGGCTCGGATTATATCTATTAATACTAAATATACATTTACCAGCAATTTCCCGAAACCGTTTATTCCATTTTATATCCATGGTTGGAGGGAGCTGAAACAAAATTCTAAAACTTTTTTATTTTATTAAACCCGGAGAACTTCATGCAGTTGCCAACAAGTGTTTTTAGATTAAAGACATTGGAGAGTGTTTGACATATTAGACATAGATCTAAACTCACATAAACTGAATCAGGAGAACACAGTTCATTGAGGAAACAGCCTGATATCCCGCACCGACGGTTTCTGAAAAAGAAAAAGGCAGTTTTAATGTGGGGATCATTTAAAATTCTGCCACTGGGGTTATTTGTTAACCCCTCATCAAAAAAATATTAATTTTAAAAACCTCATAAGTCATCCATTCTAGTAATACAAATGTATTTAATAACATTAATGATAAAAGTTAAAGCTGCTCATTGTCTTACTAAAATTGTAGTGTTCTTCAAAGTACTATTATTCACATTATGATAAATACTCGTTTTAGAAGAGTAAATGGAAGTGATACTTACACATTGTATGTCATTTTCTGAATGATCATCAACACTAAAGGTGGATCTTGATGTTCCCAACCCAACGTAGAAAACCTTTAATAGCAGTATTAAAAGAACTGCATGCAACACAATCACATAGGTGAATGGAGTTAACAGCAAATCTAGGAAGAGTTCAAACATCGCGGTAAACAACATTGTCAGCTCCGAGTATAACACAATACCGAGGTTAGAATGTTAAGGACCAGAATGTTATGTCTAACCATGCCCATTTCTAGTGCTTTAAAACATCATTAAAACATATTTTATAAAATCCCTGCCTAATAAATATCTACACAGAAAAATCAAACTTCTTTGGAGAAATGAAATTAGGCAGCATTGTTCTTTAAAATCAGTAAAGCATATAATATACCTGTGCGTTGCTCGCTGTGCGAGCAGCATCTCTTGTTCCACCCAGGACAAGCAGGAAACCAGCAAAGGTAAAGTCACGTGACTCCTCTTGTACCGCCCGGGAAAGCGGGAACGGAGCGAAGAACACAGAGGGACGCAGCGGCTCCTGTAGAAGACTGCGAGTGTCACAGAGTGATCTGCAGGTTGTATGAATGAGTATGCGTGATAGAGAGAATGAATGAGTATCTGTCAATGATTAGTATCTGTAAATGAGGAAATGAATATATGAATGAGTGAAATAATGTTTGTGAATAATAAATGAATGAATACGTGTGTGTCTTGGGCAGATCCTGTGAGTGAAATCTGGGTGCTAAGGGGGGGCATTAATTCAAGAGAGGGTACCGGCAGCCAGGGCAACTGATCTTACGCGGACAGCACCTCGAGCCCTGCTACCTACCTGTGGGAGGGTCTTCTGTACTGAACAGAGAAAGCGGAACCCAGCAGAGTTCACGTGACATCACATCCTGCTTCCTCTGTGCTGTACCAGAGAACGCAGAGGGAGGCCGCGCCCCCTGCTGGAGTCTGTGAGCGGCATCGAGGAGCTGCAGTGCAGGTAAGGGGGTGGGGAGGGTGTTTGAATCAGTATGCGTGATTGAGGGAATGAATCTGTGAATGAATGAATGAGTGTGTGTGTGTGTGATAGCATGGATGTGTAAGTGCTGGAACCTAGGCATGGTGAGACTGTGATTGCTGTTAGCAATCACACTCCTATCATGCCAAGTCAACCAGTACATGCTGAAACCTAGCTAGCTGCCCCCCTTGTGTATTGATGCTGCCAGCAGTATGGGGTCTGCACATCACTTACAGCCACCCTGTACTGACTGGCTTGGCATGACAGGAGTGTGATTGCTAGCAGCAATCACAGTCCCATCATGCCTAGGTTCCAGCATTTACTGGTTGGATGTGTAAGTGCTGGAACCTAGGCATGATGGGACTGTGATTGCTGTTAGCAATCACACTCCTATCATGCCAAGTCAGCCAGTACATGCTGACACCCAGCTAGCTTCCCCCCTTGTGTATTGATGCTGCCAGCAATATGGGGTCTGCACATCACTTACAGCCACCCTGTACCAACATGTACTGGCTGCCTGGGTATGATAGGAGTGTGATTGCTGTTAACAATCACACTCCTATCATGCCAGGTCATATTGCTAATTTTTTTTTCTCCAATTGTGGTGTGTTACCTACTTGTGTTAAAAATGTTTTTATTATTATTTTTAAAGGTTGGGGGTCATTTTCGGTTTTGGACCGTGAATGTTTTGGTCCAGAATTTTCATTTTGGTTCATCCCTAGAATAAATAGAACTATTTCATTTTTAATTATCCTGAGTCCTGAATTTGTCACAAAACTTTCTAGGCCCAGAAATCAGTGAGAGGAAAAGTAAAGGTTTTGTGTCATTTACTTTAATAAAATATGCAGGTTAAAATAAAGGCCATATTTTCTCACAGTGAAAAATGACTGCGGCCCGCGCACGTATACAATTCTGATGAAGTGGCCCACTGCAGAAAAAACTTGGACACCCCTGGGGTAGACAGTGAGAAGGGGGGGTAGGGAGAGGGTAGCTAGTGTGAAGGGGGCGGTAGGGAGAGGGTAGCTAGTGAGAAGGGGGCGATAGGGAGAGGGTAGCTAGTGAGAAGGGAGGGTAGGGAGAGGGTAGCTAGTGAGAAGGGGGTAGGGAGAGGTTAGATAGTGTGAGGGTAGGGAGAGGGTAGATAGTGTGAGAAGGGAGGGTAGGGAGGGGGTAGATAGTAAGAGAGGGGGAGAGGAGGTAGATAGTGTGAGAAGGGGGAGAGGGGGTAGATAGTGTGAGAGATGGGGAGAAAGTGGGGATCTGATGGGGAAAAATGCTGTCCCCCCCAGATTTTTAGGGGTTCCTACGCCCATGGCCCTCCCCTACACACAACTGCCCACACACAGAAACATACACTGCCCTTACACGCACACATATACACATACAATGCCCTTACACATGCCTGCCCATACACACAAATATGCACTGCCCATATACACCCATATGTACTGCCTTACACACACCTGCCCATACATACATATACACTGCCCATATATATACTGCCCTTACATGCACCTTCCTACGTACACTACCCATTGTGACAGGGAACAGGGCATTGTGGTGGATAACATGTACATTTCCCACAAAATACTGCAGTGCAATGTATTCGATAACCCCAGGGAGAATGTTTTGTTACCAGCAAAGTAATGGTAATGTTGTAGTTATGTTTGGGTCCCTGGGGTGGAGCATTTGAGCATTTGGAGAGAAGGGAGGGCCAGTGCTCCACTCCACAGTTTACTTGCAGCAGGTGATGCAGCCAGTCCAGGAGTTCTGGTTCAGAGATTTACTCACCTGTTACCAATGAGCAGCAGGGGGCTGCTACAAAAAGGAGCCCTGTAAGTTAGTCAGGTGAGAAGCATACAAGCAGTGAGTGAGACTGCATTTTCTCCTAAACAAATCTGCTGAACGGTTCCTAAACGAAAAAGGTCTGTGCTAAATGCAAGGCTTTTCTTTTTGTTTGTTTTATTTATGTTTGTTTACAGACCTTTTAATAAAAAGGACTACAATTCTAAAAATAATTCAGCCTTATGTGGTATTTCAAACCTTAAGACTGTGTGGTTACATGATCCCAGCTCACACCATATACACACAAATATACTACCCTTACACACACACATGCTCATACACTCCCCTTACACATGGATAAACATATACATCCCTTACACACACCTGTCAATGCACACGTACACTGCCCTTACACATACATATGAACTACCCATATATACGCCTGCCCATGCAAACATACATACATACACACATACATACTGGCTCACACTAGACTCACCTGTTTCTGCACATCATCTACACCCCCTTTCTCCCTATCCCCCTTTCTCCCCACCTCTTACCTTTATTCTCTTCATCTTCAGTCTTTTGTCTTCCATCCTTTCCTGGGAGTGCAAGGTCTGTCACTCCATATCTCTGCTTTGTGCTACCTAATCACTATAAGTCGGCAATAGATGCGGATGCTGGGATATGACGTCATGTCCCAGCGTCAATTGCTGGTGCATAATGATTTGGAAGCACCGAGGTCAGAAGTGACAGAACTAGGACTTCCTTTACAGTTGGGCCGGTTAGAGGGAGTTTGTGATCTCCCTAACTGGCCTTGCTCATCGTGCCTTCTACCCAGACATGCACTCATGGTGCCTTGGTGCATGGAAGCCAGTGGCAGATCCAGAACCTGATCTCGGAAACTTACAGTTACAACTATAGTACAATCAGACACCCACACACTTAGACACTCACACATACCCAGTATTGTGTGTGTTAGTCTATGTTTGGGTATGTTATCTTACGTTTGTCTGGGTATATTTGTGTATGTGTGTTTCGGTATGTCAGTATGTATGTTAGTGTGAGTGTATGTTTGCATGTGTATTAGCGTGAGCTTGTGTTAGTGTGAGTGTCTTGATGTGTTACTGTGTGTGTACATCGTGCATCGATATTCATTCAAGAAATCACTAGCCTTAAACTCGCTCAATGCTAATACAGTTAGTGTTTCAACAAAATGCAGAGACTTGTCAATTGCCATACCTACCTTTCCAGCTAAAGGCAGAATAAATCCGAGATAAAGAGGAAGGCAGGAATAATTAAATGTTAGTACCCTTGAGAATTTTTAGTATTAGCTCCTGTGCAACCACTTCTAGCGGCAACTCCAGCTCCATGATTATGCTGGGATACATTATTATATCCAAAAAGAGCTAAAGAGACTAGTCTAATCTAAGTCCATGTGAAGATCCACTCTTTCAAATCAAATCACTACTGCCAGTTCTAATTCTAATACACTGAATTAGGGATGCACCGAAATGAAAATTCTGGACCGAAACCAAAACCGAAAATTCAGGATTGACTTGGCCAAAACCAAAAATGACCCCCCAACCTTTAAAAAAAAATTGCCACGCTTTTATTAAAAGTAAGTACCACACCAAAATTAGACAAAAAAATCAATAACATTAATATATATATGATTAACAGCAATCATCACAGATTCCAGCATGTAAACCTTCCGTCATCAAAATGTATGCACAAAATATTTTATACATAAGATTTAATTTTAGTACTAATATTTTAAAGTTTGTAGGGTTATCTGCTGATGAGAAATGATCTCTGTATCGCCCTAAGACTTAAGCAAATAAACGCCTAGAATTTGTAAAAATATTCCTTGCATCTTTTGGTTTCCTTGGAAACCACATTAATTCTTTAAACACAATTTGACATAATCGACAATAAACAATAAACCCCACACGCTCCTGCATATAGAGATGAGATACCCCAGTAAAACCAGTAGATACAAAATGGGTTTCTTTAACCCTTTCTCCATGTTGTGTTTGGCGTGTGGTGTCCAGCCCATCTTTGTGGGCATAAAGGTTCAAAAACAACTCTTGGGAACATCGCCCCAATTTTTTCTCCCTGTCTTAATAGGTATTTGGCAGAAAGGGGGCATCATGTTAGAAAGGCGATTCACTAGGAAAACCCACAAGAGCATTGAAAAAATAATCAAATAGCAATAATCCTGGTACCTCTCCAAAGTCCCGAGCTGGAAAATGTAAATCAAAGGCGATTTTCCCCCCAATATATAATACATTCCTGGGAAATCTGGGAATCTCTAAAGGTCAATGCAGAATATTCAACTTCAATGCTCGCGTTCAGCTTGGCTGCTATGAATTACTCCTGTGTTCTAATTAAAATCAACAATATCCAATGTGGATACTAACATCAAATTGTAATAACTCAAACAGGAAAACAATGCTTGAAACATATGGAACTACTGTTTCCGTAATTACTGAGACCATGGAAATTTATCCTATATGCAACTTAAAAGGGTCAGACTATATAGGCTAAATCGATCAGTTGTAAAATTCTGGGACTCTGGAGGTGATGACAGGGGAGTTGGCACCATGGCTGTGGCCCGCACAGGGCACCTGCACACCTAAAGCAAGCCCTGGTCATGACTTGCACTTCCGTTTCTTTTGAAGAAAATCTAATATCTGTGAGTTGGCGAAAGGACTTTTTTTTACGTTCATATTTAATATCACTGCTGATCTACTCACTATACGTGGATCTGGTACAGGCCCTTCCAACCTAATTACATTTTTTTTTTTTTTTTTTTTTGGGTAATAATAAGACATTTGGAGTTCCTATGGATATTGTAGAAACAAATAGATGTAGAGACATCTTTGATATCCAGATCAGGAGGATCTCCAGGAATGTATCTATCAAGTCTTTACAAATTCTTTACGAAGAGATTGAAGCAGCTACTGAGAGCCTTAAACCACACAATGCTCTGCGCCCACACCTCTTATCCCTATTTAATGGAATGAAAGAAAGGTAAGTTCCAGCATGAGAAGATGTTGGAAGCCACTGTAGCGACACTACCTAAATCTGGTAATCGACAAGTGCGCTCATCTACTGAATGTGGACATTAATTCATATGATAATACTAGCCATGCGGTTAGGACTAGGCAGGGCTTGTTACCAGCTTTGATTGGTCTTCTCAAATTTTGGATGATATGCAGTCAAGAATTTCCCCAAGCAGAGCTTATCTTGGGGGTAGATAAAAGAGTAAGAAATTCCTTAAATGTGTCTTGTAGCCAGAGGAGCTGCGCAGCTTAGCGGAACAGGCCTTGACAGAGCTAGGAGGAGGGCTCTAGGGGTTTTTAATGGTTATGATTGGTAGTAGTTTTGATGGGTGGGGTTTTTAGTGAGAGGTATAAATGGGCGGACATTTTAGATCCTGTCACAATTAATTTGAGCAACTTACCTGTTTTTGTTCCTTGTGAGCATTTCCAGGTTTGGGGTTCTTTTTTCTTTGTTTTGCAGGTTATGGATCCTGAGGTTGGTGCCTTGTTGGAGGGGATCAGAGTGGCAGCGATGGAGAGGGGTGCAGGTTGGCTCCAGGAGCTTCTCGGCCCTCTGCTGGCTGAAGTAGGCGATGCGGCGAGGGATTCTGCTCGTCCGGTGCGGCAAACCAGGCCTCCCCAGCGGCTGAGTCCAGAGGCAACGGGTCGGAGGAGTCGGCGGGAGCTGAGCAGGAGCGGAGACAGGACCGGCGTGAGGCGGAGGAGTGCTGCAGCGGTGTCGACGGCGGAGCCGGGTGACCGGCGGGGAACACGTGGTTCGGCTGTGGAGGACGCGGTGCGGCGGCCGGGAGGAGTGGAGACGGCGGCTGGTGATCAATCCGGGGACGACTGTGGCTCCAGGATGAGCGGTGAGCGTGTGGCAGGCCGGGATGGCGCTGTTGGGACGGCGGGGGAAGATGTTGGAGCACATGGCGAGATGGCGGGAACAGGCCCGGGTCTGCTAAGCGGCGGGCAGCGCGCGGCTGGCCTTTCTAGCGGGGAAGGTGCAGTTGTGAGGAGTGCAGTGGTGGTAGCAGGCCCTGCTGGTCGAAGGGGCGCTGTTGGGTCATCCGGCAGGCTGGCTGAGCTTGTTAGGAGTGGAACGGCAGGTTCTCGGACGCGTGGGGGCGCTGTTAGGTCGGAGGAGCAGCAGCGCGCAGCTAGGGACAGGGACTCTCGTCGGCTGAGCACGGCCCGCGAGGGGTCTGGACGACGGCGCTCGGATGATAGCTACAGGAGCAGATCACGGTCCAGGGATGCTGGTAGTCTTCGGTCCAGGGATCGATCCACAGGGAGTCGTCACAGCCGGAGGGATGAAGACTCGGTGTCGGCCCGTAGGAGTGGGGTCGAAGGGTTCAGCAGGTCCAGGTCTCCCAGCAGGAGCCCGCGGAGGGACTCCCGTAGGTATCGGCGCAGTCGTTCCCAGAGCAGGGTTGGCAGGAGTTCTCGGTTGGTGGCTGCGAGAGAGGTCTGGCCCAGGTTGTCTTCTTCTTCCCACAGGAGTGCTGATCCTTCTTCGAGGGAACATGGGAGTCGGCGCATTTCTCCAGTTCGGAGTACGGCGGCCGTGCCGGTAACATCTGCAGCGGGCAGCGGTTCCTCAGCGGCCGTGCCTGGGCCTGTGGTGACTGGCAGCGGTTTGGGGTCGACCCAGAGGCCACCGACGGCATTGGGTCCAGGTGGTGAGTTACCTGCGGAGGCGCGTGCGCAGCAGTTGTTACTAGGCTTGAGAGGTTTGCTTGAATCTTTAGGTCAGGTGAAAGGGCAGGCTCCTCGGGTCGAACAAGTGTGGGCGCCAGGGGCAGCGGTTTCAGGTTTAGGGGTAGTCGCGGTTGCGGTTGCGGCAAGCGGAGGCGACGGTGGCAGTGTGTCGGTGGACGTCGGGTGCGCTGATGTTAGTGAGAGGGCTGAGTTGACGGCTGAGATCCCAGATTCGGCGAAGCAAAACGCATATGTTTCGTTTGAGGGTCCGTTGGGGGCTCATTTGAAAAAAGAGGTTAAGGAGCGGCTGTGGAAAGGGGAGTTTGTTGAAATGTTTTCTTTATTGCCGTTGGAGGAATTCCTTGACCTTAAGGAAGAGGATAAGAAGAATGGTAAAAAGGAGGAGGAGGAGAAGCGTAGGAGGTATAGGAAGATTCCCAAATCATGTGGTAACTGGTTGAGGGCTTTTTGTATACTGGCTAGCGTTTTGGGTGAGAAGTCTCCTTCGTTGTGTTCTTCGTTGTTTTGTTATGTGGACGGTATTTGGGAGGCTTATCGTACTTAGGGGGAATTAGCCTGGTGGAAGTACGATGAGCAGTTCAGGCAGCGTTTGGCGGCTAATCCGTGGATGCGGTGGGACCAAATGGACCTGCCCCTCTGGATGAATCTTATGATGGCTCAGAAGGCATCTCCCTTTCAGACAGGGGCCGGCGCGGGGGGTCAGGCCTCCGGGTCGGCCGTTAACAAGAAAGGCTATTGCTGGCTCTTCAATGAGGGTCAGTGTAAGTGGGGGACTTCATGCAAATTCAAGCATGAGTGCTCCGGTTGTGGGGGAGCACATAGTCTTAGCAGGTGCTTTAAGCGGGGCAAGTCGGGTAGCACGGGAGGGGGGTCCGGGGGGTTGCGGTGCCAGCGGCTGCCCCTGGGCAAAACCCCGGTGAAGTTAGACGCGATGCTACCGTGGCTAAGCGCTACGGTAATGCACGGGACGCGGTGTTGTTGAGAGAAGGTTTTCGTGTTGGTTTCTTTATCCCATTTAGTGTTCGGGATTGTCGTCGGTGTTTACGGAATTTGAAGTCGGTTAAAGAGTTTCCGGGCGTGGTTCGGGAGAGGTTGTTTAAGGAGGTGCACATGGGCAGAATGGCGGGTCCTTTTGACAGCGTGCCTTTGGTGGATTTGAGGGTTTCTCCTTTGGGTGTAGTACCCAAGAAGGAGGCGGGTAAGTTTCGGCTTATCCATCACTTATCGTATCCAAGAGGGTTGTCGGTGAACGATGACATTGATAAGGTGATGTGTTCGGTCTCTTATGCATTGTCAGATATTTTATGATAGAAAACATGTATTCCATATATTCTGTACTTTACATGAACACAAAATGGAGTCAGAGCCATTTTATTTTACTTAATCATGTAGTGATTATTTCTTTTTGTCCTTGTTCCCTCTATAATTGAGAACAAAGGAGTATTCATGTATAATGATGTTTCAGCGTATATATGATACAATTAATGTTATCTTCCATGAGAAAGTTAAGGAGTAGACACTGCATATCCTTAGGAATGTAAATTGGAATGGGGGATACATGGTAAGACTACCAAGACCTGAGTTATTATCTAGGAAGTAACACCTGGCGATAAGGGTGACCAAGGATAAATTCCAAACATATATGTAATGGTTTTAAGTTAATTCTTAGACCAGAGTGTCTCTCACAGGTAAATTAAGAAATTACAACGGTGTAAATATGAGTAGAAATCCTAATTATAATGGGTAAAACCCACCGTTATGATTGGAGAATTCCAATCAAGAGGTGGAGGCTTTGATAATAAGCCCTGTCTTTAAAAGCTTATGTCTTGAATAAAAAAAAGACGGACCTTAAAAAGATGGCACCCTGAAACAGACAGACCCGGATGGACTTATTCACCAAATTTACCCCAGAGAACTGGAATTTTAAGATTCTGGCACCACCACCTCTTGGAGTTACTTTGAGTTCTAATCTATATAACTGGTAGAAAGTTATATTCTTTTCCACTTAATTTCTTGCCAATGAACCTGGATTAACCCCTTAAGGACCGGGCTCATTTTTCGTTTTGTACCCTGTGGGACCGAGGCTGTTTTGACACTTTTGTGGTGCTTGTGTTCAGCTGTAATTTTCTCCTCACCCATTTAGTGTACCCACATAAGTTATATATTGTTTTTTTCAGGACAAGATGGGCTTTCTTCAGATACCATTTTTTGATCGTATCATCTTATTTACTATAAAAAAATTTAAAAAAACATGGTGAAAAATTGAAAAAAAACCACATTTTATGACTTTTATTTGAAAAATCTTTTACTCACCTAAAAAAGCAAGTAAAAAAACTAGCTAAATAGATTCTACTACTTGTCCTGAGTTTAGAAATACCCAATGTTTTTATGTTTTTTTGCTGTTTTTTGTAAGTTATAGGGCAATAAGTACAAGCAGCGTTTTATGATTTCCAAATCTTTTTTAACAAATCTGGTCAGTCTGCCTCCATCTCCTCTTTGGAACATCTTTGAAGCCGGTTAACTCAATTTAACCCATTCAAACCATATATTTTTTTAAACTAGACACCCCAGGGTATTCCAAATGCTGTTATTTTAACCCTTTCCATGCACCAATTATACAACTACACTTTGTCAAACTTTGTAATAGTAATTTTTTTTATTTTTTTTTCCACACAAATTGTACTTTAGTTATAGATATACAGGTGCTGGTATATGTCACTGTCAAACAACACCACAATATGTGTTCAGCAACATCTCCTGAGTACAGCGATACCCCACATGCATGGGTTTGTCAGATTGTTTGGCTGGTAAAAGGCTACTTTTGGGGCATGCGTAATTCAGGTGGTCATTTGGTCATTGTGCCTCCCTCTCCTCTTTGGAATATCTTTGAAGCCGGTTAACTCAATTTAACCCATTCAAACCATATATTTTTGAAAACTAGACACCCCAGGGTATTCCAAATGCTGTTATTTTAACCCTTTCCATGCACCAATTATAGAACTACACTTTGTCAAACTTTGTAATAGTAATTTTTTTTATTTTTTTTTCACACAAATTGTACTTTAGTTATAGATATACAGGTCCTGGTATATGCCACTGTCAAACAACACACCAATGTGTGTTCAGGAACATCTCCTGAGTGCAGTGATACCCGACATGCATGGGTTTGTCTGGTTGTTTTAGATTTAAAATGCCACATTTGGGAAGTGCGCTTTTTTTCTCCATTTTGGTCAGTCTGTACCTATGCCCTATCTTTGAGCTAGGCCACTCCAATTTACCCCATCAGCCATTTTTTTTATATATTAGACACCCCTTGGGTATTTGAAGTGCTTTTATTTTAACTCTTTGTTGAGATTTTTGAGAAATTTTAGCACTTGCTCAAAATAATAAACTTTATTTTTTAATTTTATTTTATTTTTTTAATACTTTTTTTATATTTTTTTTTACACATTTTGCTGGTACTGGATGGTTCATCTAGTGACATCACTGCATAATTATTTTTAAATGTTAGCACATTTTTTTTTATTTTTTTTTCCATTTTTTATTTATTTTTATTTTTTTTGAATATTTTACTAATCACATAGTGATTAGAAAGCTGGGCTCCATTGACTTGCATGGTTGAATGCAGTACCTGTATTCAACCAGCAAGTGGAGCCAGTTCTCTAGAGGGTCTGGAGACCCTCTAGCGAACTTTTTCGTCTTTATTGTTTTATTTCCCGGGCCGCCGCCATCTTGCTTGATGGCGAAGATCACCGGCAGCGGCGGCTGTGACCGCTCTCCGGAGCGGTCACAGCCCACCCAGAGGTAAGTGTTTGGTGTCGCTGGATGCCTCCTGATCGAGGCATTCCAGCGACACCATTTAAGTTTAGGAGGCGATCGTTGATCGCCTCCTAAGCGCTTTTAAAACGGGCGTCCGCCGCCATACAATGTATGGCGGCTGTTGACGCACCGGGGAGGGGCCAGACATGGCCCCCGATGCCGATCTCGGCCTTGCTGAATGCCTCGACATCGAGGCATTGCAGCAAGGCCGTTTAAGCGAAGAAAGTGATCCTTGATCACTTTCTAAGCTTATTTAATTTTTTGACGGTTCAGGACCGTCAAAGGTCATTTAGTGACCTTCTTGTTATGACGGTCCTGAACCGGCAAAGGTCGCGAAGGGGTTAATTTCTACAAGGACCGGTGGGACAACAGCAACAAGTGGTGGTAATTATAATTGTTTTATTATTCTGAATAGAGATGAATTTTGTCTTCTTCGTATAGAATTCCCTGTTTCTGGGAAGTACTATATTGCATTATTGTATATGGCGGCTTGTGAGACTGCAGCTTATAACCCGTGATAATAACAATAATGAAAAGGTATTTTTACCTATAGATGAAGTTTGACATTATTTGCATCTATTAGGAATTTCACTAATACTCTTAGACACAATTAAATTATTTTTAATTTGTTATATTAGTTGAACTAATATTAGAGAGATAGTGATATTTTTATTAATGATTATTATAAATTTTTGGTTGCTGAGTGGACTGGAAATTAATTGTGTGTTAGACTCATAAAGTAGTAACTCATATTGATAACTATCGATAATATACTGTATTTGAATTGATTCATTTTTGACATGTTTTAAGAACTTTGTGTTTTATATTATGCACTGTGTGACCCATATATAGATTTTATAAATTGTATTTACAATAAATATTTTTTGATTGATTATTTTGGTGATATATATCTGATTTGAATTATAATTTTCGGCGATCTGAAAGAATTTAGGATCGGAGATAAAATATAGGGTATCTCCTTAAATTAATATTGTGGATGTGGTACTGCAATGTTTGGTAGCGTCGTTATTTTGTGTGTGTGACGAAATATTGGTTTTGCCTATTTTGTCTCATTAATATCCCTAACAGCATCATTCGACCAGGCGGTTGAGTTGGTCAAGAGGGCTGGGCCTGGGGCGCTTATGGCTAAGGCGGATGTGGAATCTGCTTTTCGGTTGTTGCCAATTCATCCAGATTGCCACCATTTGTTAGGTTGTTTCTTTGAGGGTAGTTATTTTGTGGATTTGTGTCTGCCGATGGGTTGTTCAATATCGTGCTCTTATTTTGAAAAGTTTAGTTCCTTTTTGGAATGGGTGGTTCGGGAGGAGTCTGGTAGTCGTTTTTTGGTTCATTATTTAGATGATTTTCTTTGCGTTGGTCCGGCTGGTTCTGGTGCTTGTCAGTTCTTGTTGCGTACTTTGGAATGGGTGGCCGAGTCGTTTGGGGTTCCGCTAGCGGCGGGTAAGACGGAAGGTCCCGCGACGTGTTTGAGTTTCCTGGGTTTGGAAATTGATTCGGTAAAGGGGGTGTGTCGGTTACCGCAGGACAAGTTGGTGGCTTTGCGGCAGGTGATGCGCGAGGTTCGGGCTTCACGGAAGGTAGCGTTGCGGGATTTGCAGTCGCTGATCGGGCGGTTGAATTTCGCGGGTCGCGCTATTCCCATGGGTCGGGTTTTTTGTAGGAGTTTGTCTAGGGCTACGGCTGGTGTGCGGTCTGCTCACCATTTTGTGAGGGTTACGGCAGCTATGAAAGCTGATCTGGAGGTGTGGGACACGTTCTTGCTGCATTTTAATGGGACAGTGTTTTTCCGTGAGTTGGCTGTTTCTGCTGAGGAATTGGAGTTGTTTTCGGACGCTTCGGGTAACGTGGTTTTGGGGCCTATTTTAATGGTCGGTGGTGTGCGGAACGTTGGCCGGAATCTTGGTCGGGCAGCCCGCTGATGCGGAATTTGGCGTTCTTGGAGTTGTTCCTGTTGGTGGTGGCACTATCATTGTGGGGTGACTTGTTGAGGAACAGGAAGGTGGTATTCTTTTCGGATAACATGGCTGTGGTCCATGCGGTGAATCGGTTGTCTGCGGCCTCGTTGCCAGTGGTTCGGTTGTTGCGCAAATTTGTGTTGCGGTGTATGTCGTTGAATGTGGTTTTTAGGGCTAAGCATGTTCCTGGTTTTTTGAATGTGGTTGCTGATTCTTTGTCTCGTTTTCAGTGGGTGCGTTTTCGACAAGTGGCCCCTGGTGCGAGGGATCTGGGTCAGGCCTGTCCGGAGGATCTTTGGCAGATAGGGACCGACTGTTTGCACGTCTTGTGAGGTCTTCTCTGGCTCCTACTACATGGGCAGCATATGGTAAAGTTTGGGATGCTTGGGGCGAAACTGTGTCATGGGTAGGTGGTGATTCGTCAGAAGTTCAGCGGGTTGATGCTTTATTGTGGTTTTTGTTTCGTTTAATTTCCGAGGGTGCTTCCGCTGCGGTGTTGGACAGGAATATGTCGGCTTTGGCCTTTTTGTTTAAATTTAAGGGGTGGGCTGACTATACGAAACAGTTCTTGGTGAAACAGGCGCTTCGTGGTTTTCGGAAGGGATGTAGATCCTTGGATTCTAGGAGGCCTGTATCGGTTCAATTGCTGGGTAAGTTGTGGGATGTGCTCTCGGTCATTTGTTACTCGGACTATGAAGTGACTTGGCGTTTGTGTTAGCCTTTTTTGGGGCTTTTCGGATTGGGGAGTTGGTCAGTGCTAAACGTTCTGGTCAGGGTGGTTTGCAGCGGTCGGATGTGGTGGTGTCGGATTGTCAGGTTTCCATTCGGTTAAGGCGTTCTAAGACGGACGTTCTTGGTAAGGGGTGTGATGTGGTGCTGTACCCTTTATGTAGGTCAGTTTTATGTCCGGTTCGGTGTGCCTTGCAGTTTTTGGAAGGTCGCCCGGTGTTCGATGCTTCGTTTTTGATGCATGCGGATGGTTCGGCTCTCTCTCGGTTTCAGTTTTTTCGGGTGTTTCGGGAGGGGTTGTGACGGTTGGGTTTGGATCCGACTCAGTTCGGGAATCATTCGTTTCGCATCGGTGCTGCTACGGAAGCTGCTCGTTTGGGGTTGGGGGATGAGCTGGTTAAGAAGATTGGGCGCTGGGAATCTGTTCGGTTCAGATCTTATTTGCGTCCGGATCGTTTATTATGATTGGTGACTGATGGTTTTGTTCCTTCTATCTCTCCCCTTCAGGTTTGTTGGTGTGGATCATCGGACACTCTTTTGTGTTCTGGGCCAAGAGGAGAGCTGCAGTTCGTGCCAATGGCCTTCAGCTGGGCTTTCCTGCGGACCGGATCAGAGTGATGTGGTTTGGGTATCGGGGGTATGCGTGGAAGGATGTGTGTGGTGAGCTTTGGCGTATGTTGGGGGCTGGAGGTTCACCGGATTTTGTGTTGCTGCATGCGGGAGGTAATGACTTAGGTCTGGTTCCACAGCGGGAGTTGGTTTGGCAGATGAAGCAGGATGTTAACCGGCTTCGTGCGTTGGTTCCTGGGGTGACGGTGATTTGGTCGGAAATGGTTCCGCGATTGTGTTGGCGTTATGCTAGGGATCAGGTGGCCCTTGCTCGTTGCAGGGGCAAAGTTAATAAGTTGATGTCGACGTTCATTCATCGGCTTGGTGGTGTGGTGGTTCGGCACCGTGAGTTAGAGTCTCTGGAGCCAGGGTACTTTCATGGTGATGGGGTTCATCTATCTGATGCGGGGCTGGATTTTTTGAATCTTGGTTTTCATGAAGGTATTGTTCGGGTCAAGTTTCTTAGGGGTGGCGGAGCTCAGACGACTTGAGGTGTCAAGGTCTGGCTTGTGGCGGGGCTGGATTGATTAGGTGGGGGGTAGAATGGGGATGTTTTGGTTGGTTATGGTTGTCTGGTTGGTATGGTTGGTTCATTTTTGTAGGTTTCAAGCTGGTCTGTGGCTCAGAACCTGGGGTGGTAGGGGTATCTCGGTATGCCCCTACTGTTGGTTTGGTGTTAGTGTGCACCTCACTGGTATAGTGAGGTTTATATGTTATAATTTGGGGGGTCATTGTCTATGTGTTGATGTGTGGGGAATGTGTGAAGGTTATATTGTGTTATTTTTGTGGACAATGACTTATTGTTTGGTATGTTATATATATGGTAATATATATTTATTCTGTTATGGTTTATAATAAAGCTGTGGACAATTATTTTCCATCATATCTGTGTGGTCTCCATTATTTGGGTTCTCAGCAGGGTATATGTTTGGTGTTCCTTCACAAGCCTATCTCGACGATGCGCCTGTCATAAATTAAAAGACTTATTTTGTATAGGTGCTTTAAACGCTGAGGGAGACATATGATTTGGTCAACTGCAAGGTCTGAGTCTACTACAGACATTTCTAAATCATGCATTATATGGAGCGTGACTCTCCACCAAGCTAAGCCAAGCCATAAGTTATAAGCTGCATGTTCGGCTGTCTCTAACACGCAAAGTTTAATTTTAGTTATTATATGATACACAGGATGCATAAACCAAAAATAACTGTTTTATATGATAATAGGGAACAGTGGGACGACGCAAAAGGTATCTAGATACACAACCTGTAGAGAATTACTTAAGAAACTGTTGGTTAGATGGTATCTGGTACCCATTTGGCTAGCTAAAATATTAGAGTGCCCTGTTGCCGTAGGGGTTGTTGGCTGAAAGGACAGATGCAACACATATAGTGGCAATGACCAAGATTGGACAATTCCCAGAAAAAGAGTAAAGCTGCCTGCCAAGTTTCTATATATTCAGATATAACCAACTTGTGTATGAGGAGTCTGTTGAATGCTCTCTTAATTTGTTGGACCACCATAAATGAGAAATGGACCTTGGTGAAGTGTTGTAAACCAGATGTGCAAATGTAAGTGTTTATTCTTCTGAACCTACTACAAAAATAAAAATATGAAACCTGGGGGAAAAAAAGTTGTGTGGCAAATCTCTCATAGCTAAAATGTGTTAATTTGTTCTCATTTGCTCATGCTTTTCACACAGGTCGAGTGAGAAGGCAGAACCTGTTTATAAAATACTATTGGGTAGTCTACAAAAACTGCTGCGGATGATATGCCACTGTTTTAACATCTACCACCTCTACTAAGAGGCTATCCCACTTATCTACCACCCTCTCATTAAAGTAAAAACTTCCTAACATTACATCCAAACTTCAGACCCTCTAGTTTTAAATAACAGCCTCTTCTTTTAATACATTTTCTGCTTTGAATTAAATTTCCCTTTTGTACTTTGTTAAAATCCTTTATGAATTTAAATGTTTTTACCAACTCTGCCAACAGTTGGGACAGTCTCAGTTTTCTTCAACGTGGAAAGTCAGGGCCCATAGTCCCTCCCTAAACCGTGCTCCTTAGTTTAATTACTGGGTACAGGTTCCCTGGTATTGACTCAGATGGCTGTTGGGAGGACATATGGGGGGGGGTCCTCAGGCCCAAAATTCACCAGTACAGTGACTCCCAAGCCAATGGTTCCAGAGGCTGCCGTTTCATCTAACCTACAAACTAGATCTGCATATCATCACCACTGGCTGGAGTGTTATTTACAAGTTTGTCTCCATTTTACAGCACATGCTCTGCTGGGTAATGTTGGAGCCCAGACTGGGCCCATTTGGTGCATAAGGCCCTTCATTTTTAGCACAGATATATGCAGACACGCAATCAGCCTCCATGGCAGGATTGGGTTTGGAGCAAAGGATTGTCCAAAACAATGTCAGGAACAGTCCAATAGGTCAGAGGCCGGTGGCGATCAGAGAAAACGGAAGTCCAAGCTAGGGTCAGGAAACAGACAAGCTGTAGTCCGATAGGAGAGCCAAAGGTCAAATAACGGAGAATCCAAAAGAGGGTCTTTAGCACAGCGAGCAGAGAAGAACCAGAATCTGGAGTCCAATGACATGCAGGAGCCAAAGTTCTGGAACACTGGAGTAAAGTGGCCAACGTCTGAGGGGTTTCTAGAGTTCTGCAAGTATCTGCTCCTCCCCTGGGTTGAACAAGCTCCGCACTGGATTGGTCACCAGAGAGGAGCTGTTCCACAGCACCTGGTTCATGTATGTGTGGAACATACGCTGATCCCCAGCAGAGTCCCCGAAATGAGCTTTAGCAATAAATGAAAATGTATCTCAAGCAGGATTTGCTTGCTCTTACGCTAGGTCCATGGATGCGCCGGGGTATTTTATTTCCATATACCATTTTGATATGAAATTGCCTTTCCATTAATCATTTCTCCATCAATTAACCCTTAAAGCAGCTTGCTTCAATCATACTATTATTTAATGTGCATCATTGGTCTCCATGAACTGGAAGCCTTGGAGCTTGAAGGCAATGGTTCCTTAGGTTAATCAAAAGATTAAATATAGGTTCATCAGTCATCCATGCATAATGAAGAGTCTTATATTCTGGGGAATAGTGCAGATCATTTTAAAATCTCTTTTTTTTACAGTTGGGGGTAATTCACCCAGATATTTCAGACATGAAAATGTAAGCCTCGAGAAGGTATGCAGATGCATAGAGCACAAGACCCTATAAATCACAATTAAATGCAGGCCCATATAGACCACATCAGCCCTGTTATCCAGAACACATTTATTTTACATATTGCTGACCACTCCAGAATAAAATGCTGCCATGCAGTATGTGGGATGTATAACTGACTAATTGGTTGCCTTTCATAAGTCTATACATCAACCATACAGCTGGGCAGCATTTTTTTCTGGGCCGATCAGCCATATGTAAAAAAAAAAAAAAGTATGTGTCCTGGACAACATGGCTGATGTGATCACCCAAGCCCATATATACATCTCTATGCACACAGATTTATGCAACATAGGGAGAATGGGCAAAAAGTATTTGGACCCCGGTGGGGCTAGCAGGTATGGCTACCACTTCTTCTGTACCTGCATATACAAGGCTACATAATGTATGGCAACATTATAGTGACCTATAATTCCTAGGTGTCAATAAGTGATCACGGTGGCAACTCTGACACCCCATGGTGCCCCTGGCACACTGTCCTGGCACACATGCTATGGTGTTGGCGCAAGAGAAAGACCCTACAAGTGGCGGGGTAGCCGAAGGATCTCCAAGCATTCTTTACATTACTTTTCCTTTAACCATTGCACATGATGATGTCAACCATGCAGTTAACTGGTTTCATAATTTACTTATTAGTGTTTAAAAATGTGAGAGGTCCACAGGTGTTGACTATGGAAGAGACAAGCCAATCAGAGCTCATTTTCTTAAAATGGGATGGGGTTTAATGATTGAGTGGTTTTGTAAGCAGCAGTAGCAGGGAAGGATTTTTGGGGGGGATTTTCTCTAGGGGTTTGGAGACTGAGTCTGGAACATTGGTGATCAGGAGGCTGCAGGTGTGTGAGTGAAGTTATAATAGGGCATATAATAAGTGCAATGATTTAGTATAATACCAAGCCATATAATATTGTTCCCTTCACATGTAAAAAGCAATTAAGTATTGCTACAAAGCCTACTGTCCTAACTCATCCTAGAGTAAGTATGGTTGTAAATGATATGGTTATATTTGCTCTTTAAGTAGGACCAAATGTAAGTGGAGGCTTTATGCAGTAATAATAGTTGCCCTGTGCTCCGCTTTAACGGGTCGAGGGTTGTAACGAGCCCGGATAAATGAATAGATTGTGTCTGTACAGAGGGTTATCAGGTAAATGCTATAGATTATGTTGGATTTGTGTGTCTTCCAATGAGGCATTTGGGTTAACAGACCCTTGAGCTCAAGTAACAGGATTGATAACTTTTTTTTATTAATCAAGTGGGTGGCCATGACTGTTGTGTATACCTGAAGACTCACAACATGTACCTCTTGGTCTTACTCCAGTACAAGGACTTTCAGTCTGGAGTGGACTCTTGTGTTCTGCTGCGATTTAATAAAGCAGGGTAGCCGGGAGCTGCTGGGGGACGCACTGGGAACAGGTGACTTATTTATCAAAAATCGGTGAGGGATGCCATCTTTTGGGCCATAGTACGGCCAAGTGGCCCCCTTCTTTTGCTACTGTGCCACATGTCACTCCCCACTTTGTGCCAGTATGGCTTAAGGGCTTGGACTGACCCTAGGGTCTGTTGCCCCTCCCCTTTGTATTGTATAATTTTAATTCACTCTTTGTCTCTCTAATACGTGTTTTTATCGTTGGTTTGTTATTCCAGGCATGTGTCAAATGGGTCTTTTGGCTGCCATCGTCCTGGCGTTGGCTGCGAGTCTGTGTGCTGCTGCTCCTGACTCCGGGGCGATGGAGAACGGGAAGGCCCAGCTGCAGGCGATCCAGGAATTTGCACGGCACCCTCGTTATGGAGACTGTTGGATCCAAGCCCTGAAGAAAGTGGATGTGGGATGCAAGCAGCTGAATGAAGAACAGCAGAGCCGCATAGCTCTAGCATTCACGCACTGTCACTTAGAGAGGTTCGGCAGAAAGTTTGCTTCAAATGGGGGGCATTTCAGTGGAATTAAAGGGACCTTAATTATAACTACACAGCGTGGGAGCAAAATATTCTTCCCCGGGGACCTGGAAGCTTCTGTTGGCTTGAGGTGACCTTGATGTCCCTCATCCAGCCTTAGCAAAAATTACTTTTTTGGTGGGGGGAGAGCAGGTAGAGTTTGGTTACGGGGCTATGTAGCCATTTTTATGTGACTTTCAATCGCAAATTATGTAATTTATGCATTTAGAAGAAAAGGGTTTTTTTGTTTTGTTTATGCAACTTTATTTATAAACACTTCTCTGCTGTTTATATAAACATATTTATGATCTTAAAGCCATTACTGTAGACTCATAGCCACCAAACATTTTGAGCCTCTAGGAAGGAGGGATTTGGCCCTCTTTACTCAGTATATCAGTATGTGTTGTAGTTTTGGAAAACTCTTTGAATGTATGTATTGTGAGAAGTACTGCAGAAGCTGTTGGCGCTATGCAAGTAAAAGATTTGTGACTGAGGGACTGTCAGTCCTAAACAGGGACACCTGGGAGGTATGATATGACTTCATGCTGGCTGCATTCGGTTTTACGTATTTAGTTACTTAAATACTGAAATTCCTTTCAGATCCGGACGCAACTACCCGGTCTGTACAGACAGCAGCTCCATACGGCAGTGCACGCGTGGCATGGATTCCGTGGCCTTTAACACATACACGGAGTTCTTCACTCACGCTCACAGCATCTGTTACTACCTGCAGAATGAGAGATGGCAAGAGCAGGCTCAGGATACCATTCTGAGGTGAGGGGACAAGCCATTCGGGTCATAACCCCCCAAAATTTCAAATGGCTGAGAGGGTCCCTTGGCCTGGGGATAGAGGAGAGGTTGGGGGGGGGGCATTCAATTCCAGTCACTCTTACGCAATAAATACATTTTCTGCTCTTTAGGGCTATAGAATGTGGTCCTCAAGTTAGGGGTTACTTGCGTTAATGGAGTGACAGGGTAACCGTATTCTTCATGGGTTCGGTGATTTGGTTTTAACCCTCTTTGCAGGCTGACTGTAAATTCTGACAGCATAGCCCGGCAGCTGGAGGCCACAAATCTAATGGCTGAAGAGATGGTGCAGGCACAGAATGCAACCCTTCATTCCCAGCAGGAGATCCTGCGCAACGGGCAGATGCTGAAGCAGTCCCTCCAAGAGTCCACACTGGGTAAGTTCAACTAGAAATTTAATATGGTTCCCCCACCAGCCTCTTTTATTAAATTTATATATTCAATTTCAAAATTCTCAGGGATGAGGCAAGCTTTCCAAGAGATGGAACAGTCAGCCACCGAACAACGTCTCTTGTTCTCTGAGATCTTTAATCGTATCACCTTCCTGCATCAATTTGTTGTAGGGGAATCCAACTCCCTCTACTCCTTCCTTTATAATCTCATGGCATGCGCGGCAGTCTTTCTCCTCACTTCCACCCAGAGAACGGCTGGTGCGAGGTACGTCAGTGGGAATATGGGTTATGGTACATAGGTTGGGGGGATCATAAAGTTCAATCCTTCCAAGCAGCCATATATTTGATGCGGAAGAAATCATCCAATATTGTCTAAGAGGGGAAAAATGTGTCTTCGCTCCAAAGTCAGTCGTCTGTCTTCATAGCCGAGATCCTCCATTAGTTATATTGCTAGTCCCTGAACCGGTGCCCAAAATTGTACTACGCATTCAGGTGCTAATTATTTTCCAGGTAGTGCTTTCTATGTAATATTATATTTGCTTTTTATATACCGTAGATTGATTTTGTTTGGTCTGGTAGCCGCTAATATATATTTGGAGAGAATGATCTGTTCCTACATCCTTGGAGGGCCTGATACTGGATTTGATCAGACGGTAAGCTTGATGTCCTTCAAACTTTATTTTCAATAGCACTGGATCAAGTCTACTATGTGATTATACCTATGTTTGTAGCATGGCTTTTCTCAAAAAAGTAGAATTTGCAGCTTTGGTCCTCTGTACTGTCCAGTCCTGTTGTTACCCTGCCGTTTAGTGCATTTAGTGCCTTATATCATGTACACCCTACACATGTAAACCCCTTAGGTGTAAGTGTGGAAGTAGTCCATAGTCCGCAGAGTATATCTGGAAAGAAATGGACTGTAACTCTACTGATATCCCTGAAGATATGATGGGTCTGGTTGCTCCACTAATTCTCTGCTCTTTACTTCGTACAGGAGAACATAACCTTCTGGGTTGGGATCGCTCGTAGAATGTCTGTGTCCGTTGGGCTCTTAGTCCTCGTTTACTTTGCCGTAACTCATCGGGATGTGCAGAGGCAGAGCCTGGAGGTGTTGCACGGCTTGAAAGAAACCAAAACAGAGCTGCAAAGTATTCTACGAGAGGCAGGTACAGGGCCACCCGTCCACAAGATTTGGGCCACAGACATGATGGTCCTGGCCTTTAAAGACAAAGAAGGACATTGTTTTTACTCTGTAACCTTAGAATTGGCTAAATGCAGGTCTGGCTCCACGGCTATTCCTACATGGTTACGTGAGCAGCACTTATTTTTCAGAGCCTTATCACCTTTCACTCATTTTTGGTCGATGGCAGATAGCAATTTTTATGACCTGTTTAGTAGCAATTTTTTTTGAATCTGGTGTTCTTGAACGTTTATGAAATGTATGTGGATATTGTCAGACACAGCTTCTGCCTTGCAATGCAATAACATACAGGTTTCTACATCCATGCTGGACATGGAGTACCCCCCCACACACACACACTATTTTAATACATTTTCTGTTGCTTTTAATACAGAGAAGGTCCTGAGCAAAACGGACACCTCTGAGAAGTTTCTGTTCGTTGATTCTGGAATTCCCGATCCATCCTTCCTGCTGGAGCGCTCCTTGAAACACACCACAATCGGCTCTCTCTACAGTGAACAATTAGGTGAGATGGGCTTTATTCTCTGCCCGAGAGTTACGCATTTAAATGTCCATTGTTGAAAATCCTCAAGTAAGAGCTGCCACTCATAGAATGATTAAGGGGACAGATGGTGAAGTCTTCTAGGTCTGGGTTCACTTGATCTAACAAGCAGATCTTTTAAATTATTTTTTTTGCGTGTGATCACACATTAGCAATTCAGTTTTAGTTTAACTTACACTTGTACCCCCATCTTACTGCATTATCAATGTTATAAGTAATAGTCTTTCTACTTCCCACATAATTATTTTATCTATAAAATCATTCTTGTGACAAAAGATCTAACAAAATGATCTTCTTTTTTTGTTTTTTTGGTCTCCCGTTCAGAGGCACAAGTGACAAGTACACCAAAAAGGAGAAGTCGCAGTCGCTCACGTAGCGCTGGTCGTAGGCGAAGTCTATCTCGGTCGCGCAGTGTGAGCCGCAGGACGAGTACACGACCTACGGAACCTGCCGTGTATAATATTCCCGTGACTCAGCCAGGCGTAAGCAGGACCTTCCCTAATTGTGACAATGAACTCAAACTGTTTGCGGGGGGGGGGGCAATGGGGGGGGTCTTATTAATCAGGTAGAGAAGGCCTACGGATGTTGGATGGGAACCAAAAATAGCATTTATTTCTGTTGATGATCAAAAACTCTACAGATAGGTTAAAGCTTAGCAAAAAGTGTCTGGAGAACTGAGTCTAAAATCAAGATTGCTGCCATGTTATATCCGAATAATCTTTACTTTTAGGTCATGAGAAGGGGCCGTTCTCGGTCAAGAAGGGCCAGCCGCAGGAGGAGCACGCATCCTTCGGAACCGTCTGTGCACCATGTGCCAGCAGACAAATATACGTAATCCATAGAGGTAATCGTGGAAAAAAAAAAAAAGTCTTTGGGCATCTATTATAATTAGCAAAGTGTGGGATGTATTAATTCAGAAGGTGGGCAGTTTACTTTAAAACATATTTTATTCACAAATATTTATGTAAATAAGTGGCTTAGTTGTGCTTGGGTTTTATAGAAATAACTTATTTTCTTGGAATAAATGTCTTGGGTTTTATACTATCCTAGTAAAGCAACGTCCATCTAATGCACCCAGCTGGAATTACCGGGTAACTGACGTACAGCGTAGATCGCCCCTTTGATCAGGGAAATGTTCTTCACCCAGACTTTCTATTCTAAAACGCATTTGAATTTGGCATTTTAAAGTTGGTTTTTCTTAGCAAGCGAAATTTATTTATTAGAAAAGTATGCATTTGATTCAGGCATTGAGGTTATCAATTGGTTATTCTGTGCAAAAAGTTCACCTTGCATTTATTTGCTCTATAATATAAAGTACTGGCTTTACACACAGGGATGTCTGTGTTGGGGTATACTTGTTGTATCACTATATGTATTTTCGTTCTCTTCTAGATAGCAGTGGAGCCTTCTTGAACAGTTTATCAGCTCCATATACAATAGAATGTTTATCGACGGCTGCATATGAATGGACCTACTACAGTAGATTGTGCATTACGTCCCCCTTGCAGCTCAAAGTGCTTGCCTTTGTGTGTATATAATGTGTGCCAGTATCTGTAATCTGACTTTTAAAAGTCTTCTATTAAAGCTTTTTCTGATAAATATACAAACCAGTTCTTTGTAACTGTGTCCCTTTTGAACAAGGCTGGGTGGGTGAACAGGTAGGTGTGTGTGTGTGTGTGTCCGTGTCCCTGACCTGTATAGATCTCCACATTACCCATGTGGAGAAACCTGGTAAATAGGGGACAGGATCCACTGTTTTGCATGAAAACCCTCCAAAATAAGTATTTAAACCAAAACAGTTTTCATCCTGAAACTTTACAAAAATTAGCTGATGTAGAAATGGCCTATTACTCTTTATATTACTCTTCTGTAGGCATACGGAAATGAAAAGGCAAAGATCATTTTAGTGGATTAAGTTCTGTATTACCAGGTCTACCCTGTGAACAGTCCATAGCACATAATTATATATAATTTAACTTAGCACTAGGTAGGAAAATATCTTGTCTGCTTCCATTGAATTTGTTCCTAGGAATTTGTGTTTATTACATCTCGTTCAGTCATCAGAAAAGCCAAAATTCATTGCCAGCGTTAGCGAGTCTGAGAGTTTGGTGGCAATTTTATCTGCAAAAGGAAAAAAAAGGTTGAGAAATCCCCAGTCCTTCTGTTTACAACTGTAGGGGTGTTTTTTTTCCTTCATATTTCCTAACTTTTTGTAACATTGAAGTCGGTATTATTAGGCATTTATGATCATGTAAAATTACTCACTTGCTCTTTTCTGGAGCTTTTTCCTTTTCTTGCTGGCAGCGTGGAGAGCTTGTCCTTGCTGCAGAGGATCCACCGAGCTGATCTCCCGCAGGTTTGGTGCTTTGGGGATGACCCGCTCAGTTTCTGTTGGAGGTTTGCTTTTGGTGTGTTTGATTTCTACAGTCATTGGGCCAAACTGGAGTATAGAGGATGGAATATAAGAGTCAGAGATGTAACCCCCCCCCCCAATATAAAAAAAAAACATATATATAATTGGTATGGTTTCCCAATAAGGGAAAAACTGAACCATTGGAAAAAAATTTAACTGACGAGCTTCCTTGTACCTCTACATCCACATCTTCCTCCATGGAATCCAGAGGTGCTTCGGTCTCCTCGCTGGATTCTTCTAATTCTACATCTGCCACGTCCTGTCCTCCTGCGGTCGTCAGCCCAGAAGTTTCCATGGCTATGCCTTGGGGCGCAGACTGCACCTCTGGAGAAATACATGTAATTGTGCTTTGAGGCGCGCGTATCAAATACAGAACTTACGGATCCTTTAATCTTATGTATATGTAAAGTTACATTTATAGCCTTGTATTGTAGCAAAAGCCCTAGCATCACTTGACAGTAGAAGAACACAAGGATCATGGTGCAGCTCAGGCTGTGCCCACGTTTCTCAGAGTTTATGGTTACAAATACAATGGCCAAATGCACCAAGCATCCCGTCATGGAGTTCCATCGGTGACGAGTCTCCACTAAGCTACCTTTTACGTATCCCACCCGGCCCTTACTTGATAGACACTCGTTGTTGTCTGCTTCCAGTGCTTCAAAATCAAAGGCCTTCCCCATTTCTGTGACGATCTCGGCACTGATGTGTGTCGGCAGGGTGTGCGTCTCTGGCGGGTGGGTGAAGTAACTGATTTTACCGCTGGAAGAAGAGAGAGAAAGAATAAAACGTCAATCTCCGCACACCGCCTTTGTCTCCTTGGCCGTAGGTAGCGCTTTGTTGTAGTGTTCGCTCACCTCACCCAGTCTGTCAGCACAGATTTGGCTGCTTTATCGTGATCCGGGGTCCCCCCTTTCCTTAGTTTTCCCTGCCGTTTAGCAAGCATGAAAAGAAACTCCAGCGTGTCCCTGAAATCGGTCACTTTGTAATGCTGCATAATCTGAACCCAAAATAAATCAGTTACATAGTCAGACTCCTCTCAGGAATGATATCCGCTCGTGCTTATACATGACATGCAGGATTATATATAAAGGGCTATTCTGGGAAGTCACCATGGAAACCATGTCCCAGCGTTACTGTTTCTCACCGGAATAGCCCTATACATCACTGCCTGCGTGCCTTTTCCTTGGCTACTCCATCTAAGATTCAAAATGTTACCCGAGACGACATGCAGAGGGAAACGCACTAAAAGCCAAAAACTGAACGCTAGACGTGTCACCTGGTCCTTGTTGCAGCGCCTCAGAATGGCTTCCACCGGCCCCACGGGGTCCATGAGTTGCTCGATCTTCACACAGTTTCTCAGGATCATGGCTGCATCAGATGTAGACGTGGCCATGACTATACCCGGGCAGTCCAGAAGTTTAATATGTTTGTCCAGATGAACCTCCTGCAGACACCTTCGATAAACAAAAGGGAGATGTCAGCCATCGCCCTCGCGATCCGTACGTCTATCCCTCGAGCCGGGATCATAATCTAGATGAGCGCTCCATGTAGGCGCTTTAAAGCCCAGTATCGGATAGCTGATGTACAGACGCTGATTCTGGAGTTTGTCGCTAGTCATATAAGCCTACACAAGATTTCACTTGTCCCCTAAACAGACATGGAAGTTACACAGTTTCTGGAGGAAATAAAAGGATTTGAGGAGTTTTAAAGAGTCTGCTTTTGTACATTAAGAGGGAAATATTGCCTAAAACGTGACGTTTCTTGCTTCAACTCAACAGGAGCTAAAGAAATAAGAAAAAATATCCTAAGGATGAAAGTTGTAGAAGACAAATGACAGACCTGGATGTATATAATATTAACCCCTTAGTAGTAGTAGCAGCTCTCTCTCACTACGTCAAATAGCATATCATGAGGTTACCGATGACACAGAGGAAAAAGCGTTCTATAGTCACGGTAATTACGTACTTGGTTACCCCGGGTGTTGCCCCCACATTGCAGGCGCGTGCTCTCTTCAGACTGTTGATTAAACTGCTTTTGCCCACATTTGGAAATCCTTTAAAATGAGGCAAAAAAAAAAAAATAATAATTTGTAGTTAATCCTTCAGTAGCTCTGACCAACTTAAACGGGACAGGTCGCTCGCACAGCTTTTGGTGAAACTAAAACTAAAGGCATTTATAAAATATAATTCTATATATATATATATATATATATATTTTTTTACAAATATACTCCAGCAGTGGTCACTTGATGCGCTGTGTACCCTGGATATTCCTCCCCTCTGACCAATATGTTAAATGACAAGGGAAGCAACAACTTTACCAAACTATAGAACCTGTGTGTGTTGTTTTTTTTAACCCAAGGGATCCAATAAGACACGTAATATATGAGGTTTTTCGACTTGCTGTCGACGTACCAACAACCCCGACACTTATGGCGGTCTTGATGTCCTGGTTCCGGCAGTAATTCCCAAGAAGCTTCATTAGAGAATCAGCCCCGACGCAGGCACCGGTACTCAACAGGTCCTCCGATGCCTGTGTGATCGGCACTCTGCTTTGTTGCTGCGAAGTAAAAGTGCATAGAGTGCAAGAAATAAGTGGGAAAATGATAAATCACAAGCAAATATCTGCATTTTAACAATAGTGGCCCTCTACCCAGCTGCAAACCTATGTGCAACTGAATAACAATGGTCTAAAAGCAATCCCACTTTTACTGCCCCCATAAAAACTGTATCCAGATTCAAGAAAATAAAATTCAAGAAATAAAATACCAAATTCTTATTTTGCTGCTGGGTGGAAGCTTTAAAAGCCACTGTAGGGAACTCGTTCCGAAGGTACTTCAGCCATTTCTCCACGATTGGTTTGGGGACCAAGTCTAAGCAAAGAACAACTAGAATGAATGAAAGCAAGAAACAAGCAGGTGTGTGTGTGTGTAATTATATATATATATATATATATATATATATATATATATATATATATATATAGAAATACTCCTCTATGGATGACTCCAGTACTTATTTTTACCATTCCAATAGATTTAGGTTTTTTGTTATAGACAGCATTAACATTAACACACATTAAGACATACTGATACAGAGCGAGGGAAGCGCGCCCTGCAGGATTATAATCTATCCTTTATAAAGTGCAGCGGCCGGTTCCTAAAGCTTTCAGCACCGGGCTACTCAACTCAGAGGGAATTCTGCACAGAATCATGAAGACATATTGCAAGCGGATGCACCACGCATGGGGTGTCTCTCAACTTTACAAACATGTTACCTGGTGCTGACATTACTTAATGGCGAGGGGCTTTTGATTGCCCAGTTGTCCTCCCCACCATCCAACCATCTATACAGTTCTGGTACTTGCCTATTTTGTTCAGGACCAGAACCAGCTTTTTCTCCGTGCCGGTCTGTACCACAGCCTGTTCCACCTGTGGGCAGCGGCAACCCAAAGGGTCCCTGGCATCGAGCACTTCTAAAATAACATCAGCTGCCTCCACCACCTGCGAGGAGAGAACACAGAAGATGTACGATAAGGACAAAACCAGACAATGTATACGTTCTACACACGGGGCGCGTTCTACACACGGGGCGCGTTCCACATTGCGATCGAGTGGAATAAAGAGCCATCAGATGTGGCCGCTGACCTTTTTAAACTCTCGATAATAAGCTTTTCTGGAGTTCTCGTTTTCCAGCTGCTCGTGTTTCTCCAAGCTCTTCAGATCAGCCTCCTGTAAAGACATATCCATTACTTCAGCTCAATACGAGACAGAAAAAAGTATATTTTCACACACAAATTTACTTTTTAACCCCAATACTATGTGGTACTTGCCGTCGGATTAAGAAATTGCATTTGCATATTCCAAGTAAAAAAAAATAATCTAGATCTGTTTTGCAGCAAATCTGGAACAGGGTAAAATTAGTTTTTACCGATTTTTTTCATATTTGATTCAATAATTTTTTTTAAGCCGGATAAACTAAAAGTTGTCAAGATAGATATCCGTATAATACATTTTGTGAATTTTAGCCCAAAGAAGGCTGTAATAATGAAGAGTGGATCTGATTTTATACAACCAAGACCCCCCCCCCCCAATTATTTTTTTGAAGTAACACAATTTGATTATTTTGTTAAAACCTAAATACCCACGCCATAATTATAACATTTTATTTGAACAGAGGTAACTTAATTCAGGGAAAATTCTGATTGTGTCTGCATATTTTTTTTATTGCTTCTTTTTTCGGGTAGAACATAACTGAAATCTTCTTATTCTTATTCAGCAATTGGGGCATTTTGAAAGACAAAGTACCCAATTCTCTACGCAACCATACCTGGGAAAGGCAAAGGGTTTTCACGCCAAACTCAGTTTGGGCATATTTTATTTTAATAATAAAAATAAGAAAATTAAAAGAAAAAAAAAAAAAAACCTTCTGTTCAAACTCCCTCTGCCGCTTGAGAATGTCCTTCTGGAAGGTGTCGAGGCTTCTCCTCTTTGCGAGCTCCTTGTCTCGTGCCAGTTTCTGCTTTGCTCTCATCTCCTCAGCCTGTCGGCAGATCAAGAGATCTAAAATAAGTGACTCAAGTACTGAAAACTAACCAACGACCTGCTTCCATCTAAATATGTTTTTAGACGCAGCAGGACTACCCGGTTGGGTTTTTTTGTTGGCTAGTAGCGCTCTAATTGTTTGCCAACCCCAGATATAGAAGAGATTCCACTTTCCGGACAGACACGATAATGCCTAAAATTCTAAAGATTCCGGACCAGTTACATGTGGGTTTTTACACCTAGCGTCCTTACATAGCACTACGAAGTCCACGTATTCACGCTGTACGCTCGGAGGATACTCATCAAACGTTTAACCCGATCTAAAGCCACCGGTAAAGATTGAACTGAAACACAATGTATAGCATACAGGTATAGAGACGTATATATATGCTACTTGTTATGTCTTGTCTACCCATTGTACAGCGCTACGGAATTTGATGGCGCTATATAAAACAATAATAATAATATATAGCGAGAACATCGTAGGTTAATCGGTAACGACTACGTATGGAGATTCAGTATGCAGTGGAGGACAAGTCCGGTGATCGAGGGCCACAAACAGGCCAGGAATTCTATGTATCCTTCAAAACAAGAAGGTCAAAGGGACAATTCATGGCACCCCCCCCCCCCCGAGAGGCTACCTGGAATACACGGAGAGGTATACTCAGCTGAAAGGGGCAAATGCATATAGTGGGATTCTAAAAATGCACCCCGTGCATTTAAAAGGGGCCACTAAGCTTTAAAGTGCATCTGATGGCTGAAGGGTCTCTTAAGTGTTTTATTTTATTGAGATGCCTATGGTCAAGCAGGGATATCCCAGAATCGTGGCCTGTTTGCAGTCCTCGTGGACTCGAGTTGCGCAGCCCCTGCTCTGGCAGAATAACTTTTTTCGTACTCTCTTTTTCTTCTGTTCTGCCTCCTTTTTCGCTTGTTCTTTAAAGTGTGATAGGTTCGGCACTCCGGGGTCTTTCTTGCCATTTGTTCCTAAATGAAGTGGTCTTTTTCCCTGTTGGAAAGAAAACACCCAGTAAATAATATATATATTTATAATTCTAAGGTATTGACGGCTGCGACAAGTTAAAGTTACTCTGCAGTAATGCTCGTGAAATACAAGATATATATATATATATATATATATATATATATATATATATATATATATATATATATATATATATATATAGCATTCATTCGCATGTCCAGCACATTAATATATACACCTGCCAACAGTCCGAATGGCCAAAAAGGGACTCGTTTGGCCAGGGCTGTGGATACAGGGAGGTGCGGTTAGGGGACAGGGTTTTATTAAGACATGACTTTGTGTCAGTTTGTGACTAATTAAGAGTCATTTATTTTATTGAGTAAGGCATTCAGAAGAGGAACACTGTACACTATTTACAATTATAAACTTGAGTTTATGTAGAAATGACGTGTGCGCACATTGTTGTGACCAGGGCCGGCCCTACAATGGGGCCGACTGGGGCAATTGCCCCAGGCGGCACTTCAGAAGGGGCGGCACTTTGCCGCCCCAAGCGGTTTTTTTTGAAGCGGAGGAGAGAGAGAGGGGCACCGAGTGGTTTTCGCTTACCCGCTCGGCGCCCCTCTCTCTCTCCTCTGCGGCAAGTTTCCCTGTTCGGTCTCGGTGCCGGCTTGTAATGCAGAGCGCCGGAAGTGACGCGAATTTCCGGCGCTCAGCATTACAAGCCGGCACCGTGGCAGCACAGGGAGACTCGCCGCAGGACTGTTTAAGGGTAAGTACCGGGGGGGTAGATAATGCCGCCCCCCCGGCGTCGGCGGGGGGCGGCATTTTAAACTTCGCCCCAGGCGGCGTTAAGTCTTCGGCCGGCCCTGGTTGTGACTGTAGAACGATGACACCCACCAGCAAGAGGCACGTAGGGCTATGGGTCACAAAATGAGACTGCGCCTCCTGAAGAGGGACACTTGGAAGTTATTAGTGTAAGAGAATTGGGCAATCAATCATAACAGATCTCATAGGACAGGGCCAGGTGGCAGCTAGAGATCAATATGACGAAGTTGTAGAAAAGAGGGCCATAGATTCCAAAAAAGGAGAGTTGGCAGGTTAACCGAGTTAAACAGAGCGCAGAAACAAACTATCACGGCTAACACCACGTGCCAGCGGGGCATTCTGGGACTTGTAGTTCCAGCTCAACTCACTACAAGGGAACGCAACAGCAAAATGACTACATATCCCAGCATGCCCGCTCTATACCGGAGGAAGGAAAAACAACGCGAGGAAAGAAGCGTGCTGGCAGCGCTCTCACCTGAGGCTTCGAGCTTTCCTTTTTACCCCGCCTGTGCCCTGCGAAGACAAACACAAAGAGGTTGAGACGGGACCGCGGGTAATAGGGGCAGTTTCCGAGCCAGGGCTGGGGTACACTCACTGTTTCGCGACATATCGGGAGGCAGCGTGTTGGTGCGACAGACGTAAAGGAACGTCGTAAAGAAGAGAACGGAAGACGTTTGTGGGAGGGGGCTGGCCGAGTGGGCCACATGTCGTAAAATGGCTTATGTCGTTATCATGCCAGGGGTATAAAGGGCGTTTAAAAGATCAGTGTGCCAATGCTGTCCCTCTTTGGGACCCGAGTCCCTTTTTCCTCCCCTGTGCTCCTCTTTTCGGGGAGCCCAGAAAGTTTGCTGCCTGACTGTCACAGTGTTTTAGTCTTAAAATTCACAATAATGTGTATAGAAACAGAAGAAAATGTGTGAATAAAATCCACTACTAATAAAAACACTTAGTAAATAAATCTATTCATAAAGCGCATATTCACATAAAACGCCTCAATAAAAATATATATATATTAATATTGAATTAACGCTCAACTGAAGGCCGACGACAGCCTCGCCGTTTTGTAATCCCGTCCAGCAGATACAACACTGACACTGGCATTAATTAACACAGAACCAGCAGCGTGATAAAATAATTACTTTATTCCTCAATAAAGCCCGTACCCCATCAGAGGAGTACCCCACCTGGGATCTAATCCAAGTTGGACTTTGGTTTGAAAATCATAAAGGGTTAAATGGAGTTTAAGGGTGACTTGATGGATATTGGATGGACTCAGTAGTTGTGTAGGGGGTCTCCGGATACATTAACCTCGTGGAACATAATAAAAAGGGACTCTTTAGATGGTATATGGGGGATATTGGAGGGTGTCATTGTACCGTACCTGGGAACTCTACGGCTACGCAAAGCCCACCCTTGCGGGATGTGGGTAAGACGTCCAACTGATGTCAGTGGGGGGTCCCGCTAATGTCGTGGGTCATCAGTGGGATGGTCCAGATGACAATGCGAGCGGTCCCATTGATGTCCCGGGACATACATTATGGGGAGGTTTCTGCGTACTGACCCGGAGGATCGACGAATGCGTTGTACATGCTGGGTGGGCTTGTCCTCTGCTAGTACAGATCGGGAAGGAAGTGTTTGCCTCAGTAGCAGCCTTAATGGGATCCCTCTACCCTTGGCAATAGAAGAACCATTTTGGGGATACTCCGCAACTACAACATAAACTACTTATGCATACTTTTTATAGCGGCTTGTTTTTAGTGAGGGCGAGGAAAAAAACATTGCCTCAGATGTTTATATATATATATATATATATATATATTTGTTACTTTTTAACCCTTTTAAAGAATAGGCTATCAGAAACAGTTACTGTCCATTTAATTTAAAAGGGTCAATGGGAATAGAATTTGCCAATGTGATAAAATCAAGAAAACTGCCCCAAAAAACATAGATTTTCTGATAGAGCACTGGGGGTCTGAAGAAATCTCAGCCATGCTTGCACTGTGCTAGGATTTTTATGGCAATAGGTCGTCTCAGCCATGGTTTCCTGGTAAGATCTCTACCTTTTTTATTGGAAAGCTTGGACCTCCGGTTTCATTCTCCTTAGCTGAGGTTGCTGGACCTCTCCAAGCTCTATTCAGGAGGCTCCTGAATTGATTTACTATATGCTCAGCTGGCGCTGACAGCAAAATCGCAAGTCAAGTCATTTCAAAGGTGAGAATATGGGGTGTCTCCAAGCAGGGAGCCTTTTAGGCTTAGATGGTTGCAGCTCTCTTTAGTTGAGGAGCCGTGGAACCCCACTGAGATGAGGTTACTGAGACTCTGCCGGTCACGCTCCTGCCAGGATTCATTAGTCTTGTGCCTTCTTCAGGGATGGCCGACACGGTAATGAAAGGGATCAAAGTGCTATTCCCCAGCCAGAACCCCGATCTCATTACCGCCAACTGAATTGATTTCGAAGGGCTCCTTTGGTTCTTCTTTCCATCATTCTTAAAGCTGTTTCCATCATCCTAACCGTACCTTACATGATCCAAGAAAGACTCTTGTACTCCCCAACAAGCCAAATGAATGCGTGACAATGGTTCCCAGGTACAGATATGGATCAACATGGTTACTGGGCTCCCCTTCCATGATGCTTTTTTTATGGGGTTCAGACAGTTCTTCAGAGAGTTTTTTTTTCCTTTTTCTACATCATCTTACATGATTCTTAATAATTATTTAGTAGACCTGTAACATTTTCATAAGGTCATCTTAAATATTTTTATTTGCTCTTTTCCTGGTTTCTAAAGGCTGCTAGACCTTTAAGAAGTGACCTCGTCCTCTCCCCAAGATTCTGAGGCACGCAGCCGCTTAATCTTCTTCACAGCTGGACGAGCCTTGTAGATATGGAGTCTGCCGCAGCCTCTGCTTGTCCGCTCATCTGGAGCAAAGAACTTCGGGATACTTCTTATACTTCTTATAATCAGTGAGCCCGTCTACGGGGAACTCATTACAGGCACACCAAGAATAGTGTCGCTTCTTCCCAGGCCTGGCCACGTTTTAGGCTATCTTTAGCTTCTATCCTCCTCCAAGTAAGAATAGATGGTGGTTTCCAGTTCCTACAAAGTGCATTGTTTCAACTCATTACATACTAAATAAGATTTTTTTTTATTCCATTCATTTGAATTGTTAGCAATTCAAATGAATGTAAGGAAGCAATAAAAATCTATAAATAATAATATTTTTTTAAATATGTGTCACTAAATGGTTAAATATAGACTTCTGGTTTAAGGCTGTATGGTGCGTCAGGACTAATATTAATAAAAATGAAATTTTTTTATATGAACGGATTTGAACACACATCCTGGAATTTTGATTATTTCCTGTTAACATTTTGCATATAATTCTTTCTTTTATGATTCACCTTGATAAAACTAAATTGCGGGGTCTAAAATAAACCTCTCTAGATTGGCTGGCAGAGTCAGGCCTATAATTTGGGTCAGCGTTTTTTGGAATAAAGCAGTCCCTCCCTACAGTTACTTTTTCAACTGGGAAAAAAAAATGCTGGAACAAAGGGTTTTTTTCGGGTGGTACCATGCAGTTTGGGAACGGGCCAGCAGAGTTGGACCTGGGTTTTTGAGTTTTTTTCTCATTGAAAAATGTATTGATACCCACTCTAACACATAACACAGTAAAATCATAATTCCGTATAAATTGAAGGCTTATTAAAGTACTCCGTGAGTAACCCTAACCCTGAGTGCTTTAATAAAATAAAAAAACACCTGACTCGCCACAAAGTTTCCTCCATAATCCAAACTTTCTTGGCACTGATTGGTTGTTTGAGCTGTCAATCAGTGGCAGTAAAGTACTCCCAATGAAGTTAATGGTATTCCTGTCACTGATTGGCCAGAAAATGCTCCCATTGAGATTATTGGGTAGACTTTTTTCATGTACCTTTACCTGGGGGGTGGCTTGCATTTTAATAAATCCTTTTTAACCAGCGGATGCCCAAGGCAGCTGCTGTATCCGCTTGGTTCCTTGCTAGCCAGATATTTAGCTACTTTATTATGTATGTACTATTACCTATTTATTAGATAAAGCATATTATATACAGTAGGTTCTAATTATATTGCACATGTTATATAGGTGCTACTTATTACCAAACCAGGGTGTCTAATCACTTTCCTCTTTCTCAGGGCAGGGAAATGGTGTTTAGACATGCCCACTCCCTACCCACTTCCCCTCCTACTTTCTGCCCATTTAAGATTTATCTGGGATTAGCTCCACCCCATGTATAACTAGCCCCACCTCCATTGATGGTTACCCCACCCAATTGCACAGCAGATACGGGACAACTCCTGGTAACCTACCCTAGGATGTTCCCAAGTATGCTCATTACTTTTGCAAAAATTGTAGACTTGAATGAAAGGGCATCTGTTAGTAGAAGGTCTGCATTATCCCAATCATTCCGTGGCATTTAATAATATCCTTTCTCCCCATGCACTGGTGAGCATTTCTGGGTGCAATGGAGCCTTAGTTTGTCTAGCAGGTCCATGGCACAGACAGGTCATGAACCAGCTATTGGGGCATGAAAATAGGGTATGTGCCCCTAATGCCTCTGCGCCTACACATAGCATTGCACAGACATGCATAGGGTCCAACGGTATTGGAGCTCCCACGAAAGAAGTCAAGAAGCCGCCAGCTGGCAATAAAATCGGTGGTGTGTATATGTACCATATATCTGACACTGCTTATTTAATAGCTCGACAGGGATCACGCTAACAGCTATTGATGTTGCTGCACCTTTAATATTTGCAGAGTTTAGACAGGACTACGTTCTAAGACAATGCTTTCTTTTCAGGTGAATCGTGACCCCTCCTTGGCACATGAACATTAAGGATGTGACTTGTCGCTCCAGGAGATTTACACGAGGAACAAAGGGCCTATACAATGCCCTCGTGAAACTGAGAAACTTGTTAATCAAGACACCCTTGGATCTAGAGCTTTGCCTGTCTGCGGAAGCATCTACACCCGTGTCAGTTTTCACCTCCTCTTTGAATTATTAGCTGTTTCTGCTTCCACTTTGATGACAACTTGTGCCATGATTGGCAATATGTCGGTACCAAAATTACAGTAAGTTACATAATAAGGCAATCCGAAAAACCCAAAACACTGAGGTTAACCTACTTTCACGTTCCAGGTAATTCTAGATTTCAATGTGCTCTAGAGGGAAAAAGGAAAAACAGCAAATCTTGTCTAGCATAACAACTTTAAATTGAAAACATGCAGTGTACAGGGCTTATTCTGTTTCGGAACTCTGCACACAGCTACTTGTCTTGGGTTGTGAAACTAGAATGGGGGCAAAACATGTGATGTCACAACTCCGGGTCATGGGACTTGGGAAACAAGCCTTGGATGTCCGAGTACAAATGATTTGTATTTAAAGATTCCTAGCATTCCCTTGTCCTTCCAAGAAGATGAAGAGGTGAAAATAATTTCATGGGGGGGAGGGAAACAGGAAATGAACGACGCTCCCAGACCTTTTTGATTATCCATATGTTTCTGTGAATTTAAAGTACTATTTTTAACAAGAACATTCGCGATTCTTGTTTTCCGTGATAGTTTTGCATCTGTTGAAATGCATTTTGACTGTAATACCGCACCAACTGATTACAGTATCTTTTAATATCACACCCCCTACCATGCAGGAATGCGTCTGATTCTATAATTTAAACCGAGATCATTTAGGTTATATTTGCTTCTTCCAAACTGTATTTCACCCGTGTTGCCTTAGGATTTCTTTCACTGGACTTCATGCTATTCATGCCTAAAGATGAAAGTATGAGAATTATAAACCTGGTTATTCACCTAGTGGTTAAATGGGGAATTGCAAGTTAAATAAAAAAAAAGCCAAGTCCATTAAATCTGGCGGAATCCGGTCCCTAAACCTCCTGCAGCCCCCGGCAATGTCACTCCAGCTAATATGATTTTCTTTATGAATATTGAAGGCACTGTGATGTTAATGAAGTTAGATGGCATTCAATGCATATAGTGTTTTTGGCCTCATTCATGACGATCTGGTTAGGACAGGACAGATTGTGTAATGTCAGCTTATTGGGAACAGCAGCTTCTATCCTTAAAGTACAGTTGCGAAACAAAACATCCTTGTAAAGAGATTTCCTAATTCCAGAGAACACCATTTGTTTACTATTTATATGTTTCTGTACAAATCTGGCCAAGAAGAAGACGATGAGACCCTCAAAGTATGCACAGATTCTAGCAAAGCAAGATGTGTTTACCAAACCTAAATATAGCTGGTGGTTTTTTTTTTTTCAGTTCACTATTTTCATTTACTGAGAGGGTGGTAGATAAATGGAACGGCTTCCCATCAGTAGAGGTAGAGGCTAATACAGCAAGGGAATTTAAACATGCATCGGGACAGGCAGAAAGCTCAGTCTTACATCAGGAAAAATGGGCAGACAAGATGGGTGGAATGGGTCTTATCGAATTTAGTTTCTATATTTTGTAGGGGACTATTTTAAGTCAGGGAGGTGGCAATGGGTGGCAAAAGGTGAAAAACTAGCATAGCTAATCAATTTTGTGTCCTGATGTTATTTCCTATCCACCAACACCTACAAAGGCTACCCGAACCAATCATATAAATGTGTGCCGCACCATAAGCATGTTAATCTTTTGAGTGTTGGTGGGGTGAGCAGCACATAATGTTGCCCACGTGGTAGGCAACCCCTGGAACTTTCTAGGAATAACCTGGGGTCTCCTGGTGAGTCCCGACTTTCTCGGGTCTCTCTAGATCAGTTTCTTCTTTCGCTCTGCAGGGGTGGGATGTTTGGTCACACCGACTCCCTGCCCACTTTCTGCCTGCTTCACCGACTCCTTGCCTACTTTCTGCCTGCTTCACCGACTCCTTGCCTACTTTCTGCCTGCTTCACCTGCACTTTCACGAAACTAATCCCCCAGAAGATAGAGAGCTCCCGGGACGTTCTCTCATATGGACAACCATTAATTGCAGATTAAGTGATTTAAAGCTTCATTACACAGGTACAAATACCGTCCTGACCCCTTCCTCCATTTGGCCCTCACTGATTAAGTTGAGGAACAGAGAACCTACCAACGTAGCAACCCTGTGATATCCTGACAACAACAAACATTCTGAGCACTGTAAAAAGAGAGGAAAGGGGAGGAAAGAGGGATTTTTGTCCCAAAGAGGTTCCGTACCTCCTTAGGGCCATTTGTGACATATGCTTTTGTAAAGCTGTTGTATATGTTTCTTCCTTTTCTATATACCTGCTCGATGTCCTACTGACCGGTTCCTGCTTCTCCTGTTTGAATAAACACATACAATAATAATACCGCTTGCTTCACTTGCAAGAAATATAATATGTATCAAAACTGAAAAAGTATTTTGATTATTATGAAAATATTATGTAAATAAAATGTATATTCTTCTCTTAAATACTTCAATTGGTTACACAAACAGCCATCAATAGGTCACAAAGTCACAGAAATAGTCTTTCTGTTAAAGGGACAGCTCCACTAAAGAATAAGTACTCACATATACTCACAGCATTCAGACCCCCCCAGCATTCAGCTCCTGCACAGAAATTAGTTGGGGTGGGCAGATTTATATGGGGAGGGTTTCTGCAGAGTCAACCCATATATTTGCAAGGAGGACACCACGGAAATTTAAAGGGACCTCTCAGCTTTCATAGACATTAAAGTGCATATGATGGATGGAGCGCCCCTTTAAAAGTACTAGAGGATAATAATATGATAACCGCATGCTGTATCGTAGATTATATTACTAAAAGTGTGAATGTTCCTGCCCCCCCCCCCTTTTATTTTTCTGGCATTCCTTAAGGAAAAAAAAAACAAGCAAATTATTTTTTTCTTTATTAATCAAATTCTACTTTTGGGAAAATATGAAAAAAATATATGACTTAGTGGAAATAAGGTATTTTGCTGTAGTCCAGCTGGTCTTATTTCCTGCATTCACTTCCCATTTACAGGAAAAGACACATCTGTAGAATGAGGAATGTTGTCCGGGATTTAAGAATACAATGTAATGCATCCTGATCCCTCCGTCAGATCTATGGTGCATAATCACCCTGAAGACACTATTATGGTGCATGATCACCCTGAAGACACTATTATGGTGCATGATCACCCTGAAGACACTATTATGGTGCATGATCACCCTGAAGACACTATTATGGTGCATAATCACCCAGAAGACACTATTATGGTGCATAATCACCCAGAAGACACTATTATGGTGCATAATCATCCTAAAGGCACTATTATGGTGCATAATCATCCTGAACACACTATTATGGTGCATAATCATCCTGAAGACACTATTATGGTGCATAATCATCTTGAAGAAGGAAGGCTACTGCATCTCAGGGAGATGGGGGTGGGAGTAGTGGATAAAGCATGTGTGTTAGCAGGGAGTGGAAATCCAGACCAGATTTTTTAAAACACATCTGACATGAAAACCAACTGCAAGGGAAGAGAGTCAGATTTCACATACACAGTCAAAAAAACTGAAGGAGGGAGGAAAAAAAAACCTGAAGGGTTGAATGTGCTTGAAAGCCAAAATCATCATCATCAGCACAGGGAGAACAAAGAGGAGGACAGTCTAAATTTGTGTGAGGTGTACAGGTATCTGCACTGAATTCTACCCATGGCTGAGCACCTAAGGGTGCTGCCAGGATCACTGAACCCAGTGTGCACCCTCCAGGTGATACAGATCTGGCATCCAATGCTGCAAAACGCCTGGGGACTTTAAATGAGGATTGTGGGCGACACCTCCATACTGCATTAAAAAAAAAAAGGAGGACTGTCCACGGGAGCTGACCTTCTTCAGGTCAAATTACACAGCTCATTGTGAAGAATGGAGACAGAGATGGATTAGCAATCATTCAGCTAATGGAAGACAAGACAAGGAAATCAGTGGGAGGATGGTCAGAGATTTCTGCCCCAGGGTGAGCTTGGATGTATTGTCTGAATACTCAGACCTGTTACACATGGTTGGAAGGATTTACCATGCAGGGATGAAAGAAGCAGTTGGGGCTGTCCATGTTGTCCTACTGCAGTAGCTGATCATATAATATGCACCCAGGGTCCTCTCTGTGGGTGTCCATCAGACCATCTGCTGATGCAGTAATCCTACCTTTTGAGCAGGGAAAGCCTGCAATTTTTCATCTGATATAAACACTATATTTTACCAGGATCACTTTTTATAAACTGGAGCTGGGAAAAGCATCTGCACCTTAAGAAAAAAGAATAAGAGAGAAAAGAGACCTTGGTCCAGGGCAATCTGCTGGAGGACTGGAGTACTGATGCATTCTCACCAATGCCTGGACCTTCACTGTTCCTTTTTAAGCAGACCCCTCTCCTGGCCTTTTCTATGGTCACAGGGGAGAGGTTCCTTAGTGAATTGAAGGAGTACAAAGGTGTACCCCGCACCCTGCCAACATGCAGGTGAACCGACCTAGGAGTACTGCATTTACATACCCACCATCCAGCCCTCGGGAGCAAACTGGATCCTACGCAAAGCAGTTCCAAACCAGGCGCTTCTCTTATCATATCAGTGGGATTGCACCTGCCCCAAGTCCCCAGCACCTGCACCATGAAGGTGAGTGAGAGCCATGGCCAGGAGGCAGTATGCAGCTCTGGATGGCTTATTCTTTCCCGTCTCTGCTGTTTCATGATGGGTTCAGCGTAAGGCTGCTTGTCACATAATAGTGTTTTACACATACATTATACCTCCTTAGCTGGTGCACTTCCATTCCACTGGTCTGGTGGTTGTGTATTTTTATCGTATTAATGTTTTATTTGTTAGGTATGGGTTGGTAAGTGTATGTCTTCTGGCCTGGGAGGGCATTTAATCCCAAGTGCCCCCATAACTAACAAACACGCATCCAGCCAAACACACACATTCACACTAACACACAGAGGTGCACACTCACTGTAACACATACATATTCACTCATTCATTTACCTACTTTGCAGATGCACAAGAGCCTAAGCTTGTACTCCGGGCAAGTGGCATCCTGGTGTTGATCTAAGGTGTGAAGGTTTGGTATATTTTCTTGGGTCAGCTTAGGCAAAGATGTAGAGTCTTAAAATGGCATGTATGGAATAACATTTGATGAAGAGACCTCTGAGGTCATTGAGATCTTACCCCGTTTTGGCCCAGTAGAAAAGTATCAATTTGGAATAAAGACTCCATCTTCTCTTGGACCAATACAACTATATCTGTTTCCTTATTAACTCTTGGTACTAGCTCTAAATTTTATTAGACTACAGTAGAAATGTAAGTGATCTTTGTAGACCCACCTTGGAAATAATGGTATAACAAGGGCCGCCCACTCCTAACTGTAATCTTGGTCATGGCCATAAGGCAGTTGTTTGGGTGATTGTTTCCCTGGTCATATGGGCCAGACATTGGGGTGGACCATGGACTTTTACAGGGATTGTCATGGAAACTTATGTCATCGACATGTTGCCTAGGTCTGTCTTTGCGATTGCAAGCATGTCCAATAAATAACCCGCTGCCAAGTAAGACTAAAATAATGGGCCATAACATGGGGGAAAATGGTCTGGCTTCAAAACCACATATCTTGGTGTTCTTTACCTCTGGGCCACAAGTTACTGATGGGAGAATTATTGGCCCCAAATATATGAATTCACAAGAATCTTCTCCTTTTTCATTAAACCGGTGCGTACAATTTTTGGTTAATGGGGGAACCTGACTATATTGACAAGTGGGTCTTGAAGATGAAAGCTATTGGCCCTCAACATCATGTGGAACTGTTGGCATTTGGTGTCTGGCTGAGCATTATGATGGTTGTAAATTTTCACATCATGAAGTGCCTCAAGCTGCGGCTTCCAGGGACCACTTCATGGATGTAAGTGGCGCCATAAAATTTGTGGCTGAAGCTCTCTGGTCAGTTGTGTGATGCATTGGGAACTGTGGCATAAACATGTACAACACAAAGCAGAATGTTAAAATTAATATATGTATAGATGTTTTGATAGTATGACATATTTGAAACTCATGTAAAGACATTGTGGCTTCAGCAGAGTGGGGGAGTCAATTTCTTTTGCACTCTTCCCCAATGTTTTTTGAGGTGTAGAGAACTGTACAATACAACAGGAAGTGAAGAGTGCGTCTACAGTTTAGCCTCCCCCTGCTAACTGAAACATCAAGTTAATCTCAAACATCACAAGTCCTTAAGATGTGGAATCTTTTACATATGTGTCTGTTCACAACATGCGCTCTCATTTTGTTTTGTTAGAAGTGAACATCGTTTTCTAAAAGAGTTTTTGCGAAAGTTAAACTGTAAAGGCATTTTCTTTAACCGTTATGTACTCGATTGTAATGCCGATAGTAATTTTATGGTGCTAACTGTAAAACAAAAGTTACAGGGTCACCTCATTTTGGGCCATCAGTTGGAGGTTTGAGTCTTAGAGTAGAAACTGCATAGGGGTCAGGAGACATTTCTTCCTACATTACTTTGATTGCAACATTTTTGTTTAATCCTTTTCATGTCCTACCTACCAAATTACATTTTATAGACGCACCCTTGGCTTTTAGCGCCTCCAATACTAATACTGGTGTCTGAATTATGAAAAACTGTACCAGTCCATATCATACTAGCCAACTTTTGCGCCAGTTGGCCCAAAACATGACAGGGCGGAGCCTAAAGTAGGCATATCTATGCGACGGTGCGTGACTCCACCCACTTTAGGCTATACCTCTTCTGTCCCAGGGTGTCTGGAGCTGCGTTTTAGGCTGTGTGTCTCCTAGACGTACACAGCCTAAACATAATGCCTGTATACAATATAACGTATTGAGCATGGGCAGTATTTTTATGCCGGGACAGACCGGAATTTGACGCTACAGGACCCCCCCCCCCCCGAAAAAAACAACAAAAAACAGGACTGTCCCAGCAAAGTTGGGACTGTTGGAAGGTCTGCTCTATGTACATAAAATGGTTTGCTTATGTTTTGCAGTGCCTACATCGACTTGTCGCTGTTAGCGTGTGCGTGTGTGTGTATATAGTGTATGTGCAAGGATTATAGCCTGCCATGTATCTTGCTGAAAGCTATAGTATACTTCTCGGCTGTAACCGGCAGACATGCTGCTTCTAATTTAAGGCTGCATTGTTCGGTCCTGGCTGTGTTTATACAGCGTGGGTTGGAAACATCTGGATATGTACATAGGACTGTACCAGTCCATATCATACTAGCCAACTTTTGCGCCAGTTGGCCCAAAACATGACAGGGCGGAGCCTAAAGTAGGCATATCTATGTGACGGTGCGTGACTCCACCCACTTTAGGCTATACCTCTTCTGTCCCAGGGTGTCTGGAGCTGCGTTTTAGGCTGTGTGTCTCCTAGACGTACACAGCCTAAACATAATGCCTGTATACAATATAACGTATTGAGCATGGGCAGTATTTTTATGCCGGGACAGACCGGAATTTGATGCTACAGGACCCCCCCCCCCGAAAAAAACAACAAAAAACAGGACTGTCCCAGCAAAGTTGGGACTGTTGGAAGGTCTGCTCTATGTACATAAAATGGTTTGCTTATGTTTTGCAGTGCCTACATCGACTTGTCACTGTTAGCGTGTGCGTGTGTGTGTATATAGTGTATGTGCAAGGATTATAGCCTGCCATGTATCTTGCTGAAAGCTATAGTATACTTCTCGGCTGTAACCGGCAGACATGCTGCTTCTAATTTAAGGCTGCATTGTTCGGTCCTGGCTGTGTTTATACAGCGTGGGTTGGAAACATCTGGACGTGGAGTCAGCAAACCCACTTGATTAAGGAATTCTAGTCTCTTGTGGTCCAAGCTGAACCCAGACGCTGCAGAAAGCGACTCTCCGCTGCGCTGACTAGTGGGCAAAATATCTTCTCATTGCCATAAGTTATAGACTTACGGGATATCTTCTGGGTTACTAATAAAAAGTTGATGCAACGAGGGAATTCTTTAACGATCGTGTCAGAGATGCAAACTGGGAGGCCTAAAACCCGTGTACAGCACCATTATTTTTAAAAGGGAATTATCGCCTTTAATTATTATAAGAAACTGGCCAAGACATCTCGGAAATGGAAAACCTAGCTGCTTTTATATGCAGTGTGGTTCTTCCTTCCAGATGCTGGTTTGTGGCTAGAGGCAGGAAGAGAGCATGGTCAGGCCCAGGAGGGGCAAGTTCAGGGGCAGGACCACCACCATCTTCCCCAAAGAGCCACCTTGTGGTGGTCGGCTGCATGGCGTCGCGGAGTGTCCACGTGGGAGCTGCAGTGGGGTCGAAATGCTATCTTAAAGAATGAAGTAAAAATGCCGGCTTATCTTCCTGCAGCAGGTCTTCTCTCTCTCTCTCTCTCCTTTTTGACAAAGACCGTTGACGACGGTACGGTCACCGACCGTGTCCAGAAGGCTCTGTGGGGTTCTCGCTTCCAACATTGCGTTTTGGACACCGTTCCTGTTTCCAATATGGTGGAAACAGGTTCAGGCTGCCTTGTCGGGTGACAAGAAGAAAGGAGATTTCAAAATATGAATTGAAATGTAATGCTTTGCCACAGTTTGTCACAGACCTCATGTAAAATACTTTTATATTAAATATCCCTAGAACAATGATTTTAAAAAAAAAAGCAAAAGGCACAAGCTAAATAAATGTATTCACGCTAAAAGTTGAGATTACGAGATTTTCTTTTTAACATAGCCTACATTTTAGGTAAAAAACATAAAAAAAAAAAAAAAATCAAGGGAATTGTTCTTTTACTTGGCAAGCAGTTTATAGATACTGATTGAGTTATTCGTTTACTGTGAATAAAAGGCTTTATCCTTTATCCGAATTTACATATGAAAAAGGATGTTTATGTCTGTTCTCGGCTCCCAAAATGGCCTTGTTACACATGGCTCTATCATAATTAGCGGTTATTTATAATACGACAGCAGTTCTGCAAGCCCGTGCAGCTGGTGGGTATCAAATACAAACATTAATGATATGCATGAAACAACGAAGGCTGATAAAAGAAAAGATAGCGCCTGGCACAGAATTTCATCATCAACTCACATCGTGCTCAGACAGACAGGCTTACAGATAGACAGACAGAGGCTTACAGACCATGATGGCAGTATTCTACAGGCAACAAAACTGGCGTAGACAACCTTTTATCAGCAGCGGACTGCCAAGAGACTTGCAGTAACATATTTGGACACAAGGGGGCGACTGGAACAATTAGGTTGTTACCCTCCAGCTGTTGTTGAACTACAAAACCCCCAAATTCTGGACCATCAAACTAAGCGTCATGGGAGTAGTAGTTGCATAGCGTCTGGCAAGCTCCCTGTGTTCTACACTGTGTTTCTAGCTTTAATTGTTTCTGTGCTGTTTTTGGCATCTTGTTTTGTGGGTGCTGACGTGCTTTAGATTAAACAATACATAGATAACGCAATGGGGTAATAGCATTCCTCCCAAGTGTCCCTGTTTTGTAGGGACAGTCCCTTTAGGTGAACAGATACCACTGGATACTGCCCACTGAACATAATATATGCCACATGTTGTTTGGGAAATATTATGTTACTGGACTTGCCCCTGGGCATAGTGATCCAGCCCTCCGCTAACCAATTTGGTTAAAAGTCGCACCCAGCACTGCACCCAAAGGACAGCTCCACCACCCACAGTCCCGTTCCTCTTACACAATAGTCTAGTGTTGGAATGCAAATTACCCTCCAATTCCTGGAAATTCACTTCTGGAAGGACTTGATACAATTCATGACACACTCCCCATATTTTGGGTGTCCAAACCAGGACATCATTATTGGGAGACATGGCTACAGGCAGGCAGGGATGTAAGTGGGAACGGGGCATCTACGTTACCCATCAGCCGGCAGTGAAGCTGAACCCTGGGATATGACATCATATACCGGAATGCAGCTTCACTACATCACAAAAGTGGGGCAGCGGGCTGTGCGTCGGGCCAGTGCCCAAAAATCGAGACTGCCACATGGAAAATGGGACACTTGGGAGGTATGATAATCCTGCAACTCACTGTATAGCAGATTAGCTATGAAATGTATTAATCTTGAATCCTCTGCGCTATGACTGTCGACATGTCAAGGATACAACATAATGAGACCGTGGACATGGAGGAAAAAGTGGCCTTTGTCAGCACGAATATTCCATTGGTTGCTATGGCAATAACACCACTTTTCAAATGTTGTAGCAGGATTACTTTTTATACATAACCCCTGTGTGTTAGTATCTATTTTCTTATTAGTTACCAATTTCCTGGTTTTGACGTATTGCGCATCTTTACCCCCGAATGTAATGCACCGTGGGCACCTCCTCAGAGCACAAAAAGTGCAGGCTCTAACTAGATGGCCGGCTCACAGAAATGATAACAGCTACTAGGCCGCTTCACCTTGTCTCAGGATATTTTCCGCTCCGATTAATAAAATCACTTAGCAGGCAATGTGAGGATTATTGCTTGCGCAGGCAGATCTGGGCAGGCAGGACTTGTGCCCCTTCCCTCCCGATTCACAAACCCCAAGGAGATGTACCTTACGTACTATGACTGATGCCAAATTTGGAGCAGTTACTATGGAAACCAGTGGGATGTATCTGAAATGTTGCTAAATTTTGATTAGAATTGAAACGGTGTTCTCACACTGTTGCTATGGTTACTGAATCCATAATGTTAACGTATGTAAAGGGGGTAAGTATATTGAGCTACGTACTCACCAAGAATGGGGGGGTTGGGGTATTTTTTTTTTGCATTGATTCAAAGACAAATCCAGTTTACAAAGAATGGTTGGTTTGGATCATTACTATGTATTGATTTATATAGCGCTATCATATTCAGTAGTGTTGTACAACGGTATATGTGAAGCCTCGTATATATCTGTACACATGCAGATTGACGTATATATTTAAACCAGGTCTAAATATAACTAATAATTTAATAATTGCAGATAAGGCATTCAGGCGTGATATTTCTGTATCTCCGTTTTTGCACGCTGCCTCTTGCTTATGCGAGACGTGACATGAATGTAAATTTCAGTCTCCGGCAGGAAGGGCTCTCCAGCAGATTTTAGCAGTTTGCATTATCTCCAGATAAGAGTAAGTTTCCATTATGTCTGGCACATGTTAATTAACCCTTGAAGCAGCGTTTCATGTGTGGGCAGGCACTGGGTTCATTCATTCACGTTCATTCCTGTATATTTTCCCCTAGAGTTTGGGCTCAGGAATAAACCCGGCTTAATTTGTCGGTACCTGTGACCCTGCTGAACGGGCGAGCATGCCATTTTACAAATACACCCCTCAGGGCATGGGGAGGGTACAGGGGGAACCTCATAATAAATATATATATATATATATATATATATATATATATATATATATAAAATAGATTGTGCAAGTCTTGCTTATTCTCTAATTGGATGATATAACAAACCAGATGTTCAGGCTGAGTGGAGGAGGGAAAAACGGTGGAATATATAGGATAAAGACATTGGAAAAAAGTTTCACATGCTTATAGTATGAAAACTCCTTTGAGGGACTCACAGCTGCTCCTAACGTCATTCTGTGCATCTGTGAAGTGCTAGCGTGACCCCTTCTCCCCTCCTCACTCAAGCAGGTGGGCACCAGGCTTGGTAGAAATCAAAGCAATGGGCCAGTTTATATTGTGGAATTTATGACTTTTTTCGGGTTGAGCCTGTCAATCAGTCTGTGTTGTTGACTAGCTTTTAGAACAGTTGCGCAACTTGTGGATAACTTGGACTGTGGTTTCCAGTTGCCCCAGTCTAGTCCTGAAAGTCACACCAGTACCTATGATCCTGGGAATTGCCCCGTTTCACCGGGCTGCCACTGTAAGCGGCGTAACTTCGTATGTTCAGTGCCTGGTCAGGGGTAAAAAACAAGCACTACAGATGCACTGGGTGGGCAGAATGGAGGAAGTCAATGGTGTCTTCTAGGACACATATAAAAACTTATCGCATTCCTTCTGTTTGAATAAAATAAAACTGTTCAAAACGCAGACACACATTTACTCTTGGCTTCCTCCAGCCGTTCCTTGTTACGTCCAGCAGGGACTATGTGGTTAGAGGGGGAATGTTTTATTACAGCGAAAAAAACTCTACCCAAGGAAATTCCAAGGATTTTGTCAAATGAAAACCTATACCGGTTTTTCTCTCCATGGCTACTGACTCCATCATGATAGGAGAGACCTGGCAGGGCACTTATGTTATTGGTGGGTCCCTTGGCTTTAAAGGCCTATTGATATTGGCATGTTAATATATAATTAAAAAAATGAACACCAGCGCTATGTAAATGCTGGAGGTCAATCTCTGAGTACATCAGAGATTATGTACGATTAATGCAGTGAAATTAAGACTATGGATATTTAGCAATGTCTCATGGGGTCATGGTAGGACAACCAAGTCACGTGCGGGTCTGCCCATCATATGGAACGCACACAACTCTGTCCTATTTGGACCTGATTTGGACATCTTGAATATGAAGGCTTCTGACAATCCCGATAAACATCACAGCCAACAGCCGGGATTTAATCTCAGTTGATGAGACTATTCCAGCTAATATAGCAGCTATGAGCCATGTATGAAGTCTACATGCTACCCTACTGTTTGTAAAATTATGAGTGAATGAACTGTTACTCATTCAGAGCATGTAGAAACTGATCTCAGTAGATTATCACGCTATAATGAATGAACAGACAGACAGAAAACACTTTGCATGTTTCATGTAAACATGTACGTCCAAAAAATAATGACGTGGGTCAATACGTGATGTTTTCAAATATATATATAATTTCTGTGGAACATGGGATATTACTGTAGCATCTCAGTGGTTGCCATGGCGATAAGGCCACTTCACAACATATAATATATTACCCCCTATATTCCTATAAGATATGGCCATTCCTGTGAAGTCTCATATTTGCCCAGGAGTCTTCTGGAATCCGATTAACCGGCCCCAGTCAGTGGTCACCATCAGATGAAAGAGTGGTCATCCAGGTCCCGCTCTTTTAAGGTGACTTAAGGCTCTTCCTCATATAAGGAGAGGGAAGGCGAGACCCCCGGATGATGGTGGTATAGCTATATATCTTTATTCACACTAAAAAGAGTCTATGGAGAGATTCAGGGTTCAACAGAACTTGTTAGCAGCGTATTGAGAGAGGCTCTGTCCACGACCAACCCAATGGGTCACCAAGTTTGCCACCTGGTTGATGTTCTTGTTCTGAAAAGATCTTAAACCTGTCAGTATTGAGAACGTGGGTCCTCGTGGATATACTCCTGTTTAGTGATAGAAATGGCTGTGTTTTTTTGTTTTTTTTTGTTAGTTTTTTTACACATTTTCCATGAATATTCTGGAACTCTCTGTGTTCTTAGAAAACTGCATAGAATTGTGGCGATCCTGGATTCTGCACAAACAAACCTCACTTAAATATGTTGTACAGATCAGAGGGTTTATTCCTCCCGTAACCCCAGCTCTCTCACAAAAAATGCTGGCCTCTGCTTTTTTTTGCACAAAAACCTGAACATGCTCACAAGTAGCTTTTTCTTTCTTCTTACAAATAGCTGCTGTGGCTGCTCTTCTAATACTTTCCATATGTCACTTCAGGAAAATGGGGGAAAAAGAAAAAAAAAAAGCTTTAGAGCGCTTCGGTGGACGCCGAGTTCCCCATCCTATTAGACAGCAGATCCATACGTACACATAATGGGATTTACAGACACACGAAACTCATGGATAATGTACATTTATATTTTAGGAGAGCCTATGAAAGGCTGCCTGATCCATGTAACATCTGTCTGTTGATGATGGTGAATGCTGAACGTTGGCAGCAACACAAATGACAGAGTGAGTAAGGGGCTGCAGATGGTATATTGTGGTGCGATACAAGTACATACAACAGATAAGCGTTTAATCAGTAGCCCCCAACCTGCCGAGCCTTTGGGAACGTTGGAGAACTTGGAATGGTAGACCAACCAACCCAGTAACCCGCGTTTTTTATTTTAGGATCAATATGAAACCATGTCTAGTTTGGGAAGAGTTTGAGAAACCTCCGTTATCTGCTAATAGATGTCCGTAGAAGATGAGAGATACAGTATGGTGACTCATATAGGGTTAATACGTACTAAAGAAAACGGCCAGTTGAACTTGGCAACCAAAATAGCGGATTGTCTATATTTCTGTAGAAAATTGGGTAAAATTCCACCACTTAAATTGTGGTGAAAAGCCCGCTAATCGTGAAGAGTTCTGAACAATATGAATTCTGTAGCAACCGTTATTAACGGGCTTTGATGATGTCATCAAGGTAGCTTAAACTCTGGTCTTCCCAAGTACAACTCTGTCGGAACTTGACAAAGGACGGCTTGTTTTGTTGGGGGTCACCCAAATTAAGTCAACATGGACTTCAACAGGATCACAGCATGTGGTTTGGAACTTCTAAGAAAACTGCCCGAAATTAATTGGTGGCAAAAGTCAAAAATATTCCAGTTTTAAAAATCAGTTGATTTGGCATTGAATTCGAAATGGGTCTCTTTGAGAATGATGCCTATTCTGGTGCCCTAAATTAAAAAAACTAAACGCATAATGGGGAATATTTCTTTCACATGCTGGTTATAAAGTGTCTCTAACTGAATCAATCCGAGCCGTGGCCAGAATGGGGATAACGAGGTGGCCCAGGCACTTTAAGCCCAGTGGTTGCCTGATGACGTAAATGCAGCCGAGTTGGCAGTTCGGGGGATTATGGGTCGCTGTCGGCCAGCGGCCCACCGAGCATTTCCGATTGGCCAGTCCCAGCCTGCATATAGGAGTGACTGCTTGAACACCACACGGAGCTTATTCTTTATGGCAATGCTAATGAAGTCCTTTCCTCCACAGACTTTCATGAGTCAGAGAGTCCGTATTGTTTACCACAAGTATGCTAAAAACGTAGTGTTTGTTTAGTAGACTCGGCGTAGATAGCAGAACTAGAACGTATACACACGACACGCATGCGGCTGCCTGAAAACATAATATTTATGTGAAAAAGGTTTCGGTGGGAGTTTATTGTTTTCCCGCAGACACGATCTCCGCCACCGCGCTAACTGGTAATTTGTACCCGAGCAGGTGACCATCAAAGCTGCAGATCCAGCCAAAACATGCGCCGACCCCGCGCCTCGACACCCCCCCCCTGTCAGCGGAGCATTTAATCCTAGCAGCGGCGTGCCGTCAGAATCCGTCGCGTGTGTTCGGTGCCGACGCGTGTTAGTGCGGGTTATAAACGCGGCGCCGCCATCACTGGATACATAAGTTTTCGACATCTTTAATGCGGATTCTACAGAAGTGGAAAGGGGCTGTTTTTTGCAGATTTAGGTACATGTTCGATTATAGTTACACGGGGGGTTAACGCTTTGTGTGCTGGAGAGGTGATCACTTTGTGATCACTGAGCGGTGACCCCAACAGTAATAAAATATAATAAAATTCTAAAATATTAGAATGGAGCTATAGGGTTATTATTATTATTATAGTAGTGCCATCATATTCCGCGGCGCGGTACAAAGGGATGAGGAGGCCGCTACAGCCTTGATATTGCAGATTTTTATAGAGGTCTGTCCTTTCTATAAGGTTATTACTCTGCCTGCCCCGCTGTCCTCGTGACTTCTGCGATTAAACCATCTCCTAGCAACCGCCGAGATAAGACGGCTGGAGCCTCAGATAGCCGAACGCGGCTTATCATATGGACTCCGATGTCCTATACACGGCTTTCTCATGTAAACCCCTGACAGGTTGTACAGCCCCTCTGAAAAGGACATACAAAATTAAATGGTTACTGATCCAACCACTTCTGTCGGAAGTCAGATCTATGCATCTACTTCCCTATGCCTTTTAACAATAAATACTGTTGCCTTCTGAGTGGTGGACGGGACTCCTAGTTTAATATGATAATCACTAACTTGCTGTAGCGGCTTCGGAGATTCATTTCGGATCAGGAAATAAGGGTAGTTCTGCCACCTTATGCCACGGATCTTATGTAAAATTGTCCCTAGCTCTGATTAGCCAAGGCATTGCCTAAAAAATATATAGTTCTCCATGTCCTTGACCGGCAAAATATGTAAAGGGTGGGTTGGCTGAGTGTGATGAGGGTTGCTGCAGAACCCCAGGGAGCCCACCAATGTCCATTTGTGATAAAAGCTTTTCCGGTGCCCTCCGGTGGTTATTCTGTTATTGCGAGGGTCTCGTCCCCCCGGCAGTAGACGGCGCTGCGTGGAGTTATATTTAGTAACAGTCTCCAGTGCGCAGGGAAGCGTGTCTCGCTGTAAGAATGCGAAGGGGGGGACCGGCAGGAAATGCGCTGGGGAGCGAGGGCTCGGTTACACATGGATCCAACGCGATGTACACAAAGCATTAACTCCGAAACCCGCCGCACACCTCTCTGTCCAATAACGGCATTTAGCGTGTGGGTTTGTTTCTGTTGTAAATCTCGGTAGACACATTAACCAGCAGCCTGCTAGTACTTTCAGAAAAGCCGGGCACACGGTCCTTGTTTGTTTTTTTTTTAGGTTGAAACCGTCAAGCTGAACCACACTCATTTTTAGAAAATGCCATTTTTCTGAGAGGCATCACTGTTGACATCATGATGATGACAATAGGGATGTTGTCATCGTATTACTGATACCTACCAACTGCCTTGAGTTTCCAGGGTAACTGTTCTGGTTCTCCTGTTATCTCAGTCTTCATCTTAGACTCAAATCTGATGAAATCATTGAATTTGAAGATCTTGATAAAAGGTTCGCTAGTGAATGCTGTTCTCGGGGTTTGTTTAATGCTACATATTTATCACGCTCTGATGTGATTTCACGCAGCGCTGTGGTGTGATTCGAGCTTTTCCTGTATATAATCACGGCTCTGTGTTTGTTCAGAATGGCTTTCTGTTGCCTTCGTGTCATATGGCTCTTCACCATAGCCTGGCAGCTTTCTCCGACTGTCGGAATAGACAGATCTTGCTCTGTGTACAATACAGTTAATAATAGAGAGAGGGGTCTATTCACTAAATAGGGAGTTTGCAGGAGAGTAATTGAATATTTCAACTCTCCTTACCACCTTGCAACAGACTGAAGGAGAACACGAGGGTACGATGTCATGTCCCGGCGCACAGCTTCTGGCATTGAGCTCGATCCGCTTCATAGATCCTATGATCCCCAGTGCCTGAAAATCAGGACTGTTCTGCTTAAATCTGTATGCCTGGGAGGTATGTTCATAATTCATAGATAAGCGAGAAGAGCTTGATGAAATCTCACATGTTACCTTACACATTATACAGGTCCAGCGCACACCTTCTTGCCATAGAGGCTCGCTGGGGCTTGGCCCCTAAAAATGCATAGTGATATCACGAAGCTGAACTGTTCATCTGGATCTCCCTCTTTAGTGAATAGACCCTGGAGAGGAAACGTACCATCCTACTCAATCTAGCCATCATGCAACATAGGTTTGTAGATATGTTAGGTTTGTAGTCCAACACACGTGTGTGTTTGTGTGCGTGTGTGAAGCGGGGTGGGCAATTGTCATGTGACATTAGCAGGGATCGAATGCTTGTTTCTCAGCTGGTCTCTCTAACCGTAAATAAGCTGCCGGCATGCCGTTTTTTAATAGCTGCTATAGTAAGCTGCAGTTTGGCCAAGCTGCCACCATGCATGGGACACATAGTTGTCCTCCTGGGTTCGCTTGGCTTACAATGTATCCCACTGGGCTAATAAAACGGTCGGACTTCCCCTTTAAAGGTGTTCTTGGCTGGAGGAGAATGTCCTCGTCTCTTGCCGGAATTAGTGTTAGAATTGTGCCTTTGGCCGCCCTCGTTGGAGGGACTGGGGTGACAGGACAGATAAGGAACAATAGCTAAGAATTGCGTGGCCTCGGGGGAGCTGCTTTGTTTATGGGGAAAGGAAGCCCTATAGGGGGGCGAGGGCTAACGCCTTTTCCCAGACACTTTATCAACGGCATTTATTGGATTGGATTTGACCTTTTGTGCATTTACCCACCGAACCGAATTAGCACTCTAGTTAAGTGTCCCCCTGCACATGCGTTAATATCACAGAAGATAATGCAATTAAATAAAATTGGTTAAAAGGCATTGATTAGTTGTTTTTAAAACCACAGATCCACAGAGAGCCTGTGTCAGACAGACTGAAACGGGATACTGGCTTTGATTACAGCAGCGGGGCTTGTAAATGCATTAGGGTATAACCAACACGTACAAAATGTTACCCGGACGTCGGTGATCTATTTAACCCAGTTACTGCCCCCCCCCGGGGCAGCACTCCCAGCCAGCCTCCAGGACTGGCGAAGCTGGCCGATGATATAAATTTGATATTTGCTTTTATTGTGTTTTCCTGGTAAAATGTTGACATATAACCCCCAGGTGATCTGCGCCAGATACTACATATAGGTCTTGCGGCTTTTAAGAAAAATATTTAGTTTTCATTATTTTGTGTAAATTACCTTTTAAATATTTGGCAAGGCATAAACAGGGAAGTATAACCCAAGTTGCCAGATGGCGGTACCGTTTGCGGCGCTACTTCCCGTTCACAAACTGGCTATTACATCTGTACTAAATGTGGATAAAAACTGGGCTTTTTTCAATTTGCCTTATTTTGCAATAACTTGGCATAATAGAATTTTTTTTAATTAATTTTTTTGGAAAGATCTGCAAATATCTTTAGCGACCACACAAATAAGAGTAATATTATTGCAACGAAAAATGATCGCTCTTTAAAAAGAAATAGCAAAAAAAAAAATCTGAATTACTTTATTCCATGTGATTTTGTGTGTTTTTGCAACTATTTTTGAGTTTATGATACGCTTAGAGCATTTAGAAATTAGCTTTTTTAATTTAATTTAACACATTACCCGGGCTTTTTAGGCTGTAGAACCCTGTAATACCCTCATACCCAGCAAACCTTTTGAGCTCTTAGAACAGAGGGGCATCAGGAGAGGAAAGATGGACACGGGGATTTGGACCCCAAATTATCAAGGCTTTTGGGGTCCCTCCTATATGTCACATTGAAGTTTTGTAATTGGCACTTTTCTTGATGGCTTTAACACAGGTGGATTGGTTTAGGATTAGAAACCAGTTACTTACCCTGCGTGGCCAGGCACACCACGGTCTTTATGGTGGGCTACTATCTCAGGGGTCTTTGGGTCATAGCAGTCCCATTGCTGTGGGACATTATTCCAAAGGGTGTAATATTATTATTTATTAATTATATTAATTTGTACAGAGACATCACATTCTGCATTAAAATGAAGAATGTCGCTGTAAATAGGCTACATGTAAATCACACGTGAAGCACACTAGACATACAAATGATGTACTTTCCATATGAAAAGGAGAGATTTACAGGTGTATATTGGGACTAGAACCAGTTTAACCAGCCTTTCACCTGGGATTATCCCTTTTTAAACAAAATTACATTTTGTTTACTCGCTATTATTACAAAAATCAAGATTAAAGGTTATTTCCCTATTTTTAAATCACCCCTGCTGCATACGCCATTATTTTCTTACCCCCAACGCATATTTCAACCTTCAAATACCCCAAGAAGGGGTTAATCCCCTACTTTATAATATGTTCCTTGCGGTCAAAGAATTAGTTAACCCTTTCTGCAAGTAGCCACCTATGGCACTTAAAGGGTCAGTTTCAGACATTTTTTTTCTCTTTCTCTATTTCTTTTATGTTTCACTCTTCCTCTCCTAGTTGCAGTCTCTCTTCCATCTCGCTCCCCCTCTCTCTCTTTCCTCCTCCTCCTCCTCCTTCCCACCCTCTCTTCCTCTGGTTTTTCTCCCCTCCTCACAAAGATGTAATTCCGCCTTCCAGCCTTGTGCCTGTCCCTATTCGTTAGCACTGTACTGTAGGCCTCAATTAGTTGCCATGGCGATGCTTTTTGAATGGGGGTAAGAGCGTAGGGGGGGGGGGGTTGTTGTAGTTTTGGGAAGGGTTACAGGCAGCTAAAATTACAGTGGGTGCAAAAATGACGGAAAACCTGTAAGAGTGGCCGAGGTCTGCCCGGCGAGGAGGAGGAGGAGGAGGAAGCTCTGAGGCTGAGTTCCTGGATTCCCAGATTTGCAGAGGATTCCTGGGAATATTTTGGGAGAGAAGCCAAAGTCCCCATATCCTGTCCCTATCACATTCCTGGCAACACAGCGGCCGTTTCGGGCACCATAACACTTGCTGGAAGTTGATGGAATTTCGGGATCTGGATCGTAAAAAGGTCGGAGACTTCGCCAAATCCTCTGGCTTATTGGGGGATCTTTAAGGATCCGGGAAGTGCCAGCGAATCAGTCGAGGAAAAGAGGAATTCATTTTAAACGAAAAAGGGAACTCACGAGTGAGCGGTCACTCCAACTCAACTGAGCGCAGGCTCTCAAAGCAGAAGTGGAGGTCGGTTTTTTTTTTTTTCAGTGAATGAAACTGTCTTGAGCTTCGTGGGGATGCATTCAAGGACTCTCTAATCCAGCACGGGATTTTTATTGTGAAAGTGGGGTCCGCTAGTCCTGGAGATTTCCAGTAACCGGAATGGGAAGCCACTTGCCGGAATCATGTAGCCATTTCGGATCTGTGATGTCAAAGTATCCAGTGCTTTCTGGACCACAATAATAGGTGGTTGATAGCTCGATGTGCTTCATCTGCTCTCCTCAATTCCGTCCTGTTGGTCTTGCAGCAAAACACTCATTTTTTTCATGTTTTTGTTTCCCGATTCTCATAAATTTAGGACTTTTGAAACCCTTACAATAATGAAGTCTAGAAGCCGTTGTGATTCTTCTTGAAAGACCAAGACTTAGACACCATCCTAAAAAGAGCCCTACAAACAGGGCAAAGGGATGCCGGATGTAGTTTGTGCCAACCGTCCCAAATTGATGTCCCCACGGCTGGTTCTTTAAGGTCTCGGCTTGGTGCCCTGGGGATTTGGGTCACAGTGACACGAGACTGCGTCCTGCCACCTCGGATTAAACTTGGATGCCCTCCAGTTCTGTTACCTCTGGCACGTGTGTAAATAGGACTGCTAATGTATATGGACAAGAGCAACCTGCGGGGTAAGTAAGGTCATGGGCGATATTGTGAATAAGTAGGTCATCATGTTTTGGGGGGGGGGTTGGACTCAAAACACGCTAAGGTTCCCGCATACTCTAAAGAGTACGTTCAGATTACACTATTTGTATTTTTAAGTCCATTTGTAAAGATTGTGTCTAGATACGAAAATATGTTCTCCGGCCCGAGACGTTTCGTGAGATTAAACCGGAATTTGTGTATCTTGGCTCTATGGTACAGAAAGAGTTAATTGCAGGATTTATCGGATCTGGAATACCCCGGCATGTTCTGTGTGGTTTTTTTTTTTTAAGTGATTGGTTATTGAAAACGACTCATGGTTGTATTAATAATTAAGGTAATATTTAATAATTAACACCGTGCTCAGCTGCTCCCTGCCACGGAGGGTTTTTATGCCCGCTGAGCTGGAAAACCATTATTAAGACTTCCCCAAATATTTAATTTGACACTACGCTTCCACCCCCTTCGCTCCATTGGATCAGAATCCCACTGGGAGAGAGAAAATCCATTATAAAGCTGGATACGCATTGGTTCGAGTGCAGAAAAGCACTGCAGTGTCTCTGTTTTTTGGGGGGTTTCCATGGTAAATAATGGGAATTTGGTTGTGCTCAACAACACTAAATCTTTGGTTAGAATGCTGAACAACAAAGATTATCTATGGCAGGAGGTGCAGACGGGCATCACCCACCAGCTGTTGTCGGGACGGCAGCTCCCATGACCCTCACTTGGCCAAATACTGTCTAAGTGTGATGGGATTTGTAGTTCGGGAGCCACTGATCTTAAAAGGGACTTTGGGGGGTTTATGATTGTGCTGCAAGCGGTCTAAATATCATAGCTGTTGTACAGCACTGCGGAATATGCTGGCGCTATAGAAATAGGTATCATTAACTATTTAGTAGCAACCGCGGCCACCTCAGTTGGGGACTTTAAGGTCACCGCGTCTTTACATCGAGTTAACGTTTACCCAACCAAAATAAGGTCGCGCATGGGAAATGTAAACTTGCAGAAAGGATATGGGAACCGATCGGTTGTGTTGTAAGTTCATTCACCCTCCCCTGTCCCGGCCCTGTTTGCGGGAGGGGGGTACGTTTGTACAGCTCAAATTTCCTTTTATAGTCTGGAGAGATGATGTTTAATCCTCCAGTTGCTGAAAGTGGAAAATTAGACAAAAATTTTTATCGGGGCAACTAAGCCCCTTAAGCATTGCTGAACACTTAGCTGCCATCTGTCCCGTTCGGTTTAGTTTGCTGGGGATGATGAGAATTGTAGTCACCCTGTTAATCCGTCTTCTGTATTGCTTGGGCAGCAGTAAAGCTGTGACGTACGCTGCTGTGGTCTCTGTTGGCACCAAAAAAATAACCCGTGCCCGGTTGATTTATTATCCCTCATTTTGCCATTTGTATTCCTGTTTTAACCCCTAAATGACAAATGTATTGTGTTCAATGGGTTTAGGGACCGCCCATTGTCCTTAAGGGGTTAATGCAGGCGGCACTGTCCGTACTGTACGCAGTAATAATGTGGCCATTTTTTTCACACATCCCATTCATGCTTTTAACACCATAACAAACTTAGAGCCAAGAATAAAACCTTTTGCAACTGACTCTCCATATAGTAAGCAGGAGTGAATTCTCTCCAGAATGCCCCAAACTTGCTTGGGTCCAGTGTAACAAACACATATTGGGGTTTATTCACTAAACGGTGAGTTCTTGGGGTTTTTGTTATGGTAATGGATGATGGGAGTTGCAGTTGAGCGGCTGGTTCCCTATGCAGTTGGTACCGATATGTCCCACGCAGTGTGATGGTAACAGCGGACAGATCAGGGCATTGGATGTCCCGGATCTACAGGGGACTTTTGAGCCCCCCTTTTTTTTTTAACGTGCTCGGTGTTTGTGACATGCTTGCCAGGGCCGGCTTCCTGCTGTTCAGAACCATCCACAGGGGAAGCAGACGTCAAGTCACTGCGGGCGAAAAGGGATGTCGTGTGTCAGCGGACAGGCAGACACACACAACAGGCTTCCTTACGTGGAGGGGGGGTGCGTGCAATGAAAGACTCTTTTATGATGGGGGGGACAAAGGTTAACATTTAAAAAAGGCAGTGAGTGAAACTGCATCACAGCACTCCCTGTACACCCTGTCACTCCGTCATGAAGCCGATCATCTACCTTTTGTCTGTTTTCAACCCCATTCATTGGCAGTGGAGCAGGCAAAGGAACGCATTTCAGACCTTGCTGGTACCGGGTGAGGTAAGAGAGACAATCTGTAAAGAGCCACGGGGACAGTGACATTTTTACTTTACTGAAATGGCGGTAGTTACGCGGCGCAGCCTCCCAGCAGCAGCGGTAGAGGCCAATACTGGTTCTTATCTGCCGCCAAATTCTGTGTTTTAATGGCATATTGTTCATGCTTGGAGTGGGGCCCCCTGGCACAGTTTAATGTCTCGAGTAAGCCACGGAATGGGCACCGTGCCACCTCATTATCTGGCATCCCAAACACTGATCAGAAATAACAATCAGCTTCACCCCGGCCGGCTCAGGCGTGCAGAGTGTTAAAGAGACTGAACTTTTTATGCAGATCTCATTAACACTGAGTGCCAGGATGATCCCAGCAGGTCCATAAAGGAAGAGTAATTACACTCCTTTACCCTAATTATATTGCCAGTTTAATCACTCGCTGTGGAAGTCCCCCCCCCCCACCACCAGTATTGTGATGTACTTTGCCCCTATGCATTTCATTGTGTCCTATGAGATATGCGATATCTCGCTCCTGTAGGGGCTGTTAACCCGCTTACTGATATAACGCCAAGCAAAGACTGGATGACACCGGTAGCTTAATAATTAAACATAGCAAGGCGTGTATATGCTTGAAGATAATTGCATGGAAATGGCAGATAAAGAGTTAAATATATAGTTCCCGGTGTTTTATGTGCCAAGGGGGAACACTTTTTGGGGGGGGGGGCTTCCTGACTTTTATGTGACATTGTGACCTATTCAGAGCTATTAGTTGTCATTGAGGAAGACGTTTTAGTTACTATTTATTTATTATCATTATTATTATTATACAAAGTTTTGCTGTTTCTAAACACGTTGTTGCAGCTTTAGAACACGGTGATGCCCAGCAAACATTCCCAGCCCCTAGAAAGGAGGGGCATCAGGGGAAGGAAAAATGGACAGATAGATTTGGGTCGGAAAGAGGGACATTTAAACATTGGCCAAGGGATCTGCTGCCAAAGGGCTTGTATCTCATGAGCGCTTTTGGTTTTGATTCATGAAGCAGCAGATAAAGCGTTAAACAGAGCTTTGTCATTTATTGCTGGAAGTTAACTGCAAGTCCCAACTAGCCGGACACCTTTGGTGTTCTGCATTCTATCCACAATGTAAACACGCCATTCAAATCATAAACCTTCCATATATATATATCTTACGAGGGATTCCTTAGTTCCTGGATCTCCTAACCGCTTATTTACCTCTATTCTAGTTTTCTCAGTCCCTTGGTGCGAATCACTATATAAATAATAATAATAATAGTGTTGCAGATTCCTTTCTTTCATGGGCCGTATTCTCTGCATGTCATCCCCATTGTACAGCGCTGTTGAATATGATGGCGCTATATAAAACAATAAATAATAATAATCCCTATAATGCATTACATGTGTATTCATAGAGTGCCAGCAGATTACAACAGGGGACAGTGAATAAATACATATTCATATATAAGTTACATTTGACATACTGGTACAGAATGGGAAGAGGGACCTGCTCCTGTGAGCTTACAATCTATTAGGAAGGTGCTGGGTCTGTGTCTGGGGAATGGAACTTAAGTGATCAAAATGTGGATCTTGCACAGGGGTCTCGGCTCCCCAAGGATGTTTGGCCATCATAATCTTCTTCATAGATGTTTGAGTGAGGAATGGTCAATGCATTGCTCTGTTTGAAGAGCGTAATTATTATTATTTATTGTTGTATGAAGCTCCATTAGATTCCGCAGCGCTGGTCAAAGGGACTGCCTCCATAGGTGGTGGGAGAAGAATCAAAGCGTAGGACCTTCTGTCCAATAATTACTTTGGACATTCTTCCAAAGACAATACAAAGGAGGCCCTCCTCACAATTAAAGGCCTTTGTTTATTCCTGGCCAATGCACGCCTAAAGGCGAAGGTGGGAGATGCCTCCTAAACGTTGCCCGAACCCTTTCATTTACGGTTAACGAGATCTCTAATGAAAAGGGGGACTTCAACAAGAAGCAAATGTTGACTTTTACGGAATATGATCTTACTGTTATCTCATCATCGGCGCAGGACTCCTTTTTAGTGATGGAATCAGCTTCTGTAGCTTGAGTGTTGCACCATCCAACTCCACCAGTGGTGAGAAGCCTTTGGAGTTTTGACACGATTAAAACACAATACATCATTGAACCGGCTGGCATTGTTTTAAATCACAATCAAAACGAACTGATTGCTTCTTTTCCAGGCCCGGGGTAGCACAATCTTAACCCGGGTCTTCCAAAACACAATGCTGTACTCTATTCATTAAAGGGACCCCCCAGCCACCACACGCACTTTAATACATATAATAGCTGCATGGTCCCTTTAAATGTTCTTTTGTATTCTGTAGAACCCCCCCCCATATGCTTTGGCCTGCCCCCCCAGCTAGTTTGTGTACAGGAGATGTGTTTAGCCGAACATGATATATTCACCTCCATTCAGCTACAGGGCTGGCTCGGCGGACGCTAAGACAGGTCTCTTCAGGCTCCTGCGCGCATGCACGGCAAGCGATCCCATTGATTTCGCTTGCAAGTGCTTTCCTGGTGCCTCAATCAGTGGTAAGACGCGTGGGGCCACAGGAGGGCCGCTGCAGATAAGTGTGTTATTTATTTTTTTCACCTTTAATATGTATTCTTCTTTAGTGAGGGTGTCACAGGCATCATGATGTCCGTTTTAAAAAATTTTTTTACTAGGTAACAAATATTTTTTATAAAAGACCAGCCATCTCAACACATTGTAGCGTCTCGTGCATAGCTGCTGGAAGCCTTATGGGGTCCTCTTCCCTGTTTACCTGTAACTAACATGAGTAGCGCTTTCTGGTGGTCGGGGGTCCTGGTGGGTGTTTTGGGTCTGGGTGTGACAGCTGGGCCAAGGTGAGCAACGAGGCGTGCGTCACTTGGCAGATGTTCTGCCGTTACAGGTAATGTCTCAGGTATGCGCAGCCGCCCCTCCCTTCCCCGGGCTCTCCCCTTGACAGGTGATTCTTTTATTTCTTCATTCTTTGCCACTTTCCACACCACTTCTCCATTTTTTAAAAGAAAACAACTTTTGATTGGCGTACAGACTTACAATTCTTACCGCTGCGTCTGCTTCCCATTAATACGTTCATCAGCCGTAAGGCTTTCTTGTGATCAACGTTCCACAGCATGTTCCGAATCGAGGGAGCGAGCCGCACCAAGCGAGGTGCCCCCCCGCCCCAATCAGGAACCGCGCGGGTTAACGCATTCTTGAATGGGTTCCTGTGTGATAATTGGCACTCTGTATGGAAATAATAACGGCCTATTTCGGTTAACCCTTCGGGGGGGGCCAAAAAAAACACATTGCGTATTCTGTTTCTCGCTGAAAGGGTTAAACGCAGAGCCTTGGTGCAGAAAGAAAGCGAATTGACGTATTTGCACGCCTCTGTTATACCGTCAGCGCTCCTCCTTCCCAATTATCACTGTCCCCTATTGAATCTCACACTCTCGTGTAACACGCACACCTCCTTTACGGGCATTGGAATATCCGGATCGTGTTTAACCCTTTGAGTACCAGAAGCGTGAGTCCATGAAACTTTGAGGTGTGGATACAGCAGGGTTTAGAGACGGACCAGGGGGGACCTAGCAAGAGAGACGCTGCAGAATGGATCTTCCAAACGGCTTTAAAGGAAGCGGGGGGGCATGGCGATGCTCTGCAAGTCTCTGCAATTACGTGACGACACCTTGATGCTCTGCACCGCAAGTGGCGGCAGGCAAAAGAGTGACTTGTTAGTGATTCACGGGGAAGTGCTTTGGCTCTGCAGGGAAGGAATAATCCGTTGGTGCTGTGCAGAGAAGGGGTTAACCTTATACCTTGCCATAGTATGGGTTAACACAGAGATGTCCCATGCTCTTCCCGTTTTGGGTGGCATCGCCTTTTGTTCTTCCTCGTGCCTCGCCCTTCTGGCTCGCACATCATAGCGAGGGCCCGGCGGTGCCGCTGACTCCCGCCAGTTTGCTGGCTGAGGACTTGTCATCCACATAGTTTTTGGGAAAGCCCAATATCTTCACCGTTATTGCCACCCCCCCCCGCCCTCCCTTCCAGAAACAGCTGCTGGAGCGGGAGCCTGCCAGATGGCTCCAGGTGTATGGCAGGCGCGCAGGTACGTAGGTTATGGCTGAGAGACAAAGAAACAATGTACGTTGGGGAAACTATAGGACACGGATCGGTAACCATGGCTGGTTAGCTGACGACAACTCCTATCCTACTAAGTCAGCCAGAAGCCGTACTGATGGACCATGTAAAACTTGTCTTTATCTGACCTTTTAAGAAGCTGCAGGTTTAAATTTCAGTCTCGGGGTATTACTTGTCCCCCCAACACCCCTTTTGTCAATCTATTTGCCCCTCAGTGGTAACAAGGGGCCACAGATCTACAGGGAGAGTTGTGGGAGTAGGATGTCTTGCCACCAGTAGTACAGGTGAGAGTTTTTATCTATGGGGTCTAAGCTTGTAGTTAGACTGTTTCCCGAATTAATTAACCCTGTATTCTTTAATGCCAGATATAAAATATATTCTAGGTTTAACACTTTGTATATGGTGATTGCTCTGGTATAGAAAGTGTTAATATGTGCACAGCTTTGTGAGTATCTCCCTTTTTTTATTTGTAATTTATATGTAAAGTTTATCGATTCATTGAAATCCGAAATCATCCGAAAGACGCCCATTTAGTGAAAGGGGAAAAAAATCCAGGGTTTTCTTTTTTGTTTCGTTTTTGTTTTTTTACAGCGATTTCCTGATTTTGTGTTTTTCCAGCAGAGGAAGGGTTAAGTCCGATTCGCTGTCTGTCTTGCAGGTACTTGTTATGGGAAGGGTTGTGTGGTTTAGGAGGAGTAACCTTAAAGAGACAAACAATGGACTTTCACGTACCGGAGACACTGAGATTATTCTTAGAATTACTATTAGATATTAGATACTATCCGGCGCGCCGGGTCAGATCGTTTATTTTATTGCCAGTAAGAAATGTTACGATTGTTATTTTTTATATCGCTCTTTGTTGAGTGTAAAGTTAGCTGTACTGCAAAATAAGCGAAATTCTGTTTTGTTATTATTATTGACTTTTGTTTGACGGCCCGTCGCCTTAGCAGCCCGGGTCGCGTCTCGCAATGCCCAGCGAGAGCCGTCACATTGTTGCTCCTTTTTGCGCTGTCAGAGTTATTTCTCCAAGCTCTCGCTGCTGTCTCTTTCTCCTCTGGAGTTAGGATTTCTCTGGACGTTCTTTCATAGATTTCGCTGCGTTATTCATTAAGATTATCAGCCACATCGCTAATCTAATCTGGATCAAAGTCTTTGTCATGCGTTTCACTTATTGCTTACCTTGGGTCCCATCTCCCTTTAATAAGTGGCATTCGATCAGCGTCCTATCCTTGTCCTGGCATAGCATTCACCAAAAGCACAGTCCCATCGCTAACTCCGCACCACTTTTCCGTGAGTCCTCTCTGCCGGTCCTTCCTCCACTAGACGTACCCCACCACCCCATTGCCTTCGACTCCCCCAATTCCATGGACCGCCAGCGCCATACTGTACATTTCTTTCCATCGGGTCTCCCTGTGACTGTGCAGTTGGGACATTATCCTCCAGATGTTCACAAAGGCCCAAGGCCAGAACAAACATGTTCGTAATTAGCTTGGTAATGGCACAATCTGGGGAAGTTGCTTTAAGCCACATGGCTATGGAGAGAATCTATAGCGTGTGTCAGAGTTAAGTTCACACGTTTCTGTGTACCACCAAGATCTGCGTCACGTGGTCCTCGTGGCTGTGAGCTGTAGGCGTAAGAAAACTTCCATACAAGTCAGAACACGGGGGATTTAAACTGCCCGTGGCTGTCCAAGTGATGGCCTTTGCTTTGAAGAATTCCGTGCATTTTAATGTATTACCTTTTTAGTTTAATCATGTCTGGCCCTACAGCCTACGCAGCTTCAGCATTTAAAAAGCTGGACGACCTCTGTGTTATCATATGGGGAAATTAACCCTTTATCTCTCCCTGCAGGTCCCCAACCGAGGCCTCAACCTCTGGTTAAGAGCCTCTCCCTGGAGCCGGCTCACATCCCTGTACACCCAGAAAAGCCCCTAAGGCTCCGATCTGACCCCGGAACCTCTTCGGACTGCAACGGGAGTCATCCGGTCCCAGCAAGTCCCAAACCAGCAGCTCCCAGATGCCACCCTGGTACCAAACCTGAAGGTGAGCGTTGGTGTCGTGTTACATGAGCGGATGTTTTCACGTCATACGTTACTTCGAAGGAACACTTTGATCATTTTGTGTCTACATCTTTTTAATGTGCAGTTCCCCCAAAACCTTCGCACCTGCAGAGCCTGAGAAGACCTCGTCCACCTGGTCACATCCCCCCACCTCCTTCACGTCCACTGCCGGCTGACCCCAGGCTTGCGCGTGTACCTCTGCCACGGCCAGACAGCAAGGATGGGACACCCTCAGCCGTCACTTCCCTGATAGAGAAATTTGAGAGGTGTGTAGATGGCGTTTGTAGGGTTTGCACGGTGCATCTTTGTAGAACCAAAAACCAGGGAATCTAGTTATGGTGTGCCGTGTTCTAGGATATTACAGAGTATCGCATGCATGTAACAAGTAATGCTGTCATGGATCAGCCATATCTGATGTATTTAACCTATTTTACAGGGAGCCTATCATTCTTCCAGCTGAACGAACTGGCTCTGGTCACGACTCCCAGTCTGACCTGGATGCTTCTCCCTCGCTACGTCCAGGATACAGTATGGGGGAACTGGGGCATAAACTGCTTGATCTGCTCGAGCCAGAGGTTACCCAGGGCAGCTTGGAGAGAAGACGCAGGACTGGTTTGCGAGGGGGAGATAACGAAGAAAGAGAGGAACAGGACCCCGGGGGGAAACTTGCGAATCGGGATAGCGGCATTGACAGCATCAGTTCTCCGTCTACCAGCGAGGAGATGTGTTTCCTTGGGGAAGTAGAGGAGGTTGGCCGGGAAGAAGCAGAAGCCCCTAATACTATTAGCAAAAATTGCTCAGCTCGCGACTCTGAGGGAGACAGCGACATGGAAGATGGAAGTGGAGACGAGGGAGAGATACCTCCTGAGAGGCTGGATCCATGCGAGGTAAGATGAGGACGCTAAGCTTAGATGACCTTAGTAATGCAGACTCATTTAAGAGTGGCCGGAGCAGAAAAGCCAGGAGCTATCACCATCGCACAGCAATATGGAAAGTTGAAGCAGTGAAGTGGACCATTGTAAAGATCTTCATTAAAAAGTAGAGATTTATTTATTTCTGATCATTGCTGTAAGGCCCACTTGATCCTTATAAGCGTCAGGAAAGCCCTTATATTGTCAGGAAATCTGGCAAGTCCATTTAATTCATCACAAACCACATGGAGTTCCTGTTTTCTTCCACTGAATGGTTTTTATCCCCAACAAAGAAGACACAACATTACTAGCAATATAACAATTTAGGGATATTTTACTTTTTTTTTGGTTTAAAAGCATAAACTCAGTCATTGGAGATCCACAGATGTACCAACTTTATGTACGAAGCTGAAGAATATACTTTAACCAGTTTTTCCCCCGCTTCTTAATTTCTCTTTTTTTTTTTTTTTTTTTTTTTACAAATAATCTTTCTGTATCCAAAACAGAGTATAATCCTCTTTGGTGTAATTTTCCTCACCCCTTTCTTTCAAGGGAATCTGTGACTGTTATAACCCTTTAAAAACTGTCCCTACATTGACAAAAAGTTAGGTGAAATTAGTGTTTTGAAGGACCACGGTTGTTACCCCCAGCCTGTTGTAAAATAGTTTAGGAAAGTTTTATATGTAAATTGTAGAGTATTACTGATGTGAGGGACTTTAAACCTTCCTTGAAGCAAACCTAAAAGTGGTTTTGGTTCCTTTACATGGAGAAGGGAAGTGAACACGGAGTTGTCTCGTGTGTAATAGCTGACACGCAAGGCACATCCTTGCTTACTTAAAGTAGCCATTTTTATTTACCTTTTTTTAAAGCAATAATACTGTACGGAAACCGGCATATTTAAGATTTTTCCACTGGTTAATTGAAAAAAGATAAATCTAGGAGACAAGGCGTTACATTCTTACTTTACTTCTGTGTGATTCCGTGGACTGATCACGTAATTCATAAATCCACATGTTCAGAACATATTTGTCCTTGAAATAGCAACAAAGTCCAAGGGGCCTTTTGACTTATTGATTCAAAACTTACCTTGGATGAAATTTGTGTTTCTTCTACTGTTTTTTTCTTAAAAACCGGTGTATATATTTTCACCTTATTTTTTTCTAATCTTGTCCTAAATTCCCACATGGGTTTCTCACTTTGTCATTCTCTCGCTTTGTCATTCTCTCGCTCTCAGTTCACAGCTCGACAGAAAGTGTATAACATTGCAAATGAGCTTCTGCAGACAGAGAAAGCTTACGTTTCCAGGCTACATTTGCTGGACCAGGTAAGAAAGATGTATCTAGGTTACAATGAGCGGCCTTTACTTCAGCCTAGGGCCCTGGAATTGTAATAGTTATAAGCCACAGCAAACTCTACATGAGTGTGCATACTTCACATAGACTATATGTTCTGGGAATTGAGTATGTTGAGGGTGGGTATGTTCGAGGTTTAATTTGGTACCCTGCTCTTCTTACCTGATGCATTTTCCACCATATGCTCTATCCTCAGGTCTTCTGCGCACGGCTGCTGGAGGAAGCTGGAACAAAAGGTTCCTTCCCCTTGGAAGTGGTGATGGGCATCTTCTCCAACATCTGCTCCATATACTGCTTCCACCAAAAGTTCCTGCTGCCAGAGCTGGAGAAAAGAATGCAGGAGTGGTAAGTGAAGAATGAGGTGTAAGCGCTTAATTCGCAATGCCCTGGTATATGTATATGTGTGTGTGTATGTGTATATATATATATATATATATATATATATATATATATTTACTCACAGAGTCCATTGCACACCATTCCAAATATTCCAAGCAGTTTCCATATAAAACACTTTCAAAAAGATGGTCAGCACTCTAGGTCTTTAAATTGACAATTTCATTTTATTCAAAGTCAAGTCGACGTTTCAGTCATTACTGACTTTCATCAGGACATCAATGTCATTCATGTCCTGATGAAAGTCAGTAATGACTGAAACGTCGACTTGACTTTGAATAAAATGAAATTGTCAATTTAAAGACCTAGAGTGCTGACCATCTTTTTGAAAGTGTTTTATATATATATATATATATTACTGCCCGAAATCATGGATAATTCGCTTTAGTTTGCAGGGTTCTATTGGTTTCATTCCAGCTCAGTTGTCCGTCTGTATCTAGGACCCTGCCGAGGTCAAAACACAAGACTCTGACCACCCTCCCTAGCACCACCAGATTGATCTGGCAGGTTTCACTGGAGCTTTGTTCCTAAGTCAGGTCCCCCAAGGGCAACGGAGGCTCAGCTTGGGGAAACGTTTAAGCTGCTCTGTGAATGAATGATTTACAGAGTCTCTCACCTCTGTAGGAGCAAGGTGTGCTTAGGTTATATGCCAAATTCAAACATACGAGGAACCTTGGGATTCTGAGATCCTAAAATGTAGGAAATCAACCCTTGAAGTATATTTCATGGCATGGATTTAATATCACAATGGCCTTCTACAGAATCCAGTCCTGGAGGAAAGGCCTGTACAAAGAACTTCATCACAGACTCATGCTGGATATGGCTTTGATTTTTTTTTTATTTCTCTCCATAGGGACAGTAACCCTCGAATTGGAGACATTCTGCAGAAATTGGCTCCTTTTCTCAAAATGTACGGGGAGTACGTCAAGAACTTTGACCGAGCCATGGAATTATTAAACACGTGGACAGAGAGGTCCTCTCAGTTCAAAAGCATCATACAGGAGGTGCAGGTAAGATCTAAGATCCACCCCCCCCCCATAAGACTTTGCAGCTTAACATAAAATAACCTACTAATATACTAACAGATTGTATAGGTTCATTAAATCGGATAGCTGACTGGTTACACAAATAGCTCAGTTTGTTTTTATGACCAAGAATGACCAGATGCTTGAGATTTGGGAGGAAGAATGGAATTTTTGGCTCTGTTATAAAGAACTCTTTGAACTTCCTCTCAATCCCTGTAACGGGGGAGCCGACAGACCGATTATTTTCTCAAACTCTATAATCAGTACGAATACTATGGCTCTCTTTCAGATGCTAATGATTTAAATTACACTTACCTTTTTGGCTTAATTAGAGAGAAGATAGAAGCAAGTATTTATTCTTTTCGAGATTGGAGATGGCTGGTGCTGCATCCCACAAACCCTTTAAGTGAGGGCTGGCGTTCCCATCATAGAAACTAAGATTTGATTTTATTTAGAGTCACTGGGTCAAACTTTAAAAACAAAATCAGTACTTCTAAACAATAGGGTGAATTTTATATTGTTTTTTTTTTTATGTTTGTGTGAATTGTTTTTGTCATTGATTTTGTATGTTGGCACATTTTCTTGGTATTTATAGTATTCCGAATTAAAATTCTCCCACATGGGTAAAGAGGCAGAATCGTAGCTTAAATTAGATCCAGCCTAGGAATACCCACCGCCAATTACCCCCCCCCAATCATCCTTATTGCAAAATTCTTGTATATGGCATAACTGGGTTGGAAACATTGCCTGATGCTGATGGGTTGCCTTAGGCAATGTTAGACCTGCTTCACAGTATTAGATAATCAAAAATGCTAAATGCAGACTCAAAAAGCATGATTTATGGAAGAAAAAGTACATGATTCCAACATTTTGACCCAAAAGAGTCTTTATCAAGACCAAAAATACTATGGTCCTCCTTGTTGATATTATTAGGCATTCTAGAACATGGGAAACGGGAAGTATAATAAAAAAGGTGAACGTATTTTATCTGACACCCAATTTACATCGAGTATGACCATATAGGCATATACCTTGGGTACATTCGTAAAAAGAAAACAAAAATGGGAATTGTACGTGGGCTGACCACGAAACGATGTTGGCAAAAATCTCATTGTAGGCAGAGCGTTTGTTGTTTTGCTTCTGTTTTTTAATTAAAGGGTCGGGGGAACGTTACTGTTGAACAGATGTTTTTGGAACCTCATCCTTAAAGAACTCGATCCTTTTTTTGTATTTAAGAAAGAGGAGGCCTGCGGGAATCTAACGTTACAGCACCACATGCTGGAGCCGGTTCAGAGGATTCCCCGATATGAGCTGCTCCTGAAGGATTATCTCCAAAAACTGTCGGAGGATTCCAGGGACCGGCGAGACGCGGAGAGTACGTGGAGGCGAGGGGGCTGAGGCTTTGGATGGGAATCTACTGATATGGTGGTCGTGTGAAATTTAAAGAATAATGAATAATGCTTCACTTTGGTGTTAGGATAGGACCAAAAATTCGTTAAATTCCCATTTACTACTCTGTAAACCCTTTTTACAACGGTACTAAACTAAAATAAAGTCTTTTTCAACTATTTTACCAACCAGAAGAGGTGCCAAGTAAGGGTACGCTTTTATTATTGGAAAATAAGTATTGTAGGTTGGTTTTGTGCTTTTTTTTAGGGTCAATTTATTTTAAATTGCTATTTATGAATGACTGTACATTTATATATGTTTATATATTGTATGTACGCTTCCCCAGACTGACTCATGAACCGCAGCTCAGGACATCTTAATAGCAGACACACAAACGCCCGCGCACGCACACTCACTCCCTGACTGTGTTGATTAGAACGTTGAACTCTAGACACATAACTTTCTGTAAATATATTTTATTGAGGAAAACGCAGAAGAAGAAACCCCTATTGTGCAATTGTGTCGTAGTTTTGTGAGGTACGTGGAGGAAGGTTTGATAACCTGAATTAGTCGCCGTCCGATTTATGCCTCCAGGACAGAGGTTAATATTTTCAGAATTTCGAGAGACCTTCAAACCAGAGGAACGAGAAACCGATAACGAGGAGTTATGACAATGCGTGTTTATGTTGACAGTTTCTGTTATTTATTGTTCATGCGGAGCAAGCAGCTAAAACCTGTTGTTAGGCCCTGTGTATAATTATACAAATATGACGTATAACGAGGGCCATCATTTAATGGTTTGCACCCTATGCTTGGTTTCCATTATCCACTGGTCCTAGTGGTGTAGTTGGGGGTGGCAGGTACTTCTGTTTGCCCTTTTAAACATAGGACAGGTTACTATTCTGTAATATAGAGCTCTCTGAGTTACTTCTTATACCGATGAGGAAGAGTAGACCCTGGACCTACGCTGAGCTCCAGCGCCCCCCTGCCACTGGACACCCCTTCTGCCCCTGAAGGGGCTAAAAAATGTTTTTGATAGCTGACTGCCCTCCGCCATAGTTATGTAACTGACACCCAAAAATTCTACAAATGTAAAAAAAAAATGAGGGTCTAGGTCTACTGGAGGGAGCTTCCACCGACACAAGCTCATGTAACGAGTTGGCACACCAGAGTTATTAGATGCCAACCTTGGAGAATTCTGAATATTGGATAACTTCGTAAACGCGAACCACCGGCTTGATCAGTCTTTCTCTTCTCGCAGAGTCCTTGGATCTGATCGCTACCGCAGCGGAGCACTCCAACGCAGCCATTAAGAAAATGGTGAGTATGAGCGCTCAGGCGTTGTTCTTATGATCTTTCTCCGCCTGTCTCTCGTCATCTCATCCGTCCTGATGGAACGCTCCTTTTCCCTGCCGCAGGAACGAATGCACAAGCTCCTGAAAGTTTACGAGCTCCTAGGCGGCGAGGAGGATATTGTAAGCCCCACAAACGAGCTTATTAAAGAGGGGCACATACTTAAGCTGTCGGCAAAGAATGGCACTACCCAGGACAGATACCTTATACTGGTGAGCAACGCCACTCCATGACGTATAGTGGGAATTAGAGGCAAACGGGCAACCTTTAACCCAGTAGGCAACACCAGCCAGATGATATTTATATAGCAGGCCAATAAAAATGACAACGTCAACATCGAACTGCCAGCCCGCTGGCTATGGAAGTAGAAGACTGGATTATCATGGCGGAATCCAGAGAATATATCTTGAGAATAATAATAAAGTTATAAATTGGCATAAAATAGGAGGGGTTCAACAGCCAAAAGTTGATGTTTGATTTTTTACAAATGTTTGTGTTTTTTTTTTTTTCCCAGTTCAATGACCGGCTCCTATATTGTGTTCCCAAGTTGCGACTGATTGGTCAAAAGTACGGCGTACGCGCCAGGATTGACGTGGAGGGCATGGAGGTGAGTGCGATGCATCATTGGATGAGGTCTTCACTATAATATCATTTTCTTCTGATTTTGTGCCATGCATTAAAATGTATCATGAATTTAAGACCAAGGACTGATTAGATGGGCCGAATTGTTCTTATCTAGCACCAAATTCTATGTTTCTATCTAAACATAGCTGAGCCACCACGAATCCAGGGACGATGATGAATGTATTGATGCTAATGAATGCGGACGGGCTGTTCCTCCTGGAGCGTTCGTTTTTAGGAGGGGAAACTGAGTTTTGCCTTTTTTTAAAAGAAAAATGTGATTGTTTTACCAAACCATCTGTATTTTAGGAGTCGTATAATTGCGTAATAATAGATTTATAGTCATGTGTGTAACTATGTTAAAAAATTACAGACTTGTCTTCCCCCGGGGCGGTTTCTTTTCTGTGATTGTTGTGGCGTATAGTCAGCCAGTCTTGGGTTCGGGGGCAAAAGCCCGTATTTACCGTGGCGTATGCCCAACAAGTTCACTACGCGCTGGCCAGACGTGGCCAAAACATGCTAACATTAACTGCACGTGACTGCATAGACAAACCATAGAGGAATACATAGAGACATTGCAAAGGCAAAACAATCTGTCTACTTGTTAATTGCTTAGTATATGGCTTTATGCCCATACCTGCACTATTTCCAAGTATCTACTACCCTTTTTTGTAGAGCAGAAAAGAAAGGAGCTCAGAAAGAATCCAGTCACATTTGATAATCAGTAGGAGGTCTCTTGACGGCCTATAACCTTCTTGTTTTCCCCAACAGCTGAAGAACAGCAGTAGCCCCAACTTGTCGAGGACCTTCTTGGTGTCTGGGAAGCAGCGGTCTCTGGAGCTTCAGGCCAGGTACTTGAGGAAGACAACCTGTTACCGTGTGCTTTAAATGATAAAAAATGGATATATCCATATTAGGGCAAAATTTTTGTCTTTTGTTGGACCAACATAGAAAAAGGTTTAAAGTTACATAAGCTTTCAGGACCTCAGGAGTCTCTACTGCCAAGCCATGAATGGACCCCACTTTGTCTGTGGGCATTGAGATGTAGCCACCAACATGGATATATAGCCAAGAACATTGACTCGTAGCCATCCCTAGTTTATCTTTCAAACCTCTAGGTCCAGTGGCAAAGTTATCAAGGTTGCAGAACTCAGTTTTGCCCCTTATAACAAATGCATGGTTCATACCCCTGTCTTGGGTCTGATGACAGTAGAGATCACCCCTTCACTCTTTTGGGGGACAGACTTTACTGCTCCTGCGTTACTTGCGTTTTGAGATGATTTAGGTCACGGGCTGAAGGGTCTTGCAGGGCTCATACTTGGGCAAGAACGGGAAGTGAAAACTGACAGTGGAGATGGGTTTGGAAGATGGCATATGTGAAAATCATACACACACCACTGCTCCAAAACAGCCATGTGATTATTAGTATAGAGTCAATCCTAAATTACTATTACATATTTTACGTACCGTTTGACACTCTTTGGAGAGACTCAATAATAATCGATGTAAGCAGTTCTCTAGCCTCAGGTAACCTCGCACTCCATCCACACCCAAAGTTCCTTCCACTATCCTCGTAGGATTGATGTAATAACAGGTTGTACTTGAGTAATAGCCGGGTCAGCGTGACCTCGGGTTACTTATCGTCACCTGTTCTTGCAGATATTTTTCTGGTATAATTTATGGGATCTGCGGATAAAGACCATTTGCATAAATCTATAGGAAATGATCTGTAAATTTCAGAAAGCTGTAAAGTCTTCCTTTTCCTTTTCAGAACCGAGGAGGAGAAAAAAGAATGGACTCAGGTGAGTCGATTATTCACTCATGGATGAGTACGTCCCTAGGAATCTTGAACTCCTGGAAAAAAAGAATCATTTTTAGTTTTAAATCTAATCCTAATTACATATAATTTGCACGATGGATCGCTGATAGTAGCGAATATTCGATTTTTGTGTATTCTGGAAAAATATGCATAAATTAGTCAATGTTGGTCCAGCGTTCACGGCCATCGTTGTCGGTAATGTTGACAGCATTAAATTCTTGGCCACATAAGGACCGGAAACCATATATATGATGTCACATCTTGGCTGAGCTAAGTTTGGCAGGATAACCAGGACCCCCTGGGAAAAGTGATGGATATTTAACTAATTTGTAACAAACTTCAAGGGGGTGTTAACTCTGACTTTATGTATGTGTGTGTGTATATATATATATATATATATATATATATATATATATATATATATATATATATATATATTTATTGTCTTGATGCCGGTTATCAAAAGAATGGTGGGGGTTTTCTTCTGCTTTACATCCATGATTTTATTTTCAGGCTATAGAAGCTACAATGAGCCGTTATGAACAGACAATGGAGACCTATAAACTGCTCAATTCCTCTCATAGAGAAGACGACGAGACTCCACCGAACTCACCGGTAACTATGGAAATGATAAAAAAAAAAAGAATAGAAACTGTGTATATAATATATTTATCGATCCATACATAAAATGTGAAAGAGCTTGCGGGGAGGAATAGGCGGTGTGATAGGGTCTGGGGAAAATTAGGAGAGATGTTTGCGCTTATAGCTTTCTTGCATGATAGAACACAGACCTGGGAAGAAGAGCACCGACTCCTATCAGGGAGAAGGAGGTAACCATGTGCATGAAGTGCCAGGAGACGTTCTCCATAACCAAGAGAAGGCACCACTGCAAAGCTTGTGGACATGTGAGTACCTGCTTTCTTGTCCTGGTCCCTCACTGCGCACCCACCAACTTTCACATCTGTTTGCCCTCCCCATGGGTCGGCTTCTAGAGGTTGCTTCATTGTTGATCTGCTGTTGATCCTTCCTGGGCAACAGACTTAAGTGTTATATGTTGTGAGAGCAGTGGAACCTATAGAAAAAGACCTCTATTAGCATGTTCTCACCTTGGGGAAACCATTTGGTTTCAGGATTTTTTGGCATCCCCCTGTTGACAGAAGTGTGTTTCTTGCTTGCTCTCAGATAAAATGACTTAATTTTAAGGTTTGTTTTATGTAAAGCTGGTGAGCGGAAAAAGCTTGTGGCAGCACCGTGTATAGGCTAATTTTAAACCAGGCCAGGGGCGGCCCTCTGACGGGTACCATCTGCGAGGGAGCGGGGTATGTGGCTGTAAGCATATGAGAGAAAAAGACCTGTGCCAGCAAGGTTCTTATCTCTGTTACCTCCGCTGTCAAGAACAGAATCAGGGATAAGGTTAGAACTGAAGGGATGTTGCTGTGGTTGGGTGTTATTTTGGAAGGGTGCCATTTTTATTGTGGTCACTGCCATGCTGTGGAGTAGTTTTAGCATTTTATGACACATGGACGCCACCTAATGGTCACTGTATGTAAGGCACGTCTCAACTAACAGCTGCAGCGATAAATTATACTTAATCCCCCCCTCCCCTAGAAAAATGTTTCAAATCTGAAATTTCCTATACAATTTAGTTATAAGATACTGCATTCACTGGCCTGGCATGCTGTCTATACATCTGTATTCATTTTTTGTCTTGACTTACGGCTCCGTTTTGTTGCAGGTGGTTTGTGGAAAGTGCTCAGAGTTCCGAGCTCGGCTGGTTTATGACAACAACCGAACAAACCGGGTGTGCATGGACTGTTACGGTGCCCTTCATGGATCTCTCCCCATCCCTGTATACAACGTGCACACACCTCAACGCAGGAAATCCATCTTAGAGGTATGTCCCAAACATATAATGTGACTCTTAAATAATCCCTTCCGTGCGAATTGTCTGTGATTAAGAGAAGCCAACATACATATTATCCTGACATCAGAAAGGTCCAGCAAAACCTAATCAAGTAGGAGAACAGCTGGGGTCACATAAACTCTCTACTGACCATGTCCATGGGGATTCTGTAAGCCTTCTGCATCGATTACAAAACATGTCTAGTGTGACTGCATCAAACAGGACTACTCACTCAACCTTAAGTCTCTACTCATTTAGTGACAATCCCCTTTTAATTCACACCTTTTGGGGCAAGGAAGATTGTTCCTTTTCTGAAAATAAGCACCAGGGATGCTTACCTTCTTCGTTTAGGTGACTTTCCTTCTGAAAGAGCTCTTCTGCACAGAATGGAGTTTAAGACACTTGTGATTCTTGGGGCTCTGTTGACATCATTGGACCCATTTCATGTGTTGCGTTTTGAAATCTGGCCGGTTTAGGTACTGTATGTCACCCTAATAACACTCGTCTTTATTATAGAAACAGGCGTCTGTAGTAGCAGAGCACAGCGTGCTGTGCAGTTACATGCATTATATGGAAAAAGGCATCAAGAGTTGGCACAAGGCCTGGTTTGTCATCCCACAGAATGAACCCTTGGTCCTCTACATCTACGGGGCTCCTCAGGTAACGAATTCTGACGTGTTTCTGGTTTGTCTTATTACACCATGGTGTTCTAGAGAGCATAGGCCATGCTCAGCAGAGTAGAGTGTTGCTCAAGTGTGATGTTTCCCATCCAGCATCGCCACTCACTGTCTTCTCTTCCAGGATGTGAAAGCGCAACGCAGCATCCCACTAATTGGGTTCGAGGTGACTCCAACCGAGCCGGGAGAGCGCTCTGATCGCCGACACGTCTTCAAAATCACCCAAAGCCAGCTATGCTTCTATTTCAGTCCCGAGACAGAGGACTTGCAACATCGCTGGATGAATGCATTGTCACGTGCAGGTCGGGGCGAGGACTTGAACACCAAAACCCTCATACTTGAGTCTGAAGAAGAGCATGAAGGGACAGGTGGATATCTAGGTGACACTTGAGGACAAACTCTAGCTCTCTCTTCTGGAGGAACATAAGATGTGTTGTTAGAACTGATACATTCATCTTCAACAGACGACTATTGTATATGTGAGGCTGGATTCGGCTATGGCAGCCTCACCTGGGGAGGGCTGGACTCACCCATCGTACTTCCATGTTCTGGGAAGCACCTGAAAGGAGGATTAGATGGAACCGGGGACATCTGATAAACTAAATTAACTTTTTTCTCAGAAGCTTTCCCTGGGTAACCTGAATGGGATGAGGCTGGACTGTCCCATCGTTGCCTACATAAAGAGGACTGTTTGGGCTGGACTGACCTATTAATGCCTCAGCGCAAGATAGATGCTTCCTGAACTCATCCTCGTCTCAAACCCATCACCAGCACTTTCTTACTTTTTTTTTTATATGTTATGTATTATAATTATTTTAATAATATTTAGCAACACCTTTTTTTTTTAAAGTTCTGTTCTGTTGCCTGTTTGGAATCCTGTGTATCCCAATAAGGTTTATACATCCTTATAACCTTCATGCCCACCCGCTCCATCTCCGCTCAAGGGTACGTTACATTCTGCCAAATCATCTCTCAATGTGCCAAAACACACACACTATTTAAAAATATATATATATATATTTTTATTTTTTTTTTGCAGATGGATGCAATATTTTTTAAAACTCAGTATTTAAAATTCCAAAACATCCCGCTAATCGGAGCATAAAAACATGTCTATATGTTATCCTTTCTTAAAAGGGTTAACACATCTTATCTACCTATCTTTCTATATATTTCACAATCCTGAAATCAAATGTTGTGCTTCGCCAGGTCGTTGGTTATACGAGGTCTTCAAAACCACCTGGATCACCCAGCACTTTCCCATCCTATAATACTCCACAGCATGGACCAGGCCCTTGTTCTTTCGAGGTGTTGTTCCACCTACTATTCCTAACTTTATATCGTCATGGAAACAAGCAGTTTTTAATTGTCCCTTGAAAACGGCATATAGACAGTTTTTTATGTTCTGTTAAAGAAGACAGTATCACTTATGTCATAGGATTTACAGCACTTGCGTGGCTGCCAGGCTTACTTTACTGCCACACGCCTGTACCCAGGGCTCCGATACCCCTCAATGGATGTTACAATGTAACGTTTCTTTTGCTTTAGTATCAGTCAGTATCAGGGTAAGGTCGCCATCCATCTCCCCAAATCATGTATAGCTATTGGCTTCCAAGACCCTAGAGAAATATCCCACCTAAGTTTACTACCTACCATTGGTAAGGGAGCAGTAAACAAATGAGCTGTTGGAAATGTTAATCCCAGTATATGAAGCCAGAACCATCAGAGTATCCAGTAAAAAGAGGACCGTATGAAAAACCTTGTATGCCGCTGCAGTGAGCTCGTGTTCTGGGTGACCATGTAACGTTTTAACCGTTATTAACCATAGTTTTATGAGTGAAGGAATCACCGTTTTTCTCCTCGTGTTTACATGGCTCATAAAGTTAACGTTAATAATTATTTCAGCTATTTTTAATCAGTTTTACATTGTTTGGCATGCGGTTAAAATGATGCGCACACGTGAGGCTTCCTAACGCTGGGCATGTTGGCAGAGCATGCAGTCCTCATATACCCGTCTACGTGACAGCAGAAAAACGTGGGTTCACTCGGCACCAAGACCGAAACACCCAGGGGTGATACTTAATTCTAGAATGACCTTGACGCTGATATTAATGATGTGTGTACATATGTATCAACAAGCCCGCCCTGTGATACGCTCCTCATGCTTTTCCGAATACCACCAGTGACCGGTCGCCATGTTTTCTCCTTGGACTCCATAACAGAGAGTGTAGTGTATCCCGGCCCTTTCTGCCCCGTGATTGTTCTGTAGTGTCATCTTGCCCCAGATTGTCTCTGCTCTTGTCCTGCGCACCTCTATGCTTCCAGTTTCTGTGGGGTGTAGGGTGGGAGCGTGATATTAGTGGCAGGCCACTGGAGATACTTGGATTAAATGCCCTTCTCTTCCAGCTCTGTATCGGAGAGAACATCTGTCCATTAAATGCGGAACGTTTACTGCAGGCAAACACTGGCTCCTGTCTTTTGTTTTTAAAACTTCCAACTTTGTAGAAGTTATGCGGAGTGTGAGCGTTTTGGGTGAAGTCTTAAATGTTTCTGGTCAATGCATGAAGTAGGACCGTCAATATTCAAGAAATGTCACTAGTTTAGCCCCTTTGAAACTGAGGGGTTTTAGTACCCCAAATGTTGTAATTAATGTTGTTATTTATATTTAGCTATATGTGGGTTTAGTTAAGATTCCCCTTTTTCCTGTTTGATGTACTCACACAAATATCCCTTTTTTAAAGAAAAAATAGGACTTATAATACACAATATATATTACAAAAATAATAATTGTGAGTGCTAGTATATACAAAACCTACAAAAAAAATCCATTTGTTTTGCAATTTGTTCTACATAGTAGGTGCCCCTGATGAACAAAGACCCAATTTATCTTCGGCAACATCCCCTGTTTACAGACATACCCCACATACAGATTTTTGTTATGTTCTAAAGTGACACATCCATCCGTTACAAAGTACCCTATATGGTTGTGTTTTTAATACTTTGGCTTTAAGGGGTTTGGGGGAAATGAATTGGGAGAGGGGGTTATACTTTTTACATGTAGGGCTAGAAGAATGGGATGTCAGGACTTTTTGTTTTATTATATTTTTATTTATTTATTTCCACTGTGTTTATTTTTATGAAAAAAAACTCAAAAAACAAACAAAAAAAAAAGGTATCATTCTTAATTTTTTCCAGGGGCAACTAAATGTCATGTGACACAAAAGCAGGCGCTCCATAGGTTGTTATCATAAAAAGTGAAAAATATTGCTGTGGTTTGTATGATTAAATCATCGAGGATAGAATAAAATGACAGATATGCTAAGCTTTATTTGCTTATTTGTCGGTGGAAAAGTTCTTGCCTGTATAATTTAAGTAGTGAGCTCCACATTTAGTTTTAAGTGTTTCACAAACCAGACACAAATGCATCCGCAGCATCGCATAAATAGTTCTCACCGTTAGCTAATTTCCAATAATACTGCCAAAAAATATGGTTTATTTGCATTAATTAGAACCCAAGCAGCCAATCACATTTTAAATTGACCTTTCTTTGAAAGAGTCATTTTCTCTATCTTAGTGAATGAGGAAAAAATGAATGGTTGTGAAGCGATGTGCTTCAGGGATTTCAGAAGGGGTTAAAAGACAAATCGTATTTAATAAAAAGGAATAAAACTTTCAGGAATCCAAGTGGGATCCCAATATGCCCCTTCAGAATATGTCATCGTTAACAAATTAAGTCTGAAAACATGCTGGACCTAGAAGTGTTTTCACAATAAATTTTTATCTGCCATTAGAAATAATAAAACCGTGGATGTTCCCCTTTAAAACAAAGCACAGTATAGCAGAGGTACAATTTCAACAGATATTTGCTATTAATTCAGGTTAAAATGACCAAAACGCTGCTTATAGAGAAGCACATTTCGTTGGTACATAAATCCACTTATTACATCATTGTGGTACCCGTGGCTAGCAGACTCCGCTCTTAGTACTGTTTCTTTTGTGTTGTGTTAGGACTGATCCACTAGAGGGCGCAAAGGTGCAATGAGTTATTTCAAAAACATCCCAAACTTCAAGAACCTGACCAGCACCCAGATTACACACATAAGAATTGCCATCTTTGTCCCCAAACAGTCCAGCGTGAGCCATCTTTGCCTCCAAACAGCACAGCATAAGACATCTTTGTGCCCAAATAGCCCACGCTGTGCCATCTTTGCCTTTCGCCTAATGACTTATACATCTATGATACACAAATACTTATACAGTCACTCACTAATTAACTCTTTCATTCACACAATCATTATCTCTCTCACTCATTCACACAAATCATTTACATATTCATTAATGCATTTTCAAAAATCATTCAAGCAACTGAGCCACACATTAATTTACTCATTCTCATTCATTCACACATTAATTTATTCATTCTCTATTCATTCACACAATTCATCCACACATTAAATCATTCACACAATTCCTCCTCACATTAATTATCCATTCTCCCACTCATTCTCTTTATTTCAATATTACTAATCCATTTTTTTACTAGCTACCGCTCCCCCCTTTCTCACTCTCTCACTCTGTAGTTCACTTACCCTGCTGTGGAAGACTGGATACTCTTTGGAGTATCTCAGGTGGACAATAGACCACATTAAATGACCTAATTTATTCATAATTCCCAATTTATAATGCATTCAGAACACATCCTGCTTTGACAGGATCGGTATCCCCGATTTGGCAAGTAGAGAACATTTTACAAAAATTTCCACGTAAAATTAATTATTATTATTCTTTTATACAGCGAGCAACGGTCTTTGTACAGTCTTTGTTTTAACCCTAAAGGGCAAGTGTTTCCATCATACATGGCAGATTTTTGTATTGTAATAGCATGAGATAGCATACTGTAAAGTTTGTCTATGTGAGAAGTTTTGCAATTAATTCTTAAAAGCCGGGTACAATCCTCTGTAAAAATGCGGATTACCAAGAAGTCCAAGTCCTTACTTATAACTAACAAATAACATAAAATATAACGGCAATCTTCTGACTTCTGCACGGGCTCACAGAATCCTGTGTCCAAACCGGATAAAATGATCTCTTACGCAATACCTTTACGCCAGCTTCTCCTGCACCGTATATTATTAATGTGCTAGGCTAAACATCGTCACCTAGTGGTCGGTCCCTGGAAGCTCATGATGAAATCAACTTATTTCTTCTTTCGACGAACAACAGTCCATCCGTCAACTTCTTGTTCCTCTTCCTTTGGGTCACTACTATGTGCTGTAGTGGTCTCCAAATTGGGAGCAGTAGTAGCGGTAGAACCGGCAGCTGTCTCGCAGTCCATGTCCTGTAAAAAGGCAAATTAAATTAAACACAGAAGCACATTTTAATGGCAGACAACATTCGTCTGGCTGCTTTAAATAGTAGACCTAGGTCTTGTTTTAGATTCAGAATAGCAATATACCTACCCCATGATTGTTTACATTTTTTATTGTATTAGGCTCTATCCTTTAAGTTATTAAAACACTGTACTTTCCCACTACTTTCCTGCGAGGGCAGCCATGATGGCTCTGTTAGGAAACTCCCAGACCATAGTTCAGAAAACAGACAGCGACTTTGTTTTGTTTGTTTCTTTGAATGCTATCTTGTGCTGACGGTCTATTATGAATCACCGGGGCAGGACGGATATGTCAGATATCAGATATCCATGTGGGAATAGTTCAGAAAAAAGTTTTTTTTTACGTGAATGCCAAAAATCTATTTTCCTGAACCAATCACTGTGGCAATAGTGGATGGGAGATCTCTTTTCTTCAAGGAATGTCAGGTATCAAGCAAGGAATGGTTTAGAAAGCAGAGACAGTAAGTAGGTATGATTGCAGGTCTATGGCAGACAGAGGGACTTCTGCCGGTGGATAAACAGATAGTCGGCAGGTATACAGGTATGGTAGTTTAAAAAAACACAAATATAAAGCAATGTACATATATGAAGGGGTGGGCTGTTCTGCCTGCAGGCACCTTAAGCCAGCACTGACCATCCGGCACAGGTACAAAAGATGGAGAATGATTGACAGGTGGTGCGACGGGGAGGGAATACATTGCCACTATTGAAAACCGGCCAATTCTACTACCATGATATATAGATGGATTTAAATGAGCAATGATTTTCTAAGGATATTTAATACATTTGCCAGTTCTCACCTCTGTTTCATCTTCGCTGCTTTCCTCTTCTTCATCACTTGCTTTGGCTTCTTGGACGTTGACTTTGACATTGTACTTGTTTTGATGTAGCTGCGCGATCTTGCTCCGTACCGCTGCGGTATCTCCTCGCCGGCATTGCAAGAATAACACGCAGAGCTGTTGAGCTACCTGGAGATCCCGGACAGGTTAATAATTACAAGGAACAAGAACTGAATGAATATTGGATGCAGAGGTGTAGCTTGTGTAAAATTTTATAAAACAAAGAGTTAAACAGGGTTATCGTCCCTTAATGACATCTTTCGTTACTTACCAAGGACTGGCTCCCATCTTCAACAATCGTATCAAATTCATCATTCATCATTCCCATGAGGGTTTCCTCAACCTCATACTGCTCCAGATCAGCTGGGGGAGATCACAGAACGAAATGGCACACATTTCAACAAACACTACTTGGTAAAAATTGATCTACGTTTAGGTTGAAAACAGCTGAAGAGTCTAGATAATGTCCCAATTTGGAGTTATTGAGCCAAATGTCCCAATATGGCCTTATTAAGCCAAGAACTAGCCCAAGGTGACCAATGCCTGCAACCTTATAATAATCACCATAGGTTTGATTAATGCAAACTTGGATATATCTTTTGTGGATCCTGTAGCTCAACTCAACAGCATCCCTCGAAGTCCAGTGTTAAGTAGCCTTTGAGGTCTGTTGACACAACCAGAGTATACACTGAGGATATCCTAGAAAAGTCATCTAGGGCTTCGTTCATTAAATATGGAAAACCTTACGGATAGCCTCCAGCACTATTTCATTTGTCAAGCCAGTCTGGGTAGAGCTAGACCACAATATAATCGCAGACTCATCTTCGTGATCTTTTTGCAGAACTAATTATATAAAAAAGGTTATTCTAGTGTAAAGATTACATAGTCCAATTGGCAGGATCTTTGCAATGCTAATAAGGCCATTAAAACCTTGACCCATATATATATATATATATATATATATATAGTGACACAATGGAGCCTCAGGTAGGTGTTTTATGCACAGATCTTGTGCAAATTATATCTATGGGTCCCTGCGTGGAGTATTTGAAGAGCTTGAGCCAGGAGCAGACTGAATGCCCATGCCGGGTTTGCAGGATCCAGTCCTAAAATATCTGCATGATTTAAATACATAAATAAAAAAGTGTTGAACTATTATTTATTAACTATTTACAGATACTTACCATTAGTGTAAAAATACTGATCCACAGCTCCCACCATCCACTCTGCCTTTTCTTTGCTATGAACCCCCCCGAAGCCATTCTCCACGGCAATCTGTAAGCAGAACAAAACAACGAATATTCTTTAAACTATGTATGCCTTCACCACAAAAAAAAACAAGTTCCCCCATATAATTCCACTAGAAAATGGTTATATTTAAAAATATTTAAAGGAGTTTTATTGCCATAGATACCATAATGGAATGATGCAGACCAAACATTCCAGTGGTTGTTATGGCGATAAGACCACTTTTCAGATTTCCTCAGAATCACATTTTACACTTAACCCAATTTAACTGCAACTATGACAGCTCGAGTGGACCTAGGGAAGAAATAGCGAACACAGTGGCCGTTTAAGCTAATTTTAACCCCCTAATATCCGGTTAATTCTAAAGATGATCAGAGATCACGGATGGACACATTAATGGGACGAGTTCTAACAACCTGTCTCAATAGAATTATAAACCTGTCATTATTTGTGGTTTGGTAACCACAGTGCTGAATATCTATAATGAGATGTCAGAAATCTTTTAACAGTTTTTAATGTAAAATCCAATGTGGCGGTAGCGCAAAACAGACCTGAATGTCTAAAACCAGTGATGCTGTGTTAATGTGCGGCACTATGGTTCGAGCCTCATTCTCTATGTATACATATGTATTGATAAATATACATATGTGCTCTATGTAACGTGCGTGCGTACGTATGGATACCCTATAACACTTGAAGCTCCAGGAACAAGCTTTATAAATCGACTAGACTAGAAACCACATGTCATTTATTTTCTAAATACTAATATTTTCGGGACTTGGTTTAACCAAATGATACTAAAACACCGCATATAGGAACTAATGCACTTTACGTGTTTTATATATTTTTTTTAATTTCATCTCTTATAACATCAAATCTTGGCACCGCGTTACATATGGGCGCTATAATTCCAATGTGTGTCACCTGCAGCACCGGCCAGCTTCCCAACACCGCCCGTACGGCTTCACCGAACAGGCCACGTGAATCCGCGCTGCACGCCGCCATGTCTGCTCTCGCTGCACGAGTCACGTGACCTGCTGGAAAGCCGAGTTTGGGGCTGGGATGCGAAAGCCGATCGCATCGATGCATGTGGAGTGTCTTCTGTATTGAGACAGTTTCTGTTAAAGTTTTTACTAGAGATTCACGTTTTTAGTTACAATAAATAGAAAATGAGTGCAGTCTGAGGGGAAAATAAATACAGTCTGTACATTTTTATTTACAAATTTGTATTATATGCACATCTTCTAGATTGTAAGCTCCAAGACCATTAGGACTGATGGTGAAGTAGATGAGGGATGCAGCTAGAACTGGCCAATTAGATTTTTTTTTTTTGGGGGGGGGGGGCTTCATTCAGAATTTTTGTTATTCAGCACTTATGCCACTCCTGCTATTGTCCCCTTTTCCCCTAAGATAGAGCTTGGGCCCAGACTGACCATATGGACATTGGCCAAATGCCCGCTGACAGCAGCACACCAGATCTGCTGCTCCAGAGGCGGATTGGCCGTATGCTATATAAGCATAGAAACAGAGTTTGTGGCCGCGTATAACCAGCACTCATGTCGTAAGCATACCTGGGAACTCTCCGGGTGAAGCACCTTGTCTCTGGGTCAACACCCGAATCCTCCAGGTGACGGGAGCGGGATATTGACACGTCCCGCTCCCCACCCATTTTCCCTTTAAAAGGGGGTGTTTCCCGCTGCTGTCACTGGGAGCGCCCCTGATGTCAGCGGGAATTCCCACTGACATCGGCGGGAACGCCCCCGATGCCAGTGGGACCTCCCATTGACGTCAGTGGGCAGTCCTGGCCGCGTCCTGCCAGGGTAGCCGGAGACCAGAAGTTCCCAGGTATGGTCATAAGGCGTCCTCTGGCCTCAAAATGCCATGGCTCCATTGTCGTTGGCAGTCTGGCCCCGACAGAGCTAAACGGTGCCAGAACATTTAGTCTTGAGTAGTAGTCACTACGCAGGCTTCACCTTCAAACAGGAACTTTTTTTAAAGGGAACGGTCACCATCATTGATTAAAAGTACCTACAGGTTGTGCTATTTGTTGGGTTTATACAGTTAGGGAATTCATACATGCATTAGATATGGCATATGGCTCCTGAATCATAAACACCAGAGACTGGTTCAGGTTTGAATCTTTGCAGAAGAAATAACGGGAAGATTAGGCGGGCCGAATGGTTCTTATCTGCTATCGTCTTCTGTATGGTAGACAGTGTTTGTAGAACCGAAGAACTGTATCTCAGGGCCAACGTTATCTAATCAATTTCTTGTGTGAAAGTTCTCTCCCTTCTCCTCACCTCAGCCGTACGAAGTCTGCCTGAACCAGTCAACAAAAATCCGCAACGTGACGATAGGGGAGAGATAACATAATGGGCGATAATTGTCATGCAGGTCGCGGGAAAGAAATTACCTTTGGCCATGGTATAGATCAAGTGGGTTTTTATTAAATATATGCTCCCTATTTGTATAAACAGCTACATGGGTGTATTTTGTGTATGGAATTGTTAACCAGTGGATTGGGGGTAAATGACATCCGCTTTAGTTGACATCTGCATTAGGTGCACTTTAGGTTAGATTAAGAGATACATTTTATGTTAAAGATGAGTAAGATTTTTCCCCCCTAGAAAAAAACTTCAATTTAGAATTCACTGCAAAGTGGTTCTGTTCAACATTTTAGAATATTGAGGGCTGAATGCTATTAAAACCTCAAGCTGGGGACCCCATCAAATGAATTATGGAATGGAAATGTTGATATATCAGACACACTGGGTACCATCTAAATAACGGAAAGGCTTCGTCCACTAGTTGGGCGTAGAAGAACGGGCTCGGAACTCTCGGAAAAGCGATGGTACTATTTCTTACAAGTAGGGATGCACAGGGTTAATTTTTTCCCAATTAATGCTAGAAATGCTATTACTATAATACGTTCTGTAAGAAAAATGATGTAGGACCTGCTTTAACACAGTAGCTGTATTGTATCCGAAGATTATATGTGACGTGTGGACCATTTTACCCATATCCTGTTGCCATGGATCTTTTTTTAGGCAAATAAATGGAGTTTCAACCATCTATTTACTGGATAAATCAACAATCATATTTCTGGCTGGCAGAGGGACCACCCAAAATGACACGCTTGGCTCGCCCCACAAGTAGCCCCTTCCCAAAAGCCAACAAAAATGCCAAGGATGTATAAAGGAAAATATATCTGATATATCACTCTGTTTATTTTATGCGTGCATTTTTAGGGCCAGACTGGGCATTAAAAGTGGTCCAGATGGGTGCCAGTGAGTGACTGTGTGTGTGTAGGTATAAGGCTTTGAGTGTTTGTGTATATATGTGTACGTTTATCATGTTAGAGTGTGTGTATATAAGTAAGATGTAAGAACGTGTTAAATTTCATCAGATTATGTTAGTGTGTGTGAGTATATGGTGTTAGCATGTGTGTATATTACTATATGGTGTTAGTGTATGTTCATATATGGTGTTGGCATAAGTAGGTGTGTGTCAGAGTTTCAAGGGTGAACCTATGGTTAGTGGTAAAAGTAGGGGTATAGTGTGTGTATGTATGAGACTATTGTGTTAGCATTATTGGGTGTTAAGAGGCTCACCCCTAACACTTTGGCAGCATGCTTCCATGTTAAACTGGTAGATACACAGTATGAGCAGCAATAAATATTCCATGTGATGCTTCATCGGGCGCTGGGAATTTACCAAGTTTGTCCAATGTCCAGTCCGTGATACCAACATTTATTAATACATCTACTTTAGTCTATACAGTGGCACTTCTTTGTTCCTTTGTTTGCTGTTTCAGGCAGATTTTCAAGTAAACCCCAGGTGGAAGCCACGCTGAGCCAAGCAATGTTCCCTACCCTTTTTTGCTCCCAGCTCCTCATGAGACCAGATTAGGTCTGAACTGGATCCAATCCACGTATAATGCACCAGTAAACCAGTGTAACAATGAATAATAATTACAAATGAAAATAAAAGGTGGATTTGGATTAAAATCTATTTTATGTATATAGCGTGTGAACATCCATATGTTACAGTGAGTGTGTAGTTATGTTATTGTCTGTAAGTATGTCAGTGTGAGTGTATAAATTAGTATGTTAGTGTGCATGTAAGTATGTTAGTGTGTGGTATGTGTGTGTATGTTAGTGTGTGTAGGTAGGAGGAGCTTGTGGGCCACCACCATGAGTCTCGCAGGGGGGCCTCCCAATATTCCTGGGAAACCAGTCCCAGCCCCATCTCAAACTACTCCAGTGAGTCTCCTTTTTAGGATGAAAAGTGGTGTATTCCGGCCTAGGCTGACTAGGATTAGTGCGGCAGGCCCAAGGAGCAGTGGCCCCTCTGCCACATAAGAATGAGCCAATCTCTATCTTGGGTGATCACGTATCTACCCAATGGGCCTAAAACACAGTGGAGGGGGTGGCTGATGAAAGTGCCCTGGGTTAGGCCTAGGGCAGCACCAAAGGTAAATACACCACTGAGAAAGAAAGGTCAATTAACCCCATGTCCTGAAATATTGTTGTACCCTGTATCTGCTGACTTTACCCTTCATATAAATGGCATCACTCTGTGGCTGTCCTGGGGCCAACATCCCTGTTGGACTAGGAAAGGTAACGAGACGGGTCTCAGATTCCTGGTCTCCAGCTGCCAAGTGGTCACCAATACTGATACCCAGAGAATTCGGTAATGACAAATATCCTACAGAAAGTTGACCAGTGGGAAGTTAAAGAAGTGAGATCCGGGCTAGTAGAGGAACATAGAATAGGGGCCCTTGGCAACTGAGATACCTAGTGTATTCACCTAACTGCTACTTTACGAGCAGACCCATAGCAAATCGTTTATGGTCTACATAGGAAATCATATGGCTGGTATTTTTATCCAGAAAAGATACACCATTCTAATTATGCCACCGTTGCAATACTTAATTACAATACTTGTTAATTTTTATGGCACTCTAATGTTCCAAATGGGCTTCTGTGGAAGGGGTTGTTTTCTGGCTTAGAACGCAAACTAAAATGTATGACTGAACAGAAAGCAGATTTTTGTAATGGGGCTCTCAGAGGGATAGTGAATTGACATATGGCAAACCCTGCATCTAAAATTTCCAGCACCATATGTACAGGAAAAGGTCAGCAATCAATCATCTGATAGTTTAAAACATGTCACTCCGTTCTCAGCAATCCAACACCTTCCAACTGTCATTGTACTCTGCCTTCTATCACTCTCAGCCAACAACTTTCTATTCTGCAAATCTTATAGTGCTATCCTGCCTGTGTGCAATTAAACAGGGTCGGTAGGTATTAGTGTGTTAGGCCTTTGCCCTGCAGGGTGATTAGGCCATGAAGTACCTGCTGTTAAAGGTTTATGCCGTTTTTTTTTATCATACATTTTTATTTCCTTTTTGTTGTTTTTTGCTGTTATGCCTGGCTCAGCGTACTTGAGACAGGAAACCTTACAACACAAATAAATACAATGCCTTCTGCATGGAGGATGGGTTGCAAAGTGAGTGGGGTATGGTTAAAAACGGTTGAAATTAGATGATGTTGAAGAATTCTTGAGGGCAGAGTGAAATGAATAGTTGTACATTTGATGTCAAAAGAAAATTCGACTTTTGGAGTGACCCAGTCAGAGCCCAGACTTTAACCCATTAGAGGTATTGTGGAATGACCTCAAAGAGCTGTTCAAACCAGGTATATGGCTGAGCTTAAGCAGTTCTGTATGGAAGAATGGTCCAAAATTCTTACTGAACATTGTGCGGGTCTAAACTGCAGCACTTCTTTAAGGTTATTGATCCAAAACAAGATTCGACCAAGGGTTCACTTACTTTTTACATTAGTAATGGGTGTTTAATGGGTGTGTTCAATAATGACATGAAAAGATTATCATTGTTTGTGTGTTATTATATTGTTTGTCTATACTTGTGACTTAGATGTAGATTAGATCATTTTTTATGAACAATGAATGCAGAAAATCAGGTAATTCCAAAGGGTTCATTTACTTTTTCGTGCCAGTGTATACGTCTACCTGATCTTTTAAACATGGCGAGACCAACGTGGCAAATTCCCCCCACCCCCGAATAAACTCTGAGCGGCCGGGATTTAAATAAGTCACAAAGAAATGTGACTCATTAATAATGTACCACCCTACAGCTCCGGAACATGTGAATTTGGGAAAAACAACAAGCCTATTATATTTTACACAGCACAATGTGAACAGAGATTCTTGACATTCGGCCAACTTCCTATAGCAGTAGACTTGAGATAAAGATGTATTGTTTAAGCTACTCTATATGAGAATTTCTTCTAGATATATAGATGTTAATGTATTTTCTTCTATCCTGCATTTTTTAAATGACTCGTCTGATTCCAGGATAGCTATACCCGGAAACTGGAGGAAGGGGGGGGGGTTATAGGATTCTTGAAATTGGAATATAATGAATATTTTAAACTTCTCATAGTTGCCCCAAATTGTTCCCCCCCCCTTGCCAGTTCTTGATTGTGTGGCCACCCAACTACCGCCCCATCCCTCACCCTAAAGAATTCCCAAGTAAAGAGAAATTATTAGTAAAGGCTATTATTAATTATACTGTGACTCTATAGAGTCTTTATAGCATTAGGTGTCGTTTTACTCCATTTTACACAATAACGCATTAGTTAACTTGAATTATATATTCCATCGCCAAGCCTATATAACTTCACTGAATGTGTACACTAAAAATGACATTGCTTATTTTAGCCAATTACTGTGGTTGTCATCACTTTATCTTCTATTGCACCCCTCGGCAGGAAGCTCGAGTTCCCTGTGCCATACTTACAGTCATGCTAGTTTTGTGTTTAGTAGGAAACAACATTTCTTGTAAAAACAAGGAAGAGAAACCTCAATTCACAGACATTCAGGGAAATTCCTCATCTATACCAGCCTGTTCAGGTCTCAACCAAAAGGGACCACATGCTCTACTTGAGAAGGGACGTTTTTGTCTGTGGATTTGTAGTTCTCTGTTCAGTACATATTCAGAATAAATTTACTGTTCTACCCACTTTACTGAAAACCATTCTATTTTATATATTCAAGTTTTGTATTCTGGGAACACCAGGGAGAAATATGTATGCCCCAAAGTGATAACAACTCTTTAGAAGGACTCTGGCAACACAGAGAAGCTCCTTCTTGCTACTTGGTTTCCTACAAGAGATTTGAGTGAGTTTGTTGGAGAAATTAGAAAATAGAAAAAAGTTAAAAGAAACCCCATCAGTTACATTAAAATATTCTTGATATCTCTTGTACATTAAGTGGTTAGATGCCTACATTCTGTATGTCCCTTTAAGTCTAACTTGGCTCCTATATGATTTATTGCATCCTTAATACCAGCAATCTTATTGGCACAAGATCCACCTATCAATTTATCTATCTAGCTGCTAGATGTTTTTTTTCCGTCTCGATAATGAAGGAAAAGAACACAGTGAAATAACTCAAAGTTACTTGTAGCCAAAGCATAGTCAAGAAATACAAGGGAACATTGTGATTAGTAAAGTACACATTAAAAGAGCCAAATATCTCTTTAACAATAACACGGAGTTCTTGAAGATAACATTTCCTTAATAACTCCTTAAGGACTTAAACGAAGACAAGCAGTGAATTGACTAGCGATTTGGCAGAATGTTCGAGTGTCATTGTCCATTCATCGGCGGTACGGAAATCACCTTTCAAATGCAGGTTTTAAGGATGTCTTTAAAGTAAGTAAATCTCTGTTGAAGAATGGGGACGAGAAGGGAGAACATTTACTATGGAACATAGGTCAAAGGGTCTTACGAATTGTACGGATGATTACATTTTTCACTTATTTGGAACCCAATCTCTGACGAGTTGGGAGTCAATGGGCAAGATAAATACGAACATATGCAGAACTTTCACTGAAATTAGCAACCAACTTTAAAGCAGATTTCTTTAGTCCCATATCTGACATTTAATAGGTCAGCATAATAAATGCTGTAGATTGTAAGCTTGTTTGAGCCGGCCCCTCGTCACCTGGTTCTGTAACTCAAATTGCTATGTTATATACTACTACATTGTACAGCGCTATGGAATATGATGACGCTATATAAAACAATTAATAATAATATTAAATAAATCCATGTTATTGTGTTTACATTTTAAAATAAGAAACACATATGTATTTAAATCTCCATTTATTTAAGTGTTTACAATGGCAGCAGCCATCTTAACGTCCCCCCTTTAGGTTAACTCTATACTTAAATAAGCTGGGCTTAAGGTTCATTAAGTACTAACCCTTTAGTAGCCTATAGTGAGGATTCTATGTAGCCACTTGTGTTGACCAAATGGCTCTAATACCGGTCCTCATAGAAATTCTGGCTTATGTTTATTCCAAGATACACTCATTTAAGTCAATGGCATTCAAGTAACGATATAAACCACGACGTCCTGGTAGTAAAGACACCAATTTGGAGACTCAGGTATCATTAGATCTGTGTAGAAGATGGAGGTTTTAGTTCCAATCTATGTGACCCTGAGATTCTGGTCCTTCACTCCGAGATTGGAGCAAAAAAAACAGAGATTTATGAGCAAATCCTAAGAATTCTCAGGTATGGTTATCTCTCATGTAATGTAAAGTTGTTGATTGTTCTTTATTGGCTCAGGTAGCCTTGGAAAGGGTGGGGTGAGAAGAAGGGAGAGAACTTCCATGATACGAAGCAGATTAGATACACTAGTTTGCTTTCTTTTGTCACAAACATCATAATTATCCTTTATGTTTAACTAAATTTCCAAGTGAATTACAGTATTCGTTTTACTGAAAGCTGTGAAAGTGCTACTTTTGTTTTCATAGTTATTGCATCCTAAACGTATATGAGGAGCAGTCATGGAGTCAAGATGGGAATATCAAGTCAAGGTGGCAAGCTCAATAACCTCTGATAATAATTTAAAGAAAAAATAATTTTTTATTAATAATCACGCTGTGATGAAATCATGATCATAATATCAATAATTTTTCGTCACACATTATAGCTCAATCCTTCTTTAAGGATTTTGTTGTTTGCTTACTGGAGATGTTAAAAAAAGATCTCTCACGTCGCTTATTTCCAAAACACCATGCTTCACTGATAACTATGAATTGTTCCAACATATAGAAACCGGTTTTACTCATAAACGAGCCAGCTCACGTAAAGCTTTCCTGTGCGCCGGCAAGCATCTCCTCTACAGTCGTGGGTTCCATTATTATTACAGACGGCTCTATGTCAGCACTTAAAGGAACACTAAAAGGTGCAGGACTATGACACTTAATTAGGGTAAATATCTACTAAGTTATTATTACCACAAGCAGCGTATCTCTTATATTTTGATGACAGACGTTTGTGAAGGATTGCTGTATGGGTATGCGCCAGGAGAAAAGGAAATAAGAATAGTATAGAATACGGAAAAGAGGAATGTACAACGTGTGTTGGGGTGAGTGTTGTTAAAACTACAAGGCAGTTGGAATATAAAAGCAATAGATTTACTAATCACTTCCATATATTAAAAAAAAAACAATTAATTCCATGAAAAAGGATCAGAATTACACACATAGATAATTAGATGATATTGAGCTGGGTTGAGGTTAAGGAGAACCTGACGCGTTTCACCAATACTGGCTTCCTCAGAGGTAAGTGGTGTCAGATATTTTATCACAGAAAACATGTATTTCTATATTCTGTGATTTTACACAAAATGGAGTTAGAGCCATTTTATTTTATTTAATCATATAGTGCAGGGGCGTCCAACATGCGGCCCGCGGGACCTCGAGGTGCGGCCCGCGTGAGATCGGCAGCCAGGATCATAAGAGCCCTGCTGCTTGCTTGTGGGAGGGTCCATTCTCTGCTCCAGTCCTGCCTCCTCTGTGGGGAGAACGAGGGAGGCCGCGCCCCCTGCTGAAGTCTGTGAGCGGCATCGAGAGCTGTAGTAGGTAAGGGGGTGGGGAAGGTTGTGTGAATGAGTATCCCTGATTGAGGGAATTAATCTGTGAATGAATGAATTTGTGTGTGTGTGATAGCATAGATGTGTAAGTGCTGGAACCTAGGCATGATGGGACTGTGATTGCTGTTAACAATCCCACTCCTATCATGCCAAGTCAGCCAGTACATGCTGAAACCTGGCTAGCTGCCCCCTTGTGTATTGATGCTGCCAGCAGTATGGGGTCTGCACTTGCAGCCATGTACTGGCTGACTTGGGATGATAGGAGTGTGATTGCTAACAGCTAACAGCAATCTGCTAACAGCAATCGCAGTCCCATCATGCCTAGGTTCCAGCATTTACTGGTTTCCTGGGTATAAAAAGAGTGTGTTTGCTGTTAGCAATCACACTCCTATCATGCCAAGTCATATTGTTGACTTTTTTTGTCCAATTGTGGTGTGTTACTTTTAATAATCGTTATTTTATAAGTCTAACACACAATTAATTTCCAGTCCACTCAGCAACCAAAAATTGATAATAATCAGGGCAGTAATAAACATATCACTATTTCTCTTATATTAGTTTAACTAATATGACAAATTAAAATAATTTCAGAATAATAAAACAATTATAATTACCACCACTTGTTGCTGTTGTCCAACTGGTCCTTGTAGAAATTAATCCAGATTCAGTGGCAAGAAATTAAGTGGGCAAGAATATAACTTTCTACAAATTATATAGGTTAGGACTCCAAGTAACTCTAAGAGTGAAATATGGTGCCAGGATCTTAAGATTCCAATTTTTACTCATATTTACACCGTTGTAATTTCTTAATTTACCTGTGAGAGATGTTCTGGTCTAAGAATTAACTTAAAACCATTACATATGTGTTTGGAATTTATCCTTGGTCACCCTAATCGCCAAATGTTACTTCCTAGATAGTAACTCAGGTCTTGGTAGTCTTACCATGTATCCCCCACTCCAAGTTACATTCCTAAGGATATGCAGCGTCTAATCCTTAACTTTCTCATGGAAGATAACATTAATTGTATCATATATACACTGAAACATCATTATACATGAAAACTCCTTTGTTCTCAATTATAGAGGGAACAAGGACAAAAAGAAATAATCACTATATCAGGGGCGTCCAAGTTTTTTCTGCAGTGGGCCACTTCATCAGAATTGTATGCGTGCGAGGGCCGCACTCATTTTTTTGTCTTGTGAGAGCTGCTTTACATTTTTTTTAATCAATATTGTCTAATTATCAATGTGTATATTTCTGATCCTTTTTTATGAAATGGATGTTTTTTTATACCCAAATAAGTGATTATTATAGACATTTGTGAAACCTTTCGGCGAGGCAGCATATTCACACGTCTGTTTTCCTCTTCCTGCGTTAAAAAGACCAAAAAAACACTAACAATAGTTTCACAATAAAAATTGTAGCTAATTTTGTGGTGCTTTCCAACCACTGATAGGGGGTAACCCTTTAATTATATCATAAACTAAGAAATGCATTCTTGGAATGTCATCGTTTAATCAATGCTGCCATAAAACATAATGAATCAACTAATTCTACCAAAAGAAGTGGATGCTGGCCAAAAAAAATGAAACTCAAAAGATGCTGGAAATCTCGTCCTCAATTGAATCATATAGATACCTTACTAAGGTTAATACCGCCTTAAACTAGCGGCAAATATTCAAGAAGAAAGAAGTGGGATTTCTATACTAGGTAAACGTAAAACGTCAAGGTGGCAAATGAACCGAAAAAAAAAAAAATGAGCCGACGAGTAGAAGCGGAACTTAAGATCCACCCTTATATTTGCAAGGGGGTACTACAAAAATTTAAAGGGCCCATGCAGCTATCATATGATTAAAGTGCATCTGATGGCTGGAGTGTCCCTTTAAACTGGATACTAATGAAACGATTTAATCTATAGCAGCAGACGTATGGTCAAATCCGAATAAAAACGCATACACCAAATAATTCAGGTTTGAGTTAAATGGCCCGGTGTATTGTATTTCTATGGCGCTGTTCAGTGTAAGTGCTATTATAATATGCTCTGTAACCATGGATACCGTCGACACACTCCTTTGGCGTGATACCACTCCACCGTACAACATAAAAGCCGGGGTCACCTCAGGGCTGGATTTACATCATGGAGTAAACTAGACAAACCCCCCAAATACACCCATTATTATTTATATTTAGCATCATTATACCGGGAACTATCTACAGTAATTGCTTTACAAAAATATATTTAGTATATCGAGCTGAAAAAATTGGATTTTGGAAATCTACAGGCCCGCTGTAAGAGCATAGAGGCTTCTTTCGCATGAAGATTCTTTTACTTGCTTAATGTCCCTCTCATCGATGCCCTAGGTGTGAACCAGGGCAACACTGATTGCCACCCCCTCCACGTCGCTATCCTTACTGCTGAGCTCAGAGATATGACATCATACCCTGGTGCTCCGCCTTTAAAAGACCCACAGAGCCAGGCCGAAGTAAACTATGGACGCTGTGCCTACTTGGTTTGGGAGATCTGTGATCTGCCTTCTAATTAGCTGTTTTTTCAGTGGTGCTACTTACGGACTTTTGTTCTAACAAGTTAGATACGTATTGAGAAGCAGATGCTATAATGCCACCAATATATATATATATATATAAATTTATATATATGTATATATATATATATGTATTTATATATATATATACCGGTGTATATATATATATATATATATACATACTGTAGCATCACCTTTCACCTTGGTCAATGGCTATTAGTGATGAGGTATACATGGGAAGTTTTCTTGAAAAACTTTAATATGGCATTATTCCGACTCGTTATGCTGCTCCAAAAAATACAATAAAACTTTTGTGCAATCTTTATAAATGTACAGGATTATTCCTAATCTTATAAATTGATCATTATTATCTGAAGATTGAGTATTATGAAACTGGTTAGGCTGGTTCTCCAAAGACTTTGTGGGAACTAAGACGATGTTAAACTGGAAGAAAAAATTCCCATCGTGCTGTATGTCATATTCTTGTCCACAGGTGAAAGGAACCTCGTCAACGTATAAGTAAGTCTTCAAGTTGTTATTGGGCTCCTATAGATGTAACTGGAAGGGCTGCATGGCATGTGCCGGTAGCATACTTAAGTATGCTCCCCGCTTTCATTAGCGGTAGATTAAAGGATCGTGGAAATGACCAAGTCAGGGTTTAAGTGCCGACTAAAGTACTTTTAGACACCTTGATGTTAAATTAAAAGGAAAATCAAGCTGGTGGCAGTAATCCAAAATCTTCAGTAAGGCCCTGGGAGCAATTGTCTTGCTGTCCCTTTGGCCAGCCCCAACATGGAGTAAGAAAGGCATGTGTGACTCTGAACGTGGTAGCCAGGTATGCAGCAAGAAAGCACTACATCTCCCGGCGTGCAGTGCGCGCGCCGGCTCATCCTCCCTCGCTGCAGCTATAGCGGGGGCGTGCACCTGGCTGAGTCTCGCGGCGTTCCCGGCGGTGCGCGAGCAGATAGGGGAGCGCGCTCACGACAGAGACTCACGGCAAGAGACCTTTCATTGTCCATTCAATGGTGGGGGGCTCCGCGATACGGGGAGGGAGAATCCCCCTTACATACATACACCGACATCAGTCTTACTAGCTGTGTCTGTTACTATGCAGCCCGCTCCTTTCTTTATCTGACAAACCGCATCCGTAGGTCCCTGCGTCTTCTACGTGTATATAACACTTCTCTTTGTCTGTACCGCTGTCTCCATTCCTCGTTTCAAAATTCAGCCGTCGTTTCACGTGTTCGAAAGCAAACCGTATTTGTTTATTCTGTAGTAATATATGCGTCACCCGATAACCCGTTTCTTTTTTTGTTTTTTGAGTTCGACGTTCGTACAGTTATATATTTCATCTTCCTGAGGTAAATGTCGGGAGCGCGCGGTAGCTGAGGTGCGCGCTGTGTCAAGAGATAGAGAGGAGGCTGGTGCACGCGCGCTCGTCGCTCTCTCTCCCCCTTCCCCACAGGGTCTCACACTCGGTGTGTGAGTGAAGGAGGCGGTGGCGGAGGAGTCGTGTCTGTGTGCCGAGTAACCGGCGCCCCCCTCCCCCTTCCATCCGATAACACGCGGCCTCCGTTACAATATATCCCCTCTACCCTAATCTTCCCAAACCTCCATCTGCACACCCCTTATCACCTCTGGGAAACCGAGGCTGCCGGTGACGGGGAGAGGGGGGCGGCCGTGAACCGTTAACAGCTGGTGAGATGTGATGAGGAGGATGTGAATCTGTGTGTATATAAATCTATTTCCATGTGTGCAGCCATTCTGGGCGATCCTTGTGTTCTCCTCCATGCCGTGTGTGTTTTGTCTAACCCTGTACACATTGTGTGATGTAAATGCCTAATTTATTGTTCGTGTCATTAATAACCCCAATCAATCAATCAATGGAGTTGGACCTGTATGGGCTTCTGTGACTTATCCGCCATGTATGTGATGCTTCTCTGTCATTGGCCACTTTATTAGAATATTGATTTTTTTTTTTCCCTTCCCACAGTGGATTTGCGGCTCGTCTGCATTGTTTTGGGTGGGTGGGAAGGGGCTCTGCTGTATTTACTAAAACCTTTGGTATTTGGACTAGGGGGAAATGCGATCCGATGTGTTTTTTTTTTTCTCTCTCCATGTACCGTATTCTTTTTTGCACCGTTATGTCTCTTGATATATTTGTGTTCATTCATATTTTGCAGCATATTCATAGTTGAGCATGAAAAAAGTTAATAGTGAAAGATTATCTATTGCAATATGTTGTTGCCATGGAAATAGAGCATCACTGATAACATACAGGGCAGAATGGTGTAAAAAGTGCCCTTTTACGCATTACATAGTACGTTATTCACCCAGCTCATACCTGATGAGTAGGAGATTGTTTAACTCTTCGCTGCATGTACAACGTAGGGCACCTCTCTGGCAGTGCAAGTGTTTAAAGTCCATCAGACGCTTACTGCTGCTTTGATACTCGGTGCTGCTGTAACCATTGTTTTGCTTGTCGCTGGTTGATTTTACCTGCTTAACTCATTTTTATATATCTCTGTTTCTCCTTGTAATGAATAAGATATGCAATTTGAATTGATTGAGGTTCTCGAGCACATTGAGAGATTAAATGTCAATCCGAGCGGTCGTTGGCTTCCGCTCGGCCTTTTAGAATTCATTTTCTGTAAACGTTCTCCTGTTGCAGATAAAACGCTTGCATGTTGCCGGCTTCCAAGCTCTGCTGTTAAAGGCTTAACAAAGGGAAGGGGGCTTTGCCACATGTTTCTTACGTAGCTTCTTTCCTGTTAAAATGTGCTCTTTCTTAACACGGCTCTGTATACCTCGGTAGGGGCGCACCGCTGAGTACACTGTCCTGGGCTGATCGGCGGGGTTGGATCTCTCCCTGTAACCTATATCGGTACATACGCCGTATCCACCTTCCGTTCTATTTCTGACCAGCTGGTGGTATGATGGCTTCGAGTGTTTTCTATATGTTAGGTAGCATATGTTCCTGGCGCTCACGTATAGTGCTTTGTTGGGAGGCGCCGGACGCCTCTATTGTGTTTAGTTGACAGGAACGGTTTTATGATAATTGTTAATGCGTGTTTTTGATGGTAGTGAAGTAGCGAGGGTGCGGGTTTAATGGATGCATCATCTTTGCTGAATCAACAATTGGACGTCCTGGTTATCGATGTTGTTCATGCGCAGGTCTTTAGCCGTTGAAAGTGTCATGAAGTGTTCCTGACGAGGAGGCTGTAAAGTAGCTGTTGTGTTCTTGACCACAGCTTGAGAATCTCCTGACATATTATTGTTACATATTAAATGGGGAAACGTGCTGTGGCTTTTGTCTTCTTTGGTATACTAAGGCTGGTGTCTTGCACCAGATAGTTTGATTTCTCTCTCTTTGTGTAGGTCATAACCTGTAGCTGAACAACCTTTTTTTCTGCTTGGTGCCTAAGGGCACGAGATGAGCTCATCCAGAATGAGAGACGACTGGTTTTACTTGTATCTGAAGCCGATCGTTTCCTCGGGCCAGCTGCATCGGATTCCTTCGAGGGGAAGGCTTTCACTTAAGCTCTCTGGGCTGCTTATTGCCGGTGCAGCACTCACGCCGTGCCAGGGAGAATGATCCGGAGGGAGTAGCTTCCCACCTGTGCTCCGATTCTATCCTGTGTTTTTCCATTTGTCTCACCTGTCATCTCCGCGCACATCGTAAGCACTTGTGTTTCCGCTTTTATTCGTTACTCCTAGCGAGATGCCGCTTGCCGTTTTATCGTCTCCGGAGATGTGTACGTCCACGGCTACAGCTTTTGTAGGAATAACGGTGTGTATGTTCAGGCTGTGTTCATTTTTGGTGTAATAATAACGGGGTTACGTGCTGATTTAGAAAAATGCATGACAGAACACTTTCTCTTAAAAATATATAGTGTGGGATAATTTAATTCTCTGTGTGCCAAAACTAGCAAGCCGTGCTCTGCGCATTATTGTGGCACTTGGGGTGTTGCGTGATCCATAATGCGGTCTTGTGGTTGGTTTCTTGTTTCACAGAATTGTTATCGGTATTAGTTTTAGAGCATGATCCAAATATCTGCTGGCTTCTGTAGCTTTGAAAATAAGCCGGCCATTATTCTTGGTTTAATATTATTATATTTGTTTTATATAGCACAATCATATTCCGTAGCGCTGTACAATGGGCAGACAGGACATGTCATGTTACATACTACTTGTTAATTTGTTAGGAAGGCCCTGCTCAAAGGAGCTTACAATCTAACTGATGATTTTTGTCTAGCCCGACTACTTTTACCTTCTAATTGTGCCGCTAGTTCCAGCAACATTGTAGAACATTCTACGTAAATATTTATGGTAATATCTAGGAACAATAGAGAAACTTTAGATCCAGGTTTGGGCTGAGTTGGTCTCTTCATTAGTTTTGGTGTGTATTTGAGGAAGTAACCATAATAATCTCACTCGCTTTTAGACGAACCCTTTCTCAGCGTGTTTTCTGGTCACTTCGGGGACTTCTCGTTTTTGTCTCTGTCGTTGCGTGTTTCACCTGGCAGTTTGTATGTTTAAAGTGTAATGCGGCCCTTTCTGTAGGTATTGTCGGTTGACGTGGCTCTGAGCGTATCTGTGTCTGACCTCGTTCTGAATTGTTGCTTTTGTATGTGGGATTGAGCCACTGATTCAGAGAATAAATATGTTTCTATGTAACCACTTGTCCTACTTTTGTAAAAAGCCTCCCATTAATATGAGGTTAAGCAGGTCTATTTGCTACCAGAAGAACTGACGCTGTGAGCTGCAGCTCCCAGATTCCTCTGCAGCGAAACCTCTTGCCCTGATCAGGTTATAGCGGGTATGATTCCCAAGTCATTTATGCTTGATTTTAGTTATGGAGCAACAATTTCCGCAGCACTTCTTACCAAGTATTCAAAGGGTCAGACGGATCTATAACTGACAGAGTAAGATGAGCGGATACATTAAAGAGAACCCTGCTTACAAACAATACACTGCAAGATTGTGCACGGGTTATGACCGCTTTAAAGGCAGACTTAAGTGATGACGTCCAATCTCTTAATTCTGGATATATTTCTTTGAAGGGGCTCTTCCACCAATCCCGCTGAATGCAATATTTGTGTAACTAAATGCAGCATTAAAAAACATCATTATCGCTGCTTAACACATCTTTAGACTTGTACATTTTTGGTTTGTTCATAATTTTATGTTTGACAGAGACCCTTTAATTGTTAAGCAACGCAAAGGAATTCCCTGATAGGTTGTTGCCACGGAAACTGAAAAGTTTTTATTTATATATATATATATATATATATATATATATATATATATATATTTGTAATTAAACCTTCAGAAGAAAGAATAAAATGGCAGATCTGTGAGGGTAAATCTCCAAAAACTAAGCACGTTAATGCGGCCTCTCTAGCACAGAAATCGTTAAAATACCTTTTATAGCCATATTTCGTTGTAAAGTTTAGTATTTAGTGCGTTTTCTTTCATGTCGTACGTTTCCTAGAAATGCAGAACTATTTTATTTGTTATCTCTCAAAACATCTACATAAAGGATTTAGTGTAGAAGTCTCTATGAAGAGGTGAAATGAATGTGTGGGAAGCAAGGAGGGCTCAGGAGTCTTAAAGACATCTGCACTTCGGCTTATGCTCCAAGAATCACAAACTTATTCATCCTTTGAAGGCAGCAGTAAGAGGGCCCTGCAAAGTTATTACGTTACAGAAGTGAATGAAATGTGACTCTCTGGTCACCTTGCTAATGTGAAGTGTTACTCTTTTAACGCTCCACTTTTTGTGAGTTGTATACTGTTGCAATTTTTGCATGTGATAGATTGGGACTTATTCACTAAATAGGTAGTCTGCACATAGGGTGGAGGACCAAACGTAGTGAGCGTCTCCTGCAGGAAAGGCTAGCCCTGCATAATGCATCGCAGCGAGGCGGCTTTCTCTCCATGTTAATAGGCACAGTAAATTAGACTCTTTTGGAAGAAGAGGCTCGCTGGGATTGTCCCTTAATAATACATCGTGATATCACAGAGCTGAAATGTTCAATTATCTTGCAATCTCCTAGTTAAATGAATACACCCTATTGTTAGTGTAATCCTAGGTAGTGTAACATAACTGATTTCTTGGCGTTCGGTAATCTTTTAGGGTTGCATCGGTAAATGGTGCCGTTCACAAGGGTTTGGTGCTTTGAATGCCGGCAGGGCTGGGCATTACCATTACCCTGTGATGTGTTACTCGCACCCGAGACCATCAAAGGGTTAATCTTCCAGAGGCTTAAAAGTGATTGGCTATGGCTGGAAGTTGCTTCTTGGATTCCAGCCAACAGTGTCAAGCATTCTTCTGACATCAAAAGAGTAAAAGCAGCATTACTGCGGGATGATTCAGGATGGGTGACTCTGTTACACAGTGGAGGGTATGGGGGAGGAGAGGGAAAGGAATGAGGCTGCATACATTTCAGTGCCAAAGTTCAGTCTGCAGTGACCTGGTTTAGTTTTAACCTTTTTTTACGCAGTGGGCAAAGGGTTAAGGCATTCTCTTTCCTCATTAATGAAAACCTTCGAGCAGACTGTGTTCCCTTGTTGTATCGCTCACACTGCTCTTATAACCACAGCGCTATGGAGTCATATTACTGGTTTTAAACGTGACAATATGTTTTGGGCTTTTTGCTCAGTTCCTGTCACATAAGCATTATTGTACTTATCGATTTCAAGCTGCTGTTAAATCCGGGAGCAAATTTAAACCGGCGTTTGATTACTCCGTGCCTTTCTGTATTTTCTTTCTCATCTGTATCAGGCGGTGCTTGCATGGCTGTAGTTAAAGGGCAACATATGACTAAAAAGCATCACCAAAATGTTCACTCCTTGGCTTTAAATCTGACACTTCCGTTTATGGGTTTTTATCCCATCAAATCAATGAATTGGCTTGCTTATCTTAGGGGGGGTTGCTTTTGAGCTGGAGTGGAAATACCGGACTGTTTGAAGCAGCATACAAAAAGCCATTCATTTCCCTTTCATTGCAAAGTCCTTTAAATGTCTTCTTGCAGTCTGTATTTGTTTTAGCTTAAACTTCTATCAGCACTGTAGAAGTTTGATAGGTAGATAAATAGAGCTGTTCGCGGTATTTATTCTTTCATTCTCCTTTCTGCAGGCTAGAACCGAACTGCAAACCTGAGGAGAATGGCTACTGACTCTGGAGAGCCAGCAAGTACAGACGAGACCGAAAAACCAGCTGGATTCTCTACCGCGGAAGGAGAAGGGTCTCAAAGTTCTTCGCTGGCCCATCAGGCAAGCATGGAGGAGCAAGAGAAACCCAACTCGGCTGCTGGGAACAGCGAAAGGAAGCGCTTCTTTAGAAAGAGCGTGGACATTACAGAGGATGACAGGATTCTTGAACCAGCCATGAAAGATGAAAAGATCAGCGACTGCGTTTCCCAGCAACTGGGTCACAGAGCCAATGCAGAAGTTCCAGAACGGGAAGGAAAAAGTGAACCCAAAGCAGTTTCTGAGACCTGTAAAGACTCTCTTAAGGAAAAAAGTGAGAAGGAAATGGAGGAAGAGGCAGAAATGAAAGCTGTTGCCACTTCCCCAAGTGGCAGGTTCCTAAAATTTGATATTGAGTTGGGCCGTGGGGCCTTTAAGACTGTCTTCAAAGGACTGGACACAGAAACGTGGGTAGAAGTTGCTTGGTGTGAGCTGCAGGTTAGTCCACTTTGGGTCATTGCAGGATAATTCTTGTGCCTCTGCCTCCTCATTGACATCATACCAAAGACCTGTTTGCAATTGAGTTTCATAATCCTGCAAGGTCCGTGTAGAAGTGTTAGATGTCAGTGCCTTGAAGCTTCATCACATTTTTGTGACCTCTCTAAATTAGTAGTTGCTGTTTGAGGAAGAATTTGTGCTGCTGTTCAGGCCCACGTGATATGAACAGTGTTGCTCAGCAAAAGGCCGTAGGGCCTTTGGGGCTGGGTGGAAGTACAAATTATATGCTATGGCACCATCCCACCATTTAAAGGCCCTGAATACACTGATTAAACCACTTAGTGAACAATGAGAATATATTTATCAGATGTTGTCGGTATGAACAGTGCCTCACTAGTATTGGGAATGATGAATTTGGAATTTGCCGTGACATTTGTAGACATTGAGGCCATAAATCGGTGTCTCTGTTTTCTCCTTTTGGCAGCCACATAGGGATGGTGTGGAAATGCTAAAATACTACGGTGATTGGCAAGCATTTTGCAGCCCTGCCTTTTAGTAACAAATAGACATCTGATTTAGGAAGCAAGAGTATGTGTTTTCACAGAGAATGGAGTATGATGAACGATTACCATAATAAATGTATGAAAGGTCCAAGTATTGCTACTAGTATCATTTATATACCACCAACACGTTACAAATGTAAATGTACTAAACAGGGTGCAAAAATATTGACAGCAACAATCGGATGTAGTTTAATATTGTTACATAGTAGCATAGTGACTAAGATTAAAACTCTTAAAACAAACTAAAGTTTTGTCTAAACGAAAAGTAAACCTTTTTCAATGAAGCATGGCTGCAGGATTATATCAATAACCTTTAATTTGTCTGAGGTAACTTCGATCCAGAGAACATCTGATTTTTGCAATTCTGAGTTATTTTACCTGAAAAAGGTAAAGTATAATGATTAATACAATATCTTTATGAATACAGAACTTTTTAATAGAATATCAGAATGGGATCATTGGCGGCCCCAGCCATCTAAATTATATGTTATAACTTTCCTTTTCTTGAAAGACTTGCCATTGTTGGACAAATCGCGGGCCTAGGTAACCCTGGCACTTAGAATACTGGTGTTTTAGTGACCTGTTTGACCATATCCATTCACAGGCTTTAAGTTATATCTTTCTTAAGGTGGATGGTACGTTGCAGCGCATGGAACGTGGTGATCATTGCAGTGCCCAACGGTGAATAGGATGCTATGCCGCTTAACGGGTTTTTGCCAGCTAAAACAAAGCATCACTGAATTAGCCCCCGTTGTGCTGGGCACAAGGCAAACGGATCATGTTTATTGCTTTTTATTCTTTATAAAGTGTTTCGTGCTGCGTAGCCGTGTTAATCACAATAGCGAAGGCCACAGGAAGTATGGAATCGGTGGGATGTGGCGTTACATAGAATTAAAAGGATATGGGCATTTGATGTGGACCATTTCAGAGAGAAAGCATGTCCTGTTTTTGTAGGAAATTACTGCAGCTATAAGGACATGTAGTCCATGCGCAGCTGTAGGATGTCATCAAGTGTCTTAGATTGCGGGCAGGAATTTCCACCAACTGACCTTGCCTTCCGTGAGTCTTTATATAGTTCTCCAGCTGGTACCAGGAGACACGTGGATGACATCCTTCCCGTGTTTCCTTATGCTGTTACCTATGCTGTTTAGTGTTTCAGATAGCTTGGAAGCGCATTACACATTTAATATACACACGTGATATTTCAGATGAATATAATATGAAATATCTGACTGTACTTTTGTGAAAGTCCAGATTTTAGGATATGTTTGGAGAAACATGGAAGCCGTCAACCAAGTATGAACATTATAAGAGTAAAACTTCTGAAGTATTGGCGGTAAAATTGGAAGGAAATGGGATCGTTCCGGTCTAATGTTTTAAAACGGTGAAAGCGGTTCTCCCCCCCCCCCCCACGAAGGAGAACACGCCAAGTGTGGGATTGTGGTTGTGCATGATGTGTACTACATATTAAACAACCCATGTCCCCTTGTTTGAAGGAGTTGGCCTGTTTACTTGATTCTGATGTTATCAATTGCAAATAATTGTCTTATTATTTAGTAATTTGCGATTTCACTACCTGGGCCGTGAGCTGTGTTAAGCATGCCTCACACTCAATACTTTATCTTCTCCGAGTTGAACTTCTTCCTGATTAGGACTTCAGAGTCACACTTTGATTACTGGTGTTCTTAAGATTTCTGTTTAACTGATAATTTTATGAAAGATGTGGCTAAATTAGGGATTGATTTATGATGATGATGTTGCAAGAAGGACTGGACGCACTTATGCAGTTTGGGAGCAAGGAGAACGTTTTAGTTTCTTGGCTCCTTTCTTCATTAAGAACCGGAAAGGGATAAATCTATAGGGTACAATGTGTGTGTTTATATAGTATAAATAATCGCAAATATTAGGCGCTATAAAGTATAAGCCATGGCTTCCTGGCATTTGGGGTTTGTCCAGTACCAATCGGAGGTGCAATTATTTTACGCGCTTAATAGAAACAATACATTTCCTTTCACACGTTACACCCCGGTAACTGCTGGAACCTCGCGCCAAAATGACCCAAGAATGTCTCTTGAGGGCTTTTTAGTGGTTTTATTCTTTAGCTTAGACCGACCTTCATTACATCCTATATCTAAAAGGAATTTGTTTGTACACATTAATCTTATGGCTTATCCGTCTGCATTTAAGTGTGTGCTACAGGAGTGACGCTAAACATGCACAGACAATTGTGAAAAACTTTTTCTACATCTTATGTGATTCCTTTTTCCGGCTGCCTCCTCCAGTTGTTCTGTTCTTGCTGTGAGGAACTGCATGAAAGATGATTTGTTAAAACCTAAAAATAGCTATATCTAGAGCCATAATCAATGGTATTATTGTTCATGAAGCACCAACAATTTATGCAGAGCCTTTCATATTTCATGGGTATGATATACTGGGATTGACCAACGTAAACTAGTAATCTATCAGTTGGAGAATTATTTACTATGTCCATGCATCAGCCTCTAGTCAAGCAGTTTCCATCGCTTTTATAAGTGGCAGAAATGTTGTGTGCCTCTAGTTAGGCCAACAGAGACATTGATGACATTGCGTTCTAAGTACATAGACATGAGGTTGGTCACCCCTTTTGCTGTAACAGCTTCCATTCTTCTGGGAAGGATTTTCGCAAGATTTTGGAGCGTTTTCAGTGGGGATTTCTGCCCGTTCATCCAGTAGAGTATTTGTGAGGTCGGGCATTGATGTTGGGTGAGAAGCCCGGCTCACGATCCCCGTTCCAGTCCATCCCAAAGATGTTCTATGGGGTTGACTGGCCCGCACAGAGCCCAGACCTCCAAAATCTTATGGAAAGCCCTCCCAGAAGGGTGGAAGCTGTTATGTCGTTGGTCTCCCTTTGCAGCTATATTATTGTCTATGTATTTAGAATGCAATATCATCGAAGTCCCTGTAAGGGCAATGGTCTAGTGTCCCGATACGTTTGGGTGATGTGTGTGTGTAAATATGTTTCTGGAGTGCCTTGTTACATTGGAACAACATAAATCTTTTATTATACCGTCATCTTTAATCTTCTTAGATATTCAAGAAATGAAATTGACAAAAGGAAAAGAGATTGAACTATTCATAATGAGCGATCTTGGTGCAGTTAAAAAAGTCATACTATCACCATAGCAGCTCATGGCGTGTTACCTGTGTGTGTGTGTGTGTGTGTGTGTGTGTGTATGCGTGTATGTATGTGTAGATGGCTTTCACTTTCAGGTAGTTAAAATGCAGAAAGGAGCTGATTATTATGCCCGGGCTCAGTTCCGACAAGCTGATGTGTATTGTCCTGGATCCTATTCAAACACGCTGTCCCTTTAACTATCCTGTTTTGCTGCCTTTCTAGTTACATCATCCTTCTACTGTAAGCAGCTGAAGCCAAAGTAACTCTTCTATTTATTTAAAAAATGTTTGTACAGGATGTTGGCACAGATACATGCCAGCTCGACATTAGCAAAGCTTTGAGTTGACAGCCGAGGTCTGCAGTACAATACATGGCAGTGTACTGTGGTTATATAATAAAAACGGACCATGCGAGGCATGAACGTTTTCAATGAATCCTGAGATGATTAAACAAATGCCTCAAAGTATATGTACACATTAAGTCAGTCGGTCAGAAAAGTCGCGTTACTCACCCTTTAGGTGTTGGATATCTCGGTTTCCTTGCTAGGCTAATGGATTCCCCAAAATATGTTGCATTTCTTTTTTTTAATGGTTTAGCCTGAAATATTTTTATTTGATAAGCCCGAGAGTTATGCTCGTGTTTCCAGTAGTAAATCTTTGTTTGAGGGAACGTCCTTTTGACGCGATTAAAATCCATTAACGATGAAGAATTCCAAGCTGAGAAGTCATTTGCTTCTCCCAAAACTCTAAGATAGGACCTAAAATACTGGCTAAAAATCTAAAATCACTGCAGTATTAGCAGGTTGTATTGTGGTGCATCCTAGCTTCGTATATACCGGTAATATGTCCAAGCTTTTCTCTGTTTCTGATGTTTGTGTTTATTCTTTTAAGAAACAAAGCAGCCCTTTTGTTTATTACTTCTGTTGTAATCAAATCATTACAGCTAATTACAGGTCTGTTACATCTGTTACAAATGTTTTGACTTTTAACATGGTTTTGATCCATTCATTTTTCTGTAGTAATGGACGCCTTAAGTTTTGACTTTTGCCAGGCTGGATATTGCAAAAACAATACCTTTTTCCAAGATGAAATAATCCGCCTTACACAATTTAATGCAATATGATAACTGAATGTCCGCTTTAAAAGATTCTCCTTGCTGATGCGTGGAGCGATTCTGCAGAGCGACCCTTTGCGTTTGCCTCTGCTCCTGGACTGGAGAGATGTGTTCAGTCTTACATGTCTCACGCTTGCCAACCTGCTATACTCGCTGCTAGCCAAAGCTGGCTCCTAAAGAGTCCCCGGCGGCCTAAGGAGAATGTGCCTCCAATGCTTTCCCTGGGAGTGATTTTAAGGAAAAAGTGCAGTGTGAACAATGTGGCACACTACAGCCCTAGAGCTGCAGCTTCTCTAAAGTGTCCCTCTAATTCCTTTTGCAGCATTGATTAAAATAGACACTCTGCACATTGTCGTTCAGCAGTTTGTCTGACAGCTTCTGACTTCTTGGAGGGTGTTACGTTGTATTGTGTTATCTGCTCATGAATAGCGCTTTGTGCTTCGGGGGTTAGTTTGTGGCCATTTGCCACCCCGGTCTGACAGAAGGCATGACACGCATTGCCAGCTGCGGAGCGGGGGGTATGGCTGGATACAGCTTTTGCTTCATGGAAGCTTCACCATATTACAGAAGCCATTCGAACGCGGGAGGCGCTGCTGTTTTGGGACCCAGGAGGGGTCTGCGTCGGTTTACTTGCATCTGAATAACATATTTTAAAAAGATGAAGGCAAAGTTAAATCCAGAGTGTGTACTCTGCCACAAAGAGCTTACGGGTTGATTAGGTATACGTAATTAAATGTGATTACATCCACATAGTCCTCCAGCTTCTTTATTCAAGTTCTCAAGTGTGTTTTTAGAAATGTAGCAGGGTTTTTTCACATATTCTTTCTTAACATTAAGGTGCAACCTACAAAGTGCACAAAACCTCCTTACATACCTAGCAGTGATACAAAATGATAAAACCATAATTCCACGTAAGAGAGATAAATGTAGTTAACTTTGGGAGAAGCTGCAGCTTCCTACCCCTTCTGTGCCCTAACGTTTCACATGTCGAGTTACTTGAAGCAGCCAAACTGTGGTAGAAAAGTGTTCCCTGTGAAGTCAATGGGAGAGATTTCCACGCGTACACAGGGGGGTTCTCGTTAAGAAAGAATACGTAGGAACTAAAATATTAGGTTGGTTATACTTTGGGTTGGAACCATATACTTCCCAGAAAAGAAAAGCAATACATGCCCAAGCCATTTCGAGTCTAACCGGATACATTCTAGCCCCTGGGATTACCATAGTCTCTTTATTATTATAGTAGCTTTAGAATTATATAATGTAATATTTAAGGTCTGTATAGGCTTTTTATCTGGACAGTAATCATGTCCAGCATGCAGGGAGTCGGAGGTTAATATTCTGTCCAGACATAAGCCTCTTGAGGGTTCCGTGAAACATTTCTAATCGATCCGTTTTTAACCAGCCCCAGCGGCCCCTTTTTGATTGATTTGTGTTCCATCAGCAACCTCCTCTGGCCGTGGATTCCTTGCCCCTTCTCGTCGCCATCTGTAGGTTCCTGTTTTTGCCAATGAAGGTGTTTCTTGCTTTGCTCTTTAGGCATTCTTCTGGATTTTGATTTCATAGCAAACGGTTACACCTTCAGTGTCTCACAGAGACGTTTTAACACCTTTTTGGGTTTTTTTGAGTGTGCCGATGACATTTAAACATCAGAGAAGTGCTGTATGCTGATGAGTGTGTGGTCTGATTGCACATACGGTAATTGTCTTTCAACTTGTTTCACTTTCTCATTTAGTTTAATTCTGTGCGGTTTCCTTTTTTGTGCTTCGTGTGACGGGATTGGTTCACAGGCTCGCTTCTCCGTGAGACTGTGAACCCTTTTAATGATCTTACACCAGAAGAGCGAGTTCCTAGTTGTAGAACCCCCTGCGTTTGTGAAAGTAACAAGACGATCTGTACTCTCTGAATCTTTGGGGAATGGGCCACTGCTAAAGTATTGGTGCAATAAACGATACTATGCATATTTTGAGATATTTTGTAGTTTTAAGACCGGCCAAGCTTACGTTGAGTGGCTGCGTTTTGACTCATGTATGCGGCCTTACGGCTTTACAGAATAAGCCATAGTTTGGGTAGTTGGGTAAATGCAATAAATCAACCTCTTCCAAGGAAACTTCACATAAGCAAAACATTATTTTCCCGATATAATTTCAGATGATATATTGGAGTATATATATATATGTTGTAATCTTGGGGGTCAAAATAGGGTTAAAAGTCTAACTGCATTTAGCAAAGTTTTACAGAACCTTCTCAGCTTCTCTTCCTACAGAAGTCAAAGGAGATAATGTGCTGAATGATCAGCGTGATTTACAAGCATTGGGTATATACATTTCAAAAAGGATCCTTAAATAAGTATAGTCTGGCAGCGTTCCTGTGTATACATTACATATACGTTTGTTGGATGGCAGTGTCCTGTCCAGACATTTGGCCGTCCTTTTTTTTTTTTTTTTTTTTTTTTATCTTTACAGCCGAAGAAATCAAACTAATCTCTTGCCAAATAGTTCCCAAAACAGTAGTTTGTAGGCGTTTGTTGTCCTGTAATGTACCCGTAACATATATATGTTTACTGCTAGCCTGTCACGTAAGGAAGATAATTGTGCCGCTGGTGGTTGGTAACTTCCAGGGCCCAAACGTGTGTTGCTGCAGCATTTAGCAACATTTTCTTTAATTGCTGGGTTTTTATGACTTAAGGAGAGGTTAGTCTCCTGTGTTTGATCAATGTCTATTCTGAAACTGTGCTTTTAATTGGTGCAATTCTGAAAGCTACAATCATTCACACACTCGTGTATATATGTAGAGGTGACTAATTAAACATACTGTACTTTCAGGCAACTGTGATATATATATATATATATATATATATATATATATATATATATATATATATATAATGTGTGTGTGTATGTTAGGCCTTCTGTGCTTTGTTCAGCATCATTCTAAGCCGTATAAATTCTTGGTTAATCGTAGCATGTTTGATATCAGCTTCTTTATTTTATTGCCTTGATGATTAGCACCTCTACTCTAAAGTAAAGTAAGTGGTACCGTTTAAAAACTCGGCTGGAAATGTCAGGGCTGGAAAGGCTATTTATTTTCTCTTTTACTGGTAACGTGTTTTTTTTTTTTTTGTTTTTTTTTTAACCCTGTTTTGTAAAGTGTGCAATTTTTGGTTTCTGCCAAAGTAGCAGCCAAATGAGCGGATAGTTCAGTGGGTGGTTTAAAGGCTGGTAAGAACATTACTTTCCCATGAATCTTAGTCAGTTGAGTGTCATGTGCATTCTTAGAACCTCGTCGGGTGATGTCTTCCTGTGATATCGGTTATGTATGTGTTCCTTCCACTGGCTGCCCACTGATCAAAACACCAGCTTCCGTGATCTGTCATCAGAAATCATCGCTTTCCCAAATACTGCAGATTTTAAAGGTTACATTAAAGAAATGCAATTTCCCGCGTGCCTATGGCACGCAATAAAGATAGCAAGGAGTTTGTGGGCGTTTTATCTCTTGTGTATTCCTGTTTTTTGATTTACAGACTTGCATAAGACAGGGCATGATAACTATTGCATGTCTTGTATTACAAACAAAAAAATAAGATTAACTATGTTAAATGGCACATTATTACTTACACTGGCTTTACAGTTCTGGTCACAGACTAAGTGTGTTTAGATGTTTTAGTGGTGTGGCTGACATTATGCATGTTGGGCGATTAACAAGTAAGAACTTAGTCTCGGTGTGGGTGTTTAATTCAGCTGGTAAACCTGCCTGTCCGCTTAATGCAGGGAATACATAATTCACTCTCTTGTGGGTACAGTTGAGCCTAGCAGAGGATTTCCGATTTTTTTTTTTTTTTTTTTTTTTTTTGTTTGTTTTTTTCTTTTCTTCATGTTTTCTTATAAAATAGATCCCATAATAAGAACATAGTATGACTGCGCTATAACAATCGATATTCTCTTTGTAACTGTCACAGGGGGGATTGATAGGATTCCTTATGTTTCCAGGCAGCACTGACAACATGCACATCATTTAGATGCTAAGTTTGTCTTTGGCAGTTGCTCTAAATGAGTTTATTAACATGCCATTGCCTTTTTCCATTACACTCTGCGTATTATCAGAACAGCCTAGCCGTAAAGCTCATCCGTGACAAGACCGCATGACATTCTATATTAATACCTGCTGCTTAGCTTCTGTATTCTCTCTATTCCTCCCTTTATAGTGATCATGTTTCTGTAGGTGTGATGGTCATGTAGTATACATGTATGAAAAAGAAAACACCTGTTTTAAGGTATTTTTAAAGAGGAGAGCCTACAGGAATATAATGCTTCTGTTTGCAGTTGATGTCCATGGCGGTCATGCTGGTTAGAGGGTGACTGACGTCCCAGGCTGAATGGTTACCGGGTTCTCTGTACTAGTATGGAGGCATTCATGTCTGTGAAGCTTGCTCATGTATAATATATAATCCACAATTTTGACAATGATTTTCCAGTTTCTCTTGAAAATGATTGTCAACGTCTTTAAATGTTACACTCCAGATTTAGCCAGGGTTTAGCCGGACTTATATTATACGGTTTCACAGAGGTATAACACTCGACCATGCTAGATAAGATTAAGCGAACTTTGTGCAGCCAATGACTCGTTCTCTCTCTCTCTCTCTCTCCATTTTAGGACAGGAAACTAACCAAAGCCGAGCAGCAAAGATTCAAAGAAGAGGCAGAGATGTTAAAGGGTCTCCAACACCCAAATATTGTGCGGTTCTATGACTCCTGGGAGTCTACACTGAAGGGGAAGAAATGCATAGTTTTGGTCACAGAACTGATGACTTCGGGCACTTTAAAAACGTAATTGCGTTTCAAAGTGTTTAACAGCCCTTAAATAAACAAGATACCTGAAGAATAAATGTGCTTGTGAATACTACAATGAAACATAATGAATTAAAAATATTTTATTATTTCCAAAGTCACATAAGAAGAGTGTGTAACTTATAACCATTAATAAGTACCATAATTATTTAATTCTCCATGTTGAGCTGTGTTTTGGAAATTATGGAAACACTTAGTGCATTATTAATTTTATATTTTCCGTTTCTGACATTCATCAGAGGCATAGGCTTTTTTTTATGCAAAGTTTCTTTAGATTCCCATAACGGGCTGCCAACTAGTTCTTGGTTTTACCATTTTCCAGGAATTTCCTACAAACTGTTTAGCGTGTAGAATAATTATTCAGAAAAATGTGACACGTAAGAAAAAGTAGAAACTCGGCAGAAATTCCCTAGTAAAACCAAAATCCAAGCGCAGTTGAAATGCTGACAAATAAGAAGGCAAATTAGATGGGTATCTGAAAACGAAGCCCTGTGTTATTGGCATATATTGCAAAAGTTGAAAAATAGAGTTTAGCACAGATTTGTTGGCATAAGTTTTTGATGTTCAATATGTGTAAATTGTATTGATCATCCTGTGTTTTATTTCATATGCAGTTACTTGAAGCGCTTTAAAGTAATGAAACCCAAAGTACTGAGAAGCTGGTGCCGGCAGATCTTGAAGGGGCTTCAGTTCCTACACACACGGACACCACCTATAATCCACCGCGATCTAAAATGTGACAACATATTTATCACAGGGCCCACTGGCTCGGTGAAGATTGGCGATCTGGGTCTTGCCACCTTAATGCGAACATCATTCGCCAAGAGCGTGATTGGTGAGACCCGCTACAAATCTTCAGTAGCTTGCTGTGTGGTAGCATCAAGCAACTGGTTGTACCTATAGTGTAGTAAAGGATCGAGTTAGTAAAATGCAGGTGTTACACGAGAATCTTCGCAAACCTAACGCAGCTTACACGTTTCTGCTGATCTAGTGCGTCTTTATTTATGATCTTGCTGATGCAGTGCAGTCTTATGTTCTTTTTTTTTTTGCTTCTGCTGTAAGTCAGAATGTGTGGATATAAAGCTAAAGAATACAGATGTATGTCAAATATTTTTATATGTATCTGTCTATCTAATGCGTAAAGTATTCCCATAATGCAAGATCTTTTATTTGATAGTCCATTAACTATTAGGCCAGATCCTAAACCGCTTGCTTCTCTTTTCAGGGACCCCAGAGTTCATGGCTCCAGAAATGTACGAGGAACATTATGACGAATCTGTGGATGTCTATGCATTTGGCATGTGCATGCTGGAAATGGCTACCTCTGAGTACCCGTATTCTGAATGCCAGAATGCTGCTCAGATATACCGCAAAGTAACCAGCGTATGTCTGCATTTTAACCTACATTTGCTTTTTTGTCGTAACCCGTTTATATTAATATAAGCAAGCTGTCATTGTAGTAGACCTAATGATGCTCAAAAATGCTAAATGTGATCCTTGTCTTTCAGGGTATTAAACCTGCGAGCTTCAACAAGGTATCCGACCCAGAAGTAAAGGAAATCATTGAGAGCTGTATTCGTCAGAATAAGTCTGAAAGGTAAATAATACATGGCGTTATCTGTATGCTTTATTAAAACAAAACTGTTTGTTTGCCTTGATATTTTTATCCGATGGTTCTCTATAACCAAGACGATAATAATTACTATTTTGTCTTTTGCTGTTTCAGCTCTCTTTTTTTAAGCAGGTATTAGGAGTTGCAGGGAGAGTTAGTTTAAATCCTATTTTTGTTCTGAGGGGCTTCTTTCTGTTTCCTTGTGAAATAATTGCTACTGTTATAAACACACACATTTCAAACAGATTAATTACATTTTCTTTAAATCACAGTCTGTCACAAATTTAGAAAGAAAATAAAGTCAATGCAATATTTATATTCACAGTTGGATTGATACACCATTGTACTATACCCCTTTATCTGGTGTTATTTTAGACTAAATAAATACACTTCCAAATGTATTGTGTTAAACATACTGATGCTTTTACTAGCACTGAATGATGAGGCAAGACCTTGTCTGGAAACACAAATGGCGCAGTCTGTGAAACTTGGTTCAAAGGGCTACTGAAATAGATCACATGTGGGTAGCTTGGAGGAACCGGAAAGTTTCTTTTGAAGCATTTTGATGAATTATGAATTCAGGGTAGCAGGTGTACAGCTCTGTTGTGCTCATCGTAAATTGATTCAGAGAATAGAAAGTTGTACGTTCTCAGAGAAGGTTCAAGTAAAAACGGCCCATGCGTTCTTGTGCAGTGAACATGCTTGGAAATAAATTAAAACAAGAATAAAATGTTTGTGTAGTTTTGTCTTTTGGTTTAAAGAATATGGATATATGTTGTCTTAGTCGATCTGCTATCCTTCACTATTATCCTGTTTCTCAGACTGTCCATTAAGGAGCTCCTGAATCACGCCTTCTTCGCAGAGGACACTGGCCTTCGTGTGGAGCTGGCGGAAGAAGATGATAGTACTAGTGCATCACTGGCCTTGCGTCTTTGGGTGGAAGACCCTAAAAAGCTCAAGGGCAAACACAAGGACAACGAAGCCATAGAGTTTAGCTTCAATTTGGAAATGGACAATCCGGATGAGGTGGCTTTTGAAATGGTGAGATCCAGTAATTAGGGGCAGCATACAGCTTTTACTTTACGTTTTGTTCATTTATATCAGGCATCTGAAGATTATAAAATTGCAGAATGTTCTTTGGGTAATGTCTTTTTTTTTTTTAGGAAGAAAATTTCCAATAACGGATGTTTTGTGTTTTACTTTTCTGTGGTCTCTTTGTAGGAAGTATTCTGTTGCCCATGTTTATTTTATGTAATTGTTGTTCTTGTTTATCGATGCTTATAACTCAAAATCTAGCTAATGGTCACTGCCCAGATATTATACGGTACTTCAGTTAGGAAGAAAGTCTCTGCCCTTTCTCCGCAGGTGAAATCCGGATTTTTCCATGAAAGTGACAGTAAGTCAGTTTCAAAATCTATTCGTGACCGAGTGTCTCTCATCAAGAAGACCAGGGAAAGGCGACTGCTAGCAGGATTCCCTGAACGCCCTGATTTACAGAGCAGAACTGGAGTGGCTCCCCTTACACAGCCTACTGTTCTTGCTACTGCTGGATACCCTCAGCATGGAGGTAATGAAAGTGAAGAGACGGAGGTTGACCAGCATGTGCACCAACAGCTACTCCAGCAGCAGTTTCAGCAGGTTTCCTCTGTCACAGGTGTGTAGAAATGAGCTGATATATGGGACAAAAGGAAGAAATGTGTAATGCTGAACATTAGCATTGTTGACTGTTTATAGTTGTAGTTTTTTGGTTCATAATCTTCTGTCTTTGTGTTCCAGCTGAGAGCATGTCAGACACTGGAGCAGGATCAATCATACTGTCAGATTCATCTAGTCAGCACAGTACCGTCTATACTGCAGGCCATGAGCAGATGATTGCCCAGCAAGTGACTAGCATGCCTCAGGCGGAGACTAACCACATGGCGCAGTTGTACCAGTCTCAGCAAGTTGTGGGTCACAGTCAGCAAACGCCGTCTGTGAGTCCTTGTTTGGATATTTTTTTTTCTTTTTTAACAGCGGTACAAAGAAATGAAATAAAGCCAGTGCAGTCAAGATGTAGGTAGACAACAGAAAAACACATCAAATGCCTTTTTAAATATGATGATGTAGTTGGTAAAGTTTTAGCTCTTTTGTGATTGGTATGAAAAGCAGAAATAGTTTATTTTTAATGCATTTTTGTTGCTATATTAATTGTATGCATGTACTTCTAGCCCATTAGAGCTCCACTGTTTAATTTCCATGTCCTACTGACTAGTGAAAGGGTACTTTCGAGAAGAAGCAGTAGAAGTTAATAAAATTAGGTGAATGTCTATATAGATGTAATAAGCACAAGGTTATCCAGAATCTAAGATGAGCCCGACAACTAATTGTTTGAGTCAGGAAAAAATGGACTAGATAGGCCAAATGGTTTGTATGTGCTGTGAATTTCTATGCTTTTTTTAGGAAAGGTTGTAAGTAAAGTGGTCATGTGCTGCCATGTCTGGAGACCATATATATTCTCCATCCTTTGGCTTAAGCGTCTTATTAACCAATGTATTACTGCTTAAGAAATCATAAATTTCGCTGTATCATCTTCTCATGTCCTTATTGGCCTCTCCCGCAGATTACGCCAGCACAATGCTTCACGCAACTTGGCTCTCCATACCCGCAGCCTGCAGCTACTGAAAGAGTTCTTGGCACACAGGTAATGCAGAATCCTTGGCACAATTACCTGTGGTTTTGTTAATGTCATTGTTGACTTTTTTCTTTTTTTCTTGCAGTCTCTGGATACACAGGTGGTGTTTGCTGCAGACGGTCAGCCTGTCGCTCAGGCTAACGCCATGGATCCTTCAGTGATTTCTTTGCTGCAGCCAGCATTGTCTGCCTTATCACCACAGATGATACCTGGACATGTGGCATCTCAGCAGGTCACAGCTGGCATTCAGGTGGAGCCTTGTGGCATGACTGGGATTCAAATCCATGGTGATGCTCAAGCTCCAGCGCTGCTTCCTGTTCATCATCCTACGTTATTGGGACAATATGGCATCCAGAATGTAATGCATCACCCGTCGAATGTCCTGGGAGTACAAGTGAATACTCCACACCAACATCAGGTAACCTCAGTACAGCAACCAGCGATGCCTATGCAGGACCCATTAGCGTATTCTGCAACTTTACAGCAAGGACACAACTTTCAGATGCAGTCTCTTTTTGAGCAGCTTCAGTGTTCAGCGCATCAGCCTCTCTGCCAAGCTCCGCTGGCACAGCAGCATCTACTGTTGCAAACCACAGCTGTAGAACAAGGATCCAAAGTAATGTACACTGACGCTTTCATACATGATGCTGTTCCACAGCAAGTACCTGTGGAGAAGCAGCAAGAGTCTGAACAGCTGTTATTGAACACACAAGCTTCCGAGGTGTCTTCATTTGAACAAGCTGCCTTTTCAGCTCTCACAGGGTCATCGGCTCAGTTACCCCAAGCGTTGGCATCTGGTATGCTTGACAAGCCTGCGTACACCCAGTATCCAGTACCACCCCCTGGTGTCTTCCAACTTTCCTGTGAGCAGGAACAGTCGCCATACCTGGTACAACCTGAAAAAACACAGTTTGCTCAGCATCCAGCAAATTCCTTAGTCACAGAGCAGTCTGTACTTTCGCAGCATAACGTTTTACATAATCCACCAGAACAGCCCCTTTATATTCAGATCCCACCCTTGGAAGTTTTTGGACAGCAGTGTGTTACCGCCGTAGAACAGATGGTTCGCACACCCAAAGCTGCCCCTGGTTATGACCAGTCAGTGCTTGTACAGCAGGCCACCGGCTTGCGTGATCAACGCGTCTTTAGTCCACTGTGTCCACAGAGTTCAGACTCGCCTGTTTACGCACCACAATCTGTACAGCCTTTGGAGCAGTGTTCACCAGCCCAACGTTCTGTCGTAGCCCCCGACCAGATCTTGTACATGCAGCAAGCTGCACCATCTATTGACAAGCCTGTACACCCGCTGCACGTTGCATCAGCAGAACCGCCAGCACATATGCAACCACCACCGCCAGCTGCAGAGCAGCCAGTGTACACCCAAGTAATAGTGGCAGATCAGCCATTGAATACATCCAAAGTCTTACAAGCTGAGCTGCCATTACATACACAGCAAGCTGAACAGCTGATGTACTCCCAGAACATTGTGTCATCCGAGCAGTATACACAGCAGGCTAGGCCATCCAAGCCGCTAATGTACACACAGGAAAGCAGTTTATCTGAGCAGCCAGTGAGTACACAGCAAGTTGTACCAAGTGAACATCAAGTGCAGCAAGCTCCCGTCTACACACAGCAAGCTGCCTCAGCGGAGCATCCACTTGCTGAGCAATCCTCGTCAACTGATCGTCCCATGTATGCCCAGCAAGCCATGCCATCTGAGCACCCCCTGTACGTGCAGCAGCTCACGTCAGCAGAGCACGCAGCGTACACGCAGCAATCTGTGTCAGCCGAGCGTCCGATATTTGTGCAGCAGGATTCCGCGGCGGAGCATCATAGATACACTCAGCAAGCCGTATCATCTGAGCCTGTTTTTGGATTACAAACTATAACTTCTTCTAACCAACCTGCTTATAATCGAGAAGCCGCTCCTTTTGAGGACCAGCCTAGTAATGTTCAAAAAGCTGTCCCACCTGTTAATCAACAAATCTATACCGTAGAAGCAGTTATACCCACTGATCAACCGGTATATAATGTACATACTGTGCCTCAGGTGGGCCAACCAATATATAACCAATCTGTTTCTCAGCCAATGCATACTGAGAAAGCTCCTTCTGCTGATCCGCTTGGATATACTCAACACACCGCTTCATTAGTTGGACTGCAAGCTTGTTCCCCGAGAACTGGGTCTCCAGCATCTCAGGTGATGTATAATTCACAGCCAGGAGTTGTTGACAATGCTTATATTCAACAGACGTTTCCCCCTGCCGACCCAAACTTATACAACCAGCATGTTGTCCCGCATCCTGACAAATCGGTTTATATCCCTCAAACCATGCTCTCTTCTCAGCAGCCGCTGTGTGTGCCATTGCAGCATACCATCCCAGAGAAGCCAAACCTGTATTCACCGCGCGTGGAGTTGTCTTCTCAGTCGCGCTCTTCTCCTCCTGCGTTTGCTCAGCACCATGTGCCTACTTCAGAGCAGCCAGCTTATGCTGTGCATACGGCTCCAGCAACGGAGAAGCCGAGCCTCACTCAACCCATGTTGCAATCTGATCAGCTAGGGAACCTTAATTTGCAGGCAAACCCAACACCCCCCCAAGAGCAGAGAGCCGAACTGCAAACCGACAAGAGTTTATATACTCCCCTACTTATACAGTCGCCAGATCAACAAGCTATGTTTGTGCATACGCAAGATTCAAAATATATTTATGGAGAACAGAATGCATGCCATCCACAGTCCAATCTCGGTAGTTTATTGCCTTCAGAGAATCATCATATTTTGACATCCATGGCTTCCCAACCAGCATCATCGAGCAAAAGCATTCCTGTTCTCTCCCAGCCATCAGCCCAAGTACAACAAGCTGTCTCAGGATATCCTCCGTCAGATCAGGGACAAGCGTCTCAGAATAGCCACCAACCTAATACACATTTTGCTTCTCAAGAGCCGTTGCCTCATCCTGCATATTACCATCAGCCTCCTGTTCAGGTTTATGATGCGCAGAACTTTGGGCCTCAAGAGTCTCTCCCCGGGATGGCTGCCATACCTTCAAACCTCCCTGTTTTGTCACAGATGCCAAGTCATGCCCAACCAGCATCTTTAGATCAAGTCACCTCGCTGCCACATCTACAACAACAATTGCCTCTGCAGTCCGCACCGAGTGACCACGGCGGGTCTCGTCCTGTTTCAGTATCTCAGCAGCAACAGGCAGTCGACTACATTGCACCTCCTGCGCTCCAGCAGTCAGCTCCAGAGTCGCAACAGGTATGAACGACTTTGCCATTTTGAAATTGGTCTCTGGTGAAATTTTTTTCTTAAGAAGGCTTTCTGTGTAGCTTTCAAATGTTACTTATGAGTGCATTTTGTGGGTTGACCTCAAAATAAAGAACGGGCAGTAATTGAAGGTTGTCCCTTAGCTTTGCTAGCCAACAGAAATAAGTTAGGATAGACCGCTAGAGTGCCCTGCTTTATACATATATAAATGTGAAGATATTGGATGTTGGGTTAGTTTAAATAGGCGACTGATCTTAATTTGTTAATTATGTGTAAGTTATTGCATTGCTACACATTTTAGTATGGGAGTGTTCTATAGCCTGTAGAATATGAAGAGGAATGCTATAATTAGTAGCCTGCTAATGGAGGTCACAATAATATGCTTTTGACTTGGAAAATTTTCTTTTGTAACAGTTCAAGGGAGATTAATGGTGATTTTCCATGTGTTTGTTTCACAGCCTCTGCAGTCCTTGTCTCAGGTTCCTACATCGGAACAACCCGCTGTTCAGAATCCAGACGCTATTCAGTGGTAAACCAGTTTGTTCATATGTTCCTGTAAAGCCTAATGTATTCCTACTGGTGTGGAACACTCACTGTTAATCTGCTCCTTTAAAGGAAGAGTAAAAGATGTTGGAAGCTAGCCGCTAAACACTCTTTTAGACGTAATATATAATAATTTATAATAAAATTATTTATTTTATACCAAACAGCAATTGGTAAACAGTAAAAGTTTTGTAGCTACATTGTAGCTGGAATTAAAATCTAATATCTGAGACAGGTACACATATACACCTATACAATACATGAACTGACACCTGACACAACAGCTTTGGGCCTCATGGGCATGTGGAATATGACAACAATTATTTTCTTACCTACAATTTTATTTTTATTTCCACCACATTTGAAAGCCATGATTAGGGATGATATAGAAACGATGATACCCACACCTCATAATTCCCAATACATGCCATTGAGACAGCTAACAATTTTCGATATATAGGAATGTAATAGCAAGGTATAGCCTTGAAGATTGTTTTTGATGTGCAACACATTGTTTATGTATGTTATCTCATAGTAATGAAACTTATAAGGACAACTCCAGCTTTGCAGATGGACTTATTGGGAATGGCAAACTGGAGAAGATAAAGCAACGCAGGGCATCCTGCCCCAGGCCAGATAAAACGACTCGCTTCATTCTGACTGTTATGCAGGTATTTCTGTCGTCACACAAAGCCACCTGCACGCTGTCTCATAGCGTGACCGTTTTATCATTTTTACTTTGTGTCTTTGTAGGTTTCAACATCTGGGGATAACATGGTGGAGTGCCAGCTGGAGACTCACAACAACAAAATGGTGACATTTAAATTTGATGCAGATGGAGATGCTCCTGAAGATATTGCTCATTACATGGCAAGTTGGCTTTTTTTCTCTGTTCTGTTATGGAAGTTATGCACTTTTTCATTCCAATTCTTTAGTCTATTAACATGGTATTATTTGCACTGCATATATTTTTTTTCTTTTCCTTAATAGAATTGTGTCCTTCTTTGATTAATTTTATTAACCCAATCAATATATTTTTTTGTTTTTCACTCCTAAAAATTCCATCTGATTTACTTTCTACTCTGTCATTTCCTCCAAATGCTGCTTATTTTTTACTGGCATTTAAAGTGTATGAAGTGCCAAAGATTTATTAGGATTGTGTGGATGTAACTGATAAGATTTTTTTTTTCCCCACAGGTGGAAGATGACTTTGTGCTGGAAGCAGAGAAGGAAAAGTTTATAGAGGAGCTGATGCTAATTGTATCTCAAGCCCAGGAGATTCTGCACACCACATCAACAGATTGCGGCCAACTGGAATCAAGCAGCCAGGTCAGCCTGTGACATAAATTACAAACATATTTCTATAGGTTTCATTTTCCTTCCATGTTAATATTTATATTTCCAAACCAGACTGGATCTTCAGAACATGTGCAGACGGCAATCCCGGCTCCTTCCCAGGCAGGCGGTACGTTTCCAGAATTATTATTGCTCTGGCCATTCTTTGTGATCACTTATTGATAAATAATAATAGTTTTTAATATAATTGGAGCTTCTTACTTTACATTATGAAGATATCATTTGTTTCGATAACTGTGTGTATATATTGTATGTTGTTCTGGCGTTTTAAACTTGAACATTGAAAAATGAATTATATACTGTTTCAGCCGAGTCTGTGCCTCAGTCCTCCCCGGTTGGTCGTTGGAGATTTTTCATCAACCAAACAATTAAAAACCGTGAAGCTACTCAGTCAACTGTGGTAAAGGTTTCCCAGCCAATTTCAGGTAACTTGAAACCGTCATGATTTTCAGTAAAGTAAAGACCCAAAACAAAAACTGCTAAAATGATTTGCGTGCACGCGTGTGTACTTATACCGTCTGTGAATATGTAATGCCACCACATTTGGCAAGCAAGCGTATTGAACGGGTCTGGGCTTTTAAAAACGATAGTGTTCGATTTCGGTTTGTTCTTCCCTTGACTGCTTCACATTTCAGCCTTTTTACGTTCAGAAAACTCTGCAAACGCAATAGATATATTTATCTATGTTCTCAATGAAATGTAATTTGTATTACAGAGGGATTGAACATAAAGCAATGCAATTTACCTTTTTGTTTTTCACATATGAAATGATGTGTATAGTGAAAGATGGGGGTACTTTTTTGGCTACAAGTAGAGATAGTATGTAATGCTCTAAAATGTTTAATTCTATAGATTCACCGGAAGGAGGGCATCAAAATATCCCAGAAGACTCTCCTCTTTCTGCAGAAAGCCATTCCCTTCTGCCAGAGAGCATGGTGTCCAGTTCGCTTCCTCAAACAGATGGACAAATCTCTACTCCTATAATAGAGCCCCAGCCCCCTCCGGTTCAAGTCTCAATCGGTAGTGAAATCATGTCCGGTCAACTAAATAGTGCCGTCTCACAAAATGGGCAGATTATGACTGAGCCTGTGAATAGCAGCCAAAAACTAGCCACAGATCCTGATGTGCAGCCAGACACCTTGTCCTCTGGCCAGGATGCCCAAACCACAAATGGTGGCATTTACACATCTGAACCTGTCATCCAGAATGCCACTGGTTTGTCTCTTGGCTTAAATCTAGATGTGGTGGGTCCTGATGCAACCGTGTTCCCTCAGACCCCTGTCTCAGAAGCTTCACTAATGCAATCTGCGTCAGTGCAGGAGTCTGACACGGAAGGACCTCCAAAAATAGATTTTGTTGACAACCGCATCAAAACCTTGGATGAGAAACTGAGAACATTGTTGTATCAGGATAGCTCTGCTAGTTCCTATGCCGACAGCCAGAAAGAGACGCAGAGTACCGAGTCTCCTCTGTCATCATCTGCTGAGGATACCTTATCTTGCCCGGCTCCAGAAGCTTCGCATGTAAATGCCACCAGTGTTCAGGCCACTCCGGAGGACATCGAACCTGCGGATTCTTTGGCACCCGGACATCTAGAAGCTGCCCCTTCTGTGTCTGGTGAACTAACACCGTCTGTAAGTAATATAGTGCTTCAGTTGGGTATATGAACCTGTAGGCTAAACATTGCAATGTATTACCATAGTTGCATACTACTGATGGAAAAATGTTCAGAACCTGGTCTCATTAGTGGACGCTAACGCTTGGGTGGTATCCAGGACCGCAGCTCAGCCTGAACAAGTGGGAATAATAACAATAAACCGACTCACCCACAAGCAAAACTAACTAATGTGAATAATGGCTTCCCTTCTAGGAGGATGTGTGTATATATATGTGTGTATGTGTGTGTATGTATGTATATATATATGTGTGTATATATATATATATATATATATATATATATATATATATATATATATATGTGTGTGTGTGTGATCTGACGCAGAACGTCATAACTTTTTGTGTAGGTTGACAAAATTAAAGCAGAAAAAGACAATTTAATGTGATTTACATGTCAGATGGATGCAGTACTGTATTTTAGGAATGGCTGTCTGCTCGATTTCGCATAGCAGATGCTTCGAGGTTTAACATGCATCTGCGGGATCATCCAACTCTCCATGCAAGTGTCCCCATGGGACAGCAGATCAGTTTCAGTTCTAGATGCTTAATCTGTGCATGTTGTGTATTGATATTGCGGTATTCTTGCTGTATGAAACTTGAACTTTCTTCAAACAGTTCAGTAAACAGCTGAAACGTGTCCCAGTTTACTCTCTTACCACCGTGTGCCTCTCTAGATTATTATTCTCCCTCATTCAGTTTTGCTCTCATAATTTTTTTTCGTGTGTGTTTATGGAAGTGGAGCACCTCGGTTACAAGAAAATGCCAAAAAATGATTGTTTTTGTCCCCTCCCCATTGAACTCTACCGTTTCTGCAGGAAAGCTTGGAAGATGCCTGGCATCCTGGAAGTTCTTCTCATGCCTGCACCAAACGTACTTTGGGTACTGGAGCCGCGCATCTACACACAGGAGGTGGATATTTTGGCCTAAGCTTTACTTGTCCTAGTCTCAAAAATCCCATTAGCAAGAAACCGTGGGCTCGCAAAATAAAAAGCTGGGCATGCAGGTTGCGGCATTCCAACAGCTTATTCAAGAAATCAAGAGTCCGCCAAGGTAGTGTTGCTTACAGTTAGGCCCATACCATAGGAAACATCCCTTTTGGTTATTTCCGTACGTATATATTTCTTTTTAGTGAGTTATCTTTATTTTATTTTTATTCATCCTTGGCAATGTACCCCCACGTTTCCTGCTCCTTCACAGTTGTCTTTTTTTGTGTTTTTTGTCTAGCTGCGTCTTTTAGACACCTTGTCAGAGCCCTTTGGCTGTCATTGTTTCCGTCGTTCATGTGCATCAGTAGCTTTAGCCTGAGCATGGCAATGTGTATTCTAGCTGGAAGCCCGCACGCACTTGTTGTATTCTGCCCCCTTTTTCACCCTGTTTGTAGCAGGATCTCAGGTAATTACGTGTTGCTTCACATCTGGCACGTCTCACACGATGTTCTGAACAGTGGGATTGTCTTCTCTCCTTCATAGTACCTGAAGAGGATGGAGCAAATCGAGATGCATCTGACCCCACACAAAGGGTTGTTGAAGCTCTTGCTGAATGTACCTTGTCTGATGGGTCTTCTAGTGGGACTGGTACATTTAAACGTGGGCGCTTTCAGGTATTTTACTTAGGAGATTGAAGGACTTGAATCCCTCTTGACAAAGTTTTCCTTATTGTATTTGTGGACTGGCATGCTCTAGCCATGATGCTAGAGCCAAGTTAGCCGTGGAGTGCTTCTGTCACCCATTTGTTTTGCTCGTAGATAGCAATACGACTGCACAAGAGCATGTTAGGTGTCAGCAGTACATAGATCTTAAACTTTTGCATTAAATCCCATTTTGGGATTACTCATTACTGAAAAATGAGATTTTTACCCAAGTACTTGTTAGTGTTACTATATATATTGTTACTAACAATCAACACAGGTATGGCAGGAAAGGGTTAGCCTGTTTCTGCTTGGTATAAACATTTATTCAATGACGCTTCTTGCCAGGTTGTTACCGTACCACAGCAAGAGCAGCCTGCTTCTAGTGAACCGGCTGGGGATCCCTCTAATGGAATAATGTCAGGAGAAACAGAATCGCCTGGTACCAGAGCAGAAGACACGCCACAGTCTGCCAGCACTGCTTGCGAAACAGATGCTTCTTCCATCACACCAGACAGAGAATTGGAGGAAACCTCTGCCACTGGTAGTAGTGCTCCTTCCCACTCGGCTCTGTGGATGAAAGACATCCCAAGTCAAAGCAACTATCATAAGCACACCAGCAGTGACTCTGAGATGTCCGGTGTACTGAACAGACCCCAGGAACAGAAGGTCAAGGAGAGAGAGCCTGGGCAACATCAGCAGGGAGATAAAACGAGTTCCCAGAAACAGAATTCTCTTTTTTACTCTCCATCCTCTCCCATGAGCAGTGATGATGAGTCGGAGTTAGAAGATGAGGACTTAAAGGTGGAGCTGCAAAAACTGCGTGAAAAGTTAGTACGTTTAATATATATAAACCACTCTGCCTTATTGCAGGAAATTGAAATATCACAAAAACATTTGTTATTGCTCTATTTTGCTTTAATCCCTTAATGACCAGTGACATACCATTACGTCCTCATGATCACGTGCTAGGTGACTATGAGGATGTAATAGTTCATCATCTGGTTTTTGCACTGTTGGGTACTTTTCCCCACCAGTACTTCTGTCCGCAAGAGCCGGTAATTACAAACTGTTACATGTTGGACTGTCTTTGTTTCTGGTCAATCAAAGCAACACATCTTTACGGAGTTATATACCTTTTATAGATTAGATTATATGACTACGCTTCAAATAGCGAGGACATTTTTATTGTTATATAATTTTGTATTGTATGTTGCTTATCCCAGGAGCTGCTACAACTCCAACTCCATCTTTACATTATCTTATAACTTTTGTTTCTACTATAAGAAGTGCTGCATAAAGTATTGGTGCTTTAGATTAACATTAATAATAACACATTAAAATGCCGTGTATTAAACAAGCTGATCCACTGCTTGTGTTCATTGGACTATTGTAGGTTTTAAGTATTACTAGTGTTAACGTAAAACACACGCTTGTTTGTATGCACATTTTGCCCTAACCATTCCTACAAGTTTCCTCTGTCTTCGCCAGACACATTCAGGAGGTGGTAACCCTGCAGGCCCAGCAAAGCAGAGAACTCCAGGAGCTGTATGCACGCCTTCGTAGTTTGAGAGAAAGCAAAGCACAGTCATTGGATGCATCTTCCCAACCCATGTCCCCCCGACGACCCAGGTCCCTAAAAAGCAAACAGCGCAGCCGACCTCAGTCTCTGACCCATATGGACAACGGAATAGGACATTCAGGTGGGTCATGTATGGAAATAAATCTGGACGGAAAAGCTGGATTCTTACAAAGAAACTACATTTTTACAGTTTTATTTAACCTGTTTACGTTTAATGTTTAATGGGTATATTTATTTCGTTTAGAGTAACGTTTTTTTTTATTGTTTCCTTCAGATCCAGATCACTGCAGTGAGAGCAACTCGGATGCCTGCCAGCAGTCCATCTCTGGAAAGAAGAGCATGTTCACAGATGATCTGCACAAACTGGTGGACGACTGGGCAAAAGAAAATGCTGGAAGCATGGCTTTAAAACCCAGTCTCAATCAGATCAAACAAAACCAGGGCCGTTCAGAGGCAGATAACTGGAGTCGGATCTGTGAGGTCAGTCTGTATTGGATATCTAAAGTAGAAATTTTAAGCAACAATAATAGTGAAAACAATGCAAACTTAAATGCTGCTTAAAGGCATTGATTTTGCTTTTCTTTTGGGTGTTTACCAGAACACTGATCACTATAAAGACTTTTCAAAGAAATAGGGGGCAAACCCATACATATCCTGATGACCACTCAGAACACCTGTTGTGATATCTCCCAACAGTCCTGGTTTTCAGGTAGTAACTCCCCTGTCCTGTTATGGCCATTGGGAGCAGGGGCTGGTTAGGGATATCCTCTTATCTCACTTGACCATTTCAAGGAGGTAGAAATGCAATGGAGGCAATGAAGTTCTGTTTTGTTAAAGCAGAGACCTCCTTTGAAGCACCCCCTGTCATTGCAAGGGGGTGGCCACATTCCTTCACTGCCCGCTTCTGGGCTTTCCCACCCCATGCCACACCACCCATCACCCAGAAGGCCATGCTATGGAACCGTTGTAGTGATCCATTTAACTAGTTTTCCCTGTAACCAGTTCCTCATTTATTTGTTTTTTGACTAATCAAAGCAAAATTTTGCCACAATTGACTATTACAAGAAATATATAAACTTTACCAAGTCATTATCTAAAATGATGAAAAATGACATATGCGGTTTAAAAATGTTATATCAGTCTTGGGGTGTCACTTAACATGTCTGTCTTGTTTTTTTTAGAATTCTACAGCCACATCAGGTTACCCATCCAGCTGGGCTCCCTCGCTGTCTCACATTCACGGGACAGTCCCCTCGGCGGTCTCTCAAAATCTTGTTCTCACCAACTTTACACCCGGAGGAATACCACCTTACCCATTAACGCATGCCTGCCAGTACAATACCATTGGCAGCCCTGGTTACCCTTTACCGTGGTCTACCCAGTCAGCTGTCATCTCTAACCAGCACCTTGCAGCGTACCAGGCCAGCATTGGAGCACAAGCATTTTCCCCCTCTGCTGCCCAGAAAGCAGCCGCAATCCCATCATCCCCGAAATGACTGTGTGCCCCGTGATCATCTTGCCTTCCTTACTAACTTCACCAGATACCAACACGCTCCTCGTACTGTTGTTGTTGCCTCTCTGATCGAGAGGTAGTTTTGCAAAGGGTGTGCTATTTTGAGGTTTTATTTTCTTGGGCGTTGTGTGTATATATATATTTTTTATTTTGTTAAATGGGAGGAAATTCTCCCTTTCTTGTGTTTTGAAATTGTGTGGATTGGGTTAAACTTCCTCTGAATTATTTGCTTTCTTTCTTTTTTCTTTTAATCCTTTCAGAACAGAGGTAAGTCCATGTGCCATATAGGCTTCTGAATGTGTCCCAACCAGACTTCATAAATAAACTCCTGCAGCCGGTCGGGCTTTTGGGAGCGGTAGCTTTCAATTTATTTTAGACTTGACTAAGCTTTTCATTTAATGGACAGGTTTATGCGTAGCACAGCCATGTCACAGTCTGGAAGACACATTTCTGGCCTCCCATACGCCGCCTCTAATTTGTTCGGTTATTGAAGAGGGCTCAGCCCTTTTATTATTTTTGTTAAGTTTTATTATAGAAGAGTTTACTGTAATTTTAGCATCTGTTAGTCAGTGCTCTACATTTTTGTATTAAAAAATTCACCAGTTAATTCAATAATAGTAATAAAAAAGGAACACAGTGGTGGGTTATCTATTAAGAGAAATCCTGATGCAAAGTGTTAATCGTGGTGCTGTTACCATATTATCTAACAGAATATTCCTGTTGGTTTGGACACGTAACACTTTGCAACAGTATTGCTTTTTATACACATTTGGGAATAGTCAGTAACCTGTACACAGGCAAACGTTCACACTTTGTAGATTGTACCCAACTTAATCATAGTTTATTAGTAGCAGTACTTCTTTGTTGTGTTTGAGATACTTAAGTCCTAAAGCTCTGACACTGGGATGAATTTCTTTGCTCGACCGTTGTCGGACCTTGAGCAGAGTGTCATTTCCATTGCCTTTCTAGCTCTGCACTTGTGTTTCCCCAAAATCCTTCAACAAAAGGGGCCTTCTAGCTTCTGTCGCACAACGGCTGCTTCTGCTTTGGCTGCATATTCTTGCTGTGCCTTGGGGGATATTTTAGATTCTGTCATCTCTGAACGTGACCACCAGTAAGTCGCTGTTTTGTAGGTTTACCGGCTCCATGGTGTTTTGGTGAGAAAACTCTAGTGTGTGCTTTTTTTTTTTTACATACACACATACATACACACATACATACACACACACAATTGAAATGTGAGTATTTTACCTACATGTTTTTTTGTTTGTTTTAATAGAGGGCTACAAGTGACTTTTACCAAACAAGGACTTGAATCCTCTTCCTGAGTTAGCACTGCTAGGCATCAGAGAGACGAGTGTTTTACTCCAGCCTACTTACTGCTAACAGATCAGTCAGCACACATTATTATTATTATATGATCAGGCAGCCCAAAAAAAGATAAGACGCCCTTAAAACCTGTCTCTGAGGAGGTTTGAACAGAAATTCCCTTCCTGGACGCATCCAGTGTGGCTTCACAGGACAGACCTGGCTTTTGCACAGGGTCTTAAGCAGAATGAAGGGTCAAAAATCTTTCAGATATGCACTGGTTTACGTAATTCATTGTACTAAGCAGTAATGTATCCAATAAATGCCAAAGGTTGGAAGGTCTTAGAAATTCCCAATACCCTGCTTTTTAGTGTAAGTCCAAGCACATTTTGGTAAATTATCAGGCTGTCGTCTGCCTCTATCTGGGGTACATTCAAATCACCCAGCTATGATCGCTAAAGCCAAACACGAAATTTGGTTTCCTGGCCATTTAAGTTTTTAAAAGTATACTTTTGTGTTTTCCAAGGGATTTCCCGCTCCCCCCCCCTCCATACTTTGGTTCATGTACCTTGAGTGATTATCATGTTCTATTTGAATCTATAGTCTATGGATACTGATATTCAAAATAAGCCTTTCAACTTAAACACCACCTGTTGACAGACCTTTGCCTGAAGAATGAGAGCCGAAACCATATTAATTATTTAAAGCTGGATTAAATGCCACTGTCCTCGAAATCTGAAGTTATGCTGTGTCTATAAACACAGTGTGGTGGTAGAATGTACAATTTTAATCTTATGGCTTAAGTGACATTTGTATGTACCTTTTTTTTTTAATCGAATTTAAATTTTTGTTTAAATCTACCTCGTTTTGTAGGGCCCACCTGGGCAGCAAACTGCATACTGACTCGATTCTCTATCAGAGAGGGTCTTCCTATGTACATTTGCCTTCCTCTCTGTTCTTCCTCTGGCTAGGAATCCAGAAGACACGGTCGCTGTTTGTTTGCCACAACTGTTTTCTTAATATCTTAGTGGCCTTCATATAAAACAGAACAAGTACACTTACTTTCTGTCTTCGCAGAGAAGGTGATGCAGCGTGTGGGTAGTTTTGGAACGTTTTGGATTCTGGTGAGTTTCTAATAAGCCTAAGCAAGTTTTGATGGAGACGAAGACCATTGGGCTTTACTCATGGAGGTAGCTTTTGGATTAAGTGTTTTAATGTTGGATTTTTTGTTTCAAAGGGGCTGATCACCTAAACCATGGAGTATTGGACCTCAAAAAGTACAGATTCTCCATAGGTTGTTGTTTTTCCAGTTTCTGTGAATTTCCGCAGCTTACCATTTACTACTTTGCATATGGGATCAGGTCCGAGTTGCTCCAGCCCTTTTTAACTAATGTTAAAGGAAAATTGAAGGAGTAAATCAAAAACCACCTTTTTCAATGTGAACTCTGTACTTTGTGCCGTTTAGTCGTTTGTTTTTGTTTGATATAAGATATGAAAAAAAGTATACTTAATAGCTTTTGTCCCTTTGCGGAGTCCGAAACGGATGATAGGAAGTTACATTCGACACAGAGATTTAATTACTCTGTGATTTATGTGGAAGAAGACCTCTGCAAAGCTAGTTTTTTTTTATTTTTTTTTATTATTATATAGTCCTAACTCAATTCCCATTAAAGAATTCACTCGAACTGTGAAGATTTTCAGGCTTGAAGGCAGTGGCTTTAGTGACTGTGTATAGTGCCGGTTGTGTTCTTAGTGCTTTGCTGCCAGTGAGCTGTAAATTGTGCAATGGTGTGTTTTTAAAGTGTTGGAAAAGCATGTCTCCTAGGGAGATTAAGTAACTCAAGCACTTCGGATGTATGTTTTCTTTTGAAATGTTCAGCATGTAACAGGTATGGGTAACCCGTTCACCACGGAACGCAGACGGAGCCGTTGCAATCAACCCATATTCTTTTCTGTGTACTTTTCTGCCATCTAAAAAAAGAGAAAACCTCGTCATTCCCCCCACACTGTTTTTTCTTTAATGAATATTGGCCAATTGTTTTTAATGTTTTTTTTGCACAGTCCTGGGGTGAACCAACTTCACAAAATAATTGGTGCAAAGATAAAACAAAATAAAGAGAGGGCATGTCATTTTTTTAATGACAGATTCCATTTTTAAGATATTCTCATGATTGGGTTAAAACGGTTGATGCTCCACGTCACCGTCGTACCAAATTTGGGCGGTCCTGTAGGCTTAGAATATGGCAGCAGGTACAGAATGGGGTCCAAGTAGATTTGTCCACCATAGTAAATATTTGGTAAAGAGTTACCCTCGTAAACCACGCATTAGGAAGACCAACTTCGCTATTGCACGTTACCAAGGTGAGCAGCTTTTACGTCTATGGTGCGAGTTTCTCTCGGAGAGGCTGATTCGGTCCTTCATGCTGCATGGATAACGTGGCGAGAGGTTAGAAGCACCTTTTTCTTTTCCAGGTACCCTTCTAGCTTTGTCTAGAATGGATCCACTGCTCTAGAACGGGTTCCTTCAGGAGTGTTGCCCCCAAAGTGACCTTTAGTTCTAACAGCCATACAAATTGGCCTATCAAGTTATTTTGATAGTTTTTGTTATTTTTTAATTATTCCCCTCTACTGTGATTATTTGATATTAAGTGGTGATACATGGAAGGTTTGCGGTTACATTGCCGTTGGCGGTTCACGTGGCGTCGGCCTGTCTGGTCTGAATACATTTATTTTATTAAGGCGAATGTAGCGTTGCAGAATGTAACCTTTAGTATATTGTCCAGTCTTTGGACTGCAGAGCATCTATAGGGCGCCTGCTGGTTAAACGGCAGGCCATTGCTTTTGGAGTTGGTGTTACTTTGTGGCTTTTTTGCTCTGTGGTCCCTGTCACGTTCCGACAAGGTGCTACCGAAAAACGAGCCACGAAAACGAGTGCTGGTGTTCTGCGGTTACATTTGGGAAAAGTGCTTTGTTCTTTTATTAATGTAAGATTTCAAAGTGAGCCGTGTTTCTACTGTGACTTTTTTCATTACAAGCTTATTTTTGTTTGGTGTTTATTTTGAGGATTAATGTTGACACTTTATTATTTTTATGTATTTTAAGAGGCCTTGTTTCTACTGTATAACGAGTGATTTCGCAACATTATTTAAAACCATACCTTGCCACGTGACCTGAATGGGCTTTCTGATCCAAAATAGTTGAAACGTTCTGTGGAACGGGTTCGGTCATCAGCAGCTCGGAGAAATCGGCTGTGTTTTACGTTCTCTGCCACCCTACTTACTGTTCACTTGGCCTCCACTTTCCGACGGCAGTCGATTATATAGGACAACAATTCCGGCTTGATTGTTCCATACAACATTTTTCATTCATCACGGCGATCACATTTTTTGGTTGTGGCTTTTTTTTTTTTATTATGTAAATTCAGCAACAAAAAAAAAACAGGAGCCGAGTCGGTTAATGTGGTATCTTTGAGAAACGCTGGCTGTGCATTTCCCACTTTGCTTTACCTGCTGATCTCGGAACGACGTTAACGTACACACACACACTTTTTTTTATTTTTATTTTTTTGGTTTGTCATCTCTAAACTGTGAATAATTTTGCTCCCCAGGGATTTGTTCAGAATGTTCCCTTTTTTTTTTTTTTTTAATTTCTTTTTTGGGTTCCTGAACTGCTAAATACCGAGTTAGCGGGGAGTATCGTAACATTTAGAGAGCTGGAGATATTTCTGTATTTCAATTCTGTAGAAACGAAAGATCCGGTTCTCTCCCTCGCCTTTTATTTTTTGTATTATTTCTTTACCCCTGTCTGAACAGATCCCTGCTTAAATCTACAAGTGATTTTGTGTTTTATACATAATATATATATTATATATATTCTTATTACAAGTACTGTGTTTATTTTTGAAAGTTGGTCTTTTACTGCAATACACTTACGTTTAGAAACGCAGCATGCACTTTTTGGGGGTATTTTAGAAAACTAACATTCCATCATTGGAATTGTAATAATCGTTTAACTACAGAAGGGTCTTGTAAAGTTTGCATTAAAAAAATCATTAAACGGTCATTATTAAATATTCTCCTTGTGGTATTTTTACACGCACACCCCTGGCTGAATCGAGATTATATGCGGGCACGTGAGAAAAATGAAAGTATAATATGTTAAGTATGCCCACCAGGTTTGTTCTGGCTTTTGTTCATTTATTATACAGAAATGTGTGATGCTTTGAAAAGTCAGCAAGAGTCCGAAGATTAGTATTGTAGTTAAAAAATAAATAAAAAAATAAATAAATATATATATTTATTTATTTTATGGTGGAAAATTATTTTATAAGTGAACAACCTCAAATACAATGGTGCAAAGAGGACAATTGAATTGGTTAAGGGGGTCATATACATATGTGGGTATTGGCAGGATAGAAACAAAGAAAAAATGCACCCAGCAGCCATTAATCCTAGGCTTACCCCTGGGATAAGCACCAGGGGCAGGCTAACCCGGGGGTTCAAAATTCTTCAAACTTGGCCAGTCCAACCAGGAGCACAGTAGGGTCAACTAACGTGATGTTACGTGACCCCATAAGGAAGCGCTTCAGGCAAGGTAAGTGTGAGAGTGAGTGTATATTAGTGTAAACTGTGGAGGTATGAGTGAGAGTGTTTTTAATGTGTGAGTGCGTAATGGTGTCGAGAGTGAGGATGTAATGTGAGTGCAAAGGTGTGTTTGAGTTAATATTCCTGGGTGTGCTCCCCCCTAGCTTGTTACTCCAACAAAATCCAGCAATGTTGGACAGCAGTGCTATAGCGAATGCTACATATGATATTGCTTTGTCATATGGATCCAGAGGTGGTGACGATGCAAGGATTTGGTGGGACTGAGTTATAGGGATACATATTATTGTCTAGTCTGAAGTTTCAGGAAAGCAATGCTGCTCTGCTTATGGTTGGGTTAGATTCACTATTGCCTAAATGGACACTGAGGGAAGACAACAGATGGAACTGTTCCAATGTGTGGAACTGTTCCAATGTGTGGAACTGTTCCAATGTGTGGAACTGTTCCAATGTGTGGAACTGTTCCAATGTGTGGAACTGTTCCAATGTGTGGAACTGTTCCAATGTGTGGAACTGTTCCAATGTGTGGAACTGTTCCAATGTGTGGAACTGTTCCAATGTGTGGAACTGTTCCAATGTGTGGAACTGTTCCAATGTGTGGAACTGTTCCAATGTGTGGAACTGTTCCAATGTGTGGAACTGTTCCAATGTGTGGAACTATATGTCATGGGGTAGCCCCTAGAAAATGCAGGACAGACCTTAAAATGGTTAGCAAGCTGGTGGGAAGATGCAGGTTAGGAACGACAAGACGATGGTGAACCAACGTGACCTCGCCAGAGTTCAGCTCCAGTGGCTTAAGGCGTTTTAACTATGGGCCTTCAGGACTAACTGTAAATGACTGGCAGGTTTCAAAAGAACTTCTTAAAAACGTAATAAATTTGGAAACGTCCCGGAGCCTACTTAACATTTGCTAATGCAGGAACTTGGTCTAAGTCCTCTCTCCAACTCTGCTTCAAGAAGTACCGTGATGTTAGAGACAGAAAGATAGCAGGGAGCCTACTAATTGGGTTGGAACTTAAATGAGATCCTGAGCCCATGCTGCCTGTCTGTACATCATATGGTTACTCACGCCTCATCATGAACAGGATCACCCCCGGTAATGTTGCTGACCTTGATTTACCATATCAGCTGATGTATTGGCTACAGATAAGTATGTATCCGCAGGTTCGAGTTACATCTGATGCCACGCTCTTGAGTCAGCTTCTGAATGTTCTTGTGCGATAGGGAGGACTGCATTGTACATTTTTTGGATGGTGGAAACAAAATGAGTGTGGGAGATGACGTCTGGGGCTGTGACAAGGACAACATCCAGACAACAGAAGATAAGATATAGCCAAACCTTGCCATTTCTGCATTTAATGTTAGAGGGAAAGTCCTTGGGGCAGTACTTGGCATGAAGTGAAGAGCCTGGAAATAGTCCTGGACTGAACTAGTGACTGGGCTACAGGAGAAAGAGGCTTAACTCCCTATTATCTGAGAGTCACTGGGGGACCTGGGGCAACCGGTGTTACTTGCAACAGTAATTTCATTTTAGCTCTACAGCTGAGAGGCTGGAGCTCCCCGCATCTAATGGTTCCAAAATTACCTGGGAAAAAACATTTTCCTCTTATAAAGCAGGGAGAGTTGGTTTAGCAAAATGTTGCAGAAATATCCAAGTACATCCGAATACCCTACTTTATATTATTATTATAAAGGGGCTCATCTACCGACTCAAACACCCTCACCATTCAGCTCACTCAAACGTACATGTTTTACAACTTCTGTTTGCCCCCATATCGATAGTTGGCCCACTCTTGCTTGCTTTAGTGAATAAAACCCCAAAGCATTCTATCCCATCAATCAACACCCCAGCGTGTTTTAGACATTAGACCAGTGGATCCCAGTTCTAGTCCTCAAGATACCCCAAATGTTCAGGCACTATTACTACTGGTGACCCGCTTGTCCAGGCTCTCAGCGGTGTTGTCCCCGTTTAGCAGTTCTGCGCACACCATCTTCCCGACTGGAGGAATGGTGGCGAGGCTGTCCCCGTGGAGAAGAAACTTTTTCTGTGGACCTGTCTGCATTGCTCTGGCCTAGTGCAGTGCTTCCACAAAAAGGGCGGAGCCTGTCCCCATTCCTCCAATCGTGGGAGAGGGAGTGCTCAGAGGGCTGCGGAACTATTCCACCAGACCTGGATAACATCGCAGAGACGTTGACAGCAAGTGGTGAGAGACAATGGGTAAATCCCAACGAATTGCGTGGGAACCGAAAACAAAACGAAAATGTTATCATAATAGGTTGGTCGATGTGCACAGGTCTACAATTAACTGTTTGTGTTCTGCAGGGAGGACTCTATACAGCAGCATGCTTCTATACTAGTCATTTCAACCACGATTAGGCTAGGTTTCCCCTTGGGTTTTTGTCCTGCGTTTTTTTTCTTGATGAAAAACGCCAAGAAAACTGCCACTGCATTTTCCTGCGTTTTGGCGTTTTTTCTGGAGTTTTTTCTGGCGTTTTAGCCTTTCTGTGGAAATTGCTTTTTTTGACCTTAGGCAGTTTTTCCAGCCTTTACAAGTTAGCAGTTTCACCCAGCTAAAAGGGATTAGGATAAATGGCAAGTATCTGCCCCCGATGTCATTTACTTGGTAGACCCCTTTGTCTCTTTTCTGTGGTTTGTAAGGCCTACTTTATTCCGAATGTCTGCTCCTCTAGGAAGATTGGCCCCAAATGATGGTGCAAATTGTTTGCTGTTGCTTTTGGCACGCAGGATCCAGTTGATGCGTCTGGTATGTTTGTTTGTAATGGCATGTTTGTTCCAAATGGTGTAAAATTCAATATGAACCAGTCCAGGACTTTGTTTTGTGTGAAACTGTTTGTTTTCAGCCTATTTCTCGTAGGACACACAGATACTGGGTCCATCCTCTGCATTGTAACTGTGGAAAAAACGCCATAAAAAAAGCCAAGGCAATAAACCCACATGGCTTTTTCATGGCGTTTTTTCTCTCCCATAGACTTCTATTGGAGAAAAACGCCAAGATTTCCTTGAAAAAACGCCAGAGTGTGAACATGCTGCGATTTAGAAAAACTGCCACAGAGCCCAAAAAAGCAGAAAAACGCCAAAGAGGACTGAAAAAACGCCAGACAGAAAAACGCCAAGTGGATATGGCATTTTGCGATTTCCTATTGAAAAACAGCTAACATCTGGCTGCTGCGTTTTTCCACTAAAAAAACGCCAGGTGGCGCTATTGGCGTTTTTAGCATAAAAAAACCAAGTGGAAACCTAGCCTTAGGGCCATACATGGGAACATCCAGGCTCCAGAACCCTCCCTCTTCAAGGGGAGTGGCTTTGTGAGGGGTATGGCTACATAGGCAGAGCTGGGTGGGTATATGGGCAGAGCTGGGTGGGTATATGGGCAGAGCTCACCCCAAGCAACTTTGTATGGGGGTGTGGGAGGGGAACAGGGCAGGGAGTGGATGTGCCCAAATACCGCCCCTGCAACCTGGACCTTTATACCCGGAGTGCGCCCAGGTATGATCGGATGATCAGGTGGATATTCTGTCTTCTCTTTCCCCAAACCTCAAGAAGGCTGTCTGAACCAATCAACAACAATCAGTAACTGAGCATTAAGTGAGAGAGAACGTAACGGGGAGAAATAATCACGCACATCGTGTGAAACACAAGTTTATTATTGATGGATTTATAACCATAGCACCTTTAGCCTGTAAACACGATTCCATTGGGTTTTAAGAGTACGTCATTCTAGAATTGTGACAGATCCACTTTAATTATTAGATAATAAAGTGTTCTCATCAGCCAAAGGCTACTGGTATTCTAATAACCACACCGCCCTTCATCCATTAACCAGACTAATGATTAGGAGCATTTAAAAGGCCTGTAGGCAAAGTCAGTGAATGCCAAGTTTGAATGAAATGTCTCCACCCCACCATTTTGTCCAAGATCTCAATCCCAAAGCTTATTGTCTTATCCCGACAAGAAAGCAGTAACCCTCTTTTCTTTAACCTTCCAGAGAAGCCCGTCTTGTGATCTCCAACCTGCCCCCGCCTTACTACCATTAACACTATTGTCAGCCCCAAACTTTAAGCTTTTCTTTCTGTTTTAAGTACAGTAACTGCAGTTCGGAATGGCTGAAAAGCGCAGCAGGTGCTTATGGGAAACGTAGTCTGAGGACCTCATCACACATCGTCTGCATCCCCAAAAAAGACTATATCTCCCGGCATGCTCCGATTTGATCGACTTCCTCAGGGATCCGACCTAGTGAGTTATTACCCTTCTATCCCTCGGAGACAGCTCGTATCCCGATACGTAGTAATGGGTGCTCATGCAGCTTGACTGTACAACGCAGCATTGGCCATATACTGGCAGAAATAGTGAAAATATACACTTAGTAGAAGACGAAGGCTGGATTCCTATAAGCCCCTGCTGAGGCTGTCGGGAATTGTAGTCCAATAGCTGCTATCCCTTTCCTCGGGACTGCTTCGCTAGTAAGGAAGACATGACTACATCCCCCAGATTGCATCGCGCGCTCTCATCCGCCGGGGGGAGACTGGGGCGTAGTAGTGCTAGATGCTGAAGAAGAAGGCGATTAAGATGGCGGCCGGTGCCGCGCAGGGGCTCTCTCCCCGCTGCCGACTCTAGGGAAGAGCTCGCCCAGCACACTCGCCCTCTTGAAGACGTGGATGCCCAGTTAGCCATTACAGCTTTTCCTGCCTTAGTTGCCCCACCCGCTTCACTACTCAGCCCGGGTCTACCTATTCCGGCCCTCGCTCCTCGCAGCAGCCCAGTACAATGGGGGTGCAAGGTTTCCAGGAGTTCCTGGAGAAGCGCTGCCCCGGGGCCGTGGTGCCCGTCGACCTCTTGAAGTTGGCCAGGACAGTGGCCCGACAGCAGCACCGGGCAGGCCTGTCACCTGGGGGTTACCCTCCGGCTCCTCCACCGCCACCTCCTCCTCCACAACCACAGCACCCTTCGGCTGCTGGTCCCCCGCCCTGCCGGGTACTGGTGGACGCGGACTCGGCCCTGCAGCGGCTCTATGGGGGTTACCAGACGGACTGGGTGTGCGGCGGCCAGTGGAATGCCATGCTGGGCTACCTAGCGGCGCTGTCTCAGGCCTGCCTCTACCAGGGGGGGCTGGAGCTGGTGGCCATGTTCAACGGGACTCTGGCCAAGGAGAGGCTTCCCGAGTGGGCCCGGCGGGCTCAGGGCGAGAGGCAGACGGCCCAACTCATTGTCAGCCACGTCGGGAACAAGGGCACCCCGCCCCCCCGGGCCTGGTTCCTGCCTCCGGCCTGCCTGGCGCACTGCATTCGCTTGGCAATGATCCGGTTCCGTGTGAAGGTAACCAGGATTCTGAAATGTGGCCCCACTATCACACCCTTAGCCGTGACAGCTTTCTCTCCCTGCCGAGGGGGCAGCGCCGTCACCCGTCATTAAATATATACGGGGGTTGGGGGGGTTAGTCTGATCCCATTTGGAGTCCTGCCACACCCCCTTTTTATGGCACATGTTTGCCCCCCCCCCGTATATTCTGACAGTTTGTGATGACCCCATGCAGGGCAGTCCCTGGGAGCCAAAGCGGGCCATCTTTGCAGTCTAGAATCCCTTCTAGTCCTTTTATTCTAGGCTGTGGAGTCAGGATAAAGAAAGCCTTTCTTTGTGATGAGGCCCCAGGCTGGGAAAAGGCCGATCCCTTGAGTATAATTCCTAGAAGGCTTCAGAAAGGGCCGATGGCCGTTCTATATTATACCTTAGATAAATATATATATATATATATATATATATATATATATATGTCTTAAAACTGAAGGATGAGAACAATGGAGCGTGGGTAGTGTATACGCTGAATATACAGTCACCGATTCAACTTATATCCCTATAATAATTCATTTATTGGGTGAAACGTGGTGACTGGTTATTGACTGTGTGGTAATTACCGCTAATCTCCATCTCTCCTTCACGGAGCTGCATCCTATCCCGGGGCAGTAATGATTGACGGCATTAATTCAAACAGGTTATGCATGGAACCTAAACCGCCAGCGTCATTCTCCATTACTACGTTTTGTTTTTTTTGGGCTTGACATGCATCCGTTGCTGTAGCAACAGCATTCTACATGTGTGATACCGCATGCTTAGGCAGTAGCGTAGCTTAATGCCGCCTGTAAACCGTCCGTAGTGATGGAGCTTATAGAAGTATTTATGGTTTCTTTGGCAGAGGAATACTTGCGGCATTGTTGCCCGGCAACCATATGGCTACTAATTATACACAGAATAATTCTGATTCTAGGTTCCTAGACAGTCAGATCCAGCCTCCTTTTCTCGCTTATTTTCGTCCGCACCGGTTAGGATCAATAATAATAAAACAATGAGCGCGTTCTTTGGAGGTATCGATGTGTCTTAAGTGCTTGCGCTCGTATAATATGTACAGATGACGTGCGGGCGGAACCATTTTTATATTGGTTTGGCTGAGCGGGGTCCCGTAGTATCAGGATCTTATTATTTTAGGAGAATTAAACAGACTCGGTCGAATTCCACTAGATTTTAGCTACCGGTACAAAGCGAGCCTACATTGTGCGGCACGGATCAAAAATAATCCAGCGGCACATGTTACAAACCCGTCCAGATTCTAGCGCGCTAATTGGGTTTGTGCAAAGCAGGCTTAAGGACTTGGGCTCGATAGATAGATGACTGTATTCTTGGGCCTTGATGTCGTTATCGGTTATTAATGCTTCTCGCTTGTCCTGAGGTTGCTTCTCGGTTCGATTTTGAAGCTGCCGTCACCTGCAAAGGTCACTGAGTCCTAGTAGGAACCGGGATCATGAAGCCGGGCCGCAAAGTAGTTGTTTACTTTAGAAACAGAATAAGTATTGAAGTTGAATAAACATAAGCAACAATATAAATAAAAGGAACCCTTAGATATAATGTGGCTTTAGTAGGCTTTTCCTCCATTAAATGGATTCAACAGAAGCCCTTTAGGTTAACATGGAGGCCGCGTAGGAGTAATGGTGGGTTCCTAGTTCCGAGGAGAACCCGCGTGTGAAATTCGAGTCGTTGGTAACGGGGCGATAATCTAGAGGATAATTCTTTCTCTTCTCTTCTGCATTTATTAAAATATTTTCACAAGGTATGAGCTTCCTTTTTTTTTCTGTCTTCCAAACTACTTCATAAGCCTGTTCTGATTTCTTCTCGGGTTCTTTTGGTTCCTTATACACGTTCGTTATCCAGAGAAGCCAAGTTCATCACCACCGCGCTGATTAGCTGCAGCGCTCGGGCATTGCGTTGGCGTCAATCATGCAATTATTATAATAAGTAAGGGATCCTAGAGGAAAAACAATTCCATGTACAATTTTCCTAGAATACAAAACCCTACAGATCCTATTCCAGAACGTTAAGCGCACCGTGGACTAAGTTTCTCGGTACTTGGGATGTTTCCAGAGGTTTCCCTAAAATCGGTTGTTTGCGTATTTTGATCGTATTGGGTTTATTAGTAGCGGTGCAGGGATCCCGTACTCTCGTGTGCGTTATCGTAATTACATTTATTTCAGAGGAAGCTTTTACCAAGTACAGCTATAATAAGGAACGTGAAGGAGAGGATCGAGGCTTATATCGGCTCAACACAGAAAAACATAAGCTTTCCGGACCTCGGGGGTTCTCTGGATGGAATCGCCTTCAGCTTTTCTCTTCTGATCTCTGAAAATATATCCGAGGTCCCAAAAGCTGGCGTGACTTTACATCTTTTTCTGTGTTGGTCCAAGAAAAGTTATCTACTTTGTCGAGAGACACAAAATGCTGATCTTTTATTACGGGATGGGTGAAAGCCAGATCCACGATGAACGGGCTGATAGGCAGCACTCCATCGGACGCCCATAAACTGAACCGGCCCATTGCTGTGGCCCTTTGCTTTGCACCAGGGGCCAATCACACGCTTGAAATCCTAAGTTCAATATATATTGCAAAATGAGCCATTTGGCCATCTTGGAAACTAGAGCTACCAAGTAGTTTCAGAAAGAAAATGTTGCATACCCTTGGAGGGGGGTGGATTTCCAGTTGTAGATCCATTGGTAACTATGGATACCCTGAAAACATTAATTGTTGAAAGATTTTTGCCGCGTTTGTCTTTCCGCGAAGTTTAGCGCCTTGCTTTGGAATGGCTCGTTATAAATGTAGCCGTGTATGTGCTGTCTGGGATCTGAGGTCTATGGTCCGCTTTAGCCTGCGTGAATTACAGACTTGGAGACCATCTCCGGCCCCCGGTTGCGGAGAGGGCATCCTTGGGCAAGCAGATTATGTTCTTGCAGAAAGTAATCTGGGACGGTCGTCCAGCTGTAGGCTGATGCCCCATATCTTGGGTTGCTGCTCAATAAGATGCAAACTGAAGTTTAGTTGGTAACAGACTTCCCCACGGATAGCCTTGAGACCGGATATATATTTATTTACTACAGTCCATAGCTACTTTAATATATAGAGGATCCCTCTAATATGCACAGGCGTATCCATAGGTACGTACGGGCGACAGTCTTCCTTGCCGATTTAATCCTCCTGCGTGGTTAATCCACTTGTGAAGAGATTTCTCGAGTACGTTCTTCCTGATTACCTTTTGTTTCGCGTTGAGAGAAACCTCCGGGCCCCAAAGAATATCTGAAATTATCGGAAAGCACATGTGTCCATCATGCCACCGGTAGCAGCACTTCTGCTCATGGAAGGTGTCGGTGAGTTTTATTCTTTCTGGGGATTATGATGAGGAGCCCCGCTGAGGAGGTCAGGGTTAAGCGCTTGTGGCTTTTGAAACCTCTCACCTTCCGCTCGTGTGATTTGGGTTTTCTCTTTCAGTGATCACACATGCAAATTATTTGGTATGATTGTGAGCTTCGCCAACAAACTGTGTTGACCACGCAGTTTTATTATGTGTTCCCAGTCGGCATTGAAGCGCTAGGTGTCTGAAGAGCGTCCCAACTTTTGGCAATACCTGAATCTTGAGTATTGCGTAGCGAGCCACATCTGGCTCTCTGACCATGGGATTTATGCAAAAATAGTGGCTAATACATTGTAACGCTCACCACCCTACATCAATAAACGAGTGCAAAACCTGCTGCGTTTCAGGTGTTCCAGAGTTTGGAGGATCATCACCTGGAGGTGGTTTCCTTCTTCCGGGAGAGCGGCTTCCACGGTCTCATCGCCCACGACTCGGAGTATGCGCTCTGCAACATTCCTTCTTACTACAGCTCGCACGCGCTCAAACTCAGCTGGAACGGGAAGAACCTCACCACCAACCAGTTCCTCATGCAGGAGGTGGCCAAGCAGCTGGGTCTCAAGATGAGCAACTTTCCCATTTTTGCTGCCCTGTTGGGTAAGGAGATCGAAAGAACGCTTTCGTTTTCTCTGTAGACCTGATTCAAAGCTATATATAAAATTTGTATTTCTTTAATCAAATACCTACCTCCTATTCCTTTTAGGCAATCACATCCTTCCCGACGAGGACCTTGCAGCGTTTCACTGGAGCTTGCTGGGACCAGATCATCCACTGGCGTCTTTAAAGGTGAGAATGGAAAAGCCCTCTGTATACACGAGTACGTTTAAGATACATTATTAAAAATAAACCTGATTTATGGGTATATATATATGGAGGATTGTTTGTGGCTATTATGGCTACTGGAATTAAGTATACAAGTATCATAAGGCTAGAAGGGAGTTCACGGCCCGGCTTCTCGACTCCTGATGTGTCTGTGTGTGTTAATGTATCTGTTATGTGCGTGAAATGCCCCATTTAAATTGTACAGCGCTACATAATTTGTTGGCGCTTAATAAATAAAAAGTAATTATAATGTTCGGATATCGGTGCGATATCCTTTTCTGTAAATGGATTTCTGGATGTTTGTACCTTGACCGCAGAGCGTGGACAGTGTTTTTTTTGATACTGTGTTTTGGAACTTTGTGGGTTAATGGTTAACGTGCTCTGGATCCCAATTCTCACCAACCGTCCTGTCTCAGGTTCGCGCTCACCAACTTGTCCTGCCGCCTTGCGACGTGGTGATTAAAGCCGTCTCGGAGTACGTGGGATCCATCAAAGATGCATCAAATCTGGACGCGGTAGGAAAAGAAATCTTCAGACACTCGCAGGTATGTGGTTGGGGTTGTAGGATTGCCGCTAAAAATGTAATAACTTCTTGCAAACCACACTGCTTGTGTGGAGTAGATGATCCCGTTTATTAAATGCGTAGTGTTGGGGCAGACGCGTTTTATCGTAATGTCACCGTTCTGAAGGCGCTTGTTTGCTCTCCAGTCCAGGACAGAAGATAAGATAGAGCGTTTCAAGAAAGCCGTGGAATATTATTCAGTAGCAACCAAGCAGCGTCCGCCGCAGCTCAACGCGTCCCCTTTTGTTGGTGAGTGTCTCAAAATGCGCCGATACAGACATTAAGCAGGACTAGCCCTGTTTCTTTGCTCATCTGGGGGCTTCGCTTTCAGTTGCAGGGTACGGACCCAGTCAGTTCGGAGTACCGCCGCTACATCATGGTCAGATGGGAGGCATGCCGCTCGCTAAACCCGTGGTGAGTCTCTTTGCCTTGCGGATTTACTCCGTAGCTGAAATTTAGCTGACCTTCGTCCATACAGGGTAAGCGGGGTAGATCATTGATAGTCTCTGGAGGCAGAACAAAATAATAACTTTCGTCTCGCCTGTTGACAAAACAGTCCTGATTTGTGTTTCCTGCTTGGAGTCTTTATATGCCCCTGCAGTACGGCTAGAGATGGAAAGATACCCAAAACATCGCTGATTATTATAAACACGACTTTGCTTCTTATCAAGTATTGAAGTCCCCGTACTTTGTGTGAAACACTATAAAGAGCCACTTCCCCTTTTCAGTTTATGGCTTAATTTCTTATTCGGCGGGTTAGTGTTTTCCTCCGCATGGTCTGGTCAATCCTGAACCCTGTCTATAGAAGAATGCAGATCCCAAATACTTTGAAAGTACATGCAGCAGATCTGGGTTCAGGTTATTTGAGCAGCATTTGTAGAAATAGTCATCAGTGAAGCAGACACTGCCTGCTTCACCAAACAGGCCTAAAATGTATTACCTGTTGCGGGTAAAGACAGTGAGAAGGGCCGTCTATAGCGGTAAAACTTTGCCTTATATCTAATTCCAAGGGGGGGGAGTTGGGAATTCCTCTGACACAGGCTGACAAATCCTCGATAGAGCGGTGGTCAGTGAAATCGGCAATAAACAAGCCCTGAAGGACTAACTGTTGCACCATGTGTGTCAGTCTTTTTTTATTGTATGAAGGTGGGATGACTTTGGTTGGATACACGTGTTTATATGTTTTTATTTTTTTAGTTCGGACACCACATGCAAGCCAAGATGCAGTATCCGCACCCCTTTCCTCCAGGACCCAACTCTGGCTTCTTGTTTTCTCCCCACCCCTTGGGCGACTTGCCCCACTTCCACGATGAAAGCATGTTAAAGGGTGGGCCGTTCTCAGGGTGGTCTCTTCCCTATGATTCTTCTGCTTCCAAGTTCCCCAATCATCTGACTATAAAGCCCTCTCCGTCATCCGGTCAGGAATCTTCACCATCTTCTTCATCTGATGAAGATCAGGATGGGGCTACTGCCAAGTAAGAACGTGGATACACGTGTGCCCTTAACGTGTTCCTAAATATTATTTGCTATCTTTTAACCACATGCTTTTCAGAATGGATGAATAATTTGTTTTTAAGGAAGAATACATATGGCACAGTCAAGATTTGTACTCATCAAAGATTAGATTTTTCCGATAAAAGCTCAGTGTTGGGAGAATGAGTTAAAGCCTTTACTTTTATAGCAATATATTTTGGAATATTCAAGAGACATCAGAAGCCTTTTTTAAAGTCTTAACTCCATCCCGATCAGAAAACATAATTTTGCATTGCGTGTCCAAAAGCGGCAGCCTAGTAATGCTACTTTTCGTCCCCCAGCCACGTCACCGAAACCCGTCAACACAAGTCTAGCTGGGAGGAATCGTCTGGGGAGAAACACCCCCAATCCTGGAACCAGCAAGCAGGACCTGGCGACTCGAACCCCACCATGGGGAACACAGAATCGCAGATTCCATCCTTACTGTCCATGGCAACTCGCAATCACATGGATATCACAACGCCACCTTTGCCTCCGGTGGCTCCTGAGGTGCTGCGAGTGGCCGAGCACAGACATCGCCGTGGTCTTATGTACCCGTATATCTATCATGTCCTCACCAAGGTGTGTACTGCGCTTGGCTGTATGGCTACAGAACATACGGGACTAAACTTGGTCTTATAATGCTAAATGGAGTCAAACTATGCGTTTATTGCTCTTTAATCGTGTTTTATGAGTGGAGGTTTTGTAATAAAACATAGCTTTCCAAACTGGTAGTTAAAATATGCAGCTGCTAAAACACCCTATTTAATTTAATATAATATAGTTCTCTACTGCGATATAAATAAAAGCAGAAGGGCTTTACCCTAAAAGAGAACAGTAGATGAATCCCAAACATGTCTACCCAATTTACCGTTTTTGGATGTTTTCGTGCCTTTACAGGGTGAAATCAAACTCCCCGTCTGCATCGAGGACGAGTGCAACACGGACCTCCCCCCGGCGGTGATCCTTTTCCGACCGGCCCGCCAGTACGTCTATGGAGTTCTCTTCAGTCTGGCGGAGACGCAGAGGAGGCTGGAAAGGCTGGCCATGCGCAGACGCCTACCTGTGGATGGTAAGGCTACCGTTTTGTGTCATTGTGCTGTAGATGTGACATAAGAGGATAAAATAAGATAAACGATGATCCGGCCGAACGATGCCAGATGCGTGTATACTGGGTATTTAAAATTATTATGCAAAAATACAACAGGTTTGTGAATGGTTTTGATCCAGAGATAATGTACGAGCATTCTAGGGATTTTATTGGTACGGTGTGTGGTCACAACGGGTGTTTTTATATCCCCAGTTTTTCTGAATAGTCATTGAAAAAGTTAGTGAGCCAGGATTGCTTGACCTGTTCTGTGTCGAGGGGTTTCTAGAAACCAGGCATACATAGCATCGTTTTCATAAGATCATTTTAGGTATTTAGTCGATGAAATCTCCATCCTGTTACGGGGATGATAACCTTTTCTGCTTCCCAACAAATCCTATGTTGTGTTAAGCTGCCTTGCCTAAAACCTAATCTACCTAAGGAAACTTTTATCCGACGCGATTCGGCGAAACGCGTATAACCTGCCTGTAGTCATAGAAAGTAGTAGTCAGGGGCGAGTGCGGTGGGAAGGTGGTAGGTCTTTCTAAGAAATTAAACATCGGTCCTACAACTGCTATAACTATATATATATATATATATATATATATATATATATATATATATATATTTGCAGCAAAACCACAGTCTATATGTAACAGATGAAATGATCTATTTATATAGAGCTCTTCTTACAGTTCATTCATTCATTCGATGGCAACATCGACAAACCGATACATTCTCACAATGTAGAGTCGAGTAGGTGACCTAACAGTTCGAGGAGACAAGTAACTCCTACTTCTCGTGTGTACCTATCTTTTAACCCCTCAAAATGCATTGTTTTCAATGGGTTTAGGGACTGCCCATTGTCATTAAGGGGTTAAGCAAACCCAAGAATTTAGGCAAACCCGAGGGATATACACCTGTTTGTCTTATAACAAGGATTCTTTAGAACGTCTGGCTCTTCTCCGTTTCTACCTGCCAGTGCCCCCAGTGATTATAAAGGAATGGTCGGCCTACAAGGGGAAGTCTCCACAGACTCCGGAGCTGGTGTCCGCCTTGACCTTCAGAGAGTGGACCTGTCCTAACTTGAAGAAGCTATGGCTCGGCAAAGCTGTGGAGGACAAGAACCGCCGGATGAGAGCTTTCCTGGCCTGCATGAAGTCCGATACCCCCAGCATGCTGAACCCGGCCAACGTACCGACGCATCTCCTCCTGATGTGCTGCGTGCTGAGGTGAGGAGCACCGTGCCGCCGACCTTCTCGGTGAGCAAGAACAGGCTTTTTGAGTTTTCAGAATGCTTGAGCTTCACGGTCTTACCTGATTTTTAGGTATATGATGCAGTGGCCCGGAGGACGGATATTACTCAGGCACGAGCTGGACGCGTTCTTGGCGCAAGCCGTCTCCGCGCAGCTCTACGAACCAGATCAGCTACAAGAACTCAAGGTGAGAAGCACGTCGTCAATCATGGGGTAACAGATGACAGGAGCAAAAATAAACACCGTTGAAGATCTGTTTTTGTTGGAGTAATCTAAACAGAATGTATAAGGGGCATCACGGGTATAACGTGCTCTGAGGACAGCTTGGCTTTGTTGTTGATGCGCAGATTGAGAAGCTGGACGCCCGGGGAGTGCAGCTCGCAGCCCTGTTCATGAGCGGGGTGGACACTGCGCTTTTCGCCAACGATGCCTGCGGCCAGCCGGTCCCCTGGGAGCACTGCTGCCCCTGGATCTACTTCGACGGAAAGCTATTCCAGAGCAAGCTGATCAAAGCGGGACGGGAGAAGGTTCCTTTAATTGAGCTATGCGATGGGCAGGTAAGAACAAGGGCGCTTGTCTTGGCCGTGTGTGTTTCTGAGTGTTACTTTGTAGTCATTGTGTAGTCTTGTGTCAAGTGATGGGGCACAATCAGGATTACTGCTGATTCCTCACGCTCTCTAATCATCTGTATCTCTCTCCGCTCTCACCGGGGCTCACGGAGTCAGAGGGTGGTAAACGCAGCAGTTCCAGCAATGGCATACAAGTATAAAACTTCAAAGCTTTAGGGATTTCTTATTTAGTCCTTTAGGCCACACACTGACTTTGTCTTAATCATTCATGCTTTCAAAACAACATAAAACAGTTCAGCGGAAACAAGAAAATGTACGTTCGTGGCATTGTTGTGAGCGGTCTTATCTTAAACCTGCATTTAAACTGGTAGCTCTGACAACGTTTATATGAAGGAGAACACGGAGAAGCTCCAAAAATACATTAATAATTTGTCTATTATTAGACCAAGAGGTTTATAAGAGGCGGCTGATGGGAGCCGCAGAGAACGCGCAGAATACTGAGAACGCACATATTCCCCTAAACATATCGGTGAAATAATGGAAAACAATTGGCGAGTCCAAAACACGTTACACGGACCTCAATTAGCGGCTTATGTTTAGGGAGGGCTTCCCCTCTAACTGCACCGTATGTTCTTCGGTTACACAGTTTGGCTTCCCTTTTGTCTCTTCTTCGATCTCCCTTTGCAAGGATAGCCCTAGCGGGACCTTTATTTCTAAACCGTTTCTCTATATTTACCCTGGTGATTTTTATCCACAAATGTTCAGACAAATACGGAGCCCAACCGACTGTCTCGAAGTACATTAATGTCCCAGACTTTGCGCTGTGATTATATTTAGACATGGGAAGGAGCCGACGTAAAATGAGTATCCCTTTATGGTTGCCAGTGAGGAGGGAATCCCTATAGACTATCCTACTCCTCGGCCCTTATCAGAGTGGGCCGGTATTGGATGGGATACTTGAGTTTTCTTTACTTTTATCCCCTTCTTAATAGTTTATCGAGAAGAAATGATTAGAAATGTTGAGTGCGCTGTAACGTGTGATGTGGTCTCTCCCCGATCTGTTACGCAGGCAGAGCAGGCTGCCAAGGTGGAGAAGATGAGGCAGAGTATCCTGGAAGGAATCAATCTGAATCGCCAGCCACCTCCCCCGCTCCTGCCTCCACCACCTTTCATGCCCCCCATGATGCCACCGTTTTACCCCGTCTCCCTGTATCCAAGAGCCATGGGCTCCATGCCCCCTCCACCACCTGGAAGGAACCGAGGCTTTTCAGGTGCGTCAATATAAATACATAAATAATGTACGACCTAGCGTTACATCATTCACCGCCTTTAACACCTCTTTTTGTTTTAATTGGCGATTTTAGGCGTTCATCCCATTCCTCCGCAAGGGGGAAAACTAGAAATCGCCGGGATGGTGGTAGGCCAGTGGGCCGGCAGTAAACCCTCCCGTGGCCGAGGAGCATTTGGCATGCAGGTGGTGTCTGTTGGTGGCCCAGGAAAAGGGTAAGCGTTGCTATTCGAAAGGACTACAAGAGGTCATGGTCTAAAACTAGGGGGGCAGACTCCCCGGTGTAATGTAGGAATGAATTACTAATCTCGGATGGTGGTGGGTAGCAGCCATGTGGATGTAGAGGCTACGAAAGCGAGGGAATTACAGATAAGTCAAGGTCAAGGAAGTAAGGTTTGTGGGTTCTACTGTCGTTAATGCATAGATTGGCCCAATATAATTACCCGCTGTTACCTTCTGTTTAGAACACCCGGGCAGTTATCGTTTGACTATAAGGGGGTGACTGACCGGTCGCTCTGCGTTGCTACCGGTGGACTGGACTACACGGGTAAATGACCAGCAGCCGACAATGATACGCAGATCTGATTCTTGTTTTTGTTCTCTGTCTTAGTCGTGGAAGAGAAGCTCCTAACAAAGTAACTAAAACCAACAAAAAGGTGAACAAGCAGGTGAGTGTCGCGCCGCCCTTCAGTTTGGATACTGTGCGAGTCTTAAAGTTTTTCCCACTAATACTCGTTTTTCATAAGTATCCCTATTAGCCACTTAAAATAAAGACACAACGCAACGTGTATCACAGTACCCTCCAGACATCCCCAGAGTTATATAGACCTTAAACATAAGCATATACAGGCTTACTGTAAAAATAATAGGTTTTTTTTTTTTGCCGCTGCCCCTTTTATGATCCAAAGGGGGCTTGAGAGAGAAGCTGACTGCTCAGATTCTACGTAACCTTCCTGGTTAAGTTTGAAGAAGAAACGTTATTTGCAAACACCTTTTCCCTTGTAGGTAACAGATTTTTTTATTTTTTTTTTACTATCGCTTTCAGGGTTCGACAGACAGTCGCAGCACCTCCCAAGTGAACGGGACCAGCGGCAGCACCGCGCCGGACGAAGAATCCAGCCCTCAAGCCCTCGCATGTGCCTTATCCAGAGAGTGCAGCGACCCCTGCAGCAACGGCAGCCCCCCGCACTTCACCGGTATAACCAGCGAGGGCAGCGACGTTTGCCAGGATGACAAACTGGGGCCCACGGCCCTTCAGAAAGAGGAGTGAGCAGCGCAGGGGCATGCGGGGCCAGCGTTTGCCGAGGAGGAGGAGTGTGATGGAGCGGAACGCTGGAAAGGGAACAGGCAACCCCAGGACTTCTTAGGTAGGCAGCACCCCCCACACCGCCACCACCACCACCACCCGCCATGTAAACCTTTCCAGCACCAGATTTCTGCAGTGCCTTGCAGAGCTATGTGGAAACGGACGGGTTAATTTAGGACCATCCAATATCTGACACAAGCTGCTGTTTTTCTGTGTCCAGAGCGAAAAGTTTAGCTTTTAACAGCTGCTAACGTCCCATTTGTTAGGAAAACGTAGGCCATGGTCTTAATGGCCATGATGGGACCAGATACGCCATAGACCGGGTTCTGGCCTGGATACGTTTGGGCATCTCGCCTTCACCGGGGACACATTGCGGAGCGGTGCTCTGTGACATTGTGAAGACGGGGCTGCGATCGTTCTCCGCGGAAGGGAGGAAACACAACTGCTTTCAGTATTAACCGTCCAGGCGTTTTGTCCCCCAAATTCCAGGCGGGATATGTCCGCTATAACTAAAAAGTCCTAAGAACATAGAGGGTCTCTCCCTTACACTCCTCCTCCTCCTCTATCCTCCGACGCGAGGGCAGAAACGCTCCGACCTGCGACCCCGATTCTGTAGATAACGTGGAACTTTTTTCTGAATTTTATTAATATTATTTTTATATGTATATAGATATATATATAAATATATAAATATGGCCTTTGTACAAAGGGGATTTTCAGGAAAGAGACTGTCGCGGGCAGATTTTTCCTGCCTTCGGATGAGGTCGAGCTTTGTGTTGAGTCGTTTCATCGATGATGCAGGTCAGGGATGAAGGCGAAAGGATGAGTTTCACTAAAGAAGCGACCTCCATCTCCTTTACGAAAAGAAAATAGAAACAAAAGGCATGTATTTACCACGATGGGGCGGCATCGCTGAACATCTGCACAGCCTCGACCTCTTGCACCCGGTGATTGCCCCCCCCCCCCTTCGTGGCAGGTTTCAGCACTGAACCCAACCAGGCTCCATCTATGCCATTGGCACGGGCGCCAGGTGAAACGGGCCGAGACATCAGGACCCGCCAGGTCGGTTTATATCCGTTTCGTGGTGTTTCTCAATGAAACGCTGTGCTTTTTTTTTTTTTATATATGGAAAGTTGGGGGCGTAAGAAGTATGATAAATACGGTGCTATCTGTATATAAAATAGACATGCGTTCCTTGAGAGCGCCCGCGATCTGCAGAACGTAGAGATCTCCTTAAGCCCTTATTTACTAAGCAGGGAAATCGTTCCGGTATCTGCTGGCTGGCGGATCGAACACCTTGGCCGTTTTAGCTCGGATCTCTGCAGTTCGGCGCTGTGCCGTGTCCTTTTGTGTCTGAACGTGGAAAGGAGTTGGAGGTTCCTTACGCCGTAGCGCACCTTTCACCCTTTCACTGCCAGAGATGGTTTTGCCGCATTACTATGCAATCCTTCGCAGAACCTCGTCCGGCAGATGAAGCTAGGCTCGTATTTTCACTTTGACCTGGGGGGGGAGGGGCGGGTGGGTGACAACACATTGCTTGGTAGCAAAGGGGTTAATCTCCCGTAATAATGAAGGTGTAATGTGAATGAATGTATGTGTGCATAACGTGTTGATCCGCTGGCGTGTGCCACGGATGTGCACCTGCGGAGTATGTATCCAGAGCGTGTCCGTTTGGACGCGCCTGTGTATATTGTGAATATACATACGTGTGCGCACAGACTTTATGTACAGAGAGAGGCAGAGAGAGATCTATTTATGTAACCTATAAATATATATTTAGGCGAGAGCCACGTCTGCGTCCCGGGCAGAACCGGTATTCCTTGGGAACGCTGCTGGGGGGGAAGCTTTGTGGTTATTCTGAACTCTTTTACTCCGGACGTGTCGCTTCTTGAAGAGCAGGCGAGGGCCGACAGGGCCGACTCTGCTCTCGTGTCCTGCGCTCCAATTGGAACCCTCGCTTGACACCCACCTTGTCCGAAATGAACATTAAAAACACAAGAAAACTGCCTTTTTTGGGGGGGTTAGCATTGTCATTGTTGAGAAAATACGCACCCATTGGCTTTTTTTCCTCTTTTCTAGGTGTTTTCAGCGTGTTGCTCGGTAAAAATGCAGAAAATCACCAGTTTCCGCGCGCGCTCGCTCTCCTAACTGCAGAATTACTCACGATCCTTAAAGACGATAGAAATTAAACTGACCTTAAATGGCCAATTAAGTAATAAATTATTAGCTGAAGCAGCTACAGGAATAGAATCCCCCGTATATCGAAAGAATACCCCCAACAAAAAGTTTCATCAAACATCTGACCGATGCCGCGGCTCGTCTGGTGTTTACACTTCGTAAGGAATAGAGCCGAGTCGGTCTAATCTAAATAGATTTATTTTTTAAGAACGTATGCGTTGCGGGATATATATCTCCCCTTAAGTATTTCAGTAGTGTTTATTGACCAATACTATGAAATACGTCGTGGGTCCCCTGCAGTCTACGGATCGATATTCTGCGCTCCATTTGGCGTAACATTTCCCAAAGCTGTCGAGGCACCGAAGGTCATGTGAACAATGAGTTAGAGGTCCGCATCAGATGTTGCATCTTGACGACTCTATTAGAGGGGAAGCCCAGTGTGTTTGCGTTTCAAACCTGCTGTTTTTCATGCGTCGATGCTTTATGGCGCCCACCTCGTAACTTTGCCTTCAGGATCTGAGGTAGCCTCTCATATTTCAACAGGTTAGCTGAACCTCAAGGCTTTACTAGGTTATCATCCTGATACTTGCGTATTCCTAGACCTAAGCGTACATTGAAAGTCATAGCGCCCATCGCCAACCCAAGTCAAGAATGGTCCCAGCAAAGTTCTTGATTGGACCGCTCTGTGATAACCGTTCCCATCCTCTTGAATTTAAAGCTCTTGTCCTTTCTTTAGGATACTTGTGGTTTTGTATATAGTTAGAGACCCCGCTGTTATTGGTGCTGATGGGAATACATTTTTTCCTAATGGCATTAGGCAGCTGCAGGAGGTCTTGTGACAATCTAACAAGGGTCTAACAAGCGTCGATCCTGTGTTTTCGGTGCTTCTTTCTGCAGTCAAAGCCAGCCAGGCGTTTCTGATATGACTTGCGGTTCTTATGTGGTCTCAGAAAACATGTTATTTCCTCGAGTTCAGTTGAGCGATCCTTCTCTTCTGTGAATATGTCCCGCTTTGTCGCTTTTGCGGTGGCATCTGGTGGCCACACAGAAAACCCATTGGTCATTTATGAATGCGACGTGGCCGGAAACGGGTGCTGCGTCCCGCTGACTTGACCTGATAGCCATATGCGATGCAAGCAAATTATCCCTTGGTGGGGGGGGGGGGGGTTCTGTTCCAGTATGGATTATAATTTTTTCACTTCTTACCCCTTAAAACCTCTGAGAGCGCGAACTATAACATCCAGCGGTATTACTGGTTTGTGAGAACGGGAAACAAACAATGTTTAGGATAAAGCCGATGCCGCCGGTTATTGCTTCTATCAAACACGCTGTTTATATATATATCTATATATTATTTTTGGGACCGTAATTATTTACCTCCCTTTCAACGCTGACTTAGTATCAGCGCATCATTAGCGGATTTATCCCGATGTGCTCTTGCAGTGTCATGGCTTTTAAAACCGCCTTTTTACATTGCATTTTTTTTTTTTCTTTCTTATATATTTTTTTCCAACGCTACCCAAACGAAGGGTGGTCTCAAATAATCCGGCCGTCTAAATCAGTGTTCAGAGATAGTACATGACATTGACGTCCGGTTCAGGCGTCGCCGCGGTTTCCCGATCTGAGCCTAACGGACAGACTTGGGAGCCGAAGCCAAGCCTTTCTCTCCTGATTTTCGGCGTCGTGTAGCGCCCCGCCGCTGGGACCTCTTCTTTAGGCATCGTTATCAGACATCTGGGAGCGCGAAGCCCGGGTACCGCGACAAATACCCCTCTGCTCATTCTACCAGTAACCTCGGCCACGGAATGGACGCGGAGAATTCTTTATTGCTGGCGACAGACTGTGCCCGTTCTTCGAAGCCTCCGCGGCTTTAAGCGCGCAGTAACCTTCTTAACGAGGGGGGAACCCGTCCTGATATTTCACAGGGGAGAACATCATGTGGTTCCCACTCGACATGTCAACCTGTGATACTTTTTTAATATATTTTTCAAGCCGTTACAACTTATTACATTTTTTTTTTTTTTTTGGTGATTTATACGTTTCTTCTTTTTCTTCGAAATATTTTTACCTGCATTTCACAATAATGACTAATTTTTAATCACACATCCACTTAATTATCCACCATTAATTGCCGTCTTGATTTTAGGATAAATGAAAAAAACAAACACCTTTTTTTTTGTATGTAAAAGTATATATCTTCTTTTATTTTAATGATTTTTTTTTTGCTTTATGGTATTTTAGCTGGTGAGAGGCGATACGTTCACTTCATCCCTCCTCGCCACAGCATGTTAAACTGTTTCACTAACCATATATTTCGGTGTTCAGTAAAGGTTATTGCTGATTCTATTTGTACCACGATAAAAAATAAACTGTTTAAAGCTGCATTTCACATTACCCCAAAAAATCTGATTCCTCTCTGAAAGCAAACATGCCATTTTTTTTTTATTATTATTATTTTCTCTTCTGTCTAGATATAATGCGCAAATAAGTAGAAATAAGTATTTTCTTGGTATTTGGTCCCACCGTATTGGATAAATACAGCATGGTCGTCCGACTGCAGTCCCACTAATACTACTTTTATGATATACGTGACTACCCTAGTAGAGGATACCCTTTAATCGGATGTTATAGCCCACCATAGCAGCAGAAGCTGCTCTTATATGCGATAAATAAAGTCCACCGCGACAGGAGAGTGATATTGGGGGGAAACGCTCTGATATCCGTAGCCGTAGTGAAGCGCGAAGGTGTTCAATGCGGTAATCGCTTTAAACGCGCGTTTTCCGACAATAATCCGTTTCCACGTACAGCATGTTTATTTTCACAAAGGTAAAATGAAATCTGAAATGCCGCTTTAAGTGGTTAGGGCGCCACATAGGTGCGTAACCGTACCGTATCCGAGTGCGTTGCCGCTCCTCTGGGACGCCGAAAATGTTTAAGCACACATTGTGTATACGAGAAACTTTTTTTTTTTAAATTTCTGTTGATATTGTTAAGTTACCCGGGTAGTTTTTACTTTGATGTTAGGGGCAAAGGGGTAGGCGGGTGGGGGTGGGGGGCAGTTTTATCTTTTTGATGTAACACTGTTCTTTATGATACTCGAGCTAAGCAATACGTATTTACAGTCAATTCACGAGAACCCTTGTAATCTAAGAGCCAGATCGGGGGACTTTAAGCGTTGGCCCAGCAGAAGGGGGGTCTTTGGGAACCACAATTCTCGGTAGGCGGACTTCTTGTACGGTGCTCGGAGAGTAGCACTGCAGGACTGGGTGAGTTCGCCTCCGCTTGGCCTTCCGTCTGGGCTGTCGCCACCGTATTCACCATCACGACCAAGAGCGTGTTCTCTTGGTACCTCGCACGACTCGCCATCATCTGGCGGCCGGCAACCGCTTTTAGGTTCTCAATGCGCTGCGGCTTTCTGGTAGCCATCGCAGATGTCCAAGCCCTAAGGGCTCTAGTCGTGTAAGGGTAGGAAAGGTGGCGGTGTATAATAGTACCGATGCATTGTTAAGTAGATTGATATTACGATAGTAGGGCATCAAGATGTTCCTGAACGTTTGATGCCCCACATAGACTGAGCAGTCCTTAGGAACTGCTCATTTCATGTTATTTTCTCCCCTTTTTTTGGCTTGTTTTGCATACACATTCTATATACCTTTTTTTCCCCCTTTTAATATACATTTTTTTTTTCCTTTTAATTTCAGGGATGCTTTGCGTTCCTGGCAAGAGATCTAACACACACACACACTGCTGTATTTCAGTGACTTTTAGTATATATATTTTTTTTTTCTTTTAAGTATCTTTAAGAAAAATAAACTAACACATCCTTTTCATGTTCAGAATTGAACCTGAGAGAGAAAAAAAATATAATAATTATTTCTAACAAAAAAAATTCACAAAAAAAAAAAATCCCTTGCACCTAAATCCTTAGGGCGTAAAAAACCTGACCTATCTGTCTCCGCTGCACACGTACTTGTGATATTATGCTTTTTTTCTGGTTTAGTGGTAACTAATTGCTAATGAATTTTCATGAAGATAAAAACCTTTGAAAGAAAATTATGCTGACTTTCAAAGTATTAACTATATATCGTAAGCCCGCGCCCTCTTGATCCTGATTAATATTAAACTTCCGCTTTCTCTTTGGAAATGTTTTTATTTAAAATAAAAACAATTAATTTTTTATTTTTTTTTTAGCTAGGTGAGCTTTTCACTGCAATGATCTTTGTTAGTAATTCATGTTTAACGAATACTGTCTGTGTTACTTACAATGAGAAAAAAAAAAATGGCTTCTGGATTATATTTTCTTCCCTGTTAATAAATGCCCCCTTATGCTAGTCACCTGTTTAGTGGATGGGTAATGTGTAACTATCTCCCATGTCCCAAATCTTCCCGTCCTGTACCCCCCCCTTATATCTCCCAGCATCTTCATAGTTTATCAATGTAAGTTAGAGCGGCTAAAACTCTGGGAATGTCTGTTTTTTGCTGAGAAGGTGACCTTATGATGCAGAATGTTCAAGAATGCTTCATGGAGGAGCTTGGTTTCCAGTTAGAAAGACTTACAGTGCTTAATAAAGTCTATTCTTTTAGTAAAAAAATGGTGTTTTGGTCTCTTTTGTTAAATGTTTACTTTTACAAATAAGCGCAGACCTTGGGTTTGGGGACAGAATCTCTAAACTGGCTTTTAAGCAGCTACGGTGTCACCAGGTTTTGGACCACCCATTGCATGATGGCATCCATGTCCTAAGTAAATGAGGTGTTCTGGTTTACCTTCACCAGCTCGGTTACCCACACGGCAGACGTGTTCTTCCAAGAGTTCCCGAGGAGCGGAAAGGGCCACCTTGAGCCCATCTCTAATCCGCACACCAAGCTTGATGGAGGAGACCCAAAAGCCTGTATTTCAAGAAGCTTGTCAACTAACTACATGATGAATTCAGAGAACCACACAGTCGTTCACAAGAGCGATTCGAACGAGATGTAAAAGTCTCCATCTGCCACTCAATGGAATGAGTTGGAAACTTATTTTATAACATACAAGCCGATCTGAAAACCCAAAGATGACAGGGCATGTTCATTGGTCGTGTATATATTATTAATCTATATACTTTATTAGCTCAAACTCTTGTATAGGACCAAGGAACATCCTCTTATTATTAGCCAAGCTTAGAACGAGAAGGACAGAAGCAATCGGTGTTTATAAACAGCAGTAACAGTTGTCAAGTAAAACGAGTTCTGATGGCGGTGATCAAGAACATTGTGATGAGTGGGAATGTGTGTGATCAGGGACATTGCGATGAGTGTGAATGGATGTGATGAGTGGCCATGGCAGTGATCAGGAACACTGTGACGAGAGGGGTGACCTGTGGTTGCGATCAGAGATGGAACATTATAATGTTATCGGGACGGACTGTCAGATCAGGCACTAAATAAGGAGTTTAAACCAGCTTTAACTATACTCCTCCGCTCATGAGCCAAACCAGGAGTTGGGATTCTCAAGGTCACACCGTCTGGAACCGATTCCTTTCCATACCTGGGAACGCCCGGGCTTCGGCTAACTGGATCTTCCCTGTTCAGGTAGCGAGTGAGCGGGTCAACTGAGATTAGATGTACGCTTGGGGCTAGGCCAGCAAAATTGGATGTAGTAGGTGGGGAAGCGGACGGGGAGCTCCTCCACACCGCTCCAGTGACCCAGAGATTCTCCGCAGCGACCCAGGGAAGCGACGCTTCACCCAGAGACTCCGGGGGGAAGACCGGAGAGTTCCCAGGTACGCTCCTTCCTATTCTACACGGCTGTGATCATATAGAAGACTCCCAACTGGATCTTTGGCTGCCAGTATGTTATGTTTGATATTCCAGCTTGAATACAGGTGAGTCAGTTGTGTAAAGTCAAGGTTTCCATGAGCAGGTCACTACATAGAATCTTTAAAATGGACTATTAAAGGGTTAATACTCCCGGGATCTTTTTATTTCTAAGGTCCCCAGGTATGGATAGCTTCAAGTCGACCGTGGCACGTGAACGCGTCTACTCCTGGTTCTACCACACACAAAATGCTTTGCAATCGGAATAAAGCTTCCAACACTTAGTTCCCACATATGCCTGGGTTACCAAAACGATGCATAGAATTATTATATGTGAAGTTATGTATGAACGAGGGTCTTTTCTTTACTTTTGTTCAATTGCCAAATTACCAAAAATCACGTAGACACTATGTATTTCTGCCACCACCAAGATGGCGCAGTTATATTTACAAAGCAGCTTCAAGCAACTTTATTGACAAACTCAAGTCGCTGTCTAGTGACGCTAAAGTTAGGCGGAGTTATCGGGGGGGGCTAATGGCGTCGCTAAGGCCTATGTCTCCTCCGTTACCGAAGCCGCGGTGTTCGCGGATACAGTCCGGGTTAACCCTTACCGTGATCGGTCTGTGATTGTTTTGTCACCTGCATCCGTCAGGCGCCTCCTCCTCGCTTTCTTCCGTCCAGAGTGCGCGCGAAATTGCTCTGCCGTGCTAGGCCTCGGCCTCAGGTAATCTGCGGATCCGGGCCTGTCACATTCTAGGCTGGCCTTTATGAACATTTTCCAGGCTGCTCTTCCACTCCGGGCCTCGCGGTTCGAATTTGTTTTGACCGGTCCATGGGCGCACACTGCTGGCTGCTCCGGTCTCCCACCCCGGGCTAAATCCCGTAGTTTCTGCTCGGTAGAACTTTAAATAAACACCTGCTGGCGTTTGGCTCATTATGGGAACCTCCGGCCCTCCTCTGCCGGCAGAAGTAATGCAGGGAACAGGAGGTCTTTTTGTATATTTTTTGTGTGGGGTTTATAGTCCATTAAATAAGAACTGGGGATCATTTAATGTCATAGCAGCTCCTCAGCACTGACTAGTCTAACGGATAATGAATAAAGCGTTGTAATGTATACATTTTCTATAGCGCAAACCTGCGAGCCGGACCCTCGGTACCCAACGCGTCGGCTCGTCTTAGTCCGTCAGATCTAGTTTTGTTAGACCCTTACAATGTAGGGACTGTAAGAAGCGCTGTGGGAATTGTTGGCGCTATATATATGTAAAACATAATGGTGATAATTTGCCGGTTGGCACGTAAAACTTTCATTCAGACAAATCTACGGGGAGATCATTATAAGATTGTCATGAAGATGCCCCGGCGATATTGTTGCAGCCGGTATGTTTCATTAACCCCCACATAATTACTGGTTTTATAGATTAACCTCCTGCCCCCAGCACTGCAACTTTTATATATATATATATATATATATATATATATGTGTGTGTGTGTGTGTGTTAAGGGACGATTTTGTATTTTAGTGCATCTGTAATGTTTCATTGATGCGTATTAGCGGGATATAAAGTTGTTTTCTGAATTGTATGGTAGGATACATTGGTCTATCGATGGTCTGATCGTTCTGTACTGTGTGACGGCGGTCCTGTGTGTGATGGGAGTTATGGGTGTATCTGAATAATGTATTAATGGACGCTTTCTTGTTTCCGTTTACAGCACGTTTCAGGTGACGCTGGAGTCATTAAGCCCGATTGATGGAGGAGTTGGATACTTAAACGGACACCCATGGTGGCACCGCAGTAGCTACGATATATACCGTTCCCTGGATGTCCCCGTCTGCAGCGGCCGCGGCTGAATCTACTCTTTGAGAAGTCCGGGTTGATTCTCCGATTCGCAGATTTTTGTTCCGGTAGCAGGACGTTTCTCGTCTTTGTACAGGATGGCGTCTGTGCCGGTGTACTGCTTGTGCCGCCTGCCTTATGATGTGACCCGATTCATGATCGAATGTGATGTCTGTCAGGACTGGTTTCATGGCAGGTGAGACTGTTTGCTGCTGGTTGGCAAATGAACATTTTTGATGGCTTTCGACATGTTTTTTGCTTTGATTTGGTTGACGTGCTGATCAGTGATGGGGACGGGCGTGAGATGCTCTGCAGAATGTTTCATGTTGAATCACTCTGTGTTATCTGCATATTAACAATTTCTCATCATCTTCTTACAGCTGCGTTGGGGTGGAAGAGGAAAATGCCTCGGATATTGACCTGTACCATTGTCCCAACTGCCAGATAACTCATGGACCCTCTGTTAGTAAGTAACTACCTTTTATGATATTCGCCAAAGAGAGGAAATACCCTGTCTTTCTCGCTAGGGGACAGTACTTTAGTTTTCGCTAACAGAGTGCCGTCTTCTATACGATTAGTAAACTAACGGTATTAGGTGATATTACAAACCCACCTTATGTTTATCCTGGGAATCAGCCACATTAGTGTCCTCTTATCAGGATCTGCATGACTATTCCTAGTTTCGTTTTAATAAAGGTATTTATTGTTGCTAAAAGGCAAGATAAATGATTTAAAGCCATTGGCTTAGAGAGCGCATGTTATTGATATCCTGAAGGGTTAATTTGTCCCACAACACAGACAGGTGCCGAAAAAGCATGGGTTAATATTTGGTACCGCTGACCTTTTCTTTGTTGATCCAGTGAAACGGCGGCGGGGATCTCAGAAGCAAGATGCAGGTATGATCAAGGAGGTCGGAAAGCCGGTGAAAACTGGAAGCGCGAGCTTTATAAAAGAGCTGAAGAGCAGGAATTTCCCCAGGTAACCCGAGGCGCCGGTGTAGTTCTTCCTCCTTGTAAACATGGGCAGAACATCTTTTACCCTCTTCACAGATGTTATAACCAGCCTGTCTCTGGGAAAGCGCTCAGCCAAGCTGCTGAATATCAAGATGTCTTTAAAACCAAAACGTATTTGTATTTCTTTCACGCAAACTGTTTTACAGAATACTTGTCCTGATCATGACAGTAACGGTTATACTTCAAAGAGTAATAATGCTGTCTTTGCAATTAGGTGTTAGACGTAAACGTCTTTTATTGTCCAGGGGATCGGTAGTTTACAATTAAACTACGCTTCCGATAAAACCTAAAGTACAGAAGCACACTTTTACTTTTAAGAGCTATCGCCACCTCAGTCCTGGGATTTACGTAGCCCTGTTGCGTACGTAAATTGATTCTGGTGTTGGATCATGACTGGGGGTATTTAAATGTCCAGTGCAGATGAGGTGATCCTGAAGCCACAGGGAGCCCAGCTGACTGTGGAGTATCTGGAGGAGAACAGTTTTAGTGTCCCGATCCTGGTTATAAAGAAGGATGGACTGGGAATGACTCTTCCTCCCCCATCTTTCGCTGTCAATGATGTCGAGTACTACGTGGGTATGTTGCTTATCTTATACTAGTTTATCGTACTTTCTATGTTGTCCTGTTTTTCTTTCTTTTTTTTGTGTTATCCTTCCATTGCAAAGAAAAATCATACGCTTTATTTTCTTTTGAGCAATTTCATTCTTGGTATGTCGTTGATCTAGACTCTTGCCTTCCCTGTAGGACCAGACAAGGAGATTGATGTCATAGATGTGGTGAGGCAAGCTGATCTGAAGATGAAACTGAAGGATTTTGTGAAATATTACAATAGCCCCAAGAGAGAAAAAGTGCTGAATGTGATCAGCTTGGAGTTTTCTGAGACCAGGTCCGTCCATAATAGGAAACCATCCTTTGTTTTGAGATGCTGAGAACAGAATTTGTTGAAACTAGAATGAAAAAAAATAACTATATATATATATATATATATATATATATATATATATATATATATATATATATATATATATATATATATATTGTATGTTTCACCTTATACAGTATATTGAGGTTCTTCGAATTCGATTTCATTTTTATATTTCCAGACACATTGAGAGCAAGAGAGAGATACACTATATATCAGACAAATACATTAAATGGCAAAGAGATGGCCACATAGCTCAAAGCATTTCTAGGCCAAGTTCATTGACACTAAAGCAAGCATGTGACTGGCACATTTTTTATTTGTGTTGAACATCCTCTTTAAATGTGTTGAAAGAAATGGTTAATTGAATGAAGTGCTATGGGGGACCCTTTAAACTCATCTGTTTTTACAGGCTGTCTAACTTGGTTGAAACCCCAAAGATTGTGCGAAAACTGTCCTGGGTTGAGAACTTGTGGCCAGAGCAAAGTGTGTTTGAGAGGCCTAATGTCCAGAAGTACTGTCTGATGGGAGTGAAGGACAGTTACACCGATTTCCACATTGACTTTGGGGGTACCTCTGTTTGGTATCATGTTCTAAAGGTGAGCAGTCGTTTACAAGCTTTCTGAACTTTGTGTGTTTACTTACAGGTAGCACCAGGTAAAAAAAAAAATCATGTGTGAGCAGAAAAAGAACCAATATTCCACGTGCAATAAAACCAAATGAACAATAAATACTTCCCCACACTAAAAGCAGCCTCCAAAAACACTCTTCCTCAAAGTGTAAACGAGATCCAACATCAAAATATGGAGCGCATATACATGGGGGAACAAAAACAAATACCAATAGTGCAATATGTAAAATAAAAGATAATTTAATGGGATGTAAGATCCACTCACAAATGGGCTGGGATACAAGAGGCTCATCAAACGGACTCTGATGTAAAAGATCTTGAAAGCTGTAAAACCAAGGAGAACCAAAATGGTGCAGTATCTTCAAAACCGCAAAAGAAAATAAATCGAATTGCACTTACAAAGATGAAATGGCACAACTCAAAGAGTAATGTGCAAATGCTAAATCAAATGGATACTCCCGTAAACAGCCACAAAAATCTTCAATTTATTAGTCCCAACGCGTTTCGCCGATGGCACGTCGGCTTCTTCAGGAGACAATTAAAACAAATGATAAAATCAAGTGAAAATTCGTTAACCGGAGTATCCATTTGATTTAGCATTTGCACATTACTCTTTGAGTTGTGCCATTTCATCTTTGTAAGTGCAATTCGATTCATTTTCTTTTGCGGTTTTGAAGATACTGCACCATTTTGGTTCTCCTTGGTTTTACAGCTTTCAAGATCTTTTACATCAGAGTCCGTTTGATGAGCCTCTTGTATCCCAGCCCATTTGTGAGTGGATCTTACATCCCATTAAATTATCTTTTATTTTACATATTGCACTATTGGTATTTGTTTTTGTTCCCCCATGTATATGGGCTCCATATTTTGATGTAAAAAAAAAAAAAATAATTCATCTCCACAGTGCTAACTATAGATCAGTGAATATTTATGCTTCATGGGAATCCTCCCTGCTGGTGAAATGTTTCTTATAATAAAACGGAGTCATTGTTTTCTACTCAGGGAGAGAAAATCTTTTACCTGATCCATCCGACGAAAACAAATTTGTCCCTCTTTGAATGTTGGAGCAGCTCTTCTAACCAAAACGAGATGTTCTTTGGTGATCAAGTGGACAAGTGCTACAGATGTCCCGTTAAACAGGGCCAGACTCTCTTCATCCCAACAGGTAGCTGGGTGGGTTGACTCTCACGTTGTGATTGATTTCTTTTAGTGTAAGTGCAGCGTTTTCTCAGACATCTGCTTTGTGTCCCCTGCAGGCTGGATTCACGCTGTTCTCACTCCAGTGGACTGCTTAGCTTTCGGTGGCAACTTTCTCCACAGTCTGAACATATCCATGCAGCTTAAGTAAGTGTGAGGCCTTTCCCACCTGCAGCTTTTCTGGTGGAAGTGCCCTAGTTTGAACGTTCACTGCTTTATTGTTTGGTGGGGACCTCTTTCAACCACTTACCGGGTTGTCCACTTCTTCCTGCAGAGCTTATGAGATTGAGAAGCGGTTAAGCACTGCCGATCTTTTTAAGTTTCCAAACTTTGAGTCCATCTGTTGGTATGTGGGGAAGCACTTGCTGGACACTTTTCGTGGTGAGTCCAACCATCGCCAAACCTTTTTGTTGAATGAACTGTATGAAGACTGATTTGAGTTGGCATTCTCCTAGCTGCTCAGAAATAATTATGTCGTTCATTTGAATCTTCAGGGCTTCGTGAGAACAGGAGACACCCAGCGTCCTATCTGCTGCATGGAGCGAAAGCACTTAACACAGCATTCAAAGCTTGGACAAAAAAAGAGGTGCCCTCTCACTCTCTATATCTATCTATATACTATTCATTTAAATGTGGAGGTTAACCTTTTCTGCTATAGTGGTTTTAAATAAAATAGGTTGATTCAAATGAATTGCTTCTCAATCATCTGAGGTTGGGAGGATAGTAAAATATTTCAGCTTCTTGCCCAAACTATTCAATACCATTCTTGTAATTATGGATATGGCCGAAGATAAGAGAATAGAAAGGTTTTAATTAGCTTTCAATTGTTGGGGATTTGTATTGTGATGAATAATTGGTGCAGCTTTAGAAAGCGAGAAGCAAACCTAGTGTTTTTTATTTTATTTATTTATTTTGACCTTGCTTTCAGGTTCATCTGACTTGTATATGTTGATTAATTGGTATGTTTCTTAGGGCAGCTAAACACGCAAAACATATTGCCAAGAAAATTCTCAGTATTATTCCATCTTTGCAGGCCATTTCTGATCATGAAGAGGAGATACCTGAGACAATAGTCACTGCCCAGCTCATCAAAGACCTAGACCGAGAGGTCAGACTTATGGAGGTGAGAGTCCAGTTGTGTTAATTAAACTTTTGGTTTACATGTCCGTGTCTTTGTATAAACCTAGGGAATGGATCATTGTGACTCTGCCCCATATACAGCACATTTAAGAACAAATCTGTGCTCATGGAGCTGTATGTATATGAGTGAATTGTTGGATGTCCTACTCATCCTTTGAAATCTGAGTATTCACAGATTGAGGTTATTGGGGAAGCTCCGCTGCTCTCTTAATGTGTGTTCTTATGCGATTCTGTATCTCCTCCTGCAGGACATATTTCATCAAAATATAGAGAAGACTGGCAACCTCTTGGGTCTGACAAGAAGTCCATTGGCTGGAACCTCATCTCCCTCCAAAACTGCCCTTACAGCCAAAGGCACAAAGAAGAAGGGTTTAAAACCAAAAGAGCTATCTAAGAAAGGAGGGAAGAAAATCAAAGACTTGCTGGAGCCCGGCACTGTTACTGAATCACCAGAAAGTCCAAGCCCGAAGAAAACCGTGATACTAAAGAAAGAAAAGGTAGATATTATCACTTGATGCATGATCAACATTTTCTTTTTACTTCAATAGCCCATGGAAAACCATTGCAGAAACGTGGGTTATATACAGCCAAGCACTTTATTTTAGCTGTGGTTAGCGTGCCTTTTTTCTTTTTCTTTTTGATAGACTTTGCTTTTTCTTTTGAGCCAGCGGTCACTGGTGAAAACTGATTTCAGTTATCGTTATTTTGTTTTCAATCCTCACCGCTTTGCTCAATAGGTGGAAGACTCGTTTCTGGATGCAGATCCACAGAGCTCCCTCCTGGATGCAGAACTAATAGAGAATAAAGTGAGGCTGGTACTGTCCAATGGAAATAACATGGGGTAATAATGCAATTATGTCTCTGTGTGTATACTTCTCCCTTGTTCTTACTATGTCTTTACTCCTGTGTATGTCTGTTAAATAACCTTTACATATGTCCCAGATCTTTATGACCTAATATATGAAAATAATGCCTGTGCACTTGATCTGCACACGCCCATAAATCAGATTTGTGTCCTCACTTCCTCTGTGAATTCATTTTAGCTTTATCTGTAACATAACTTGCGCAGGGTCAAAAAAAACGGTAGACTTGACGAGTATGAGTGTCCTGATTCCAGGGCTGCTGGGCACTGCATGTGCATGAAAAGAATGTTCTGTGCTACCCCGCGCTTCTAGTTGTCCTTTAAAACATATTCTAGTGGCAGAAAAAGTGTGGAAATCTGTAACTGAGACGGTGTTTTACTTCCGCAGCGGTAAGAAAGTTCAGGTTGGAGCAGGGAGCAGGCGTCTGATCCCCGTTAATAAGCACCTTAAAAAAGAACAGCTAGAGGCAGACCTGCCCACTGGGGACCCTTTCCTTATGGATTCTGAAGATGACTTACAAATTGATGAAGCCCCTCGCAAGGAAAGGAAACCAGCTCCACCTAAGAGAAAGCTCACTAGTAAGTATTATGTGCCGTCATAAAATAGGATTAAGTAAACCCAAGGCAAAAAATGCAATAGATCTTAAAAGTGGACACTTATTATCACTGTAAAGGAGGACAAAGTTACAGTACATAAAATGAAGAACCCGGCATTGTAACTTGAAAACATATTGTGGGTTGCACAGTGTTGAAATGTATGTTTAACTTTGAGTTCTTTATGAAGAGAGGTCTCAATCCAGTCCATTCTAAAAATAAAAACCGGAAAAGCATCATATGTAGTGCTGGAGGTTGTGTTTGTACCCATTGAGTTAACACACACTGTTTATATGATTAATAAGAGAGTTTTATCCCCAGCCCTTAGATTATTTTGTTTCATTAGGGGGTAGTACACCAAAGAGTGCCCAAGAGAGAGTAAGCCGGAGTTGTATTTTCAAGGTATACTTAATGTTCAACTTCTTTTCAAGATCAGGTCACTAAGGCACAGGGCTGCAAACAATAAATTAGGTCAGCATTGGGTATTTGACATTTAATACATTTGCAATGAGTGCCTAATCCCATTATCAAGGGTTATTAACATAAAACATTCCAGTGGTGATATGGACTCTGAGGTTCAAACCTGAGACGTAGTGTGATAGAACTAATAAGATTTTTAGTAAATGTACAAAGGAATACTCCCTGCCAAAATGTATGTTTAAAGATTTGCCTCATTTTAAATCATTCAAGCTATGGAGTGGTTTATAAATATATATATGTATAGTGCAAGCTCTTACCTGCTTGGTTGGGGACGTGTCACATGGGTGACATAGCCTGTTTCAGAGATGCTGTTCTACTTGCGAAAAACAATTGCACTGCTTGCCATGTTTAAAAAAAATAAATATATATATATATATATATATATTCTTTACTCAAATGGTTTAATCACATAAAACCAACCCAAAGTTTTAAGATGTGATCTCTTATTAATATGTCTACACATACTTTAATACTTTGCCATTAAAAGAAAGGCAAAAGTTAATGGGGTGGACGTATCATGAAAAGGTATGAAGGCATGAAGTTCCGTAAGAGTCAGTCCTGTGCCTAAATTTTTAGAGGGTTATTGCCCTGTATCTAATCCACTGGTGTGTGAATCCACGCTGCGGGTCGGGTTTTGTAATCTCCTTTCTCACCCTAAAGAATTCCCCAAGAAACTTCCCAGAGCGAAGCCGTGTTCTGATCCGAATCGTGTGCGAGAGCCCGGGGAGCTGGAATTTGACGTGGAGGTAAGTTACTGTCTGGGGCCGAGCCCGGTGCTATAAGTCCCGTGTACGGCCGAATATATCTTATCAATTTCTCTTATCAGGAGGATTATACAACCGACGAGGATGCCGAGGAGGCTGATGGAGACCAACTTGGGGCTAGCAGCGGGGGTATATTAGACCTCCTGAAAGCGAGTCGCCAGGTCGGGGGCCCTGACTACTCTGAGCTTGAGTAAGGAGAGGAAATTCATGTAGCTTCTGTCCACCAATTTCCCTTTTGGGTTTCTTTTTGTATTAAATTCTATTGGGAACATAAACTGAGTTCATGTTTAATTTATGATTATTTCAGCAGTTTAAATGCCTTTTTACACTATAACCTTATCCTTGCTTATCTTCCTTTACACTCCTCATTTTTTTCATAAATTCCTATATTTTGTTTTTCTTTTGCTTCAATAGAGAGGCCCCTGCTTCTCCCAGCACGCAGGAAGCTATCCAGGGTATGCTGTGCATGGCCAATCTCCAGGCCTCCTCCTCTTGCACTCCTTCCAACCTTCAGGCTTGGTGGGCTGCTGGTCAGGATAATGGAGCCGGAGCGGGATTGCCACCTGGGGCTAACAAGGCTGCTGGAAATAACAGCAAAAGTGGTAGCAATGGGACAGCTGGAAGCACCGGAGCTGGTAAAGTTATCGTAAGGCCCGGTAAGAGAACCGTGAAACGGCCAGCCCACCGAAACATGGACAGTGATGACGACAGCGCCGATGAGCAGGAGAGCTTAGGGGCTTGCTTCAAGGATTCAGAGTACAGTGAGTGTTGCCTAAACGAGACAAATTGCGTTCATGTCTTCATTCTAAGTTCTGTCTTTCTACTGATCGCTTTTTGACTTATCTCATATCCGTCATGTGCTTGTTCCTTTCTGCAGTTTACCCGTCTTTAGAGTCGGACGATGATGACCCTGCCTTGAGATCTCGTCCCAAGAAGAGGAAGCAAACTGATGATGCGCCGTGGAACCCAAAAGGTACGCATCAGGAGTGGCAGATATTCAGTGACCTAGAAAATGTTACATCTTTATTCAAGGTTTTGGTTAAGATTTTCCAGAAAGCCCTGCACCAGTATGTCTTGTCTCTCTTTAAACATAAATAGATTGTAATCTTTACTGTAGCCCGTGTGACTCCAACGCTTCCCAAGCAAGCTCGCCCAGTACGGGAGGGAACACGTGTGGCTTCTGTTGAAACTGGCTTGGCTGTTGCGGCTGCAAGGCTCTCCCAACAGGTGCGTATCCATTTTCCATGGTTCTCTGTTGACATTTTGACGGTGTAATGAGTAGTATTCAGTGCTGTAGCCGCTTAGAATTATGAAGCATTGTATGGTTTTTTTCCCTACTATATTTTTTTCAGGAGCAGCAGAAATCTCAGAAGAAGAAGGTGGCCAACAAGAAGAAACCCCCAAGTGAGCCAGAGCTGCAGCTCCCTCCAGTTGAGCCGGACCCACCTCCGCCTGAACCCCAGGCCGAAGTGTTCTCTGGCAGTCTGGCTGACCACGAATACACGGCAGGACCCAATATATTTGGCATGGCTCAAATCAACCGAGGAACCACACCGATGGCCCCTGGTGTCTTCTTGTCTCACAGACGGCTATCTGCATCCTCTCCAGGGAGCCAAGCAGTTCAGGGTAAGAAGTGGAACAAAAAAGGGTGTATAACCCCCTTATTTCGGGGGTCAAATAATCCTTTTTACTTTGTGTAGACATTAAGTTCTAACAACCTTCATTCTTTATCAAAGAAGTTATTTCTTTCTCTGTTCCAGGAAAACGTCCCAAGAAAGGATTGGCTACGGCCAAACAGCGCCTTGGGAAGATCCTGAAAATCCATCGGAATGGGAAGTTGCTTCTTCTGTGACCTTTCTGGGTCCTCCTTGTTGTGCTCCCACACCTGTCCTATCATAGCCTACAAAATGACATTTTTCAATGCAGAGGAACGTGTTTTGAACCAGCGCGGAGCTGGATTTTTAACAGCAATGAACTGTTATTTTTATACCTACAAATACAGATGTTGTCTTTTTACACACCCACGATAAAATAAACCAAAAAGACGTTGGCTTTGGCACCTTCACAAGAGGTTTGATGGAAAGGTAAACGGGAGAAGAAGAAAGAAGAGTCCCTGCTGGATGTTGTGTGTTTTTCCTCACGATTTTAGGAGCGGCTTGTCCCGTAGTGTCGGATTTAGGTGTTCGCAGATCATAGAGAGTGGTGGCTCTAGCAACGTTTGTCCTCGGCCACCGTATCGAAGGTTTTGAAAGTCTGGTTAGTTAACTTGTGATGTCTAAGCATATTTTTTTTTCCCCCTCTGCACCGCGTTGCTAAACATAGCAGGAAAACTGGTGTTTCACGGGCCAAAAGGCGATGTGTTTCTAAACCGGTCGTGACGGCTCTACCGCTGAACTTCGCCAGGAGTTTCTTGTGTGTTCTGCAGAGTAGCTCTTCTTCCTGGTTTCTTTTCATCTAAACAAGAGTACCGGCTCCTCCACCTCTACCGTAAAACATTATCGCTGGAGTCACGTGAAACCATCCCTGCCGAGGGCCCTGTAGCCTGTACTTTACTGCCGCTTATTTCTCCCCACAAACATTGTCATATTAATAGTTTTAGCACTTGACCTGGACTGTCCTGCTTATATTTCAGATAGGAAATATTGGCTCTAATGCTTCTGTTCACCCAGCCGTGACAAATGAAAGTTTTTAGGCTCAAAGCAATATTTTTTTTTGTTTTGTTACAGTTTGCCGCTGCATTCACATGCAGGTTTGTATTTACCGCCATCTGATTGGCAATTGGGGCACAAATATAGCGCTGTTCCCGAAGATGTGTTCTCCTGTGTCCCAAAGGATGTCTAACAGTTGTGATCATGTTGCCCATCCTTCCCGTTTCTGGTGTATTATGGGTACATTTATAAAATATTGTATGTTTCTAACCATTATTAGGGTGGGGGTGGCCTGTACCTAAAACATGGTGTAAAGGGATATGTTGAAGCAGCAGTACCTTTCTATGTAAATTCCAAGTTTGATTACCTGTCATGGTGGTCTCCATACCATTTGTCTGGGAAATGCTGGAGAGATGGTGGCCCTCCTCATCCTTGGTGTCGGGACCCACTCTGGGACAACGTCCTACATGAATTTAGACGAATCAACAAGCTGCCTCCCTTGTCGTTACAAGAAGGGAAAATGAAGTGTGTCCCCTTTTTGGAGGAGGGTTTTTTTTTTTAATTGTATCTTATCCGCCCACCCATCCCTTTCACCCCCCCCCCTTCTTTTTTCTTTGAAAATATGAACGGCTCAGGAAGACTACATCTGCTGGAAAAAGAGACTTTACATCAGCCACAGGAAGGTTTTTAATTGATTTGTGAGGTTTTTTTTAAACAAAAAAAACGCGTTGCGGACGGGCGGACCGCTATCGCTCGGTTTGCGTCTGCTAGATATCACCGGGCAGCTTTTTAAGCTGCCTCTTCTTTGTCCCGGTTCTGTTTACCAATGTAATTTATATTTTTTAGGGACCTCTTGTTTCCCCCTTTGATAGCTATAAAAGAATACAGCTGCATCAGTGTGCTTTTATCACAGTTTGTCATCTATGATTATTTCTTTGGGGGGGGGGCTTTACAGCACTGCTCCACCTGCTTTAATGAATTTTATTTAAAATATTGCTTTTATGAACGTTATCCTTATTTTGAATGTTTATCTAGAAACTTAATGCAATTGGTCTTTGGGCAAGTGTTCCGCCAAGAACTCCGCTGGAAAAGGGGGTCATACGAGGTTGATTGGAGGTGGGCGGCCAAGCTGGCAGAGTCTTGGCAGGACGGACAGATGGACCAAGCCGGAACCTACATGCGAGCTAAATAGTGTGTGCCAGAGATAGAGAATTTTTCATGTGTTTGGCTTCCCCTCCTTAAGAGGTGGACTGAGTTAGAGGCCACGCTCAAGACTCATTCCGCTCACCCGGCTCTAAAGGTTTTAAAGAGTACTCATAGAACCCGGCAATTAACGTTTTCTTATAATAAAAGGAAAATATTAATGAGTCATCTTTTATAAAAGTTAAAATAAATTTTACATAAAATCATATAAAAAAAATTGACCTTTTAAATTATTTTAGGAAGTTAATATGACAACTGGTGATTTTGATATAAGCTTTCAGCTTCATCTTGGCCTCAGGTACATAAATATTCTGCAGTAATCTTTCCATTCTCTGTATGCACATGTATGTGACCACTGTCGGGAAAATGTAGGAACCACGTCTTGCGCGTGCCCAATGTAATAACGAGAAAAAAAGCGAGTTTCTATGTACCGAGGGTGGGAATGTGGTGGTCCGCCAGATAAATTGGGGAAATTATTGTTTAATTAACAGACTGGGACACCTGTGTTAGGATATGTGAGTGTGAAGTCATTTGTAAAAGACTAATAGATTAGGTTTTTGAAACTATTGCGTGTGTAGGTATGTGTGTGTATGTTCATGCGTGTATGTACGCGCGTTGTTTTTCTATGGGAGCGTGCGTGCGTGCATGTACACGTGTGTATGTGTGTATACATGTTCAGGCTTGGGCACATGGATCAAAAGCAATTCAGACACATTTTTAGTCTCGCTTTGGGTATATTCGTTTTCAGACGACAAATTCCGTATCCTAGCCCTTCAGTTCAGAAGAAACTTGGAGGGATTTTTCTTTTTTCTCTCTCCCTGCCGTCTCTGCCTATCGCTTCCGTGTCTCCATTTCTCAGCATTGATCTCATTTGGTTGAGACACATAAGACACTTTGGGAGAAAGTTTGGACGTCATTAAACCGAGAAGCACCTAACACGGAACGTTATTTGCAGCTATGTGTAAAAAGTACCGGTCTGGTCATTATTCCTATTAGATTTCCCTTATCTCAGGACCTTTTACGGATCCGCAGGAAAAGCACTTGAAATGGCCAAAGATGGACACTTGTTTTAGGGGGTGTGGTTAGAGGCCTGGGTAGGGGGTGGGGCCTAACTGACCTTTTTATGGGATCTTTTGATTAAGCATCCAACCCCAGAGAGCTTCTGCTGCAGGGAGGGCTTTGCTGGCCCTGTGTGATGTATAGATAAATTAATAAGATTTCTTCATATTCTCAACTATTTATAAACGTGGGCACTCTGCGGGTTTGGCCCAGAAAACTCCATGTTTGAGGGGGCGGGTCAAGCCCCCCCCCCCACACCCCACTTCCCCTTTAAATGGGGGTGTAGTTACATCAGTGGGCAGCCCCTGACCACGCCCTGCAAGGGAAGTCAGTTTTATTCTCCATTATACAGGGCCAGGAAACCTGTCAGTGAGTTTTTGGCCCTTCACTAGGAATAAAGGCATGAGGGAGCTGACGCCACAACCCTCCTGACTAGATTGCAACTGGCAGCGCAGGGCCCTTTTCTCCTTTTGTACCAGTTTGTTATCATGTGTGATTTTTTATATTTTACTGACTCTGATTATAACAGCGCTATGGTATCTGCTGGCGCCATTTAAACGTCACGTTTGCCCTATTGACAAGGGTAGTTGGACCGGCGCACTTATTGTACATATAGTAGAATTCATAAACATTATTGTGTCGTTTAGGGCAGCCCAAGCTTCTAGAAAATAGTGGCATTCAGATAGAGGGACTATTCCTACCACAAAAGGGGCACTTATGAGGATTGCTTTAGGCTGTCATCTGCCACCCCCTTTATGGCTACTTTACACCAATTTACTGTTTTCTGTGGTTTTATAAAAAGGTTATAACGGAATAAGGTGTGGGGAGGTTTCTCATTTCAAGGACCAAGGCCTAATATGTGGTTATTTTTACTATCATCAATTTCACACAGCTAATTGGGCTAAACCCACTGTTTCTGTGACGCGTTTCAATAAAGTTTTCATTGCTCAGCAAAATTGCCTCTTTCTTGGCGGCGAATGGTTCTCGCGAGATATTGGGGGGGGTCACGAGACTGGTATAGCCGCGCCGGGTTGCGCCTTAGCGTCGAAACCCAGAAGCCACCTAAGTCTCGCGATACGATTTCTCAGACGCTGGAAACAGAGGATAATCTCGCGCGATTTCGTAAGAGGCAGGGAAAAAGCGACTTCATTCCTTCAGCAGACAAAGGGGAGGGGCATCGCGTCATCTCGCGAGACTTGTCGCCGCCGCTCTTGCGCTCAGGGGTCCGGGAGTCAGTAGGGGATTTGGGTTGTTTTAAGATGGCGGAGGCGGCTGGAGCTCGGAGCTGAACCCGTAGACTATCCAGGTACCTAGCTTTCTGCCCCGTGCCGCTGTGAGAGGGCTTGGGTGACTAAGCGGGAAGCTCGTCACAAGGCCCGGATAATGTAACATACAGGGGCGGCCTCTTTCCTCTGTCTCCCGAGGTTGACAGGCAGTGGGGCCTCCTCCTGACTGTAGCCTGACATTCAGTTGGCGGTCTCTTCCCCCGTCATGCCTGGGCGGCATCTCCTGCGGCCTTGCTTACCCCGAATCCGGCATCCCAGGAAACCCGGCCTGGGCCCTTCATCTAGACCCCCTTCCCGTCCTCGGCCCGAAGACCCCTCCCCCCATGCGGGTCCGCACATGCTCTTCCCTCTCTGTTGTTTCCCGTGGCTCAGCCAGGGCTCTGCTGAGTATTATTTATGACCAGACGGGTATTATTCGGTTCTTATTCGGAGCCTCAGATATTCGTTGAGTCATGACCCAGCTGTTTTGCGGGAATGCGGGTAGCCTGCGCTATAACAGGTCTCCGTGTCCTTTATTTTTATGTTCTGTATATTGTCTATATTCTTAGAATCTAAGTTAGAATTCTATATATATTTTGTAGGGGTTTGTTGGTGAGTGTGTGTATGTATATTTGTGTGTGTGTATGTATATATATATATATGCGTAAGTACAGATGTTTCTGTACAGTGTCCCGTCGCCTTAAGATCTGTCTGTTCGATCTCATAAGCTTAAGGCTCTTGGGAAGCTGCTGTCACTATTCCATGTTCTGGTCTATTGTTTTCTCAATGGTCTGAATGACCATTAAAATATAGGAGAAAGTTTGTACCATAAGATGATCTGATAAAAATCGTCATTTTATTTATTTGTTGCTAGATTATTATTATTATTATCCTTTATTTATATAGCGCCAACAGTTTACGCAGCGCTTAATACAATACATAAATTCAAGGGATATGACAAGACAAGAACTGACAGACTAAGACAAACCGATACATTTGGTGGAGAGAGCCCTGCTCGCAAGCTTACAATCTAGATCCGAGTGATTGCTTTATTTCAGACCCCTGCTACAAGTGACCCGAACTCTATTACGATGTTGGGAAACGAAGGGTCTTTAGCTTCAGTGTTTGTTGTAGAAATCTGCCGGTTCGTTGCTAACGATTAAAGTGTCGTTTTAAAAGTCGTATTCTTTTGTTGTCCTGTTTGAGTTAAACACGTTGTCTTTGAAACATTATAAGGCATCGATTATATTTAAAATGCTCTTGGGGTATTAGAAAGCAGATCGCACTGATGTGATAGTCTGTGCCGGTGAGACGCATGCAGAGGGTGGACATAAAGCTCTCCTGCATCTAAGACGAGACCAAGGGCTGGCTAAGGTCTGAAGAATGATGGACAGACCGGATGGGCCGACTGGTTCTTATATCCCGTCAGACTTTAATCATTTCTTGTAAACTAAATGTTGACATTCAGCTGTGTCATCGGAGCGGGAAGCTTTTGTTGTGATTGAATATTTTAAGTTGCTTTCTTTTTGGTGAAGAGTTATCTTGGTCTTCACATTCTTGGTGTTTATGGCAGGGTTCAGTACAAGGCTATGAAAACAGTCTCTTAAAAGAACTGGGTAGAAAACATTCACATATATAACCGTTCGTTCGTTACATAGTAGAAAAAAAAAAAGTTCTCCATGTAGCCATGTATAAGGTTGATGTAGATGAGGGGTATATTGAATTTTTTAGGTTGGTCAGTGTTCCAAAGGCAGGGAGGAAAAAGGTGAAATAGGATGTCCTGCTTGAGACTTTTGCTGTGTAATGGTAGTTCCATAGACATGAGGGCTAGTCGTTCAGCAGGTATGGCAAGGAACTTTGTGTGTGTATAATATATATATTTCTTGTGATAGGTATAGGACTTTTTTTTCCCAATACATGGAAAAGGAGACAGGAGAAAGACGATCTGTTCCTTGTGTACGAGATCAAATTCATTATTTATTTATTTTTTTTAAAACGGTAAACGCTTGCCCAATCTATCTGACCAGTGTAGTTCAATTATTGTATTGTCCTCTGTTCAACTGGTACAAATCTTGACTCTAAGGAACAAACGGCCAAAAAAGCGTGCTGGTGACATGAGCCGGTAGAGAGGGTAATATGGATTTTGATATCCCTGACATATAAAGCGTAATGAAGTCAAAAGGTAAGGTTGGCTGGAGTGCAAACAATAAAGCAGCGAAGACTAGACCTTCAATGCAAGTTCCTGTTTTGGAAGAACATTGGAGGTAACGGTAGCAAAGGAAACAAAGGAATTATTAGAGAAGTAGGATGAAAGCCCTGGGAGAGTTCTATAAGGCATACAAAAATTGGAGATTGGATCGGTACGGAATGGTCAAGTGTGGCAGATTGAGGAGGATTAGTAGAGAATTGGCGTTGAGCAGATCATAGACTACCTTGATTAGTGCATTCTGTGGAATAACAGAAAAGAGGCAATAGAGCGTCCGGTAGGGAGGACAGAAATGGGCCTCCGCCGGGATTAGACTATACGCCGAAGGATAGTAACGCTATACGAAGGTAATTAAGAAAAGGCTGACTTGGAGGCTAATCCTGCTTATGTAAAGGGGAGGACACCAGAGTAAATACCAGTTATGGATGAAATGAGTACAGAGAGGAGAAAAATAGTTCTAGCGCCTTAGGGTCCGAGGGAAGCTCGCCAGGTGGGATGATGGAAGCAGCTGGGAAACTTCATCCCAAATTACGGGGTTTAACGAATCAAGGATCCAGGGAGATGGAAGTGAGATTTGCCGTGTAATGTGGCCCGGCAGTATTCTTTGTAGTGGCCGGATAATAAGTAACTGTTATCGGTAATTTGACTATTTATTGTTCTTCTTGTTTGATGTTAAAGCTGTGATTCACAGTTTCATTGGGTTATCGAGCTGAAGAATGTACCAGAAATATGAAGTAACTCCATTATTGGTGCTATTGCTCTGTACATGAAGCCAGCCTAAACTTGACAATTTCATACATATAATCAGCCCAAACGCTTTGATGTTGGGTGTCACAGCCCACTCTAATGGTTTTTGTCATTTTACTGCCGTACCATTTGTTGAGGGATGTAAAGGATGAAATCTGTGTATTGTCTCACTACAAAGTAACCTACAGAAAATGTATTGCCGCTATGCTCTCTCCTCCTTGGGTGTTTTATATAGATTTTATGTGGAAGCTGCTGGCTGTAGAGGATAATTATTCTCATCGCATACCCGTTTCTTTTCACGGCAGTGCAGCAGATAATAGCAGAGGTGGGATAATGTGCCTCGTGTAAGCGTTGAGATGTTTGAAGCGAGAGCGATGTTGGATATGGCGAGCAGCAAAGGTCCAAACGCGGTGCTCCCTTCCTTTAATGTTTGAGCTGCATATACAAGAATAGTTAGCGCCGTGGCTTTCGACGTCGCTCAGTGTCCTTCAACGTAACTTAATAGCTCAACTGTTTGAGTACCAAGTCAAAAGCATCGATTGTTTTTGTGTAGAAGAAGCACGCTGGTGCCAAATGGTTTATTTGTACAGGTGCTTCTTTGACACTAATCCGGATGAAGGTGAAACTCCTTCCAACTCTCTCCACCTTAGACCTTTACTGTTACCGAGATGTATATTATAACGAGGTCTGTGATGATTCTATGTAATGACCGTAGAATTCTTCTGCTTGTAATGTTCTGCTAATGGATTGTTGCTAGATTTTCGGTTGTGTATTATATTGCCTGCCTACCTGTTTGCTCCAAGCTTCCTATCCCCAGAACCTTGTAGGAAAATGTTTACCGTGCACCACACTACATGAACCAGAGCCATCGGTTTATTCTATCCATCCGTATGAAAGATACAATGTCTACGGAGTAACCTTCTTCTCTTGTACCAAGATATGTTATTTCACAATACAGACCGTGTTTATGTGCACCTGCTGCGTTTTAGGTGCCTATTTAACAATTTAAGGACTTAAAGAATCCTTTCTATTGTCCCGGGTCACCTGCACTGTCCCAGCATGGTAAAGAAGTCCCTTTACTACTACTTGTTTTAGACCCTAAATCCTTTTAATACTTTTTTTCTTGCCAACTACATGCGTAACGGTACATACGTGTTAAAAATGTGATGCCCAGAAAGACCTTGATAATACTGGTTTACTTACGACTGATAAAAATCACGGTACAGTTGTAGACGATCTCTAGAGCTTAGAGGCTAATGGGCACCCTGCATAGAGAGTCATTAGGTGTTAACTCCCTACAAGGGCCGATAAGAATTACAATTCAGTCTTTGCTGAAGGCTCATGGAAAGCGGCGGAAATTTGCTCGAAGCTCTTGGTACGCATGAAGAAGTAAAACTGATCAATACAACAGTGAATGGCACTTTACGGTTATTTTCAGTGCTGGATTTAGGTATTTCTGATGTCATTAACCAATGACTTAAGGAAGTCCTTGACCTCAAAACCCAGTACTCTATAGATTACTGTAGGTTATCTCGTTTGGTTCCTATGAACCTCCTTCAGACCCAGCGGCCGCCATTGTTGTCAATCGTGATATTTTCGGTGGCTTTCCCTGCTCAGACACCCCACTGAGCTCATTCTCTATGGCAATGCTAATGAAGTCCTCTCCTCCATAGGCTTTCGTTGGTCTGAGTGTCTCACTAGGTGATTAAGGCTGAGCCATTTTTTTTATTTTTTTTTTATTTTTTTTTTACGATGGGCAGTGTGATGAGGAATCGGAGTGTTTGTGTAGTAGATTGAGCACAGATAACAGAGCCAGAATACATACAAATGACTAATACGCAGCCGCCTGAGAACATATCACGCAAAAACAAGAACTATAAAAATACTGCAAAATATTTGATTATGATTGTTTTAGAAAAATATTTGTCTTTGTCTAATACAAATATTTAGTGGGGGTTTCCCTTAAAGGTTCAGGGGGCCTTTCATTTCCCATGTTAACGGTATAGATTTGTCTAACTGTCCTTGTGAAATGGGGGGGGTCCTCTTATGTGGAACACATTAAATATTATGCATACGTTATACATTGTTAAACATATCCCATTGAATGGTTGTCGTTTGCAGCGAGGTGCGTATTATAATAGCGCGTTGTGCCGGTGGTTCTTTGTATAGTACTTGTCGTTCTTTGTATAGCTCGCGTGTCACAGGCTGCAGCGCAGGTATCGAGAGGCTCGGAGAAAGCCCTCATGCTTGCGCGATGCGTTATCAGAGCTTCCCGGGCACTTGGCTGGGGGCTGCTATTTTGGAGTGGATTGACTGAGTCACTGTGATAGTTGGGCTGCTGTATTTTTAGAGACAGGAGGGTCCTTCTGGGCTCGGGAGTCTGCAGCCCGGGCCTGTGTCTGACTAAGCAAAGACACGCGTGACAGGCCTTGGTATCCGTGCTCCAAGGTGACAACTTGATACACGCTATTTGTCCGGCTACAGAAACTGTTAAGATAAATCTTATTTGTTATGCCAGCACCCGTTAGGGGACGAGACACCCCCCCCCCCCCCAGGGGCCCCGAGCAGTCTGGTAATCCGGTGACTTTAACACACTGGTGGATTTACTTATCAGCGCTTCTTTTTTTCCGCCTTGGAATTTTTTCCCTCCTTGCCAGTGAATGGCTTTTTTCTTAATGACTGCGTTGTCTGAATGAGAACGGTTGCTATTCTGTATATATTCGGGTGAGGGAATCTGGATGAAGCCGGACTGGTCTAAGCTGAGCGTATAAAGGATAACGAGCGAGGGCGTCCTGTTGCGCTGCAGTAACGTTGTAGCCGGTGCTCGTGACTTGTCCTGACAAACTGAGTTTCGTTCTGTCGTGAGGGAGTGTTCTTGCTGTTTAATGCTTCCGTCTGGCATTTATAGTTCGAACTGGTTTGGATATTGGTCACGTTGCTAGTTTTTCTAGTTCCCAAAGTAGGTCATGGCATATTTTTTATTTTATGCAAATTCAAGACTACCTCCGGCTGATGCCACACAAAACCTGTGATCTCATCTGTAACTCTCAGCATGCGTTCATCTTAGGGCTTCACCTTTCGTCTAGTAGGCAGGAAGTAAAGTTTTATTGTATTCCAGCGCTAAAGTTACGTTGGACATTAGTTTATTGTTGAAATTATGTCCCTGGCCCCCATTGCTATAGAAAAATGCATATTAAAGTACTGTGAGTAACCGCAACCTTCTGTGGGTACCTTTATATGGGTTCTTCCAAAATGGAATATTTCTTCCTCCATGCCCTGACATCTCCTTCCCCTGATTGGCTGCTTAAGCTGTCAATCAATGGCATGGCCGTACTTCCAATGAAGTCATTGAGCCAACGTTACACTTGCACTACGGTCTAAAGAAACCCCTGCATGCAGTGACCACCACTGAGTACATCGCTACATTTAGCTGGATATACGTTTGGAGGGGTTCTGCGCAACCCCCCGTACGTTTCCAAAACAGACCACATGATAACTTAGAGACCACGCACCTTTCGTATGCATTAATCTCTTGCGCCAGCCCCCAGTGCGCACACACGGATATTACTATACAGATGTTTGGCTGACTGAATCTCCCGCAATGCAGACAGCCGGGTGCGAGAAGTACAGCTAATACATTAGAAGGGGACTTGGATGAATTTCTATGCATTTGCTCAGGAGTAACATTAGTTTTGAGACTTGGCTGTCAGTGTTCCTTTAACGCTAACACCTCTGAAGGTAGTGTCTCTGCTTTAGTTTTTTTACTTGGGGAAATAAGCAATGGTTCCTGCTTCCATTCCCAAAGACTCTGCCGTATTTCTGATTATACGTATCCCCTCGGCACAGTCCGTTCACTCAGTCACTCTGCCTCTAATAGCCTCCTCTACTTATTAAAGATCTTTTTGGTGGTTCATGGTTCCATCAACCTGCACCAGTAGAGAACCTTGACAAACGGATATATATATTAAGCTCTGCCTCTCTTGTTTTTGTGTGGCCCCCCCTTGTGTTGACTTCATATTTGCGAAGAAACTGTGGACTGACCATGAGCCGTAATCCATCCGACTTCTAACAGTCACTAGTAAGCATGTTGGAAGCCATGTGCACGAGGTTCAGGAGCGGGTGATGTGAATGCCTCTCTTTACTTCCGGAGGTGATAGACTTTGCATTATTGTGTCCTGTTGATGTCATTTGTAAGTTTAGATACATCATCAGACTAGAATACATTGTTAATATTCAAAGGATACAGCAAAAAGGGACTGGTAATGTACAAGGATCATGTGATACTCTCCGTTACCATGTTACTGTATAAGTATGTTAGTAATAATAAGTAACGATAACAGATGACATTCTATTAAGTTGTCCAGTTTTTGATAAAATCTTGGTTTTAATAAAGCAAGGAAGAGCCAGGTGTGACATCTGGAACAAGGTAGATGTTCACGCCGTGACTGACCCCCATTGCGTCTCTTTAGACTGCCCTTTCCCCCCTTTTACGTTTTTGGATCTCCTCTATTTGCTCTTTTGGCAGGAGCTGCGAGATGAAAGCCTGACCTCCTCTGCAGTGATATTTACGCTGCAGACAGAAATCCCCTGGTGGCAGCTGGCGGGCCGAGGACACCTCGTTCGTTATGCTTTGTGTTCGCTGCAGTTCTTATCCTGGATTTTGGAGCCCGTGCAGTCCAGGGGAAATTCTTTTTAGGAATACAGAACGCGCTGCGCTGTTCTAAGGCTTTCGGGGCATTACCTAAATAAATACTGCATAAGCTGGCTCAACATACTTGAGTTGTTACATTGTGCTCTGCTGACTAACTCCCTCATAGCTGTAAGATTTGGGCAAAGCGATGGATTTGTTTTAAATTATGCATTTCAGTACTCTAAATAAAGCAGCGTAATGCTTTTCACAGGTAAGACCCCATTAGATACCAATATACGAGAAGCTCAGCTTGTGTCTATTACAGGCGAGCGGTCATCTTAATGCCCCGCTCCCAGGGTCTTCATGACTTTTCCTCCCTTAATCGCCAGTATTGCTCGGAGTTCAGTCATCTTGTAAGGGTTGAGCGAGGAGACAGAGCGTTATGCGAGTTCTGCTACACCTCTCGTCTTCCCTAAAGTACAATAATCCCTTCCATTCAAACAAAGTATCTCCAAAACCGCTTCTCCGTAGAAACCAAAGGAATAATCTAGTCATCAGTGACGTTCCGTTAGTTGCTGTTGCAATAGGGAAGCTTTTGATACGTTGCATCACAATTTTAATGCGTGTCCCCTTCCGTGTAATTGCCCCCCTATCCCCCCCTCACACGCCAGTATGTTGATGGCCCAAAAAGGGAATGTATTGGGAGATGAATGGACCACCTGCCTGTGTGCCTCCTCACAAACCAATTCATTCATATATGGTGATAACGATCAAATCTTTCTCCTATTGGGTTAGTTTAGCCCAAATCATGAGTTTCCGTTCAGTGATACCGTGAACGAAGGATTACGTTTTAGGTTGTGTGGTCTTTTCCGTTGCGTTATAAAACATCGAACGTTGAGTTAGCCGGATTCGAGTTCTGCTCGGTATAAACGCCTCATGGGCGACCCGTAATGATGATGTGCTTTCCCAGCTACTCAGCCGGAACGAATGTTTAATCGCGGTGATGATTGTAAATGGTTAGATACGTTTCAGCAAGCTGTTCATTTGACTCCCCTTTGACTGCTTTTCATAATGCGATGTGTGAAAAGATGAAAGAATTGTTTGTGATATAACGATCCTATACAAAATGATACATTTGGATACAAATATCTACAATATATATTAAAAAGTGTTGAGCTGTCTGCATTTTTTCGAAACGGTCTTTCCAAAGTCCTTCACGAGTGATCTCCGCGAACAGCTTTTTGGTGGTCGGACTCTTCTATGCAACAAATCCTTCACACATCTTCGTTAAGGCTTACAGCCCTCCTTGGAAATGGTGGGAAATCTGCAGAATCCCCTCGTCTGCATTTGCCCCCTTTGTCTGCCCCCAGCTATTTTCTGTGAATTTGATGTAATATAGTTACCCACAGGTCCTTTCCAGCACTGGCTCCGTGTACGGGGGGGTCTGTTGAAATCTTAGTGCGCATGTGCGGAAAGCTCGCCCATTGATTTCAGTGGCAATGCTTTCCCTGCCACTGATTGGCTCATTGAAGCAGCCAGTCAGTGGTAAGAATCGGACCATGGAGGCCGTAGCTGAGCAGCACCCCCCTAAGGTTTTTATCCCCTGTAAGATAAACCTCCCCCTTTTTGGAACAGTATAGTAAAAGTTACATTTTTTTGTTGCTAGGTGGCCATGTTTTTCTCTTGTAACTAACTGGATTTTTTTTTCTCTTGGTTTCTAGTTTGCACTGTCCCTCTTCTGAGTGTCTTCTGAGTGGAAGGTTTGCCTTGGCTTTTCTGGAGTACATTTGCGGCCTTGCAACAGTCTTTCAATGCAGTTTTCCTCTTGTTCTTCGTGTCCTGCTGGTTCCAGCTAGAGTAAGTGTCCTGGAGACCCTACCGGTGCCACAAAACACAGAGGTCGTCGCAATGTCCATATATAAAATATAATTGGGTGTTCTGGAGGGTCTTAAGAATGTCGCGTTTGTAGAAGGTCTGGGCCAGGCGTGTACAACTCCAGTCCTTGAGTTTCGCGAACGGGCCAGGAATTCCGGGATTCCTTGCTTGAAAAAGTAGTTTTTTTGTTTTTTTTTTTAAAGTTTAAGATCGTGCCCTGTTTGCCTCCCTCCAGATCAGGAATTGTGTACCTCAGGTCTGGGTTGTGCGTTCTTCGGTCAGTGATCCCCAATGGAGTGGGTCATAGCCGAAAGTAGCGCCATGGAGTAATCGTGCCAAATTAATTTTTCTGTGTGTATTCTTAGTGCAGAAAACTTCGCCGCTGATTTGCAATAGATTTGCCTTTCCACGCATGCTAGAAACTGAGGTCCAGGGTATTCGTAGAATAGCTATTTTCATTGATTTTGTTGCCGTGTATAAGCATGGCTGATGTCATAAATAAGCTGTTGACTTTTTTATTTTCCTTTCAAATTCATGCATCAGTTAATATTTTATCTAAAGCCAAGCCCATAAAAATAATTATATCAGTGCGCAAGGGAGTTATATTCATCTGCTATAAACTGCTCTGCATATCTCTCGTACAGAAGGAAATAATGACTGTACAATTTAACACACTATATAAAGACTTAATGTTAATTACCTCTACTGTTCATCTGCTTGGCTTTCTGTAAAAAAAAAAATATATATTCATCCACAATGCAATAAACCCTCTAAATGTCTTTTTTTTTTTTTTTTTTTTTTTTATAATCTTATACCTTTTTTTTTTAGGTAAAGTAATCCTTCAATACTGAAAATGAAGGTAGACCGGACAAAGCTGAAGAAGACCCCGACAGAGGCGGTAAGTGAAAACTTATCCATAAATTCATTTTTCTTCAATTAATACTTGAGCTCAGTTGTCATACTTGTTTGAGCTCTTCTTTTTACCGGCTACTTCTTCTGAAAGCAGGAAGCATTCCTCGCTTTGTTACATACCACTTATGTCCTGTCCACCCATTGTACAGCGCTACAGAATTTGATGGCGCTATATAAAACAATAAAACAACAATACTAGTCTGTGGAGCTCAGCTGTGATTAACAGCAGTAGGAGTAGCAGCAGCCAATCATATGCATGCTATGCCATGGCAGCATAATTGTGGTTGGCTGCTGCTTCTGTGGGGGTGCTACTGCACATGTGCGGGACATTTGCATGTTAATACTTCTGGTTTCAGTAGAGACAATCGGGGGGGGGGGGGAAAGAAAATGAGACGGAAGAGCTCTGACTGAAGAATGCTCTGCACCTGTTTGAATGGATTAGAATGAATTGGAGCAAACTGACTATAAAAAATACTTTTAGGGACTAATGTTCAAGAAATATTGTATCTGACTATATGTGAAGGTGGAATCGATAAACTATTGAAGACCAGTGAAGGACAGATTTGATAAAGGGGCTAAGTCATAAGTGGTTGCACTTTTTTGTGAGGTCATCCAAAGTAACATTACATTTGCAAAATTACTACCTCTGTACCACAATACTTAAAAATAAAATAAATAAAAACAAATTCATAAATGGCTGAAATGGAGCCATCTATTTGAGTTTTGTAAAACATGTTACTAAGTGCCAGAATTAACATGTTTTGGCTTTGCAGTATAGAATTCTTAAAACAGTGTCATGTTCTCTATGTTGGTAATATAATGTATTGGGCCCCAATCTGTGGCAAGTTCAGTAATTTACTAAAATCCTGAAATATACTAGCGACTGAATTGTGCACGTTTTTCAGAGGGCGAGTTTAGATATAGGAAGCTCAGTGTGCTTTTATTTTTCTTTTTTAATCCTTTCTCTCGCTAATGTTTGGATCCCCCCCCCCCCACTCTTTTCAATAGCCTGCAGACTGCAGGTCTCTGATCGATAAGTTGAAAGTATGCACCGATGAGCAGCTTCTGCTGGAGCTGCAACAAATCAAAACTTGGAATATTGGAAAGGTAAGTGTCGAATCCTGATGGTGATAAACGCTTGTAAGAGATTATAATTTATTATTATATATTTTTTATCCCTCCATGTGTTCGCAGGGGGTCATCATGGGAATTTAGAGGGGCTATCATATGCTTTAAACGGCATAAAATGCCTGGCGTGCCCCTTTAATGTGAACTCGGCTAATGTGTTGTAGCACCTTTTAAAATACCCAGCCCTCTCTTTCCCTGGCCATATTTTTACCGTGCTTGGCAACTAACCCCATTGGTCATCGTCTCTATACATTATAAGACGGGTGTTTTACCACAAAAGTCTTACACATTTTTTTTTTTCTTCTACTTTAAGGTTTTATCTTGGTAAACTTAATAATAAAGAGCTTGTGATTTTTTCTTCAAGTAGTATTTCTGTCTCTACTTTTTTAAGAGAAAAAAAATTGACAACTTGACCTAAATCCTGCTGTTGCCAAGATTGTTTTTATAGTTTTTTTTTCCTGCTTACTGGGGAAAGATGGTATAACGAGTCTTTCATCTTCAGTGCGAGTTGTATCACTGGGTGGACCTGCTGGATCGTTTTGATGGGATCCTGGCAGATGCCGGCCAAACTGTGGAGAGCATGTCTTGGATGCTGGTGTGTGACAGACCTGAGAAGGAGCAGCTTAAGGCTCTCCTTCTGGCGGTCCTCAACTTCACCGCCTTGCTCATAGAGTACAGCTTCTCCCGACATCTTTACAGCTCCATTGAGGTAAGGAGACAAACTGTTTAAACAACGGACCCTCTTTCAAAAGCTTTATAAATCTGTATATCGGATTCCATGATTGTCTTAGTAGTGGTGACATGAGGTCACTGGTCTGCAGTTCTAGTACTTTCCTGAAATGCTCGAATAGGCTGTAACATTGATTGACCGTGTCCTCTTGGCCATGCCTTGTCAGTTGGATTTAGGCAGTGAGTGTGTGATCTACGTTGAATCGCCCCTTACCTTCAACAGGCGTCCCCAGCAGCTCAGGCGTTATTTAATACTGAAGGAATTACGTTGCATGTAGTGGCAGCACTTAGCGATACTTCTTATTTTGTTATAACACTGCCACGTATGTCATTAAAGTGAATCTGTAGAGATTAAAAGCTTACCGCACCAAGGACCTGACGTGAGACAACTATGCAAATGGCACTTAATGAAGCAGAAAATTGCATTATTGGTGTTCTGTTTAAATAGAAATACAATTATGTAAATTAATGTTTCTCAAATTACAAATTAAGTCACCGTTTAAACGGCTCATTACCAATGACTGATACCTGTAGCTTTTGATTGTTTGTGTTGTGTTTCCCCGCAGCACCTGACCACGCTGCTTGCCTCTTCTGACATGCAAGTGGTGCTCGCTGTGCTAAATCTCTTGTATGTGTTCAGCAAGAGATCGAATTATATTACACGTTTGGCCTCCGACAAAAGAACGCCGCTGTTATCACGGCTCCAGCACTTAGCAGAGGTAAGGCTTTGTTTATTGACCCTGTTCTCGGCCTGCAAGGTTAACTGCTTATGACACCGATTTCCTTTTCTTATTTCAGAGTTGGGGAGGTAAAGAGAATGGCTTTGGTCTTGCAGAGTGTTGCAAAGATATGCAGATGTCGGTATGTATTGCTAGATATGTTGTACTATTACTAATTGACATATACCAGACCTCTCTATAAGGTGGTATTATACATGTCGTCCATTAAAGCGGGTCATTAGGGTCGTTTCTTTTATGGTAGGTGGAATGCGAACTCTATGTAAAAATCTATGGCCTTAGACTTGTACACCTTTATTTCATCTACATACAGACTTACATTTAGGCTGCTGTGTGTGAAATGCTCCATGCTGAATCTGTTATCTGTTTAAAGAAGAAACGAAAAACAGTTACTTTGCTTTTTATGTGCTTCTTCAAATAGTGGTTTTTGTTTCTTGCTTAGAAATACCCACCTAGCGCTACAACTCTCCATTTTGAGTTTTATGCAGAGCCTGGATCTGAAGTGAAAATAGAAAAAAGGGTAAGTCTTGCTTTATTACAGATTAGAGGTGAGATTGTAAGGTTGTAAAATTGTAAGGACCCTTTTCTCCTGAGAATTCTGCAAATCCCCCCCGTATAGTTGTGTCCCATACTTTTGTGTTGGAGAAGCATGATGTCATAACATTAATAAACATTTTTTTATTTCCCCCCCCCCAGACGTCCAGTAACACACTACATTATATTCATATAGAACAGCTAGATAAGGTAAGTAGCCTTGGTTGGATTAGAGAATGTTGTCCAGCTTTATGGCCGCTTATGTTTGACCCACGACTGGTTTTCCTTTTAGATTTCTGAAAGTCCCTCTGAGATCATGGAATCCCTCACCAAGATGTATAGCATTCCCAAGGATAAGCAGGTAACTATGCTGGGTAGAATTTTTGTTTTTGTTGAGGTTTTCTGTCTTTTGTGTGCATCTCCCCACAACGCACTATTAACAGTCACATAATATATCGTGGCATGGTTTCCTCTGTTACTGCTCATCCACTGACCAATCAAATATCTTTTTATACCTGTCACGTCGCTTGCACTTTATTAAGATGAAAGTTTAGTACATAACTCCTTCTACCATGTACAATACCAATTCTCTTTTACCATAGATGCTTTTGTTCACGCACATACGGTTGGCGCATGGCTTTTCTAATCATAAGAAGAGGCTACAGGCTGTGCAGGCCAGACTACATGCAATCTCTATACTAGGTAAGTTTTCATTAGAAAATTGTAGTATTTTGCTGTATTAAAAAAAAAAAAAAAAGTATCGAGTCAGTTTAGGTTAATAGTTTATAATGTGTTTTTTGTTTTTTTGTTTTTTCTTTCTTTTTTTTTTTTTTATAATGGTATGTTGGGGATATAAGATTATGGTTTTGGAAGAACCAGTTGTACGTTATCACAATTGAGTATCTGTATGTCAAAGGAGGAAGTCTAACTGGAGCCTGTAGTCCAGGAATTGAATTGACCGTTGCCGCTTTGCTCTGTAGCATTTGGAGAACAGACCCTGTTTTAATCCGCTCCACTTGTTGTCCTGCAGTTTATTCCAATGCCTTGCAAGAATCTGCAAACAGTATTCTCTACAATGGTTTGATAGAGGAATTAGTTGACGTGTTGCAGATTTCAGACAAACAACTTATGGTAAGGACCACTTTGCTCACACTGAGGTTTATTCATCATACGTGGGTCTTATTTATTGAACTTAATAAGACATTTAATTTTCTTCCCTTTTTTTTTTTTTTTTTTTAGGACATTAAAGCTGCATCTCTAAGGACATTGACCTCAATTGTTCACTTGGAAAGGACTCCAAAGCTGAGTAGCATCATAGACTGTACTGGCACTGCCTCCTACCATGGCTTCCTCCCTGTTTTAGTCCGTAACTGTATTCAGGCCATGATTGGTGAGTAGGGACCTCATTTTATACCTGATTTTATACCCTCCATTTTATAGATTAGCCTCTTTTTGTATAAATCACATTTAACAGAAACAAAAAGTGAGAACTGTTAGTGAAAGAGCTTTGTTTTCATAGGATTTTTTTTCTTTTTGTAGACCCAACCATGGATCCATACCCACACCAGTTTGCCACTGCCCTCTTTTCCTTTTTGTATCACTTGGCCAGTTATGACGCTGGCGGAGAAGCGCTGGTTTCCTGTGGCATGATGGAAGCACTTCTAAAGGTATGCCGGTGGGAATGTTTTATGCTAACCTACCATTTCCGTATTGCTGGCTTTTTCAGGGTAAACTTGTAGTATGTGCAAGGTATTCATAGCAAGATCCTTTAGATGTGCCGTTGTGGCCATAGCTCTCCACATTTCTCTATGCTGAAAAATATATATATATATGTATCTTTGTACATCTCAGGTGATCAAGTTCCTTGGTGACGAGCAGGACCAGATCACATTTGTGACGCGAGCTGTTAGAGTTGTTGACCTCATTACAAACTTGGACATGGCAGCCTTTCAGTCCCACAGTGGTCTGACCATATTTATTTACAGATTAGAGGTGAGTTCACAACAGTTTTTTTTCAAGGGTTAACACTTCTCATCTAAGGCTTTGCTCATGCGTTATATTAAAGTCCTTTGGATTCCGTGGTCTTTTCAAACCCTGTTTCAGTTAATGTTCTGCAGTGTTCTAAAGCTTGGATTTTAATCAAAAGACCATGCTTTAAAAAATGTTTCATTGGCAAGACACTAGCCCACTTGATACCTCTTTTTGTGTCACACGCCAGAATTAAACTCCCCCTGACAAATGAGTAAAGTAAAACTTGTCCTGATTGACGTTTAACTACAATCAGGAAATATTTAGATTCCTAATGATCCTCCTTTTGCTTTAGTTATAACTTCTGTGTTTAGCACAGTATAAGTAGTAGATCTCTTGTTAGGACACCAAGTTAGTCTTTCTTATAGCCAGTGTGCCTTTCCAATTGTAGCATGAAGTTGACCTGTGTAGGAAAGAGTGCCCATTTGTCATCAAACCAAGAAACCAACGCCCTAGCACTGTTCAGGAGGGTGAAGAGATGGAGACAGATATGGAAGGTAAGACATTTAAAGCCTTCATTTTTTTTTATCCTTGAATACTTCTTGGAGAGTTTGAGGCTTTTGTTTTAGCTTACAAGAATCACTGTAGTTCCTCTTTTAACATTCGTATTGCAAGACCTGATTATTTTTTTCTGTTCAACCCCAATAGAGAAAAGCATGTTTTAATATGTTTAAAATATCTACAAAGTTCTGAGATTGAGAAGTACCTGAAGTTTACATTCTACTTGATTTTAGTTACTGATGTGGCAATGGAGGCCAGTCCTGGACCTTCCACTTCTGCAGATTCGCGTCCTCCTGGTACAAGCTTCAGCACTGGGAGTGTAGGGTCTACCCGCTCAGGTAACTGACCGGACTTTTAAGTTCCTGTTTTTTTTATTTTATTTTTTCTGCCTAAATAAGGGCCCCCAAAGTGCATTTACTTCATTTCTGATTGTATTTGATGTTGCAGGAGTGCAGTGCATTCCCCAGAGAGCAGCTCTCTTGAAGTCTATGCTGAATTTCTTGAAGAAGGCAATTCAGGATCCAGCCTTCTCAGATGGTATTCGTCATGGTAGGTCTTCATAAAATGGTTGACAAATTAGTGCATGACATAAACTGACCATGAAGCCGTATGTGTGTAAATATAAACTCATTGGAACCCCCATCTACATCAAAATTATTCTGTACATCTGTTGGCACACTTATTGCTTATGCATCACTAACATCCTATTATTTTCAGTGATGGATGGAACTCTTCCCACATCCCTGAAACACATAATCAGCAATGCCGAGTACTACGGCCCTTCCCTTTTCTTACTTGGTAAGTAAACCCAGGTCCTGCACCTTTTTTATTATTTGTGAATTTAGTGCTTTATCAGTGAGTAACGCTGCTAGCCGTTCCAATAAAACAATGGAGCTGAACTGTAAGCCCCTCTGCTGGGAAGATTCAGGACTATAGATAAATGTGTAAGCAGTGATATTATACATTGGGATGTGGTCATCAGTTTGGTTCAGCGTGAAACCTGTAGCTTGAGAACTGTTTGGGATGGAATCGCTATGTGTTTCAAATAAAAATAGCATACTTGCTTCATTTAATGAGAACTGTAGTGGATATTGACTCAGACTATTTGTGCCGTTTGAATGACTCTTGATTTTTGTGTTCTTTCTGTAGCTACTGAAGTAGTAACAGTGTTTGTGTTCCAAGAGCCGTCTTTACTGTCTTCTCTTCAGGACAATGGCTTAACAGATGTGATGCTTCATGCTCTCCTTATCAAAGATGTAAGTCATTAAACTTCAGAGTCATCAGAATATCAAGCTGCCCAGTTCAGCTGTATTTTATCTGCCCCAAGAGTGACCAACATGACAACATGTTTTTTAATTATATCTAATAACCTGATGAAAATACTTGTGTGCTATCAAATTTTATATCGGTGACCATAAAAACCGTTGGTTAAATAACTTTTTGTTTAATTGTAATGCATATCATAAAATACAAGATTTAGTAAAGAAACTTTTGGGCAACAAATTGGGCTAAACACTGATATCCTTCAGCATTAAGTTTTCAGTTTAATTTCCCTTTGAAATACTAGGACGCCGTTTTGTGTTTTTTTTGTTGCAGGTTCCGGCAACCAGGGAAGTTCTAGGCTCTCTGCCCAATGTCTTCAGTGCCCTGTGTCTAAATGCCCGGGGCTTGCAGTCCTTTGTGCAATGTCAACCTTTTGAACGGCTTTTCAAAGTATTGCTTTCACCTGATTACCTCCCTGCCATGAGGAGGCGGAGGAGCTCAGACCCTCTAGGTAAGACTACGCTGACCAACCGGCGTTGCAGAAAAGACTGACCAAATCCTTCCATGACAAAAGGACTATTTAACGACTCGTAGACCACGACACCTTGGATGTTTGTTTTGCGTATGCAGGCTGTCCCCCCTACTCATTGTGCATGTTTTGTGATAGATTACTGACCCTTTCTGGTTTTATAATCCTGGTTCTGGTTTTCCTTGATGGGACGGTCTTTACTTATTCTTATGCATTAAGGTTTCTTGGCTTAAAATACATTTTGTTCAGTTAACTGGTGTTTCCATTTAGCAGCTCCAGTGTTTCCCATTTGTTTCCACATGTTTGCCCCCTAACCAGAATGAGCTGTCAATGGCACCCCCCAAATTTTCCCTAACCCTCCTCTAACCCCTGCTGAAGAGACCTGCATGCAGCGTAGATCAGCGCTCTTCAGGTCTCTAGCCGAGGGATTAAGAGGCCCGTGGTCTCTTCCAGCTTTGACCTCTCTCCGGTCTCCTGCAGGCGATACAGCCTCTAACCTGGGCAGTGCTGTCGATGAACTGATGAGGCACCAGCCCACACTAAAAACCGATGCTACCACCGCTATTATTAAGGTAAGGTGTTTGCATGTCCCGGTGGGGTTTGTAGGGCGCTTCCTAGCAGGGGGTTATCGACTTGTTTAAATATTGATTGTTTTATGTTCTTGCACAGACTTGGAACATTCGGGTTTCCCTTTGCCATTTTCTAGATCCTCTTAAGTGTTTAACCATTTGGATTTGCGTCTGTTTTGTTGGAGATTAACAAATTGACTCATAGTCATGGATACTGGGCATGCATGTCTTCAGTCTTTTTTGCATTTTTTTTTTTTTTTTTTTTTTTTAGCTTTTAGAAGAAATATGCAATCTTGGTAGGGACCCGAAGTATATTTGTCAGAAGCCATCAATTCAGAAAGCTGACGGCACGGCCACAGCTCCTCCACCACGTTCGAACCACGCGGCCGAAGAGGCTTCTAGCGAGGACGAGGAAGAAGAGGAGGTTCAAGCAATGCAGAGCTTCACTGCAAACCAACAGAGCGAAGTTGAGCCAAGTCCGCAGTAAGTTTACCATGTGTGCTGCTAGCTCTGGGGTTGTGACCTGTAAGCTTTGTTCCAGACTTCATATCAGACATTAATCTGTTATTAATCTGGGTTAAACTAAGATAATTTATAATAAGAGACTCATATCTAATAAGCTTGAATTTTTATTCTTAAGCTCTTGCTGGACCTCATATGTTAACTTGCCTTTTCTCTCATAGTGTTGTGGGAACTGAAGAGAGAATCCCGATTCCTCTGATGGATTATATTCTCAACGTGGTGAGTAATAGAGCCGATGTGTAAGAGCGCAGGGCTCAAGGGCTCCCGATTATAGCCCACAAATTTACAACCCTGATTTTAACCATTTTGGTACAATATTGGACCAAAGATTTTTAAATAATGTTTCAGTAAAATTTTATGCGAAGCTACTCATATCTGTGAATTTTCCAAATGACTTGAAAAACTTACCAATTCACAGATGAAATTTGTGGAATCCATTCTAAGTAATAACACAACGGACGATCACTGTCAGGAGTTTGTGAGTCAGAAGGGTCTCCTGCCTCTGGTCACCATCCTTGGTCTGCCCAATCTTCCTATTGACTTCCCTACCTCTGCTGCCTGCCAAGCTGTGGCAGGTGTCTGCAAATCAATATTGGTAAGTAACATTTGTTTCCATTTATTCTAATACGTGGTTGTTAAACACCAAGCCTTGATTGACTCAGACAGATCAATCTGGACCACCTGCAGAAATGTCTAGAAATCCTAGCCTACTTGCAGCCAATGGGGTTGTAGCTAAAAATCATTGTGCTGGATGACCCAGCGAGGGTTCTCCTAAAAGAGTAAAAAAAAAAAAACCAAAAAATACTGGTCCAAATCTACGAACGAGTGTCTATAGCATAGCTGTACTGCCACAAAATGCTGTAATACTTGGGCAACCTGTCAGCCCAGTACTATATTATGGGCAGGCTAGCTGGACAATGTCTTTGATGTTTATATTCTCGGTAGTTCTGTTTTTTGTTAATGGCCAGAAAATAAATACAAGCAGAAGTTCCAGGACTGTTAATAGACAACATCTCCCCTCTTTCTAGACTCTGTCTCATGAGCCTAAGGTTCTCCAAGAAGGGCTTCTCCAGCTGGACTCCATTCTTTCCTCGCTGGACCCATTGCATCGGCCTATTGAGGCCCCCGGTGGCTCAGTGCTGTTAAGGGAGCTGGCATGTGCTGGAAATGTAGCAGATGCCACTCTGTCTGCTCAGGCTACCCCCCTACTCCACGCATTAACTGCAGCCCATGCATACATCATGATGTTTGTACACACGTGCAGAGTGGGACAGGTAAGGGCCCCGACCGGATGGGTCTAAACATTTTGTTTTCATGTTTTCCGAGGCAGCGGTGTTGCTTTTGCGTGCTCTTAATTGCCATATTTCTTTTCTTCTCCACAGAGTGAGATCCGTGCCATCTCTGTCAACCAGTGGGGTTCTCAACTGGGTCTCAATGTTCTGAATAAGCTGAGTCAGCTGTACTGCTCTCTTGTTTGGGAAAGCACTGTTTTGCTGTCTCTCTGTACTCCTAACAGGTACGCGCATGTGATTCTTCTGTTTCCCATACCCAGAACTGTTTGCTTTCCATAGTGTTTGTGGTCCGAAATCTACATTTGAGTCGAGGTTCTGCCATTTACTTTACCAACCTTGTACTTTTTTTGACAGCTTGCCACCTGGCTGTGAGTTTGGTCAGGCAGACATGCAGAAGTTGGCTCCCAAAGAGGAGAAGGCAGCAAGTGCCTTGCCCCAGGGAACAAAGAGGGCAGGTATGTTTTTTTACACTTCTTAAACTCATTCTGAGATGTTTCTGGTTCAAACCTGGCCCGGTGCCATGACATATGGCAATTAAGTAACATATTTAAGTAAAATATTTTATACACAACAAGGCCACATATCCAGGGTATAATAAGTATTTCTTTAAGACATCTATGCACAGTTGTCTTGGATATTAGGCATCTACAATATTGTTGCATGGTTTCATGGATGACTTTCACTATATTTCTTGTATAAAAAGTTAAATATTTTATGCAGAAGTGCATATTTTAATATAGTGTATAGTGTATACTCTATATGTATAAGCCATCGTATCTGTGTTACAGAAGGTGAACCTGAGGTGAGTGCTGTCGGCGAGGAAGCCACCGGCTTACTAGAAGGTATTGGACTTGATGGGGATGCGTTGGCGCCCATGGAAACAGATGAACCCAGCGCGTCGGACCCCAAGGGGAAACCAAAGATCACCCCAGCAATGGCTGCCAGAATCAAACAGATTAAACCATTATTATCAGGTATTTATAAAATATGTTTTACATGGAAGTAGTTTATTAAATTACGTATCGATTTAGATTTTTTTTTTTTTTTATAAGTTTATAAAAATACATGCTGGGTATGATAGGGCTGATCTTGATGAACCTTCAAATAGTTCATAAAGCTTGTACCTGCTATACTTGCCAAAAAGTAGAGTACACTAACAGAAGCATGGATATGAACCTTAAGCAGAAATCTAATATGTAGAGCACAATATAACATCATTTTTATTTTGATTTATTTATTCGTTTTTATTTTTTTAGCATCTTCGCGGCTCGGTCGTGCCCTGGCTGAACTTTTTGGCCTACTGGTCAAACTCTGTGTTGGGTCTCCTGTGCGCCAAAGGCGAAGTCACCATGCAGCCAGCACCACCACAGCCCCGACCCCAGCCGCGCGCTCTACGGCGTCCGCACTCACAAAGTTACTGACGAAGGGACTTTCGTGGCAGCCTCCTCCATACACACCAACTCCCAGGTTCAGGTTTGTGCTACGCGGGTCTCGTTCACAAGTGACAAGCTTGCTGTGTATTAATCTCTTAACTGAAGGATGTTGGATTTTGGGTGGTGATTTGGTTAATTAGAAATAGTAATAGGCTGGTAAATATAAGATGTCTCTTTAAATTTGATTTGGCTAACATTGTACATCTGTGTTGTTCAGGTTAACCTTTTTTATCTGCTCCGTTGGCTTCACCTCTCCCATGTTGTTTGACGAGAGGAAATATCCGTATCATCTTATGCTGCAGAAATTCCTCTGCTCCGGAGGACACAACGCTCTCTTTGAGTAAGTGAGCCGCCTGCTACCTGTAGCGACTCACGGGAGACAGAACAAAGACTTTCCGAGGCTTCAGAAATATATTTTGCTTTAACACGTTCCAAATGGGGAAGTTACATGTTTTTGTTTTCATATACTTCAACGTCACATTTCCCATCATGCACCTGACTTCTACCTGCTACTGGCTGATTTTTAGAACGTAAATGGTGAAAAAGTATGTTTACATTAGTGTAATTGGCCAATACATTCCCAACACAGTGACTACTTTTATACTTGTTAATAGAATGTTCCTTGATTTAATGTCCATATGAAACATCTGGAAGCATCATTTTGAAAAACTAGAACAACGTACACTTTCACTCTAACACATTTGTTTTAAAATTTAGAACCTTTAACTGGGCCCTCTCTATGGGTGGCAGAGTGCCGGTGTCGGAGGGCTTGGAACACTCTGATCTGCCGGATGGCACGGGCGAATTCCTGGATGCTTGGCTTATGCTGGTGGAAAAGATGGTAAATCCTACCACAGTCCTGGAGTCTCCTCACTCCCTGCCACCAACCAAGTTACCCGGAGGACAGAACTACCCTCAGTTCAGCTCATTGCGCTTCCTTGTAGTCACGCAAAAGGTAAAAATTACACCTTTCCTGCTGCTGTTGGGATATGGTATCTACCTGTGCCTTGGAATCTTTGTTTGGCTGTGATCAGTGTACCTAACAGTATTCCATATTTTGTCGCTTACAGGCAGCCTTCACCTGCATCAAGAACCTTTGGAATAGAAAACCTTTAAAAGTATATGGTGGTCGTATGGCTGAGTCCATGCTAGCTATCTTATGCCACATACTGCGAGGGGAGCCAGTGATTCGTGAGCGGCTGAGCAAAGAGCGTGAGGGTAGTCGGGAAGAAGAGGGTCAGCAAGACGAAAGTGGAGCGAGGCGAGAGCCTCAAGTGAACCAGCAACAACTTCAGCAGGTGGGAGTAGTACTTTATTTTCTTGTCTGCGGCAATCTTGGCCTTAAGTAAACCTTTTACATTGTAGCTGTCAGCTGAAATTGGAACAAGTGTTGTCAGCATGCTGCTTCTGCTGATTAGACTGAATGCCGTCTCCTAACCATACAATCGTCTCTCTATAGCTCATTGATATGGGATTCACGCGGGAACATGCCATGGAAGCTTTGCTTAACACCAGTACCATGGAGCAAGCCACAGAGTACCTCCTCACCCACCCTCCTCCTCTCATTGGTGGAGTTGTACGGGTAAGTGTGCAGGGTGAACGTTTCCTCAACTTATTCCCCCCCCGACCCTTCACATGAGTGTGCTCCGGTTCTGCTTCCCTCCTGTATCCTCATCACATCTCCTTCCCTGTCGTCCATTCCTTTCCCCTTTCTACCGCAGGCTTCTCCGTGCCGCTATACAGGTTAGATGTAGCACACGCGTGTGATAGTGCAGGAGGTCCTAGTCAAGTCATAGACAACTGACTAAAATTTGAAGAGGGGCAGTAGCCAGAGTAGAAAAGGTTGGCCCGTCTCTCTGTCATTGAAAGATTGGTTCCCCTGGCCGAGCTGCAGTAGCTTCCTTCTTCCCCATTCTACTCCAGCGTTCCCGAGCTCCACTGGGTTCTTGATGTCTCTCCTCTGCTTGTACACCCTTACACTCATGCCCTGACTCCCCATTCTGCAGAGCAGCCCAGCTCACGGGTATCTGTTGTTGCTCTGCAGGACTTGAGTATATCAGAGGAAGATCAGATGCTGAGAGCCATTGCCATGTCGTTGGGACAAGATATCCCTATGGAACAGAGGGCAGAGTTGCCCGAGGTACAGTACCAGCCCAGTACGGGATAATGTGGTCAGGCTGACAGACAGGGCTTTAAAAAAGTAAATAAAATAAAAAATAACCATTATAAAAAAATAAGCAGCAGCTCAGCGTGTGGACAGGGTTTGAGAGGCACTGGTTCCTGTGCCTGCGTTAGAAAAGGTTGAGCACTTCCTCTTACCCCACCTTCCTTTCCCATATATCCTTCCCATTTTATTTTTTTTTACCCCATCCACTGTATCTTTGCCTCTACCCCAGCACACTTTTATTCCCTTGTAACACAGCAGCTGAAGTGGGTGTCTGATATTTCACAGATTATAAATATACTGTATATATGTATATTTTGTTAATGTCATCAACAGTCTCTTGAGTGACAAAAGCACCCTGATCTTGCGTGGCTTACAGTTGCAGTCTACACAGGCCATTGTTTTTTGTTTTGTTAAAAGCACTTGAATGTTAACAGTGTGTGTCTCAACCTTGCTTTTCCTCCCCTAAATTTCTGCTTGTTGACCCCCTGCAGGAAACAGCCCGTCGGAAAGAGGAGGAGGAACGCAAGGCGCGCGAGAAGCAAGAGGAGGAAGAGGCCAAATGCTTGGAGAAATTTCAGGATGCGGAGCCGCTGGAACAGGAGGAGCTTCATAGTTTCACAGACACCATGCTGCCTGGGTGCTTCCACCTGCTGGATGAGCTGCCCGATACGGTGTATCGCGTGTGTGACCTCATTATGACCGCCATCAAGCGCAATGGGGCAGACTACAGAGACCTGATTCTTAAACAAGTTGTAAACCAGGTAAGGCAAGTTTACGCTGTAAGTCATCTACGTAGCCCTTGCTTCTCTTCCATTTATCACTCTCCTGTATTCCATCTTCTTGCAGGTGTGGGAAGCTGCTGATGTCCTCATTAAAGCCGCTCTGCCGTTGACAACAAGCGACACTAAAACCGTATCAGAATGGATCAGCCAGATGGCCACGCTTCCTCAGGCTTCTAACCTGGCCACTCGAATCCTGTTGTTGACTTTGCTTTTTGAGGTGATTATTCCTAAACCCATTTAGAGTAGCGTAGAACAAGTTCTGCAGTTGGTGGTGGTTGCGCCGAGCACCGTCAAACACAATCAGCAGTCAATCTAGACCATGTTTAATAGGATATTTTGTATGTCGTAAGGGTCACGAAAGGTTTAATCTGCGTTTGACTGCTCTGGGAATAATCCTGAATTCTGACCTAGTGAGTGTTAGTCTGGCCTGGAATGGCAGAACATGGACCTCATCTATTGTAATAGTAATTACTGCAGTGGTCCTCGCAGAACTATGTAGCAGCTGTTCAGAGCAAGTTAATGTGGAGGGGCAGTGTATGGTGATGTAGAGACGGACCCCTCTATCATAATAGCTGCAGGTAATTGCTTGGTCAGCTTCCCCGGGTCCATCCATGTGTTAGAATTAAAATGTGTGGCTCTGTTCAACTGGCAAGAGATGCTTCCTTCACCCAAACATATGGGGGGTCTGTGGGCTAACCTCTCAAAAGCATTTAGCGAGACCCATCGGTGCTTTTTGTTGCTGGAGTGCAGCTCCTCCTGGATGCATCCGGCCGCTCCCTGCGTACTTTGTTGTAATACCGCAGTGAGTGTGACGTGAAAGCTTCAGAATAGTAACACATTTAAGCTGTTAATGACAAATAACCAGAAACCAACCTCATTTGAAAAGTCCGGTAAGGCTGTACTGTATTACGTTTGATAATGTCTTCTCGTTCGATGTAAGAGTAACTGGTGATCCTAACGTTTTGTCTGGTCAGGAGCTGAAGCTGCCGTGTGCCCGGATTGTGGAGACGAGCGGCATCCTGAATGTTCTGATTAAGCTGCTGGAAGTGGTTCAGCCGTGTCTGCAAGCTGCCAAGGAGCAGAAGGAGGTGCACACTCCTAAGTAAGACCTGGTGAATTCTGAAACGCTGCCCCCCAGCAAAGCCAAATGTGCAGATGGTGTGAAAGTGTGTCCTCTGATGCTTTCAGTGATATTTATATATTCTCCGGACTACCAACGTTTGTGTCTTCATCCCACGTGCCTTTCAGTCTTTTTCTCACCTGATGATTCCCAAATGCCTCCGTGGATTTTTCAGGCCAAAAACCTCTCACACTAATAAGAGTTTCCATCTCAAACACGTTTATTGTGTGATATAATGGCAATCTATCAGACTTATATTGCTTTTAAAAGTGATGATCTGATAGCTACCTTCTAAGAGTTGAATTAGGATTGTACACCACCCGTGGCTTCATTTCATTAGTGTAAATGGATACCAAATACATTAAAACTTTGTGGTAGTACTGGGTATTTTTGTAAATAAGTTGTAAATAATATTGTTAGTCATGCACTTTATATTTTCTCCCCCGTTTTTAGGTGGATTACACCTGTCTTACTACTGATTGACTTCTATGAAAAAACGTCCATTTCTTCCAAGAGGAGAATGCAAATGAACCGGGTATAATAATCTTAATGTTCTATTTTCCCTCCAGTACACGTATTGGCATTTCTTATGCCAAACGTCCAATTATATTATCTCCTTGAGTAAAGTGTATTTCTACTTTTTCTTTCCTCTCCAGTATTTACAGTCGAATGGTAACAATTGGCGTTGGTTTGATGACAGATCAGGTCGATGGTGTAGCTATAGTGCTAGCAACAACAGCACCATTGACACCGCGTGGAAAGCCGGCGAGACATGCGTGCGTTTTACTGCCGGCCGACGAAGATACACAGTTCAGTTTACCACCATGGTGCAGGTGATTCACAATATCTACATTGATTTTTATATTTTCTAACCACGCTTTTCTGGAATTATACACTTTGGGATTAAGGTTTAGGTACAGCGAGATTTCCATTTATATAGTCCACAAGGCCATTTGGAAGATAGTCGACTGCTATAAACGCTGTCTGCTCCAGTCAGGTCAGGCTACGCAGCTGGATGGAGGTAAATTTGGTTCTCACCAATGACGTGTCTTGCAGGTAAATGAAGAAACTGGAAATAGGAGGCCCGTAATGCTTACTTTGCTGCGTGTTCCAAGGTTAGTCAAAGGTGGCAAGAATGGAAATGGCCAGGAACTGGAGAAAACATTGGAGGAAGCAAAAGAAGTGGACTTGGATGCCAAACCAAAGGAGGAGAAGTCTTCTGGTAGGACGTGTTTTAGTCTTAACGGAGTGCAGAAGAATTCTGTGTAAAGGTTTATACATCTACGTTGAACATGTTTAATGCGTATGAATTTTTTTCCTCTACACTCAGAGTCCATTCCTGCTTCAGAAAATGCCACCACAGAAAAGGAACCTCCTGTTGAAGAGCCAAAAGTTGGGGACATTGTTATCCAGGGGCTGACTGAAGAGATGGTGACCATTCTCATTCGTTCGTGTGTCAGCATGTTGGGAGTCCCAGTGGATCCGGACACTTTGCATGCTACCTTGCGGCTGTGTCTACGTCTTACACGTGACCACAAATACGCCATGATGTTTGCCGAGCTAAAGAGCACACGCATGATCCTCAGTTTGAATCAGACCTCTGCGTTTAATGGCTTCACCCCGCTAGTCACTCTCCTCTTCAGACACATCATAGAAGATCCATGCACTTTACAGCACACTATGGAAAAGGTATGTCATGGCTAATGCCAAAAAAATACCTCAAAGACTATATATGTAGGTGTGTGTGTGTGTGTGTGTGTGTGTATATATATATATATATATATGTATTAAACCCCTGTCCTAAATTTCAGGTTGTCCGATCTGCAGCCACAAGTGGGGCTGGTAGTACCACCTCTGGTGTAGTGTCTGGAAGCTTGGGTTCCCGGGAGATAAACTATATCCTTCGTGTCTTGGGCCCAGCTGCTTGCCGAAATCCTGACATCTTCACCGAAGTGGCAAACAACTGCATTCGGATAGCTCTGCCGGCACCGAGAGGATCGGGAACTGGTGAGTAGCAGAGTAGGAACACAACGGAATTCACCAACAAGCTTTTTACGTTCTCAGTTTAAATGTCTTTGTGGGTCCGCAGGATAATTGTAGAGTAGGCCTTGACTGTGTAATTCCACTTGTGATTTGGAAAACGTTACGGTCTTGTTTTGTAACTTAATGTCAAGCATTTATTTTTACCATTTTCAGCCTCAGATGATGAGTTTGAGAATCTCCGTATCAAGGGGCCCAATGCAGTACAGCTTGTAAAGACAACACCTGTGAAGCCTTCCACGCTTCCAGTCATCCCTGATACCATTAAGGAAGTGATCTATGACATGCTCAACGCACTTGCAGCTTACCATGCTCCAGACGAAGGTACCTAGGCCTTATTGCTACTTTCAGTGTGAGGTAGAGCGACCGCCTCGGTCTAGATGTAATGCGATGTTGGCTCTGCGGCAGAAAAAAATATCTTTTTCTATTGCAGTAGCAGAAAAGACGGAGCCCAAACCTGTGGGTATGAACCAGGAGGTCAGTCAGATCTTACAGGACATGGGTGATGAGGTTTTCCAGCAATATCGTGACCTCACGAGACCGGGTAGTGACTTTGATGCTCAAAGCAGCTTTGCTATCAATGTAAGGATATAATGATCATGAATTATGCTACAGTTTTTGTATTGCTCATGTGTTATACTATTTGTTTACTAGTTGTGATTTGCTGCATGCTTGAGTGTTTTTTGTAGCATGCTGGTAGTGTGGAATATTCTCTATCAATTAGCTATACCTTTTTCTGACATTTGTTATTTACTTGTAGGCTCGGGTCTTTACCACAGACAGCACCTCCACTGAGACTCCTCCATCTGGAACTCCTCAAGGAGAAGGTATGCCGCTCACTCTAACGTGCTTAAGTCTTGAATGCCTCTTAAGTGTCCATTTTGTGATACTGGTAGTACACTCCAATACAAACGAATAAAATTACATCAAGCGAGGGAAAATCTAGAAGTTATAGATGGTGTTTCTAATGTTAGGTGTAAGAAGTTGGATAACTTAAATAGGGTGCATCTATAGTGTATCCTAAAAAAAAAATAGCTGTGTCTTCTGATGGTGAAACTTGATAATTTTAAAGACAATCACAGTGTCGAGCATAATTAAACTACCTATAGCTTGTGTCTCTGGCAGTCAGTGGAAATGATTTTGATATATTTAGATTACACATCAATTTCATGGAAGCTGACATTGGTGACGGCATGTTCTGCCAGGGTCGTCTATCTATTACATTCCCTGTTCTGAAGTCCTCTCCCTTCTCCTTGCCATAAACAAGTAGATGACAATTAGCAACTTAAGGCAGAGAACGCAACAGGAGGAGTAATTATGCAGATCCCAACAACAGATAATTCAGATACATTTCCCAGTCATTCATAATCTGGAGTTACAGTACACAGTCATCTCGGCTGGTTTTAACAAACTCCCAATTATTTATTATTATCTTTTATTTATGTAGCGCCACCAAATCTATGCAGCGCTTAATACAATACATATATTCAAGGGGTCTGACAAGATGAGAATTGACAGACTAAGACAAACCGATACATTAGGTGGAGAGACACTGATGCTGCACTCGAAACATACAGATTCCGATTGCTTTTCTTTAACAATCCGCTTTTGTGGGTGCTGTTTAATTTGTTTCCCTTTTGGCAGCATTGACCCCAGAAGAGAACAGAGAGGGAGGAAAGAAGGATAAGGAATCAGAGCGGAATTCAGAGGACGGGAGACTTAAAGCAAGAGCTAGTAAACCCCTGCTTCCTACCTCTACCATCCTCCGGCTGCTGGCTGAACTAGTCCGGTCGTACGTGGGTATTGCTACGCTGATTGCCAACTATAATTATACTTCTGGGCAGTCGGAGCTTATTAAAGAGGTATGTGATTCCATTAGCCTTATGTGGTATTCAGGTTTGGTAGGAGAATTACAATGCCATTAATTGTTTTGTATTGGTAGGATTGCAGTGTGCTGGCTTTTGTTTTGGACCACCTCTTGCCACACACACAAAATGCAGAAGACAAGGACACTCCAGCTCTGGCGCGCCTTTTCCTTGCTAGCCTTGCTGCTGCTGGAAGTGGGACTGATGCCCAGGTGGCGCTTGTTAATGAGGTCAAAGCGGCCCTTGGTCGAGCATTAGCTATGGCAGAAAGCACAGAAAAACATGCCAGGTAGGAAGCGTGGCTTGTTTTTTAGATTCTGTGTATGGCCTTTGAGTCTTGTAGAGTACTAGAATAAAGTCTATGGCTCATTAACATAGTGCCGCAGAAAGTAGTGCGTTTAAGGGGCTAGACCTTCTGTCATTTTGTCTTCCAGGTTACAGGCAGTAATGTGTATTATAAGCACCATCATGGAGTCCTGCCCATCGACCTCCAGCTTCTATAGCAGTGCAACAACCAAAACGCAACACAATGGAATGAACAACATCATCCGACTGTTTCTAAAGAAGGGCCTTGTCAGCGACTTGGCTCGGGTACCTCACAGCCTTGATCTCTCCAGGTGAACAACTTAACGTTTAAGTGTGTTAAGGCTGTTTAATGCAGTTGGGTTGCTTTAATGCAGTTAAATGCACTTGAGGGCAGGGACACGGTTAAACAGTCTGTGAAGACCCTGGGTTGTCCTGCATCTTTGTTGTGCATAAAACTGTTTTTTTCTGTTGTTCTTGCAGCCCAAATATGGCCAACACTGTAAATGCAGCCCTTAAACCTCTAGAGACTTTGTCTCGGATTGTCAACCAGCCTAGCAGCCTGTTTGGTAGTAAAGGAGCATCAGGAAAGAATAAATCAGAACAGGACACCCATGGAGCCTCCAGAGACCCCAACAGTAACCAACCAGACACAGGTATGGTAATCATTGTATGTACTCTTCACGGGTAGACAGAACTGCACCGGCTGCATCCACCGCCAGCAACTGTGCCCCATAAATCTCTGCTGCTGGTTTATGGTTTGTCTTCATAACGTGTGCGTTCTATCTGGTAGCAAATGTAATTACTTAAATGTATTTGATGGAGTCATGAGCCAGTGGGTAGGTGCCACAAGCTGCCTTAAAATTTGTGTTGAGCAAAGGTAAAGTTACATCAATAGAGGTAGATCTATCAATGACCAGCTAAAAATGACATGGTTCATATAACACAAAGCAATGGTTTTGAGAGCTGTTTGCCTTCTTTGAGCTTAATTTGAGCTTAAACTGACGTTATGTTGGAAACTACCCAAGAGACGCCTTAATTCCCTGTCTTTGTGTGCAAGTTACATGCCCTGATTTGCTTTCTTCATTACTTTATTCCTTACCATTTGATGTAGGTGAAACGGGAGCAGAGGCTCAAGAGGAGGATCCAGATGTATCCCAGGCTGAAGTAACTGATGGAGACATGGATGGAGAGACGGAGTCTGATACTGTAGTTATTGCAGGGCAGCCAGAAGTCCTCACCAACCAGGCAATGCAGGTAACTAATATATATATATATATATATATATATATATATATATATATAACGATCAGACTTTAGTTATTAAGGGGCTTTAGAAATTGTTGAAATCACAAAAAAAACTGCAGCCATTTGAAAAAAAAAATGTGAAAAATGTATTTGATGCTTGTGATGGTTAAATGCCAAAGCTTCAGTGCAAGTAATGACAGTGATCTTTTTGGAGTGAAGAAAGTGACTAAAGTTGTTGGTATAATTACTGTTTGGAGTCCTTTGTTTGATACTCTCCTTTCTTGATAGGTGGAAAATGAGCTTGAAGATTTGATAGATGAGCTTCTAGATCGTGATGGAGCTGCAGGTAAGTACCGTTTCCAATCTTCTTGTAGCACGTTTAGAAAAATGTACATGTTACAAAAAATTTATGCCTCATTTGCTGCATTTAGTGAGCAGAGTTGGCGAAGATGAATCGCAAGAGGATGTGTTAATGGATGAGGCTCCGACTAACCTTAGTCAAGCGTCTACCCTCCAGGCAAACAGAGAAGGTGAGTGGTCAGATGAACGATTGAATAAGTCTCATGGGAGTATATAGGTTTGTATTTTACGGCCAATTTATAGCCAAAAAGCGGCTTCCCAGCTGTTGAGCAGTAATGGCTGTTTCTCCCTCACAGAATGCAAGAATGTATTACAGTTCTCCATGAGAACATGTAAACTAACGAGCAGCTTTGTCAAGGTGATTAGATATTAGTTTGTTGGATTAATGGGACCTTCTGTGTCATTTGTGCAGATTCTATGAACATCCTTGATCCAGAGGATGAGGAGGAGCACACGCAAGAGGAAGACAGCAGTGGCAGCAATGAGGATGAAGATGACAGCCAAGAAGAGGAGGAGGAGGAGGAAGAGGAAGATGAAGATGACCAGGTATTAGTAAAAGATGGAGTTCTGTGGCAATGCCTACCAATGTAAGATTCTCCATGTTTCATGGAGACGAGGACTTCTTTGCTTGAAAATCTAGTTCTGTTTCAGACAGAGAATAGCTTTGTGAAACATCTCGCTAAGAACATTTTCTGAAATATCCTTTTAACCATGCATATGTATATTAAATATAAAGAAAATCAAGCTTGACTGTTCTGTAAATGAACCCATTGCATCTCCTGAGGATACTGACCAATATGCTTCCTGCAGGATGATGAGGAAGGTGAAGAAGGAGACGAGGATGATGACGACGACTGCTCAGAGATGGAGCTGGATGAGGATTACCCAGACATGAATGCTTCCCCACTTGTGCGCTTTGAACGTTTTGACCGAGAGGACGACCTCATAATTGAGTTTGACAATATGTTTTCCAGCGCAAGTAAGATTCTTGGTCATGCAGAAGTCTGAAATAGCATTTCCACGTAGAGAACATTGTTTTTTTTGGAATCATTCAGTCAGCAAGGCATAAAAATGTATAGGTTCTAAACGTCCGCACCAAGAGTGCTGCATTTTGGATCTTTTCAGATAAGCACATGTGGCTTTCTCTTGTAGCATATTGTTAAATCATGTTGGCTGTGCTTTGAAAGCCCTCATTTTTGCCTTGATGCCTGTAATATAAACTGTATTTTCAAGTCTATATAGCCCTTAATACCTTACCTTGATGCTTTCTGGTCAAAGTGTAGCAGAAGCAATGGACGGGCTGACTTTATAGGTGTCCAACAAGGGAGGGAGATTTTGGGCATCAGTTTGAGAAGTTTTTCTAAAGTGTTCTCAATTCCTGCAGCCGACATCCCTCCATCTCCTGGTAACATCCCCGCCACGCACCCTCTCATGGTGCGCCACGCAGACCACAGTGCTCTCACTCTTGGTGCAGGGACGTCGACTACTCGCCTAGCACAGGGAATCGGTAGAAGTCAGCGGACTCTTCGGCAGCTCACAACCAACACCGGCCACACTATACATGTTCACTGTCCTGGCAACAGGCAACCAAACCCACCCTTAATATTGCAGAGGTAAGTTGTTGAAGGCCAAAAAGAGTTGGTAGTAGGTTTGCTGGAATTTAATGAGGGGTCTCTTCGGATTTCTTAGGTAAGAGTAGTAAGTTGGTAATGGTAACACTGCTTCATGCTTCCTTTAAGGTTGCTGGGTCCCTCGGCCGCCGCTGATATCTTGCAGCTGAGTAGTAGCCTTCCTCTTCAGAGCCGAGGCCGGGCGCGTCTCCTTGTAGGAAATGATGATGTCCACATCATAGCTCGATCTGATGATGAACTTCTGGATGATTTCTTTCATGATCAGAGCACAGCCACCAGCCAGGCTGGTAAGTGACAACAGTAATCAAGCACAGCAGTGTTTCTGGTTTTCATTTTGTGGGCTCTTGAGATTTGGGACATTAAAGGGGCTATGAATAGTTCTTAGACTCATTTTTTGTCCCAACGTTCCCTCTATGGTGTCGGGTGTTCTAAAAGATATGAATTAATCTGCCTTTTCCTGGTCTCTCATGTGTACTTTGTGCCACTGACTCTGCAATCATATTACAATTCCTCAGCTTACACCAATATATATATATATATATATATATATATATATATATATATATATATATATATATATATATATATATATAATTACACCTAATATAATATATCTCTATCCCCACCACATCTGCAGTTCCAGACCAGTTTTATATTCACGGCTTATGAGGTCCCTTTTGAATCACTTTTGACCTTTTACATGAATCTCTGTATACAATAGCTTTCAGGCTTTGATTTGCATTTTTAGTGATGCATGAAGTATGTGTCCATATCTTGGGCTAATGTTCCAGTAATAAATACAGTTCTAAGTAATAAATACTGCTTTGTTACAGGTACTCTCTCCAGTATTCCTACCGCATTGACTCGCTGGACGGAAGAATGTAAGGTCCTAGATGCTGAAAGCATGCATGACTGCGTGGCAGGTGAGAAGCCCTCGGTGCGATGAACGTAATTCATCCTAGAGCAAACTTTCATCAGGTTCAGAAACAGACAAGTACATCAGTTTACCAACGCCATGTTTGTTGTAGGACTCTGCTATATCCAGTTCAGAGTTTCACATGTACTCAGTTCGTAAATGGATGAAAATAAATTTTTCCTTTACATTTTACAATTTTGACAAATTTTTCCAAATTGCTTAATCACTTATGGGCTTGTTTTCAGTGACATCTCTTGCGTAAGCCATATTCGTTAAAATGTTTAGAGATCCTTGTGTGTTTTTGTTTCTCAGTTGTAAAAGTCCCAATAATAAACCATTTGGAGGCTTTGCGTGACGAAGAACTCGAGGAGCGACGTGAAAAGCGGCGCAAGCAAATGGCAGAAGAAGATGCCAAGATGACAGATAAAGCTAAAGAAGAGAAGGAATCGAAAGACCCGAACTCACAGGTCTGTCCCGATTTTGAACTTTTTCTTGTGTATGTAGTGAGCCAACCTTCAGCAGAAGATCCTAGGTTTTTGTGATTTGAATTACTGCATGAACGTTTTGTGACTTTGAGCAGCATAGCACCGGTTTGATTAATCCTTGTTCTTAATCTTCCCAGGCTTCAAATTCCAAGCGAAGCATGCCTTTCGAGTTGAGCCTTACAGGTATTTATCGCTTATAGTGCAGCATTTTCTGCCTCGGTCTCCTTCACAGGTCAGTCGAGTGGATTCTGCGATGCTTCAGGCTGAGGTAGTAGATTGTATAGTTTTGGGGTCACACCCGATCTAGGAGATAACTATACAGTTTACTGTCTTTCCTGCGGTATCTGTTACCAGCCCCAGCAAGGACGAGACCCCTTAATGTATATATCTGGACCTGCTTGGACTTTCAGATTTTGTGCCAATTTCTTGGCTTTTCTGTACATATGTTCATTTGTTTCCCTTTTGTGGTTTTGAAATCTTTTTGGCAGATAAATACCTTTTAGAGAATCCTTTTCCATTGCCTGCCCTCTTCAGGGTGAGGTAGTAAGTTGTATTGTTGTAAGGGGGTAGATATTTTGCCACCGTTTTGGAGATAACTATACAGCTTACTGCCTTCCTTGTGGTGTGGCTTTTCCATAAGCCTTGTTTAATGTCTTTAGTTGCTTTATTTGTCATTGTGTTATTATTTAAGATGGGTTTCTGTGTTTTGATCCTCAAGGAATTCTTGACTCGCACACCCTCCAACCTGCAATACATCCCACCAGTAATTGGCCTCTGTTTATGTCCACCATAGAGCAAGATGGAACTGGACGCCCTGAGAATTTCCCCACTGCTCCTTCTTCTGCAGAAGGAACACCAACAAGTCCAGAGCTGGTTCCTTTGGATCCTTCTATGCGTGCTCTTCCTCCGGAGGCTTCCTTGGCAGAAATGCCACAGAGTTTGCAGACGGAGTCCGGAGCCGATGAAGTTGGACAGTTGTTAATGCCAACAGAACAAGAGCCGTCGGCACCAGGAAGACCCAGTGCGGAGGGGGATGCGACTCAGATGGAACTGTCTCCAGCACCCACCATCAGTCAGTATTATATCATGCAGGGAAATGGTTCGGTCTCATACGATGAAAATTCAGCATTTTCTAAAATCATGCATGGAACATATTAAATGTAAAATATATTTGTTGTGCGTAATTAGTTTTTTCTTTTTAAGACTAAAGCTTTCTTATGTATGAACAATCTAAATGGCCAAGTCACTGAAAAAATATCTCCATTCCTTGTTAGCCTCCTTGTCACCTGAACGAGCAGAGGATTCAGATGCCCTGACTGCAGTGAGCAGCCAGCTGGAGGGCTCACCCATGGATACTAGTAGCCTCGCCTCTGGACCTCTAGAGGAAGGTGTTGGGGAAGCATCTGGGGTTGTTAATCAAGAACAGCCGTTGGTCAGCAGTAGTGTCGCAGTTGGTCAACAGGTTGTGGAGCCACCAAGTCAATCCAGCAGCCAGACATCGGTGTCCCAACACAGTGAGGAGAGGTACGTCACGCCGTGGGGCACGGGGAACTGACCTGCTGTAACCCAATTCCCTGAAGCGGCTTGATGCTGCTCAGGACAATGAGTTAGTGGATAGTTATGTTTGGAAGCACAACAGCAATGACTAGTTCTAGTTCACTTTCTGAAATTAGCTGACCGATTTAAAGTCTTCTCTTGGTCATTGTTTTTTTTTTCTCCAGTTCTTCGGGTGCTCCCTCCTCTGATTTGCCCTCCGTCAGAGATTCTAGCATGTCCTTGTTGGCAACAGATTCCAGTGGAATCCTTGAAGAAGCCCTGCCGTCCACGAGTAGCGAAGATGATGATCCGCTCGCAGGTAATTCTCTTGCACAATCGGCCATCAAATGATGTGGTAATGTTCCCTGAGCACCATGCTATAGTCCCATATGTATTTATTGGTTCAGGTATAAATCTCCCCGAAGGAGTGGACCCATCCTTCCTTGCAGCTCTTCCAGAAGATATACGCAGAGAGGTGCTTCAGAACCAGCTGGGCATCCGACCGCCAGCTCGGGCACCACCTACTGCTGTGCCGGTCATCCCACCACCTGTGGTCGGCAGTGCTGGTGTCACAGAGGTCAGCCCAGAGTTCTTGGCAGCTTTACCACCTGCCATACAGGAAGAGGTACGGTTCAAACGAACAGGCACACACACTGGGAAATGCATTTCTTTCCTCTATATCCATGAGTTAACGCTTGTCCCCATTAATTGGCCATTTCTACCGGTCCTTAGGTGCTTGCCCAACAGAGAGCAGAGCAGCAGAGGCGCGAACTTGCTCAGAGCACTACTTCTGACAACCCCATGGACCCCGTGACCTTCATTCAAACCTTGCCATCCGACCTGCGCCGCAGTGTTCTTGAGGATATGGAGGACAGCGTTCTAGCAGTAATGCCCCCTGACATTGCGGCTGAAGCTCAGGCTTTGCGCAGAGAACAAGAGGCAAGACAAAGACAGCTAATGCATGAGAGACTGTTTGGTCACAGCAGCACGTCTGCCCTCTCGGCCATACTCAGGAGCCCAGGTATCTGCAACATGATATGCATTGCTAATAGAATCTAGCCTTGGAAATATGGCTAATGTTCTACCTGGTTAGCTTGATTTTCATCTTTATTCAGTTTCATATCTGGCTATTTTTTTCCAATGTAGTGTTTTTAGGACTCATACTTCAGTTTGATTTAGTTGTGAAGTCTGTTATGTTTGAAGACTTTGGTAGGATTTGCCTTTGGGCCAGTATGTGTGCCAGATGGCTACTTTTAGATGAGTAATAAATGTATTACACCAACAAAAGCGTAATCCTGTATCTCACAAGAAAAAAATAGAAGGTATTAAACCACAACATGCCTTGTTTCTGTGTTAAATGTATTTTAAGCTTTCACAAGCCGTCTGAGTGGGAATAGAGGAGTCCAATACACACGTCTGGCTGTGCAGAGAGGAAGCACCTTTCAGATGGGTGGTAGCAGCACCCACACCAGGTATGCTTAAATCTGTTGTATTCATTTAACTTCATAGACTGTAGGATGAATGCAGGACACTCCATTCATCTCTGAAAGTCTATATCTCATCGCAAAGCTGGGGTTTACAGACCATGAAATAAGACGGCTTTAAAGGAGCATTCTAGCCCATGTTACATGTATAGACTCCAGTGCTTTTTTACTGCATGCAGATCTATAAGGATACGTTAGCTGTTACTTTACATCTTTTCCTATGGTGGCCTCAACTAAAGTCTACCATACATGCGATTGGCTGTTGCTACGCATTTAAAAAAATTATGAACTAGGCTCATTTAAAAAATAATAATAATAATAAAAAAAAAATTGTAGCTACAAATGAGGATAAAAAGCAAAAAAAAAAAAAAATGCCCACCACTCGTTAGATCTGTGTGAATTCTAGATGTCTTGGTCCGTTGAAGTAATTTGTCGTCTGCTGATAACTGTGAAGGTTTTTTGAATTTAATGAAACAAGTCTCTCTCGTCAGGCCGGCCGGCAGCAATGTGGACAGCCTGTTGCGACTGCGAGGACGCCTGTTGCTTGATCACGAGGCCCTTTCTTGTCTTCTCGTCTTGTTGTTCGTGGATGAGCCCAAGCTGAACACCAGTCGGCTGCATCGCGTCCTGCGCAACCTCTGTTACCACGCGCAGACCCGTAACTGGGTAATTCGCAGTCTACTGTCAATCCTGCAACGCAGCAGCGAGAGTGAACTCTGCATAGAAAGTCCCAAGACTCCCATCGGAGGCCCCGATAAGAGAGGGACTGTCAAGTCCTGCTCTTCCAGCCACGACAGCCGCCCGTTAGAATTGATGCACAGGGTGGATTCCAAGAACTCCAACCAGCTTTCCTGGCTCTCTGTGTCCATGGATGCCGCTCTCGGCTGTCGCACCAATATCTTCCAAATCCAGAGGTCCCTGGGGCGCAAGCACACTGAGAAGCATGCTGCCTGTGGCTCCACGGTCCACATACACCCGCAAGCTGCGCCTGTGGTTTGCAGGCATGTGTTGGATACGCTTATCCAGTTGGCCAAGGTAAGGCTTAGAACTTTCTATGGAAGATTTACTAGTTGTAAAGATTTTAATATAGGCTGCCATAGTTCTAGCTAATACCATCCTTTTTTTTTCGTTAATGATTAAAACGGTGCCATTTGTTTATCATGTACCTTTCAGTTCTTTCTATTTTGCGGCTTTGTGTATATAAGAAGTCTGTACGTTTTCACTTTGCCGTACTGGAGGCTTGTGTGCGGTCACAACGTCAACAAGGAGTAGAAAGGGATGTAGTTATATTAAGGATATTTAGCAGACATGGTTATGTAGCTACGTGCCGCTTTCTTCATTGACCTCAATCTCTTACCCCCTTAGGTGTTCCCCAGCCATTTTACACAGCAGCGCGCCAAAGAGTGCAGTGCAGAGAGCAGCGATGGCAGGGAGAGGAATATAAAGGTCACCTGCAGCCCCTGCCTTCCACCGTCGGGTGCTACTGGGTCAAACAACATCTCCACGGATTTCTGGGACTTGTTGGTCAAATTGGACAATATGAATGTGAGCCGCAAAGGGAAAACCTCTGTAAAGTCTGTGCCCGTGAGCTCGGGGGCAGAGGGCGAGAGTTCGCAGTGCAGCCTGGAAGCTTCGCCTCTTGGACAGCTCATGAATATGTTGTCGCATCCTGTTATCCGACGCAGCTCGTTACTCACGGAAAAGTTGCTTCGTCTCCTTTCCCTCATCTCCATTGCCCTGCCTGATAATAAGGTGCCGGAAGTCAATCAAGCGAATGCAACCGCTCCCGTGCCTGCCCCCACCCCTGCTGCCGCTTCACTACCTGTGCCTGTACCAGCAGTGACCGTGCCGTTGGCAGTCGCCACAAGTGTGGTGTCCAGTAAGTACTTCAGTCATGCCCTGTATTATAACGCACCAAACCTTGGATGGTCTGTTCACCCTTAAAAAATTATTTTTAATTATAAACCCTATCCTGTAAAAGCCTCTATTTTTATACTAAATCTTCTTTTTTTTTTTTAAAGCAGTTACAAAAAGCAGCAAATCTCCAGCTAAATCCAGCGACGCCAGTGGTGTCCCAGAAAAGATGGCGGCATCAGGCCTAACTGAGAAACAGCTGCAGCTTTCTGTTGAGGTAAGCGATTGGAATGATCAAATTTCCCATATTTGGGCAAATTAAAAAAAAATGAGTCTTCACAGCCAATATTTTATAGGTCTGTGGGTGGCTGCATGTTGCAGTGCATGGTTAGGCGACCCTGTCTTTCATGGTTCTTTAAGGCACGTGCTAACCAGATGTATAGGTTCATGCAGAACGTCTCCTTCCCAGGTGCTGACATCCCATTCATGTTCAGAGGAAGGCTTGGAGGATGCCGCAAACGTTTTACTACAACTCTCGCGGGGTGATGCCGGCACGAGGGACACCGTGCTGAAACTGCTCCTTAGCGGAGCCCACCACTTGGGATACACTCTGTGCAAACAGATAGGTGAGATGATCTGAAACACCCCACGCTTTCACGGCCTGCACACATTTTGCTTTTTTTCTCAAACTGAATGTTGCTGGTTTGCTATCCAGGTACCCTTTTGGCGGAACTGCGCGAGTATAACTTGGAGCAGCAGAGACGTATTCAGTGTGAGGCCCTTTCTCCGGATGGAATGCCGGAAGAACAGCCCCAGAACGCCAAAGCAAAGGGCAAAATGCAGAGCAGGTGAGTATTGTGGTCCTGAATCATTGGGCGCGTGCTTTATCCGGAAACCCGTTACACATTAGGACAGTAGTCAATCTAAAATGTTAGGTCTCTCCCCGCCCCGTCTTTGCGCTCCAGGTTTGACATCGCGGAAAACGTGGTGATCGTGGCATCCCAGAAGCGCCCACTAGGTGGCAGGGAGCTACAGTTGCCCTCCATGTCCATGCTGACTTCAAAGACTTCCACGCAAAAGTTCTTCCTGAGAGTCCTGCAGGTCATCATCCAACTCCGAGACGACACACGCCGAGCTAACAAGAAGGCAAAGCAGACCAGCCGACTAGGTGGGAAAGCTGCATGTCTGACGCAAGGGATCAGAAAAAGTGGGATGAGCAAGGGCAACTTTTGTTGGGTTACCATAGGGATCATAGAAGACAAGTGGTTTTTGAATGATGCCTTTTATTGGCTAACTGAGTAAATATAGATTGCAAGCTTTCAAGACCTGTCAGGTCCCTTCATCAGGCATCTTATACAAAAATGTGGAAAACCTCATCCAGTTTTTTCATAGTGTAATTGGTCTAATAACTCAAGCTGCAACTATGGGCCGAGCTTTTTCATAAAGCATTCCGGAGTAGTTGAGGGGTTATAAGAAGCCTATAATGTGTTACCAAACCTTAAAGGTCATGAAAAACTGTGTATTGTAACAGTGGGCACGTTTACTCTGTTTTGCTGGAAAGTAGGTGTTTGTAGAGGTGTCTCTCACGCACCTGGCGGATTAATATAGAAGGCACTGCATGACCTCTCCGCTCTTCTCTTCTTGCAGGGGCTGCCAGTCTGGCCTCGGCTAGCAGCATCCAGGCAGCTGTGCAGCAGCTGGAGGCCGAGGCTGATGCCATTATACAAATGGTACGTGAGGGTCAAAGGGCACGAAGACAGCTGCAAACTGCAACGGTTAGCATGATGACTGGCTGGCAGAACATCCATCCTTTAGTTTGTTTCTCCCTCCTTTTAATTTGAACGCTGTTATTCATCCCTTAATCTACCCCACCTTTTTCCTGCCTCTTGGTTTGTCGCCATCTTTATGTACAAGTGAGACTTGTCCTTGTCACGCTTATCCCTAGCTTGCCCTATGCATGTTCTTCCAAGCTTAGCAGAAGCAGGTTAGTACACGGCTTCTGGCGATGTTCCTCTTGTGGGATGCATGTGATCAGTTACCGCTTATTCTTGTGCGTTTTTAAACTAAACTTTTCATCCGCCTCATCTCTCCTGATTTTATGTGGCTAGGCTTGCTGTCCTCGTCAGCCAAGTGATCAGTCTTTATTTTGTTCAGGCGGAGGGTTCGGCTCGCAGAGAAGAGTCTCCAATGGATGTGGACCAGCCCTCTCCGGCCACACAGGACACGCAGTCAGTTGGTCAGTGCGCGGTCAGGGACAAACCATGTTTACTTGTTCAGGGTGTAACAGGTAGTCTATGTAATGTAACCTTGTGTGCTTGTTTTAGCTTCTGAAGGCTCTCAGGCTGCAGAGAAGAAAGAGGAAGAGCGGCTGCCAGAGTTACCGCTGCTGAGTGAACAGCTCAGCCTTGATGAGTTGTGGGACATGCTGGGAGAGTGCCTGAAAGAGCTGGAGGAGTCTCATGACCAGCATGCTGTTCTGGGTAACCAAAGCTACGCAGCTCACACTCTTCTATTTCTCTTCCATGGAATGAGTCTTCATTGTTCATGTTCTTGGTTTTTCTCCTTCTGTAGTCCTCCAACCAGCAGTAGAAGCCTTTTTCCTTGTCCATGCAACAGAAAGGGAAAGCAAGCCTCCAGTACGAGACACGAGGGAGAGCCAGCTAGCTCACATTAAAGATGAGCCACCTCCATTGTCCCCGGCCCCGCTTACGCCTGCAACCCCTTCTTCCTTGGACCCCTTTTTTTCTCGGGAACCTTCATCTATGCACATCTCATCCAGCCTGCCTCCTGACACACAGAAGTTTCTGCGCTTTGCAGGTAAGAACCTTAAGTTTTATGTACTTGGTAGAAAAGGTAGAAGGTTATTAGATGTTATTTGAGACTTAAAGCCAAATACCTTTTATACTGATCTAACGTTATTTTTTTATTTATTTAAAGAGACCCATCGCACTGTGTTAAACCAGATCCTACGACAGTCTACCACCCACCTTGCCGATGGTCCCTTTGCTGTTCTGGTGGACTATATCAGAGTTTTGGACTTTGATGTGAAACGCAAGTAAGTATATCGTACCTTGGGTTTTAAGAATACTAGCAAGAAGTGTCTTACGCGCTTTAAAGTAGGGCTGCAACAACTAATCGATAAAATCGATGATAATCGATAATGAAATTCGTTGATAATCGATTTTTATCGATTATAAAATGAGGGTTTTTTCAGAGCAAATGCTCTGAAAAATACCCCTCGCGTTATAATCCGTTAGTGTGACTCACAGGAGTCACAGCAGCAGTTGCTACTTACAGTTCCTCCCTGCAGTCACTGCCGATTGGCCCGCCCACTTCCTTTTTCCAGTCCCTCCCTGCAATCGCTGCTGGAGAGAGAAAGGGGCGGGGCCAATTGGCAGTGTCTGCAGGGAAGAAGGAAGGGGCGGAGCCAAATGGTCGATTGGCTCCGCCCATTTCCTTAGCATCGCCATGGCTGTGACACTCATCTAACTGAGTATAAAATTAATATTTGGGCTGCTGAAAGTTAGGGGAGGTGGGGGTTAACTTAGGGGCAGTTATAGTTAATGGGGTGTTTAGGGTTAACTTAGGGGCAGTTATAGTTAATGGGGTGTTTAGGGTTAACTTAGGGGCAGTTATAGTTAATGGGGTGTTTAGGGTTAATTTAGGGGCAGTTATAGTTAATGGGGTGTTTAGGGTTAATTTAGGGGCAGTGGTGATTGATGGGGTGTTTAGGGTTAATTTAGGGGCAGTTGTGGTTGATGGGGTGTTTAGGGTTAATTTAGGGGCAGTTATAGTTAATGGGGTGTTTAGGGTTAATTTAGGGGCAGTTATAGTTAATGGGGTGTTTAGGGTTAATTTAGGGGCAGTGGTGATTGATGGGGTGTTTAGGGTTAATTTAGGGGCAGTTGTGGTTGATGGGGTGTTTAGGGTTAATTTAGGGGCAGTTATAGTTGGTTAATTTAGGGGCAGTTGTGGTTGATGGGGTCTTCAGGGTTAATTTAGGGGCAGTTTTGGTTAATGGGGTCTTCTCTTCAGGATTAATTTAATGCTGAGGACTGAGGGTTAATTTAATTAATTTAATAAAGTTAACTTAAGGTGCTGTTAGAGGTAAAGGGGGGCAAACTGAGGGGAATCTAAATCCTGGGGGCAGTGAAGATTAATCCTGTATTTATTTATAAAAGTATTGTCTGTGAACGAGTCTGCAAATCCTATGAGGGCACTATGGCATATCAGGGGGGTATACGGCATACCTGAGGAGGACGGAGTGACATATCTGGGGGTATAAGGCATATAGGGTATATAAGGCATATGTGGGGAGGGCAGTGTGGCAATCCTGGGCTCAAATATGCATAACTGGGGGGCAGGTTGGGGAAATAAAAACAAGAAAAAAAATTTATTCTGCCGTTTGTTTTTAACATCCTATGTTACTTTATTAAATAATTTAAAATAAATGAAATTATTTTTTTTTAATCCGATTAATCGATTAATCGAAAAAATAATCGTTAGTTGCAGCCCTACTTTAAAGTTGTATTTATTTGTAAATATGCCACATTTATGCAATTCATTATTACACCTGCTACATTGATGTGATATATAAATAGTGAGCTTTAGTGTTTGATTTGATAATTGTGGAAGCTTAAGCTGCTACAAGATGTTTCTGCTTCCCTGCACAGATATTTCCGCCAGGAGCTTGAGCGTCTCGATGAAGGGCTGCGCAAAGAAGACATGGCTGTTCATGTACGACGCGACCATGTGTTTGAAGACTCGTACAGAGAACTTCACCGAAAATCTCCTGAAGAAATGAAGAACAGATTGTAAGTGTCCTAGTGTGAAAATGGAGGGGATTTCTGTTGTGGGACGTGGTTGATAACCATCATCTAATGCGGTGGTGACCCTTAGTAGGGAGCTTTTATCTTTCATTTGCCGTTTATATTCTAATGGACACTGCAGCAAAGTTTCCTCTTTACTCTTTGTAGGTACATAGTGTTTGAAGGTGAGGAAGGTCAGGATGCCGGTGGGCTGCTCCGGGAATGGTATATGATCATCTCCAGAGAGATGTTCAATCCCATGTATGCACTGTTCCGCACATCTCCTGGTGACCGTGTCACTTACACCATCAACCCTTCATCGCACTGTAACCCCAACCACCTCAGCTACTTCAAGTTTGTGGGTCGTATTGTGGCTAAAGCAGTATATGACAATAGACTGCTGGAGTGTTACTTCACGCGGTCCTTCTACAAGCACATCCTTGGCAAGTCTGTCCGGTAAGTTTGACCATCTGCACATAACTCGCATTGTGCATTAGTGTGTCTGGTGGGTTAGGATGGGTCCGCCAAGCAGCTTTTTAAACGGACTGTGGCATTAAAATTAAAAGTGGAGTATCGTCCCTCAAACGCATCGTAGCGGAGAGTTCTATTTAAATGTGATCTACAGTTCTGTGTCTTTGGTCCAGGTACACAGACATGGAAAGTGAAGATTACCATTTCTACCAAGGTCTTGTCTACTTGCTCGAGAATGATGTCTCCACACTGGGATATGACTTGACGTTTAGCACCGAGGTAAGCGCGCATGCAGATAAAGATGCAATGGTGGGAAGTGTCGCTTCAACAGCTATCTGCACTGGTCTTTAAAATGATTTTCAACCGTGTGAGATCCTTTTTTCTGTCCTCACATTCTGCGCTGATTGTGTCCCTTTTTGGTGTTTTTTTGCTCCGTTTGTCCAGGTTCAAGAGTTTGGAGTATGTGAAGTTCGTGATCTGAAGCCTAATGGGGCAAACATTCTAGTAACTGAAGATAACAAGAAGGAATACGTTCACCTTGTGTGCCAGATGAAGATGACAGGTACATCAATGGCTTTGTGCTTCCTGGTGATTGTTTAAGCTTGATGCTTTCTCCGCTGCTTGTTTTTGTAATCGGCTTGGGCAATGTCTTTCTGCGTCAGGTGCCATTCGCAAGCAGCTGGCCGCTTTCCTGGAAGGATTCTATGAGATCATTCCCAAACGTCTTATCTCCATCTTCACGGAGCAGGAACTGGAGCTACTTATTTCCGGCCTGCCCACAATAGACATTGACGATCTGAAATCCAATACAGAGTATCACAAGTACCAGTCCAACTCCATCCAGGTAAGAACTGAGTTCCAGTGATTGAGATATGTTTGACAAATTAACTATTTTTGTATTCATGATTGGTCTGGGAAATTAATTTAAAGCTCCCTTAGTAAGCAGCATGTTGCCTTAGTTATGGTCCGCTTAAAGGGACAGTATCACTGACACCCCTATGATAATAAAAGCATATTAAAGTACTCTGAGTAACCCTAACCCTCTGAGTACTTTTTTATACATTCTTCCAACGAGGGGATGATAAACCTACCTGACACAGATTGCTTGTCGGTGGCAGTACAGAACTAGAGACTTTCTGTCTGTCGTATTCAGTGTTCCCTCTAAGCCGTGCGCTTGTGCGCGCGCACATAGCTTTTTAAGAGAGCGCACACGTCCAAAAATTGTGCGTACAAAAGTATATAAAAAGAAAAAAATAATATATTTTTTTAAACTTTATGCGGCACAGATATTGTGCGCACAAAATGTTTGCTCTGTGAAAATTTTTGCACAAGAGAAATTTTCTGCGCACGCCAACTAAGAAAAATTAGATGGAACATTGATCGTATTCACTAGTCATATGTCCGAGGTCTGTCCCTAACACCAGTAATGCAAGTTTTCATACTGCTTTGGAAACACAAGCCTTTATTAATCTGTGCCGATTTGTTGAAATTCTGCCATAAATCAGCAACGACTTTAGTTTAATGCTCTTCCGCTTTCAGTACTTTAGTATCTTCCTGAAGGTTAGTCAAGCCAGGAAACCACCTGAAGTCTTTAAAGTCAGGTTCATCTGAACTCGCCGTTATCTTGAGCCAATCTTATCGCCAGGGATGTGGAAGTGACCCAAATTACTGTCGATGCTCAATCCTGGCTGCTATTAAAACTGGTTCTAGACGTTCAAAGCTTTTCCTCTCGTGTATTTTATGGTACGGTTGTAAATGTCAAACTATTCTGTGCTGTCTTCTCTCACAGATTCAGTGGTTTTGGAGAGCGCTGCGCTCCTTCGACCAGGCTGACCGGGCCAAGTTCCTTCAGTTTGTAACTGGAACCTCTAAAGTTCCCCTGCAGGGCTTTGCTGCTCTAGAAGGAATGAACGGCATCCAGAAATTCCAAATACACCGGGATGATCGATCTACAGATAGACTGCCTTCTGCCCATACTTGGTAAGAGAAAAATGAGGGACTACTCATCTGTATTCTAGAATGTCCGTGGGTGACTCTGTAATCGTATACATTATTCATTTTGACCCCTCTCTTAGAGGACTTTTCACGATATATGTTGTACGTCTGGCTTTAAATTATCCATATTTTCTTACAGTTTCAACCAGCTGGACCTCCCAGCGTACGAAAGCTATGAAAAGTTACGTCACATGCTGCTGTTGGCCATCCAGGAGTGCTCAGAAGGATTTGGCCTGGCTTAGGACGCCCTTACCGTGCATTCTTTTCTATTACTGGACTTTAGTGAGAGAAAAAAAAAATTCAAGCCATGCATCAATCTTGCTCACCCTGCTGGCACCACGAAGAGGAACTTGCCTTCTGAAGATGCCGCCTGTCTCAGATCCCTTCCGATGGTGAACTTGTTGTGCTGAGATTTGGGAAAAATAATAAAATAAAAAAAAATTAATAAAAATGCCGCTCTGAAGGACACGGAGAACGGAGAGAAGCAGGGGGGAAATTATATATAAGTATATAAATATATATTTTTTTCTGTTTTGCTTTTCAGTTTGCTTAAGGATGAGTTGTGATGCTCAACTTTTTCAAAAAGTAAAGTTCAGATAGCAGGGTAAAAAGAAGCTGGTGGAAACGTTAAAATAAAGATGTGAATAGAGGGGGGGGGGAAAAGACGCAAATCGGAAACCTAGAGCACTCTCGTTAAGAAATAGCCACTATTTCCAACGCTATTTTTTTTTCTTTTCAGCTTCAAATAAAATACAGAGGTGTTTACCTGTAAATAAACCACTGAACCTTATTGATGCAGTTTTTCTTAATGCCCCTCTTTCGGTTGGTGCTCAGAGTATTGGATGGGGCGGAAAAGATGGTGGGCAGACGAAAGAGTTTAAAAGGCACAGCAAGTCATGGGAAAAATCAAAATTTTGAATCGGTTCAGCCCAAGTTCATTCTGTTCAATACCCCCCCCCCATTTTGTTTCTCCCCGTTATATTTATTCAGTCTTTTCCCTTCTAATTGGATTTTGAGTTTGGATTGCTAGACTTATTTTTTGTGTTGGGATTTTTTTTATTTTTTTTTTATTTTCTGAAATCAAAATAAAAATGAAGAAAATTTTTAAACCTAATACAAGGTTTCTCTGTAAGTCTTCAGATACTAGGAAGGCCGAGACTGTTAAAGGGGGGGCTGCGCTGTGATTAGGGAAGGAGGTTGCAGGTAGTGGTCGGATTGAGCAAACCCGGCAGTTCTGCCAGACCTTATTCTCAGCCTGTCATTCCTGGTACACATCTCACACGCTGTGCACAAGATATAGGGATTAAGCACTTGTGTCAACTAGACCATTCAGGAGTAATTAAAGCAAGTGTTTGAATAAAGGTTTAGTTTGAAAACCAAAAGGTTATGTTTTGTCTTTGTTGGAATAAACGTATCGTGCCATCTCCAGCCCCCTTATTTCCGTGCTATCGTTTAACCCCTTAACGACAATTGCCGGTCCTGGCACGACACGGAAAAGCATGTGCTTTACGACAATTGACGTGCCAGGACCGGCACGTCTTTAAACGGGTGCAGAAAGCGATCTGTTTTCGCTTTCTGCACCCAAAAAACGTTGCTGAATGCCTCGACCTCGAGGCATTCAGCAACGCCGCTATCGGAACGAAGGGGCCATCTCTGGCCCCTCCACGGGGCGTCAACATCCGCCATACTTTGTATGGCGGCGGACGCCCGTATTAAAAGCGTTTAGGAGGCGATCGACGATCGCCTCCTAAACTTAAATGGTGTCGCTGGAATGCCTCGATCAGGAGGCATCCAGCGACACCAAACACTTACCTTTCGATGGGCCGCAGCCGCAGCTGCCAATGATCTTCGCCATCAAGCAAGATGGCCGCTGCCCTGTAACAGGAACAAACAAATTTTAAAAGTTCGCTAGACGGTCCAGACCATCTAGAGAACTTTGGCTCCACTTGCAGGTTGAATACAGGTACTGCATTCACCATGCAAGTCAATGGAAGCCAGCTTTCTACTCACAGTGTGATTAGTAAAAATAAATTAAAAAATAAAATAAAATTTATAATAATTAGAAAAAAAATAGTAAAAAACTAGTAAAATGTAAAAATCATTTCCCACTGATGTCACTATCAGGGGAACCTCCAAGTTGAAAAAAAATGTTAAAAATTTTTTTTTAAAAAGACAAAAAAAAAAAATATATATATAAAAAATATATTTTTGTGAGCAAGTCCTAAAATTAGCATATTAGCTTAAAACAATTCTCGCATGGAAAGAGTTAAAATACTGGCATATTAAATGCCCGTGGGGTGTCTACTTTTAAAAAAGGTATGATTTGATGGGGTAAATTGAATTGGCCAGGTTCAACAACGTCCCAATTAACACCGGGGGAAGGATGGCCACTCACCTAATTTCCAATTAGAAAAATGCACACGTACCAAATGTGGCCTTTTAGTTCCCACAAAAATGACACACCCATGCATGTGGGGTATCACTGCACTCAGGAGATGTTGCTGAACACATTATGGGGTGTCGTGTGACAGCGGCATATACCAGGAGCTGTAAATTCATACATAAAGTAGGTGTGTGTGGGAAAAATACACACACAAAAATACTACTGCAAACTTTGAAAACATGCTGGTGGTAAAATGTGTGCATGCAAAGAGTTAAAATACCAGCATTTAAAATACCCTGTGGTGTCTAGTTTTGAAAAATATATGGTTTTGTTGGGCACACTGAAATGGCCCGGCTCAAAGATGTACCAAATAGGGCATGGGCAGTGGATCCCCAAATGCCAAAGTTCAACATTGAAAAATGCGCATGCCTCAAATGTGGCCCTTTTGCCCCCAAACGGCCAGGCAAAATCCTTCATGTGAGGTATCGCTGTACTCAGGAGATGTTGCTGAACACATATTGGGGTGTTTTGTGATAGTGACATATACGAGAACTTTTTAATTCATACCTGAAGTAAAATGTGTGTGGAAAACCAAATGCAAAAAAATGACTACCACAAAGTTTGACAAAGACTGGTGGTAGATATGGTGCATGGAAAGAGTTAAAATACTAGCATTTGAAATACCCTGGGGTGTCTAGTTTTCAAAAATATATGATTTGATAGGGTAAATTGCATTGGCCGGGTTCAAAGATACCCGAAATGGCACATGAGGGGAAGAATTACCAGATTTGGAAAAAATGGCTTTGAAATAGCAAAACGCTACCTGTACTTATTGCCCCATAATGGGTAGAAAAAAGCAAAAAAACATAAAAACATTGGGTATTTCTAAACTCAGGACAAATAGTAGAATCCATTTAGCAGGTTTTTTCATTACCTTTTATAGATGAGTAAAAGATTTTTCAACTAAAAGTTAGAAACAGTCATTTTTTTCTAAATTTTTCACCATATTTTATACTTTTTTTAATAGTAAATAATATGATACAATCAAAACAATGTCATCTAAAGAAAGCCCTTCTTGTCCTGAAAAAAACAATATCTAATGTGTGTGGGTTCAGTAAACGGGAAAGAAGAAAATTACAACTAAACACGAGCAGCGCAGAAATGTTAAAACGGCCATTGTCACGAAGGGTACAAAAAGTAAAATCAGCCTTTGTCACGAAGGGGTTAAAGTCTTTTCTGATGTCGTGTGCAGAGAATTTTTAAGTCTGCCACGATCGTTTAAACTTAAAAACTCCATGTCGAAAGCCACGATTTTCTAAAGGGCTTTATTGTAATGCCTTTTAACCTGGGCCTATACATGAGCTCTGCAATCCCCGGCTCCGTGATATCCCTCATCCGGTGTTACACGGGACCAAGTTCTACGGGAAAACCTGAGCTAGATCTGTGAAATGGTTACATTTAATGCTCTCCTCCGTCAGCCGTTCTGTGTAGAGTGCGTGCGCCTGTATAACTATGGGGGGGGGCTTAAACCTTCTACAGGACTAAAAGTGACAAATGGACATTTTATAGCCAAAACATTTTTTCCTATCCCCTCTATGGGTACAGTTGAGAAAAAAACAAAACAAAAGTCATGCTTCTAACGCACCAGACGTTTATTTTGAGATCTGTTGTGTTGCCGGAGTCTTTCATGTAGTGAGAATGTGGTAGGTACGTGGAAATGCCTCCCAGTAAAGATTAATACATTGAAGACATGTAAACTCGGATAGGCAGGGGCACAGGGGGGCCATGTTGTGCTGTAGTTACATATACTTTTTAGTGTAGGTGGATAGGCGAAAGGCTTAAAATAGACGATGCGTGTAGGACTTGGTTCTGTCCGTCTCCTCCTGCGTTATACGGGCCTAGCCTTCATTTCTGAATATTTGAATGAGTAATGAAAGCCTTTAGCTTGTACCCAGTCGATGCCGTGGGTGTAGCTGCTGTGCTGCCCCTGCAGATACCGTCCGTTCAGGTTTGAGTGATGGCAGCTGTTATACCACCAGCCTCCGTAATACGTATTCGCACGTTTGCCTGGACTGGAATCTCTGTCCTTGGTGGAGAAGGGCATGTCGGCATGAACATCCAGGGAGTTTCCTAAAGCAGGTAAAACAAAACCATTTAACCAGGTGCTGGAACCAAAGAATATCATCATCCGGAGATCAATGATCTTGGGGAAGATACATGAGGGATTCCCGTAAAACAGATGCAGCGCATCATTTATTCTCCTACAGCAATGGAGACACCCACTTGAAGGTCGCCATTGTAGGAGATCATGATATTTACCTAAAGCAAGTGTTTGAATTAAGGTGCGACCTGCTTTATGGCAGCGCATGTCCTTAAATGCCTGGCCGTGGCGTACCTGCGTTACCTGTAGCGCTGGGCCGGGCGATGCCTGCGTTACCCATGGTGTTATACCGGGCCGTAGCGTTCCTGCGTTGCCCATGGTGTTATACCGGGCCATGGTGTTATACGGGCTGTGGCGTACCTGCGTTACCCGTGGTGTTATACCGGGCCATGCTGTACCTGCGTTACCCATGGTGTTATACAGGGCTGTGGCGTACCTGCGTTACTCGTGGTGTTATACAGGGCCGTGCCGTACCGTACCTGCGTTACCCGTGGTGTTATACAGGGCCGTGCCGTACCTGCGTTACCCGTGGTGTTATACAGGGCCGTGCCGTACCTGCATTACCCGTGGTGTTATACAGGGCCGTGCCGTACCTGCGTTACCCGTGGTGTTATACAGGGCCGTGCCGTACCTGTGTTACCCGTGGTGTAAGCTCCTAATAGCAATTTGTAATGTTCAGACTCTCCTAAAATTTTGAAAGACGCGTATTTGGCAAAATATTTTTTCGCTTCAAAGTCCTGTAGGTCGATGCGTAATTCCCACGTGCCTGAAAAAAAGGTGGAAACGGGAGCCGTGTTAAAATAAGCTACTAAAAAAAATATAACTGATGTATATTAAAGCATATTTTGTCTGTGAATAGGTAATTGAGCCGACATCTATCCGTTAAACGGGAGAGACCGGGAAATGTACAGAACCCTTCAGGTGCCAAAAACGAGATGTACAGAAGAAATCATAGGCCTAAAATTTTATGTAAAAAGATCACCTGATGAGGTCAGCATATGAAGATTATCATTTCCCAACCAAAACTCGTTCAAAGTGCTGCCAAACCCCATCTTATAGGAATTCCAGTCCCCGAAAAAATCCACCGAGCCGTCCCACCGTCTCTGGAAAACCTGCACAAAATAAAAAAACAAAACACTGAGATCAGACATCCCCCGTTTATAAATACATTCATTAACACGCCAACCGGAAAAGCAATACGGTATATATTTTTTTACTTTAATTATTTTTTCCCCCAAGTATCTTGAAAACTGTCATGAAAATTTTTTTTTTTAATCACCGACAATGACCATTGTAGAACCAGATTTATTATTTTTTTATTTTTGTGCTAAAACATTTTTCTCCCCTATATATACATATATTCCTAGAGGGAATTGTCTATCTTCAAAGAAGGATGGACATATAGATATAAGTATAACTATTTCTTGGCTTTTATCACTTTCCTTTTTTTTTTTTTTTTTAACATCACAATTGTGTTTTTGGGGGGGGTCACATATTGACGATTTATTATACAAATATATTTTATATCTATATGATATTTGACACACTTCATATATTAAATAGAATATATTTATTAATATATATTACATTATAATATTATATTTATTAAATACGTTAAATTTTCGTACTGATTATATACCATTGTGAGATTTTTATGAATGAAGAGCATTGGATCAAACGGTAAATGGAATATATATTGTAAAGATATTTTCTACATATTTCATCTTCCCTGCTGAGCACTTACGATCCAGCCTCCGCCGTCGGTGTGCATATCACACAACACCTTCAGGGGCCGTTTGCCATCCGGGTATATTGCGTACCAGTCGCTTAGAACGCTTCCCTGATCCAGAACCTCGGAGCTAAAAGCGAGAATTAAAAACACAATACGTCAAATAGTTGCATTTATTTGGATTCAAACCCAATAAGTAAGCAATAATAACAGTGAGTTTGCTGTATAACAGGAAGAATATAGAATACAGAGGTAATAAGTACGTTACGTGGATTCATCCAATAAACAATAAAATAACGATAAAACGGATCCAATGAACGGGCATTAAAACACTCTGATTGTCTGGTTGTGTTAGTGTGAGTGCCTGGGTGTGCATTAGTGCTGATTGTCTGGTTGTGTTAGTGTCAGGGTGTGTGTTAATGTATGGGTCTGGTTGTGTTAGTGTGAATGTCTGGGTGTGTGTATTAGTGCTGATTGTCTGGTTGTGTTAGTGTGAGTGCCTGGGTGTGTGTGCTTTAGTAAAAAGATTGTGAGGAGAACCGGTGTGTCCCAAAAATAGTGTGTGCTAAATAAGGAAATCTCTAAAAATACTTCCCTTTTGTTTTCTCACAGCTGCCTCCTTAAAAACAACTCTCTCCAGGTGTTGTAAAGTATAGGTTCAATTTCAATAGGGGGCGCTCATGTAAGAAAAACAAACGAAACAACAATAGTGTAGACTGTTCAGACGATACGGTGTTAATTATATTGCGTTAGTTGCACTCACAATAGTGCTGAAGATTTGTGTCTGTTTCTCATTCCCGTCTCATAGCAGCTCGTGAAAAAGGTAGTAAATGCTTGCACTCACGGAATCCAATGCACATACAATTATGTGCAAGGTGCACTCGGGGGGGGGGGGGTAGGGGAAGCCCACGGTGTCCAGGATCCCTTCTCCAAATGTCGTGGAATTTCAGGTCCAATCCCCCGAACGCTGTGATACAGTGCGGCAACTTCTTCCAGCCAGGGAGCGGGAAAACCACCCCCAGAGAATAAACAACTGCTGCTTATATTTAAAAATATAGATTTATTATGGGAATATCCCTTTTATTTAAATTTTAAAAAAGTACTTTAAGATATATAAAATATAAATCTGTAAAAGTCAAACGATTAAGTGAAATAAAAAGTCTTTCCTCAACGCGTTTCGGCTTTAATGGCTTCCTCAGGAAAAAAGTATTTGATCGCTTCTTCCACTCTTTTTATGTGTTAATTCGTTGTATTTTCTTCCATGTACGCTAGATGGCGGTGCAACGTTGTTTCCCAGAACATGAGGACGTGTTGTACGCACATGTGCACTAGGTGGCGCTGTTACGTCATTCCACAATACGTGAGGACGTATTGGAGGCTGGATGTGCGTACTGGCGTCATTCTGTTTAGACGCGTCCCCATAGAAACGGCTTCTCCTTCTCCGTAGGGCTGTCTCTTTTCTTGGTGTTGCATCGGGTCCTAGTGTCCTGCTGTGCTGTGAAGTGCAGATGTTAAGCAATGACATTTGAAGACGGATTAACATGAAGGTAGTATAAACGCTATAGGATGTAAACGTTTAAGGATTTGATTGCATGAATGAGAAAACATTAAACGTGGATATATGAACTATAACTAAACATACTATGGGTTTTGTTTATACCTAAATGTCTATATGAATCCAGGGAAAAGAGAGCAATAAGGGTGGAAAAGTGCCAAACAATAATACAAAATACGAAATATTGGAATTATGTATAATACATATAATACATATACAATGTCTATTCCCATGATTCAAAATTGATTAATTGAGAAAACAGGACATGAATTACAGTATCGCGGGACACCGTGTTTAATGCTTGAATTCTTAATGTTCCCAAGATGTTCCTAAATTCTTCCTTTAAGTGGTCTGATTGTTCTTCCCCCATACTGTGCACCACATGGACATTGTAATAAATAAATTACAAATTTGGTGGTGCAGGTGATGAATTTCTTAATTTCGTATGTAGTCCCTGTCCTATTACTGATAAAACTGTTCGTTTTCCTTGGTAGGTAGGTGCACATCTTGCACCTACTGCATGGGAAAAAACCAATGGGTTTCTTGCCCAGAAAGGTATTAAAATTAATTTCAGTTTTCTTTGTTGGGAGGAAAATGTTTTTCAAATTATTTGTGTTTTTTTGTATATGATTTGAGGTTTTTCCAGTAAGAGGGGACCTAAAATGTCATCGCTCTTCAGGACATGCCAGTGTTTCCGCAATACCTTTTTAATGTGGTGAGCCTTAGTATTATATTCCTTAATGAATGAAAAACTTAAATCTTTCTTGTTCATATTATGTTTGGGCTTTCCTTTTAGTAGATGAGATCTATCCATTTGTTCCACTTTCTGTTGACTTCTCGCTAATAACTCTATTGGATAGTGTTTCTCCCTAAATTTACTTTTAATATCTGTGGTGTGTTTAATAAAGTCCTGGTCCCGTGTACAGTTCCTCCTTATTCTCATCATCTGTGCCGTGGGGATGTTATCTAACCATGCTGGGTGATGACAGCTTGTGTAATCAATGAAACCATTGGCATCGGTAGCATTTTTATAATTTCTGGAGCATTGCCTTCTGTGAATAGTTCCACATCCAAGAATTCAACACTTTGCTTTAGTATGTTGAAAGTAAATTTTAGGTTGTATTGGTTCTAGTTGATGTATTCTATAAATTGATGTAATTTATCCAGTGTTCCCCTCCATATAATTAACACATCATCGATATATATCTCTTCCACAGCACCAGGTCTGCTTCAAATGGATTGTTGTGCCATATCTGTTCTGCTTCCCATTCGGCTACGAAAAGGTTGGCGTAACTCGGCACGAGCCTGGCACCCATGGCTGTCCCGCATGAATGGCGGTAAAACTGGTGTTCACACCAGAAATAGTTATATTTCAAAATAAAATCGATACATTCCAAAATGAAATCCTTCCGATGTGTTGCATGTTATCTCCATGTTTAATGCTATCTCAATGAGTAGTGTTATGTCCATGTTTAATGCTATGTCCATATTTAATGTTATCTCTATGTGTAATGTGTGACAGTGTAAACCCCAGGGAGATGCTTAGTGTGGCATTTGGGTACAGGTGCTATCCAGATCGTAAATATGGGTCCCTAGGGTGGAGCAATTGGAGAGCAGGGTGGGCCAATGCTCCGTTTCCCCATGCTGTGGAAATGCCATGCCGAGTTTTCCAGGAGGCAAGAAATCTGCAGGATCCGGTCCGGGATTCCAATGGGGCCGGCATCAGGCACAGGTGCTGGACATTAAAAACCCCTGGAGCTTGATACTCAGAGAGACTGTTGGGGGAAGAGGAAGTTCCCTGTGCTCCCAGGGCAACGAGAGGCCCTGAAGAAGACAATCCCTGAGCCAAGTGAGGCAATACCTGCCTGGACGTTTTGTGTGTTGTCTGGGGGAGGTTTTCCAGAGCCTGGCGTAGCTGGGTCTGGCTGGGAGGTTGAGGTAGTGGGTGATTAGGCTGGTCAGTCTGCACCAGCATAGTTCAGTTAGAGAGGGCTCCAATAGGGAGCTAGGTTTTCTTTTGCAGGTTTCACAGATATGCAATACTTTTATCCAGCAAAAAGAAACTTCACGTCCGGATCATCAATAAGTCGTCACAAACACATCAAGGCCATCCTCCATAAGCATATGTATTTCAGCCAGCAATACACAAGGGCACATACCGTGCAACAGTCAAACAGCGGTTTTTGGGGTTTAAGTGGTTAAAATAAGGAAAAAAAAAATAAAAAATGAGCTGCTGTTCCTGGCTCTAATTGCCCTAGAGGACTGTGCTTAGGACCCCTAAAAGTGACATGTATGGCCCTCATGCTATAGGGTTTGTCACATATGGTGGAGAATGCGGGCAAAGCACTGCTATGGTCTGTGGGCAGAAAGCAGGAACCAAAAAAAAAACAAGAAAAAAAAAAAAAAACGCTTTATTTTTAACCGCTTAATCCCCAAAAACCACTGTTTGACTGTTGCATGGTATGTGCCCTTGTGTATTGCTGGCTGAAATACATATGCTTATGGAGGATGGCCTTGATGTGTTTGTGACAACTTATTGATGGTCAGGACGTGAAGTTTCTTTTTGCTGGATAAAAGTATTGCATATCTGTGAAACCTGCAAAAGAAAACCTAGCTCCCAATTGGAGCCCTCTCTAACTGAACTATGCTGGTCCAGACTGACCAGCCTAATCACCCACTACCTCAACCTCCCAGCCAGACCCAGCTACGCCAGGCTCTGGAAAACCTCCCCCAGACAACACACAAAACGTCCAGGCAGGTATTGCCTCACTTGGCTCAGGGATTGTCTTCTTCAGGGCCTCTCCTTGCCCTAGGAGCACAGGGAACTTCCTCTTCCCCCAACAGTCTCTCTGAGTATCAAGCTCCAGGGGCTTTTAATGTCCAGCACCTGTGCCTGATGCCGGCCCCATAGGAATCCCGGACCGGATCCTGCAGATTTCTTGCCTCCTGGAAAACTCGGCATGGAATTTCCACAGCATGGGGAAACGGAGCATTGGCCCACCCTGTTCTCCAATTGCTCCACCCCAGGGACCCATATTTACAATCTGGATAGCACCTGTACCCAAATGCCACACTAAGCATCTCCCTGGGGTTTACACTGTCACAAATGCTATGTCCATGTTTAATGCTTTATCCATGTATAAGGCAGTGTCAATGTTTAATGTTATCTCCATGTTTAATGTTATCTCTATGTGCAATGCTATGTCCATGTTTAATGCTATTGTCAGGAACCACTTTTTCGCTGCCTGAACCATGGCTTTTTTTTATACCTGTGGTGTTTAAATCTGCTACCACTAGTGGCCGCCCTCTGGAGCACTCAGAACTCAGGTGTGCCTTGTTACCTGGGTTGAGCCCTAGCCAATACATCCAGTTGGGCCTTGTTACCTGTGATTACCCTGCCTTTATGAACCTGCCCTGCACTTCAGTCAGGGCCTTTGTATTGAAGTCTATGGATCTTCCTGCTGTGGCTCGGCACCTGTACTGTTCCTGGTTCCCTGCTGTGTGTCCTGATCAAGCGGACTCCCTGCTGTGTGTCCTGATCAAGCGGACTCCCTGCTGTGTGTCCTGATCAAGCGGACTCCCTGCTGTGTGTCCTGATCAAGCGGACTCCCTGCTGTGTGTCCTGATCAAGCGGACTCCCTGCTGTGTGTCCTGATCAAGCGGACTCCCTGCTGTGTGTCCTGATCAAGCGGACTCCCTGCTGTGTGTCCTGATCAAGCGGACTCCCTGCTGTGTGTCCTGATCAAGCGGACTCCCTGCTGTGTGTCCTGATCAAGCGGACTCTCTGCTGTGTGTCCTGATCAAGCGGACTCCCTGCTGTGTGTCCTGATCAAGCGGACTCCCTGCTGTGTGTCCTGATCAAGCGGACTCCCTGCTGTGTGTCCTGATCAAGCGGACTCCCTGCTTTGCGTCCTTCCAAGCAGACTCCCTGCTTTGCGTCCCCATGAAGACCATTCACCTACATCTGTTACATCACCTGAGAAATCCAACAAGCCTGTTACCAGTATGAAAAAGGAATCTTCTAGGAAACGTGAACCCCTTACCACAACCGAATTGCAACAAAGGCGTGATGATGAGGCTTGCTTTTACTGTGGCAAAAAGGGACACTGGATCACCCAATGTCCTCTGAAACCTCCCAAACCCTCTGTACTGATTGAACAGTCTACGTCACAAGCACAGAGCTCTCCTAAAAGGGGAAGTAGCTTTATTCCCCAGGACAGTGAACCCATGGAGTATATACCACCCCTGGTGATTCCTGATGCTTCTCAAACTCCAGTGGATGTCCAGCTGAAGCCTGATGACTGTTCTGTGATTCTACAGTCTGTGGCAGTGTGGGTTGCTCCCATATGGATGAACTTCCTATTGCTTTCTGTTCAGCCATGATTGCAACTCCTATCACTCTTACCTCAGCAAAGTGTGATGCACCAGAGACTACCATAGCCCCTAATATCTCCTCTGGACTGATAGCAAAGATTCATGACCCTATTACATCTCTGAGGAGGAAGGGGCCTTCCATCAGTGCTTCCCATACCAAGTCTGCTTCTCCTGTTTTGAACCAGTGCAGTTCTGGTACTACCCCCCTGCCCCCAGTAGTGCCCTGGGTACAGGGCAGCTATGTGACCCCTGGTACATGGAAAGAGAAAGCACTGAATCATACCTTCTCATCAACTTCTTCAGCATCCAGTCCTAATTTGACCTATGATTGCACCACAGATAACCTTTCCTTTGATTGTGTTATTACCTCTAATGGCAATATAATCAGAAATGAAGACCTGGAGATCTGTGAACAAGCTTTACCAGGGGCTGCTGTGGGTCATCCTCTCTTGCTACACCACTACTCTGCCTACAGAACAATACCAGAATCTGAGGCAACTGGTTCGACAGTCACTATGGCAGAGGGCTGTTATATGCCGGGGTCAGTGTCTTCCAAGCTCCGAACAAAAGATTAGAGACCAGCGGGAACTACGCATGTCATTCCTGGGACAGCAACCCCAGGAGCAATGGGTATCCGAATTGGACAAGCTGGTCCAACAGGAGGTAGAGCTGGAAAATTACTATAGGGCTCTGCAGTGGTATACAGAGAAGAATGTTCTCCAGAGGGCTATGACTTTGGTGGCACAGGATTATTATGGGATAGTCTTCAGGATCCGGACTTCGGAAGTACAGCGGAGTGGCGGATTCAGAAGATGCCCTAACCCCAGCTGAAGTGCTGGCAACAGGGCAGGGCATCGCTGGCCTCTGCCCAGCACACACCAAAGCTGCAGGAATTCAGGGAGATACAGCGGCCGACCCGCCTCAGCAGCAGAAGCAGGGAGGTGGAACAGCCGGTCCATCTCCCCAGCGGCAGAACCTAATTCCGGGACAGGAGGAACCTGACCTCCCTCCTCAACGGCAGCAGGAGCACCAGGGAGGGGATGCAGGAGACATAACTCCCCAGCGGTACCCCGGAAGATGGCGCAGCCGGCCCATCTCCCCAGCAGCAGCAGGAGCAACAATTTTGGGAGGGAATTGATGGGCCAAATGAACTGACTGACTACGGAGTCAACCCGTTTGGGGTTTCCTCCTGTGTCAGTCCAATTTGGAGGGGGGAGAATTGTGACGGAACCCTCAATCACAGGCCTCTCCAGTGGTCCCAAACTTCCAGCCTCCTCCCTATTGACTATGGGCCCTGGGTTTGTAAAGACTTTTGTGGCTACCCCCAGCAGTATCATCTCATCACTGGCTGAGGGGATTATCTCCAGCATACAGCCAGGATCTGCAACCAGGGAGTGACTGCCATTGTTTCAGTTTAATGTTGTATAAATCAGTCCCCCGCCCCCCATTGTATTGTTAATCTCGTTACTGCCCCTGTTGTCTCTGGGAGGCAGATTAAGGGGGGCAGTTTGTGTCCCAATATCTTATTTTATGTAAATGTGTGTTTTGATGGATATATCCAGCCCTGTGTGTCCGAAATAAATCAGTCTTCGTTTGGTTTTACCCTACACTGAGTCTCGGCTAGTGACTGGGGAACCGGGGAAAGTGTGTTGTCCCAGGCTAAGGGAGCACAAGACAGCGGAGGTAGTCGGTCGGACTAGACAGCTCCGTGACAAATGCTATGTCCATGCTTAATGCTATGTCCATGCTTAATGCTATGTCCATGCTTAATGCTATGTCATTGTATAATGCAATGTCCATGTTTAATGTTATCTCTATGTGTAATGCTACGCCCATGTGTAATGCTCTGTCCATGTTTAATGCTATGTCCATGTTTAATGCGATGTCTATTTTTAATGCGATGTCCGTTTATATTGAACTGATGATGTTAAGGCAGTCTATTAAAGGGAAAGAGCTTGCGGTGGAGGCATAATCATCCACAGAAGCTTTGTGCTTCCGTGTTGTCAATTACGTTTTGCCTTTTCTTTTCTACAGGTATAAATACACAGTTAACCTCTTAGTGTCCAGAGGGAAGGACAATCTTTCAAGCCATGGTTCCCCAGAGGTTTCCACCCTTAGGTGGTTTTTCCTCTCCTGCGTGCTGAAAGGTGACTCTTCGTGAGTCTCGAGGTAGCTGTCACCATGATCATTGCTTTCAGGCCTAATTAATTGGACTATTAATTTTGTAATTAATAATAAATAAATTAAATTACCATCAGTTTCTGTTGTGTTTTTTATACTATTGACTAAAAGTAGGTGTAACCATATGTAATAACAAAAATGAATGAGTTTATCCAGACCAATGGTTCGGCCCAACCAGTGTGTATGCTAAAGAGCTGCAGGGCTGGCTTCCTCAGGGCCCTTTGCCAGGTATTTCATGCTTTATTAAAAAACACCAATGCACAGGTGTACAAAAAGGACAATGTATGAATTTAAAAGGTTACAAATTTGCATCAGTGCGTCTCATGTTTAGACGTCACTTACATCTTCACACACATCATAGTTAAACATTTAGAATGAGTAATGTTATACAAAATACTAAAACCCCATATTTTTCATATATATCTAAACCCTCACTAAATCAGTTAAATTGACAGAACATACCCCCAACAACAATTCAGGTGTCCAGATTGTATATGCATTTCGAGCATTTTAATTGGGCTTATAAGGTGTATATTGCTGTTTTGGAACTGTTTTTTTTTACATTTAGTATGTTGGGTTTGTAACTGGAAATTTTAAACAAAGAAGCCATGAACACCACCCAATCTAGGATATGTCACTAGTGGTTTCAGGACACAGTCCAAGCAGACATTTGGCCACCAATCACTGCCGAAATTAGCTATAGAAATACTTTGTTGAATTTTTTTTCTCCAACGCTTCTGTGTTTTTTAGAATTTTTTTGCCACAGGTTATGAGTTATGGCAGAGAAATCCAGTATGTGTTTTTTAGATTATGGAAATACCCTACATGCATAGGTTTTTTTACATTATTTTTTTTTTTTTAACTTGTCTGGAACAAACTTTTTGATAGCTGCGTAGAGTTTTTATATAGGTCATGTGCCATCAAAATACCCTACATTTTCATCTTGTTTTACTAAGTTGCAGCAATTTTTTTATCTCAATTCAAATCTCCATTTATTCAAGGTATGCGTAAAGACAAGTTATAGTGTGTACATAAGAGGAATGAGAGACACCTCCCACGTTTGCACAGTAAAACAACGGTCCGCTAAAACAAATCGGTAAGCATACCAGGTTCCGAAAGACTCTAGAATGAACAGTGAACAAGACCAGATACGGAGAGGAGATCAACATACTGTGATCGTGTCAGAAAATACAGTATTACAAAAATACAGCAGTATTAATAAAAAATAAACATAACTAAAACAGAATCAAAACACTCCAGGATGTCATTGCAATCCTACTGTTAAAGCAAAAGCAGAACGATATATATATATATATTATTGAACATTTCCAATTCCCTATTTTTGTATGATACAGAGACCTGGTAGAGAGGGACAGGAAGGGCAGTGGTACCTAAGGAGTCTGTCCTAATACCTTTTTTTATAGCAGACTTTTTGTGCGTTTGGTGGGGGGATTGTACAAGGAAAATGCCATTTTGGTCTTTGGATCAGAGGATGTTTCTCAAAATCTTTAGCTGGAACTGTAGAAAAGTGTAATTCTTTCCAGTTCCAAATTTATCTTAAAGTACCTATGTATTAAACACGGAAACTTGGGTCAGGTAGATCACAACTTTTGTATACCATGTTGTCTTGCCTAACACTAGGTAGGGATGCTGACTTTGATCAGAAAGGTATACCCCACCACGTTTTATTGTTATTGATAATGCACTGTGGTTTTGGGAACTGTGCATCACCCTTACCTCTGACATGTACCAGCACCAAACTTTCATTGTGTATGGAGGAGAGAACATACTCTACATGTCTTCACAGAGCACTTTTGTTTTGGGTACACCAATTGGTGGATGGAAGCTTTTTAGGCTGGGGTGTCATATATATAAAAAAAAATTAAACAACTCCGGGCTGGTATCGGAATTATCTACCTGGATACCAAAGGTACATACATTTCTAGTTTCCTATTTTTCCTTCTTGCTACATAACCCTGCACCCACTGATCTTTATACTTTTTTAACCTGGCCCATGCTATAAGCACATAAGCTTTCTAGACCTCAGAGGTCTTTTCGTCACCATTTCTTCTGTAGGAGAGACCTCTGATGTCCAAACATACACCTTTCAATAGAAATCATACAACGTATGCAGTTAAGTGTCCATTTTGCTTGTGGAGCTCAGTAAGAACAATACCAAGACTTTGCTACACTTTTAATTTTATTTCAAATATTTTAAATACACGATGGATACTTAACATAGACACAACTGTACAATGGAACTGACAACATGTTTATATTGTTTTAAAGATACAACACCTGGCTTCTTCAAAATATACTTTAAAAAAAATTCATTAATTCAATCTGAATCCCGTTATGAGCGATGTATTCCTGGTTTTCATCACATTGGTTACAGATCTTCAAGTGGGTCCAATACAAAAGCCCGACAAATGGAGATATTATTATATTGTGGAGCCTTGAACAAGTTTTCTAGTGTGAACTCTTAATTCAACTCTTTCTTATTCATTTATTGAATATCAATGCACTTATTTCACAATTGTTTTTTTTTTTCTCTCTAATTAATGATATAATTCATTATGTTTACTATGTTTTCGACATGGTAAGACGTGGTAAGTGGTAACTAGGTACCGGATAATTTGAGTTCCTCTAGACATATATACAGTGCACACCGTCCCAGTGTCCTTAAACAGTTTGGTGGTTTCATGGTAACGTGAAAGTGGCCATACCAAGTCAGGACTCTAGGAACGATTCTTAGAATCATGTTGATGCATTGTCATCTTTAAAGAGTTTCTTCTGAATCAATGTCATCGGGAAGGTTCATACAGGTTATCAGAGAAATATAGAGAAGAGCATCTCTGGATAGCTTCATCCTACTGATGGGAATCTCCGAGCATGGTTTCTCCTTCTCTGTAACATAAATTACGTGCACCGGGCCTTTGAAGTCAGTTGTGGAGATGTTGTCATGTGTGTTCCGATTCATGTTGACACTTGAGTACTTCTGCGTACTCTTTGTAAGAGGAGTCACAGCCACCCCAATGCCTGTGCGAAGGACAAAGAACCATTTAAACAAGTGATATTCATAAACTGAATCGCAAATCTGATGTCATAATCCAACTCCATGAGTAAAATGACTACATTAAACTTATTGCACAGCTTAGGGACAGCATTAGAACTCTTTGCTGTGTGATATACATGTATGTTGTGCGGATATATATAGGCAATAAAGCTTGCTAAAATTGTATGTAAATACCCTTCTGCCCTCAAGCGTTACCTGCAAGAGGAGTCCAGACCGCCCAGTATAGGGTTATAGATTTCCACATATCAACACAACTATTTCCAAAGTGGGCAGAAAGGTCGCTTCCTGCCATATACGTGCCAGCCTTCCTACCGCCTGACACATCGCATCTCTCCCCTTCTTCGCAGCACGGGCTGAACGATGACAAGCGCAGCGCACATACGAGGTTCTCTTCCTGGGTACAAATAAAATCTTAGCTGCCATTGGCTGCACTGTTCAGCTCTGGAGTTATTTTTGTATGATTGGTCAATACATAACAACTCCCCTGCAATGCGTGTGTTCTTCCTGTGTGTAAGTGTAAAGTGTCAGAGAAATGTATGCCCCGGGGGTATCCTAATCTCATTCTATTGGTAAGATTATTTCAAGTGTCACAAATCAGGGATTTGTATTGTTAAAGTGATGCTAAAAGGAAATTTGGGGCTTTAGTCATGATTTTGGCCATCTTGCCTTTGCTAAGGTCACAGACTCCAGCTTTTACTGACTATATCTCCCCAAATTAACTGGATCAAAAAAAACACCCATAAAAACTTCCTATTGCACAGGATGGTGAGTGTGTGGCTTTGTAAACCAGTGGCCCTCCGGGAATTTGCCTCGTATGCCAGATGACCAGTCCAGGCCTAGGTCTACTTCTTAAAGGGAGCTAGAACACATTTACAGAAGGGGGTACATAGAAAACTAAAACAAGTCACATAGAAAGGATCCAGTTGTTAAAGAGGAAGAGAGATAAAGGGGAGAAGAGAGAGCAGGAGAGATAAACTGAAAGGGGGAGAGAGATGTGGACAAAGGGTGAGGTATACAGAAAGAGGAAGTGGAGAAAGAGGAAGAGATGTATATAGATGGGAGATGTAGGGTGAAAACGGAGAGAAAGAGAAGGAGAGATAGGGAGAAAAGCAAGAGATAAACAAATGGGAGATATAATGAGAAAGGGGAGGATCAAAGAGGCGTCTGTCTTCTTATTTATATTTATAAATACTCCAAGCTCCAGCTCTTCCATTTTGTAACGGAGAAGGACTGGAAACATAGGCGCCATCAACGCAGGAGGGGGTGGCGGTTCATGTGTACGATGGGCTCACATGAGTCTGCCCACAAGGCGGCAACAAAATGAGGTTTTGCCTAAGGTGGCTAAAACCCTTGCCCCAGCCCTGAGCTGAACACATCTCCCTACATGTGATATACTTACAGCAAGTCAGCTCTAGCGCTGGATCGGTGAACACTGCAGGAGAGGGTCTATTCAGACCCCCATGCACAAGCACGATAAGCATTCCCATTGATTTGAGTGAATCAGTGGCAAACAGTGACCACAGACGAGGAGGGAAGCTGCAGCAACAGGGCTACAACTTCTAGGTCATATAAGTGCTCTATTGCATTTTAGTTTTGATGAAGGCATATTAAAGTAACCTTCACGACAATGGCTGCTTAGCTATGATTTTCGTTTTTCTCATGTACTGTAACCACTCACATTATATATTGGGGGGGTTCAGGACAAGAAAATATGAGTCCATTATTTTGATCATATCATATAATGTATTAAAAAAATATATATAGTAAAAATTGAAAATGCTTTTTACTACAAGAACTAATGAAAATACCTGCTAAATAGATTTAAAAATTTGCCCTGAGTTTAGAAATACCCAATGTTTTTGTATTTTTGCAAGTTATAGGGCAATAAGTACAAGTAGCATATTACTATTTTTAGTAAAATGTCCCCTTAAGTTCTACACTATTCACATACTATCCAACATGTGATCCAGGGAATCTTGGACCCAGACTCGCATAGCTTTCTACCATTTTGTTGGTTGCATGTAGTTGCTGGTATGTTTTCAAAATCCAGGCCAATCTTCTGCCCCAATTCTCATGTTTGCAGGTGAACTAAAAGCCTGTGTGATACCTAAAACAAAGTCCACGTTAGTGACCCATTTCAATATAAATGTTTATATTAATGTATTTGCTAAGAACAAGACATAATTTATTATTCAGAAAAGAAACTCTCATTGCCAATATAGCTAACTTAAAGATGTGTGTAACATGTAACACTGAAGTTTTATTTGATAAAGAAGGAATGGCCATTTGAAGTCACTGTGCTTAGTCGAGTTTTAGCTGATTGTTAAGATAAACCAACTCTGAATTCATACTTCTCTCTATGTAAAACAAGCGGATTGAGAGTATCTTTTTAAGCATGTTTGCAGGGATCAGTTGAACATCAGATAATCACTTGTAAATTCCTGGTGGATACTGTGATGTTCTTGTACTCAACGTGTAGCTCTAAACTAAGCAAATGTACTAAAAGTTGCAAACATACTGTATGTAAAAAAAAAATAAAAAATCTGCCTCATAGGTAGTTTAAAATAACGCATTTTGACACATTTGTGTCTACAGTGCATTACTCCAGTTACCCAGGAACGCAAATCAAAAACTCTGTAATGGCATTAAATGTATCAGTAAATCAGACAAAAAGCTTCCAGGGATAGTGATAAAAATCTTTATCATACCCTTTGTAATATTCTAGTACTGGTTGTTTTTCATACCCTCTTTATAAAAGCCTTGCTATATGGAAAACAATTGAATAATAACATCTTGGTGATACTTACATTACATTCTTGGATATACACTATATGCACAAAAGTATTGGGACACATGACCATTACACCAACAGGGACTTTTATGACATCGCATTCTAAATACATAGACATTAATATGTAGTTGGACTCTCCTTTGCAGCTATAACAGCTTCCTCTCTTATGGGAAGGCTTTCCACAAGATTTTGGAGAGTTTCTGTTGGAATTTCTGCCCATTTATCCAGTAGAGCGTTTGTGAGGTCAGGCACTGATGTTGGACGAGAAGGCCAGACTCACAATCTCCATTCCAGTTCCTCCCAAAGGTGTTTGATGGGGTTGAGGTCAGGGCTCTGTGCGGGTCAGTCAACTTCTTCCACACTAAACCCATTTTTATGGACCTTGCTTTGTGCACTGGGCACAGTCAAACTGGGATAGGAAAGGGCCTTCCCAGGGGCATAACTAGAAACCACAGGGCACTGGTGCAGGCCCCCAACTGCAACAACTAGTCTGTGCCTTCCCCTTACCCTCCCTTCCAACATATGTAAACACACTTACACAAATTACAGACACTTACTCATACTCACTGACACACACTCCATCTCACCCCACTTACGCAATTACTCATCCATGCTCACACACACAAGTATACATCTATGCTCACATACACGCACACACACAAGAACACATCCATGCTTTCACACACAAGTACACATCCATGATCACACACACCCACAAGTTAACATCCATGATCACACACACACGTGCACAGGAATGGTCATACAGGCACACACATATTATACATATATATATATAGATTTATTTACGGGTAATGCCTCTCGTTTAGACTTAATCTAAAGTAACATCATGGCTGCTGAGGTTTATACTGCCTTTTCATTAGTATGGTCAGTTCTATAAGAAACCTGCATATGTAGCCTAGAATGTAACCTCATTGATATAATTTGTTACTATGGAAAAGTTATACTCCGCTTACATGATTTCACGTTACATCACTTTTTTTCTTGGAAGCTTCCAAGGTGTTGCCTGTACTCAGCACCATATGTGGAATATCACCTTTAGGGATAAAACATTTTGAATAGATGTCTCTCTGAATAGGGACACCATATTGCATGTATTGTTGTTTTAGAGGACTCTTTATCGAGTAGAGTGTCTCTTTATAGCACTCCTGTTATGTAATCACAGTCTTCAAGCCTCTCAAATCATCCTGCCTTTACACAGACATTTCGCTTTGTATTTATCAATATTGCTTCCTTACACAATACCTTTCGTCCATGGTCTATCCGTTTCTGTCTTATCACAAAGCATAAGATACATGAGAATATTAACCTGAAAGAAAACCGAGGCATTTATGTTTCAATTGTATACATTAGGTCGATAAATTCACAAGCTGCGTTTGCTTGTCAAGTAGCGTATGATGAAGTTTAATATACAGAACCAACCTACAAATGCATATACTGTATTTTCTTGATTATAAGACGAGGTTTTTTTCAGATGAAAAATACCCCTCGTCTTATAATCGGGGTCGTCTTATAATCAGACCTCAAATAGGTCTGACTATGAGACAACTAAGATCCAGATCCCCCGCAGCTGCAGGGATCCTGGATCCTCCTGTCTTCCCCCCCCCGCCCCACTTACCGGTACTTCTGAGTCCCCGGTGTGCAGCTGGGGCAGCGTGTAGATGTTCCCCGCACCGGTGCGGCAAATTCTCTCTGACAGTCGGGGAAGGTCTGCGCGATGGACGCAGACAACCCCCGCTGCTAGCCACACCTCCGTCCGGTTGCAGCGGAAGTTGTTTACGCGAATCGCATAGACATCTACACGCTGCCCCGGCTACATGACAGAGGACTTAAGTACCGGTTAGTTTGGAGGAGGGAGGGGGAGTGTTAAACGGGGGGGGGGGGGGCATAAGGCATTTCTGGAGGCAGAGTGCTCTGTGAAATGCCTTTTAACCCCCTCAATGCCACTCTGCCTCCAGAAATGCCTTTTTAACCCTCTATACGCCACTCTGCCTCCTGAAATGCCTTAAACCTCCCTATATGCCACTCTTCCCTAAAATATACCTTTTAACCCTCTAAATACCAGAGTGGCATATAGGGGTATAAGGCATTTCTGGAGGCAGAGTGGCACATAGGGGGTCAAAAGGCATATCAGGGGGCACAGTGGCATTTAGAGGGTTAAAAGGCATATCATGGGGCACAGTGGCATATAGGGGGTATAAGGCATTTCTGGGGCAGATGTGCATAACTGGGGGGCAGGTTGGAAAATAGAAGGAAATAAAACCAAAATATTTTTCGTAATCATAGCTTTTATTAAAAAAAATAGTTTACACGAATTAACATTTACCGGTAAAACTTTTTTTCCTATATGGTCGTCTTATATTCAGGCTTTTTCTTTTTTTTTCTTAAATTAATATTCAGATTTGGGGGGTCGTCTTATAATCGAGCAAATACGGAATTAACTATATCAAGCACCTGTGTTTTTTTGTTTGTAAATAGGTTTGTGAAGAAGTGTATATAATAAAAATACTATATTTTATAATTGCACTGGACTTTTTTCTGCCTTTAAGAAGCGGTTTACATGTTACCATATTTCTATGTAAGACTACATTTTGGTTTAAAATATTACAGAAATTATATTCAAGGTTGCCTTTCATTTAGACCTCTTCTGTTGCCCCATGAGTGTGGTGGACGATTACCTTAAGATGACATGAAAAACCCCATGCCTGGGCAACAGAATCCTGGTAGCTGTTTAATACAAGTCCCTTGCTGCATAAGATCCTGGACCAGGTTACACGTAACAAATTGTTAAGCAAAAAGAGAAGTTCAATACTGCATGAAAAATTAGATTAAACTTTATTATTGGTATACTCGTTCATACAATTAAAATAAAATATTTAACAAGCAGAGATAATACAAGTGTTTTTCTTCTTTACTTGTGGCAGCAGAAGATTCTGCAATAGAAACAAAAGACTTAATATTAATGGTTATAATGGCACAACAGAGGTCAACCTGAAGTCCATCTTTGTGCAGGAGATTATGCGCAGAAAATCTTTTTTTTTTTTTATATATCAAATAGGCATACCTGGGAACTCTCTGTGTTTGACCTGGAGATCTCCAGTTGAAGTACCTACCGGTTCCTCCGGGTCTCGGGAGCGGGGTCTTGACGCACCCCGCTCCCTGCCCATTTGCCCTTTAAATGGGCGTGTTTCAGTCTAATTTCTCCTACCTTATTTACGTATTTACCTTCAGTATTAGCCAACAACCTCTATTGCCCTCTTTCCTTTCCTTTATTCTTGTACTTTTACTAATGCTCTATTTTCAGTCCTTAAACTTGGCTTACTTCTGTCTATCTTCTTCCTCTGCTTCCTCTACCACCACTGCTACCTCCGCTATCTTGACTTCCTCTTCTCTGATGCAATGCAAAGAAAAAAAGTTGCTTTACAAAGAGTTTTAATTAGCATGCTTGTGAACTAATAAAATTCCTCCTTGTTTTCGAGGTTAAAGAATAAGATTTACTCTCCAAATCAGGGGCGTAACTTGAAACCTCAGGGCCCCGGTGCGAGAATCTATTAAGGCCTCCCCAACCCCCAACCCATCTATCCCTTTCTCACTATCTCCCCTCTCCCTCCCTACTTCCCTTCTCACAATCTACCCTCTCCCTCTCTACACCCCTTCTCACGATCTCCCCTCTCCCTCCCTAACCCCCCCTTCTCATGATCTCCCCTCTCCCTCCCTACCCCCCTTCTCACGATCTACCCTCTCCCTCCCTACCCCCCTTCTCACGAGCTACCCTCTCCCTCCATAGCCCCCCTTCTCAGGATCTACCCTCTCCCTCCCTACCCCCCCTTCTCACGATCTACCCTCTCCCTCCCTACCCCCCCTTCTCACGATCTACCCTCTCCCTCCCTACCCCCCCTTCTCACGATCTACCCTCTCCATCCCTACCCCCCCTTCTCACGATCTACCCTCTCCCTCCCTACCCCCCCTTCTCACGATCTACCCTCTCCCTCCCTACCCCCCCTTCTCACGATCTACCCACCCACCCACTCCCTCCCTACCCCCCTTTATAAAACCTATAAAACCCACATAGCTACTGTCGCATTTCTACTCTCATGAAAAAAAATGAGATGTCCCATTGAAAGAATTCTTTTATACACAGGTTATTCTTAATTCTGTTTCCTATTGGTAACTGTATTTAACTCTTTGTGTTTTGTGAAAATGCAGCATTTAGTAGCAAAGCAGGAACAGCGAGCCGGTCCAGAGTTACCCGAAACATTCCTGATTACACAGAACAAAAGAATTTCATGAAACTGTACTGTCTTCCCTGTTTTTACACCGACACTGGTTAGCGCTAGCAAAATACCACTATAAAATCTAACATTTCATTTAGTAAAGTACAGGCCATTGGATTTAGTGACCTGATCTGAGCAAATCCACAGCGCGGAAGCACTTAATTAATCCCAGCGATACACTTCATTGATTACAACCTACAGTGCAGCATCTCAATCAAGTTGGCACCTGATGGGGAAAGACGAGACTTGGGTAACGTCCTTTTATTATCCGTCTCATGAAATGTTAGGATAACGCATTAATTGCACTGTATTTAGTTGGTTCATTTACAGTATATATATATATATATATATATATATATATATATATATATATATATATATATATATATATATATATACGTATATATATATTGTCTTGGTTGTTGGCTGAAGTTGACTGATCCATTATATATTTCATTTGCAGCATGATATGCTGGACCAAATACTACCCGAGCATGAAAATATAGCGGGTGGCGCGCATATTCAGCCGCCAGCCAAACTTATGCCATCAGGCGGCCGCTGGCCTTAAAGAGCCGGGACCGTTTCCCACCTTTTAAATTTGAGCGGTTTAGATCAAAACCGGGAAAAGTTTTCACAATAGAATTTTACCCAACGTTACGCTTTCACATTCTATATTTTGTCACTTTAAGATTGTTCAGGAGGGACTCAAAGTCCTTTCCTCGCCTGAAAGGAAAAAAAAAAAGAAAAGTCCGGGGCTCTCGTGGCCGGGATGTGTGGTGATGAGCTGATTATCATTGAATTGTCTTTTTCTGTCTAATCAGAACTATTTTATTTATCCTAATGTATTACAAAGAACGGCACTGCGTGTGGATGTCGGGCTGGGTAAGCTTAACGCAAGCGAGCCAACGCCATAAATACATTTCATTCATACAGGGGTCCTGTAATCTCTTTGTAATCTAACATCAAAGCTTCGTAGTTATCATCTAACCCCACGGGGGGCAGATTCTCAGGGTCACACAGTCTGGATTCCTTCCTATTCTACACTGCTGTGATTATACACACATATATATATATAGGTATGTTATGGTTGATATCCCTGCTTGAATGCAGGTGACTGAATTAAGAGTATCTTTACTCGATGGTATTAAAGCTGTTTGTTTTACACGTTAGGGGAGTCACTGCATAGAATCCTTATGATGGTTGATTAGAGCCAAATACCTCTCCTTCCCTGCGTCTTAACTCTTTATAGATGAATATGTCAGTTGGTAATATTACAGGAGAGGGAGAGAGGGGGAGAGGGAGAGAGGGAGAGGGAGAGAGGGGGGAGAGAGAGAGAGGGGGGGGGAGAGAGAGAGAGGGGGGGGGAGAGAGAGAGGGGGGGGGAGAGAGAGAGGGGGGGGGAGAGAGAGAGAGGGGGGGAGGTTTAATGGGAAGGCTTTTGATTGGTTGATTTGAATTATGTATTGTGAAGTCCCCCCCCCCCGACCATAATAAGGTAATTCCATGGTCGCATGGGGTCTTTACCGAAGATTAAGACAATATTGACCAAGCAGTAAAGATCATGTTAAGATATCTGTTGTCTTTGTCTGGGTTTTATCACTCTGTTCCTGAAATCCCGAGACAGCTTGGTGCCGTCTATTTGCCTTCAGCTATCAAAGAAACACAGAATCTACCGGCAAATATTATTTTCTTGAAAACCATTCAACATTTTAACCACCCTCTTCCGAACTCTCCCAAATAATGCTTTCTGACCGCTACATATTAGTGATTTGTATGTTATATTAGCCCAGTGTACTAGTACACCAACATCCTGACATCATATTCCCTTGTGGTAAACAATAGAATGACTCAGTCTTAGCCACCCAGCCTGACTTTTTACCCAATGAAAGTCTCCAGAGGAAAGGTTTTCACAGACAAGCAGGACATTACCATTAAGGATCAGCTCAGTGTTTTGTTTGAGCATATATTACCCGACTGGCAGCATAAAGATCAAAAAAAAGGTAGTTCATTGGAATAAAGGGCACCTAAACCTTTTACCAGATATTCTGCAAATGGTGGAACTCCAGACAGAACGTCCTATAAATTGTAACATTTACATTTCTTTATTAGTTGTTTAAATCAATGTGCAAAAAAATACAATTAAATAAACACAATTTGTATATATATATATATATATATATATATATATATATTTAGATACCAATTTCATAACCCAAATATAAAATGCCTTACATACCCTATACAGATCAAAAGTCAATCTTTTTTTTATGATTTAATATTAATATAATTATATATATTTATTGAACAGCATAAAACTTTTTAAAAATAGACCATTATACTTTAAATGTTTGAAACGGGTGAGCAGATCAGGCATCCAGCATTTCTTTTTGTCCTTCAGACGCGATTTCCTTGGAAAGCATTTTTCTGTAATTCAGCATGTCCTTTACGTCTTTGTACGCCAAAATTTCCTCGATCGATAGCCTCTTAATGCCGTCAACACTCGCCGACGGTTGGCCGTGCAAACCCCGAAGCATTTCCAGAGCTACCTCCACAGACTTTTGTAACGTGACGCACCCGGGGAAGATCCTGGCATTCCACAGACTCAGGGACTTCTCGTCTCCGGAAAACAAACGATCGGAACTTCCAAGGCCCCAGACCTCCAAACATTCCAAGAAGTTCCTTCCAAATATCTGGAGAGATTTCAGGTCGGCCAAGGAAGCCACGTTCTTTTTCAAGTCATCTTCTGTACCAAAGAGGATGGTTGCGTACATTGGTTGCCCGTCGATCATCAAACTTATCGAACTAAGGAAGGTTTTGTCAGGTATGTTGGATCCGCAGTTTATACACAAGTTACTTACGATGCAGTATTCGCCCACAGAAACATCAGGACCTAGCCTGGAATATTCAATCACGGAACACGGCGAGACGCGGGTCTTTGTATCCAGTACGCTTTGAATGATGCATACTTTCCCGTTTTCATCTCGATCTGGAAAGATGCTAAAAACGCTGGACTGAAACCCAAGTTCGGCCCCGAGGACGGGGTCATCAGTTAAGTGATAGATATATTCTTCCATGGTACCTACGTGGTAGAACTTTGACTTATTCAACGCTATCACCGTAAAAGGTGTTCCTCGCAGGAGAAAGTAGATCTTTTTTCGGACTTCGATTAATTTGGATTCTGCCTTCGAAACGTTAGCGGTGTTTTCGGTGTACTCCAAAGTAGCGTCGGGGCCGAGGGCCTGTAAAAAGTCCCCGTATGCGTCAATCTCACACCCAACGTCCCCCAATTCTTGGAAGAATCCAGTCAACAATTTAGCTGTCCCGTGATCCATGTAAAACAAACTATCCGTATAAACCACTTCCGAGGCGAGATGAGGACCTGAACAATCTCCTCGGGTGTTTACGGCTCCTGATTGCCACATCTTTTGAATGGAAGGCTTATGTAGGTAAGATGCGCAGGTTCTATATTCCAGGTCTTGGTACGCGTGACCCGGTGGGTCTAGGACAAACACTCCATGAGTGGTACCTATGCTTAGCGTTGATGGATGAGCTAAAGCAATAATCCCATTTTGGTCAAATCTTACTTGGAAATCCCCCCCGCTGTACAGCTCAATGTCGTCCGCACAGGTAACCACCACCCCCGGGTTCATATTCCCCGGAAAATCGACATATAGAGCTAATTTGAGCTCCAGCATTTGGTAAATCGGGTTTCCAAGAGGCAAGGCTGTGAATATTTTCCCCAGTGCGCTTGCATTTGGTAATCGTTGACTATAACCACCTGCAAAAGAAAAAGAATAAAAGGACAAAACAGTTTAACAACTTGTGTTAACCTTTGTCCTTAGACCTCTTCAATGGATGTTCTCAGGATCTTCTCGTATGACCACAAGTAAGGGGACTTTTCTATATTTTTTATCCATGTATGTATCTTTTGGCCAGAGCCTTGTTACCCAAAGTCCTGGTACCCCTAGAAACAATTCTGGGTATTACTACCCCTTTATTTACCCTGCCAGCCTGATAGGGCGAGCAGGCAAAGCTCGGGGGACTCCATAGATGACCTGGCGGTTAATCAGAAATTCGTTCAGCGGTTTTATTTACGGTATTTGTAACAATGCGTTTCTACAAACATTTCCTGCCTCCTTTTCAAAGATCGTGCCCTTCCCCATCATGCACCTGGACTCTACTTCCTGGTTGGCTGCTTTATATCTATACTTTGTTTCATAACAGGAAACGGGGGGGGGGGGCAGTTGCCTATAGCATACTGACCTCCCGATAGCAAAAGGTTAAAAACTGTCACAAAACCATCTCAAACTTCTACATCACTTACTTAACAAAATGGTCACGTGACGTACGGCTCTTTTGATCCTCCAGGGCGTATCCGCAGAACTCCTGGGTGTGTACCATGTTGCATGAATTTTTAAACAGTTCCTGAATTTTGAAACTTCCCGCATGCACCATAGGTGGTGAGTGGGTGTGGTCTTGTGGAGGCCACGCCCACCACAGCCCATTTTCATGTATGGCCACCCACTCAGTACACCCTGTGCCTACTTACGGCATATACCCCACCTTTAAATCATTTTTGACTTTATATTTAGGGGCATATAGAGACGTCTTGTTTTAACCTCTGTCCACCCAAAAAGTGCCCCAGCATTCCTTACATGGAGCAAGCGGAGCTTTCATCCCAGGCCCCACCCTTAGGAGGTCCCCGCTCTCCTTCATACAGGTATGAGAAAAGTGATGATGTCATATCCCAGCACTCCTCTCGGATCTGCAGGGAGTGCGAGGGAGCGATCCCTGTCTGCCCCATCTTAAGAGCAAAGGAGCCCGACAGATTCTTTCAAATCCTGAGAACAGCGCCCTGTCCATGCGCTGAGCAGGGGGAATAAGTGTACACACGCAGCATGTTTAACTATTGACAGGGACCGTTCACAAACCAATACTGACCCAACGGATTTGTCCGGATCATGGTTTGGAATCTTATATCAAGATATTAAGGAGCGCGCCATCAGAAATATAACCAAAGCCCCATCGCACCCCACCCAGCCACCATATGGATCCTCTGGGCCACCATATGGATCCTCTGGGCCACCATTGCCTGGAAGATCCTAGGTTTAACCATAATTATTTCCTTTCGAGCAGCATTGTTGCCATAGTTTGGAACGACGCAGGCAGAGTATCCCCATTCAGCTTATGCTACAGAGTTTTGCCTTATCATCATCATCATAATTTTTCTATAAAACACCAACCTACCCGCATGGATCAAAAGAACCGTAAAAGTTTCCAATTCCCTCGGATACGTCTGCTGCAAGCAGTGAAGCGCATAAAGAGTGGATCCTCCGTTCCCTAAAGCGAAACGAATGAATGAAAACATGTATCATAACCTTAGCTTACTACCATAGCCTCCACCAGACCATTCCTGCTGAGTCGACAGTTTGGTCGTCATGTCGATACGACCTTGAATTACTTTTTATACATAGTCCCATTACTTTTTAAAGCTACATAAAGCAATAAATGTATAACTGCATAATCAGTGGAAAAAGTGTTTTTCCAGCAAATGTTCATTCATCCATTTGTGGTCATAAGGCTAGAAGAGGACGTGAACTCATACATACACACACACACGAGCACACACAAGCACGCGCACACCCGAGCACGCAAACTCTTGACAATTTCAGAGGCCGGACTTCACAATATTTAAGGATCACTTTCAGTTTAGGTGCAAAAAAGACATTTCTAGGAGTAGTTGGATAGCTGACCTATTTTTGGTCCGGGTGGGTCAGAAAACACGTGGTAACGCACTCCAAGAGGAAGCTCCTTTTGTGCAAGCTTGTCTGCTATCTGCTGCTGATAGGCCAATTCCTGCTGTCTGTCGGCTGCTGTGATGACGACCACATCCCAGAATTCCCCAGGCTTCACTTCTTTACCTGATTATAAAAAAATACAAATATTTTTTTTTACCAAATCCTACATTTTATGGTTCCGTACATTAATAATGATGATATTTACACACCATGTCGTAAATAGAGACGGCGGCCATCCTTCTCCTGGGATCCCTTTAAGGCAGCCTTGGGGTGAGGGTTTTTGCGTGCAGGGGACCCGGATCCTCCTCTCCGGCAGCCGGTGGACGTCTGCGCGATGCACGTAGACAACCTCTGCTGCCGGCACTTCCACCGGCGTAACATAATCTTACGGTGCTCCACCATAGAAGCCCCGGCAGTGGAAATTGTCTGCGTGCAGACGTCCACCGGCTGGCCCCGCTAGACACTGGCAAGTCTGGGGGTGCATTGGTAAGTCTTGGGGGTGGGCGTATGGCGTATGGCTTCAAGACAAAGCGAACGGAGATGCATGAAAGGAAATTGATCCGAGTTCTGGAGCTTTTTGCTACAGATCTCAGCTTCTCTGCCGTAATATTATACTTCTCCAAATCTCTACAAAGATGGAGAAACGAGCACAAATAAAAGATTGGAAAGACGAATTGTGAGAGTGACTGTTCCCCTTTAAACTATTGTAAATGGGCATTGGTCTTGGTTATTGGGCTTGTCTGTCCCTTTAAATCAAACACTATTTCTGTAGTGAGCTTTGCGAACAGTCCATGTCCCCAGCTGCTCATTCATGCGCACACTTCCTGGTGTATCTACACGGAAGACACTACACGCTTTGAATACAGACATTTTGAATAGTGTTATTTCACCATCAATCATGTATTTTAGGGGTCAGTAAAGCACCGCGTGATTGTACGGACCCCAGCGATCACCATAGAAACATCATCCATTCATTCATTCATAGACTACATTCTGTTACCCGACTTAACTCTTTGGTAGCGGAGTCCGCGGGGGAGTTTCTATTTTATTCCCCGGGATACACTTTTCAGTGACGATGGAATCCGGCCCCATATTCCAAGTAGCCGCCTTCTAATATCTGACGGGGCAGCCGAGTATTCACATATATCATGCGTTCAAAGGCGCCGGGGAGGGGGTAATGGGCTAATTCTGACACTTTTCACCCCAGATGTCATGTGGTTAATAGTCTTATTAAAAACAAAAATACTCTGGGTAAAGGTGGCTCGCCTGAGCCGGGCCCTTTGTACAGCGCTACGGAATGTGATGGCGCTATATAAACCCATACATTATAATACATTCAGTTATGCTGAGAGGGGCAGCTTTAATCCTTTAACCTGTGACCCAGCACTGAATGACGTGAATGGGATCTCCCCACTTCCTGGTCGGTTTGGCCCCCGAGCTCCGGGCGCAGGCCGGTACCTCTCACAGAGTTGAATTTAGCTAGCCTGAGGCGGGTCTCTCTTTGCAGAGCGGTCTCCTCCACATCACACATCCCGGCTTCATGCGACTCCCGCCGAGCAGCCTTTATCCCGACGGGTATCAGCGGGACTTGGGCAGCCATGTACGGGAAGGACACCGAGTCATGTGGGGCGAACGCTGCGCAGCGACTGGCTGCGGTGTAAGAATGGGGAAAGGCCCCAGACAACCTCTTAAGGTGACAGTGACTTCAGACATTGCCTTTACTCGGTGAGCGCGTCTCTGTCATTTAGGTTCTGATTGGCCGACAGAATACCGGAAACATGAGATAGAACTGAAGGCGAGCTGTCACTGGTGTAATGGAGGAGCCTATAGACCAGGGGTTCTCAAACTGCGGCCCTCCAGCTGCTGCAGGACTACATCTCCCATAATGCTCCTTCAGCTAAGGGGCTGGCTGAGGAGTATGGGAGATGTAGTCCTGCAGCAGCTGGAGGGCCGCAGTTTGAGAACCCCTGCTATAGACTAAAACCAACAAAATGCCGGCGATACAGTCTGGCTGGGGACAGATTGTGGGCACGCACGCACGTCTGTGTTTACTAGACGTAGAACGTAGCGCTCTTGGTTCCGCCCCTTGCCGAAGTCGACGTGACGTCACTATTAAGCGCGCTCCGTTCGGTTCCTGCAGAATTGGCGGTTTCTGGGCCCCTTTTCCCGTTCCTCACGGGATATTGAAGTGAGACCGATAGGCGCTCACTGGGGTCGCTATGGGCTTCCTGAAACTCATCGAGATCGAGAACTTCAAGTCGTACAAGGGACGTCAGATCATTGGCCCCTTCCGCAGGTTTACGGCCATCATCGGGCCCAATGGATCCGGTAAGTCCTGACGGAAGATGCGCTATCCGGTTTTCTGTCCCGTTAATATCTAAACTCAAATACCGGTAGCCTCTGAGGAACGCCTGATGGCGGCGCAACGAGTTTGGTGCAGAATGCATTATTTACCTACTTATCATACATTTCTCGCTTATGGACCGTCCGCATCGCATTAAGTGTTATTAGATCTGCTTTACTGCACAGAGGGGACTGTCACGTGATTATTATTATTATTGTTTATCTTCGTGTTTCAAAACAAACCTTGGAAGATAAGAAAATTATTATTTTATACAGCGCCAGCGGGGTAGACAGGATATAGCCATTAGTATATAACGCAATAAGATGATGTACAGAAACACCGGGAGAGGAGGGCTGCGGTCAAACGAGATTACAATAAATAAACGGATCCCCTCCCTTCCAAAAAAGCTAAAATAAAAATAATTAGCTTCAAAGGTAATCGGTGAAAGTTGTGAAAAGCAGCGCGTTCTATACGTCTGGTGCGGGGAGCGACAGGTTGTCGGTGAAAGAAGGCATTGTGTAACCGCGGCTTATTAAATGCCACAGGTGTGCGGTGTGTCGTGCAGATGGGTAGTGTGTGTGTGTGTGATTATATTTATAACGAGAGACGGATAGAATAAATCTAGAACGCTGATGGAATCTCGTGCACCTGACAGATGGAGCCTCGGTCTAATAGACTGCAGGTAGATTGTGCCAGGAGATCTGTGCGCTCATCAGGCATTCTCATGCGCGGCTTGGTGCTCACATCATTAGCATAGCCCAACAGGGATAAAATTAATACGTCACTCGGCCTTATTCATGAAAGCTTCCCTCCAACTCCCCAAAACAGCAGGGTATAGGGGACAGTGTTTGATTTACAGAAACAGGTGAGGAGGGCCCTGTTCAAAGAGCTTACAATCTAGAGAGATAAATGAGTAGAAGCAACATGCAAGACTTATTGTAGCGTGCTTGTGATGGTTAAAATACAAAAAGTAAGTAGGGTTGGACGTATGTTTCATATCTAGGAGCGAGCAACTAAGAGGCAGCTCGTGCGCGGACAACACCAGAAGTAATCCCTGCATGGCGTTTTGGGCAGGCATTAGTTTTCAAACTGTCTCTTCCGCAGGAAAGTCGAATCTCATGGACGCCATCAGCTTTGTGCTGGGCGAGAAAACAAGTAACCTGAGAGTGAAGACTTTAAGAGATCTTATCCATGGAGCGCCTGTGGGGAAACCGGCCGCCAACCGCGCCTTTGTCAGCATGGTGTACTCCGAGGACAGCGGCGAGGAGAAGATCTTCTCCAGGGTTATTGTCGGTAAGTTTGCTTGCTTGCTTTGCTGGTCATTGGGGTGACTTCGAAGTTCAGGAGGCTCAGCGAGTCAGGATTAGGTATGATTGGTAGAGGATATCCACTGTTTTGCTTTCTTATAAAATTTGAGTTTTTTTTGGTTTTTAGGTGGGTCATCTGAATATAAAATAAACAACAAGGTGGTTCAGCTGGCAGAATACAGCGAGCAGCTAGAGAAGCTGGGAATCCTCATTAAAGCGAGGAACTTTCTGGTGTTTCAGGTATAACAACCCAAGGCAGAACCTGTCTTTTACATAGTAAGGGTTCGGCGTAACATATAAGGTTAGAACGTAACTTTTCCTTGGCCTTTCCGTTACTTGTGGCTTCTGTTTCTTTCTGCTTTTGATCCATACATCAAGTTCCAGTATTTATTGTCGGAATATGCTTTAGATTGTCCTGGCAATCCTTTTTTGTTCATTTCTTTTAGGGAGCTGTGGAGTCCATCGCCATGAAGAACCCCAAGGAGCGTACGGCTCTGTTCGAGGAGATCAGCCGATCAGGGGAGCTGGCACAGGAGTACGACAAACGCAAAAAGGAGATGGTGAAGGCGGAGGAGGACACGCAGTTCAACTATCACCGCAAGAAAAACATTGCAGCGGAGAGGAAGGAAGCTAAGCAGGAGAAGGAAGAGGTCAGTGTGACGTTTTGGATAATGAATGCCCGTGATGCCACGTTTACTATGAACTGGGAATCCAAAATGTGAAACCGAGGGCAGCATGTAAGCGTGCCGGGTGTTTGTATTTATCTGTGGGGAGAAGGGAGAAGACAGCGGCAAAAAGAACTTCGGATACCGCCAGACCGCTTGTATCGTAGCACTTTGTGAATATAACGTTAAGTGACAGGTTCACGTTATCTGTTGCTACAGGGAAGATGAAGATGATGCGTTTCTTGTTTTTAATGAAGCTCTAGTGATGCAATTGTTGAAAAATTAGTACAAATACATATCTGACCCATCCCTTGCGTTTAAACATCTTCCAAAAACCTCTAGGTATAGAATTGCTAGATTTATTTCAGCTGGGGATTGGGGAGATAGCATTTACCTTTTTTTTGAAAGTTGTGACTTGTCTTTGTCACTTAATTGCTAGGAATTTGTGGCAGTTTGTGTGTAAACCCCCGGCAGCTAACATCAATGTCTGTATTCAGGCGGAGCGGTACCAGCGTCTGAAGGATGAGGTGGCTCGGGCGCAAGTTCAGCTTCAGCTCTTCAAGCTCTACCACAACGAGTCTGAAATTGGGAAGCTGAGTAAGGAGCTGGGCTCCAAAAACAAAGAAATTGACAAGGACAAGAAGCATATGGACAAAGTGGAGGAGGAACTGAAGGAAAAGAAGAAGGAGCTGGGGAAGATTATGAGAGAGCAACAGGCTATAGAGAAGGAGATCAAGTTGGTTCACAGAGATTTATTCAACTTTCTTAAACTTTCATGCAGCTGACAACCCCCCCCCAAATAGATATTTTTTTTTCATTCTCTTTAGTTAGTGCCGACAGAGTTTTTAGGACATGTACAGATCGTTATACCTTAAGATAGACTCAAAAATGGATATTGCCATATTGGTCCCCTGGAATATAGTCCAAATGCTTGTTTCGGCTTCTTATTCTATGAATGCTGCTCCATTAAAAGTTAATCTTAAGCATCTTTGGACCCTGCTTTAAACTGAATGTCTGGTAGACGTAGGATGATTTGGTAATGGGTTATAATGTGTATATTGATTGATATGTTTTGTCCCGAGGAATCATATTGTTCCTGTTTTCTGTCCCACACAGGGAGAAGGATGCTGAGTTAAATCAGAAACGTCCTCAGTACATCAAGGCCAAAGAGAACACCTCGCACAAGATTAAAAAACTAGAGGCTGCCAAGAAATCCCTTCAGAATGCTCAAAAGCAGTACAAAAAGCGCAAAGGGGACATGGACGAACTGGAGAAAGAGATGTTGTCGGTGGAGAAGGCCCGACAGGAGTTTGAGGAGAGGATGGAGGAAGAGAGCCAAAGTCAGGGCCGTGATCTCACTCTGGAAGAGAACCAGGTAACGGTTTAGTGAACACGCAAACGTCATGCGGTTGTCCCAACCTGAGCGGTGAGATCATGGTTTCATACATGACGACTTCTCTTCAAAGGTCAAAAAATACCACCGTCTCAAGGAAGAGGCTAGTAAGAGAGCTGCCACGCTGGCCCAGGAGCTGGAAAAATTCAACAGAGACCAGAAAGCCGACCAAGATCGCCTTGACCTGGAGGAGAGGAAAAAAGTGGAGACGGAGGTTTGTAATCGTTTCTAGGAACCTTTTTGAGGCAAGAGGATCTTTTATGTGTCTCGGTTCTTAAAATCATCACCATGAAAGTACCGATGCTTCTAGTTTGGTCACCTAAATATAAATATATATATATATATATTCTATTTTTAATTTTGTAGCATGGGTTTGGATTACCTTTAGTTGTGTGCATGTATGAGGAATATCACAATTTGACATTACTTTAGTAAATAAAGTATTTAAAAATCTTTTATCAAACAGGCGAAAATCAAACAGAAACTGCGTGAAATAGAGGAGAACCAGAAGAGAATTGAAAAGCTGGAAGAGTACATTGCCACCAGCAAGTATGTGCGCGATATCTTGTCTTGCATTGTTCATTATACTTTTCTGGATTCTCTGATGTTTAGGCTTTTTTTGTTTTTCAGTCTCCGTTTATGAGGTAGTGTGTTAAACTTGTGTGTTAACCCTTCCTAGGCAATCCCTAGAGGAGCAGAAGAACCTGGAGGAGACTCTGACTGAGGAGGTGGAGATGGCCAAGCGTCGAATTGATGAAATCAACAGTGAGCTGAATCAGGTGATGGAGCAGCTTGGAGATGCTAGGATTGACCGTCAAGAAAACAGTCGACAGCAGCGTAAGGCTGAAATTATGGAGAGCATCAAGAGGCTGTATCCTGGATCAGTGGTACGTTCTACGACTACATACAGCTCTGGAAATGGTTAATGGGAGACCTTCTAAAGAAAAAAAAAAATGTGTGGAAATCAAATATAGTCCATTAGAGCTTTAAGAAAAAGCATCCTCCTCTCATCACCACCACTATTAAATCACCGGGATCTAGAGACTTTGTAGAAGTCCAGAAAATCAGACAAGATTTGAATGTTTTGTGCATTGTTTTACAGTACTTCACATTTGCATATCTTTTCTTAGTACATGTTGACTGTTGTATCCTAGTCCTCCTTTATATGGCATTCTTGTAAGAGCTGAATTCCTTACTTACAGAATACATTGAGGTATCCTTGCCTTGTAGATTTGGCTAGAAACTGACCCAAGCTTCACAGACATTTTGATCTATACTTGGTGCAGGCCTAACTTTAGCTTTATGGTGTGAATGTGTGCTGTCGGTATGCTGCCTGGCTGACAGATCCATGGTAAAACTACTCTACTTACTATTCCTCCAACAGTATGGCCGCTTGATTGACCTCTGTCAGCCAACCCAGAAGAAATACCAGATTGCCGTCACCAAAGTGCTTGGAAAGAACATGGATGCCATCATTGTGGACTCTGAGAAAACAGGAAGAGATTGTATCCAGTACATCAAAGAGCAGCGAGGAGAACCGGAAACCTTCCTTCCACTTGATTACCTGGAGGTCGGTATTTTCCCAGTTGGTGGGAATGCTCTACACTCATCAAAAACATCACTGTTACTTAAGACACGGCATCATTTTACGTGATGTAAACCGGTGTTAAGATTGCGCAACCCTGCAATATTTTATTTTGTTTTTAAGGGAAAAGAAATTATGCTTTGTCTCACAATCCATTTATCAATTCTGTGCCCCTCAGACATCTATACATCTATATGGATCTCGACTAAAAGTTTTTGTGAATTGTTAAATTATCATTGATCAACCTTTTGCTATGGAAGCTGCATGTTATACAAGAGGATTGTCTGAGGCAGGGCTGGGAAATGAAAATGTAGGTTTTCGTGGCAGAAATGAACTGTACTTATGCCCTTAGGTGTCCAACTGCTGGCCCTTAGAGGATCAGCATCTAAGGGTTGCCCTGTGTTAATCATCTCTTTATATCCCACATCTGGTATAGTGGTTAGGTTATCAGTGTGTTCATGAATGGTAATGATTTGGTGAATCTCGGTAAATTTGTCATTCTTTTACCTACAGGTGAAACCTACAGATGAAAAACTGCGTGAGCTGAAAGGGGCAAAACTTGTCATTGATGTGATCCGCTACGAGCCCCCACATATTAAAAAAGCTCTGCAGTATGCATGTGGTAATGCGTTGGTATGTGATAATGTGGAAGATGCTCGAAGAATAGCATTCGGTGGTCACCAGAGACACAAGGTGAGTTGTCCAAAATTGAGTACAGCACTGTCATTTTGTATACTGCTTCACCAAAATGTACGTTACCCTCCAAAGTTTAATGCCGAGTTCATTGATGATATCCTTGAGTAAAGTGAATGAACCTCTAGAGGTCTTTACCAAATAGAGCCCTTCTGCAAATGGTAAAATTGCCCCACCGCTCACAGCCGACTGCTGCAGATTTTACCTCCGCAACCCTGTATCTGGGACTCCCTCATTAGTGAATGATCTAATGATAAAGTAAGTGAATCTATTCTACTGGCTTTTCATTTTGCAGACGGTTGCTCTGGATGGCACCTTATTCCAGAAGTCCGGTGTGATATCTGGAGGTGCTAGTGATTTGAAAGCCAAGGCCAGGAGATGGGATGAGAAGGCTGTGGATAAACTCAAGGAAAAGAAAGAACGTTTAACTGAGGAGTTGAAGGTAAGAGCCAAGGTGTGGGTGGGATGTTTATGAATGATGTTAACAGGACCTCTGACGTCGGACACTGGGTGATGGACAATGGTTTCTGATGTAATATATGGAAATTGTGTGTATAAAAATGCAAAAATTAGATCAATCAGTCATTTTGCAGGAACAAATGAAAGCCAAGCGTAAGGAGGCTGAGTTGAGGCAGGTCCAGTCCCAGGCTCACGGTCTTCAGATGAGACTTAAATACTCCCAGAGTGACCTGGAGCAGACCAAAACACGTCACTTGGCCATGAATCTACAGGTAGGTGTTGCAAGCCTGTGAAATAACTTGGTGACAAAAATGGAGACATGATATGCTGTAAGGGATGATCTTGTTTTCCTCCTGCAGGAGAAGTCGAAGCTGGAGAGCGAGCTGGCCAATTTCAGCCCGAGGATCAATGACATCAAGCGAATAATCCAGAGCCGTGAGAGGGAAATGAAAGATCTCAAGGAGAAGATGAACCAGGTGAGTAGTGCAGGAACATGAGGTCACCTGCTTGCTAAGTTGAATCTTGAAGTATAAGTAGTTGGGTATATTTTTCATGCCTATATTAAATGTGTTCATCTCACAGGTGGAGGACGAGGTGTTTGAGGAGTTTTGCCGGGAGATTGGTGTCAGGAACATCAGAGAGTTCGAAGAAGAGAAGGTGAAGCGGCAGAATGAGATCGCCAAAAAGAGGTACTTATTTCAGTCCTGTCAGTTTTATAGTTTAAAGACACAAGAGCACAGCCTGATTACCAAAATCTTAACCCTTATAATGGGTTCACTTGAATGCGTCTTTGTCTCTGTGTAGGCTGGAGTTTGAAAACCAAAAGACGCGTCTGGGGATCCAGCTAGACTACGAGAAGAACCAGCTCAAAGAGGACCAAGGAAAAGTCCAGACTTGGGAGCAATCTGTTAAAAAAGATGACAATGAAATAGAAAAGTTGAAAAAGGTAAGCAATGTCTGGGTGGGAAGGAGTGCCGCATCTTATGTTACTTTAGTGTTCATTCTGGAGCGAGAATGTTTTTTTAGGTGCTGGTCCTGCATGTTTCTGTATTTATGTGCCATCCCACTGAAGCTTACCTACTCCGTGCTTTCTCTCCACCGCTCTGTGTTTCTAGGAGGAGCAGAGACATATGAAGATTATTGATGAAACCATGGCCCAGCTGCAGGATCTGAAGAACCAGCACCTTGCCAAAAAATCTGAGGTGAATGACAAGAACCATCAGATGGAAGAGATCCGAAAGAAGCTGGGCGGTGCGAACAAGTCAGTACAATTTTACATGGTGGAATAAGTGTCAAAGTGTTTTTTGAGGGTTGGGGGTTCTTCTCACAATAAATTCTATAGCCTGAACGTTTTTGAAGATCGTTAATGACATTCTTTCATTTTGCATATTGTCACGCTGACCAAGCTAGGCGTATAACGTATAATCGGTCCGTTTGCTGGACGCATGCGCAAGCACGGGGTATGAGAACTGCGAGGAAAGCTCAAACAAGGTGGTCTGCTTTGGTTTTAGGGAGATGACACATTTACAAAAAGAAGTCACGGCCATTGAGACTAAGCTGGAGCAGAAACGCAGCGACCGGCACAATTTACTGCAGGCCTGCAAAATGCAAGATATTAAGCTTCCTCTGTCTAAAGGCACAATGGAGGACATCAGCCAAGGAGAGGTACGACTTCAACGTCCCACTTAACTTGGGCCAGGCCCTGTTGCCAGTGTTGGGTGGTGTCGTAGGTAATGTTGTGAATGTTCTATGAAAGCCACATGATAAATGTGCAAACCCCTTTGCAGGGTGGGTCCCAGGGAGATGAATCGGTGGGCAGCTCCCAGCGTTCCTCAACGGTCTATGCACGAGAAGCTTTGATAGAAATTGACTACAGTGAGTTGTCTGAAGACTTCAAGGTGAGCTTGGAACGTAGGATTTTGTCCACAGATCGTTCGTTAGATGTGGCCTGGCCTGGCATCCGTTTACCGTCTATTTTCATATTCCCCGTACATGTAGGATGCTGTGGCCGACGACGATATCAAGCAGGAGATGAGCGCGTTGCACCAGAAGCTGAACGAGCAGCAGAGCATTCTGCAGCGGATCTCTGCTCCCAACATGAAGGCCATGGAGAAACTGGAGAGTGTCAGGGACAAGTTCCAAGAGACCTCAGATGGTATGCTTGGTGGAAGCTTTAAAAGCGGGGCTCTATTTCTATAAAGCATCAACGCGTTGTGAAAAGCCGTATAGATAAATGTGATGGAAATATGTACTGCAGCTTTTGAGTAGATGTTGCAAATCCAATTTTTTATTGCCATGTAATATGGTTTTAAGTACTGTGTGACATTGCAAATTCTACAAAGTCTACGGGGTGAGGATATATTCCTTCTAAGTGTGTTTGCATGTTCTGTATTTGGGTAACTTGAAAACAGTGATTTCTGATCATGCTGATGATCATTTATGATCTGATTTTGGAATGGGCGCTTTTTGTTGCAGAATTTGAGGCTGCTCGTAAACGTGCCAAGAAGGCCAAACAGGCATTTGAGCAGACCAAAAAAGAGAGATTTGACCGGTTTAATGCCTGCTTTGAGTCCGTGGCGACCAACATTGATGAGATCTACAAAGCTCTCTCCAGAAACAGCAGTGCGCAGGTAACAAATCCATCGTTTTGTGTCCCTTGTAGCTTCTTTCCTGCCTCTTTTTCTGCCTATTGACTGTATCACACCTGCACAGGCTTTTCTCGGACCAGAGAACCCCGAGGAACCATACCTGGATGGGATCAACTACAACTGTGTGGCCCCAGGGAAGCGATTCCGGCCCATGGACAACTTATCTGGAGGAGAGAAAACTGTGGCGGCCCTTGCCTTGCTCTTTGCTATCCATAGGTAGGCTTTTAAAAAAATCAGCGCCTGTTCATACCAGGAAGCAGCATTTTGGAGGTCATATGTTGGTGTGCTGCTCACGTTCTGCCATGTCTTCCAGCCTTCATCCAAGTCTTCATAGGATTTACTATCTCAGGGGCCAGTAATTCTTTACGTTCTGCTTGTAAGTAATCCAACCTTTCTTTCTCTCCCCCGCAGCTACAAACCATCACCATTCTTCGTGCTGGATGAAATTGACGCTGCTCTGGACAACACCAACATAGGAAAGGTAAGTATTCGGGTAATGGTTTTATACATGCTTTGGCTACACGGGAACTCCATGTCCTTTACCCTGCGTGCTGGTCCAGTCACCCCGAAAGAAATGATGCTTTCAGTTTGATGCGAAATATAAAGTTGTTCTCATAACGTTTGATTATAAAACTAATCTATAGCTTATACCTATTTGATACATTTTACAGAAGTGGCTTAACTTAAAGCGCAGTAAAGCCAGACCACAACATCACAAAATCCTTATTTCTTTGCCATGAAGGAGCCTTTGCGATGGGCTCTCAGAATATTTGCATCGTATACGAACGCTGCCGAGGCTTTGCTCCCACGATAGTGTGCGTTTGAAGTTATTATGTATATATCGGAGGAAAATAAATGAAACATGTTCTGGTGTTCTGCTTGTAATGTGTGGGGTTTTTTTTTTTCCTTTTTCCTGCAGGTGGCTAACTACATTAAAGAGCAGTCGATGACCAACTTCCAAGCCATTGTTATCTCCTTGAAAGAGGAGTTTTACACAAAGGCAGAAAGCTTGATTGGAGTCTACCCCGAGGTAAGAGAACATGGACTGTGGGGTTTTAAAAGAACCGCATACGCCAGGGTTTTTTCACTTACCTGTATGTTGAAATGGCATCAAACCATAAACCTTGTGGGCTGCGCTATGTGTTATTCATGGCAAAGCCCTGGATAATGGTTCAATTCTTGAGGCTGATGAGTTGAAAAATGTAATTTCACCTACAAACTCTAGGTTTTGTGAATGCACTCTTTGGGCCGCTGCGTTTGGATGGTAAATGAGATGTGGATTTCTTAAAAAAAAAGAATAACTGGGATAGTCTAGGTTGTAACACTTGAAAATAAATTTATCGTAGAAATATAGCTGCATGTCCTATCCAGAAATACTTTCCATGCCTTTATTTAAAGAGAATTGCAAAGGATTGCTGAAATATTTAAAAGAAGCAACGTGGATTCTCAGAGACTTTTGGGTTTAAGCTCTTGTCCCATTAGGCCAGGCTTTAACTTGTCGTATTTTTGTCATTTCAGCAAGGGGACTGTGTGATCAGCAAAGTCCTGACGTTTGACCTTACCAAGTATCCCGATGCCAACCCCAACCCCGGTGATCAGTAACCTGCACACGGACCGTTTTATCTTCACTTTTGGATCATTTGTGTTTGACCTTTTTTGTTACGGTGATATAACTGCCCTACCTTCTGTCTGAAATGCATCTTCATGATGGGAATCGGTTACTTGTTTAATGTGACCTTGAGTCACGCAACCCTTTCCCATGGAAGCCATTCACACGATCGGGGCATATAAACACAGATGCACGTTACTGTCGCCTTTTTAAAACCTAAATCCTATCCGACTTGTTCAAACTTCTAATTTTGGAATTTTAATCCTAATTATGTTGTAATTATCAGAATGTTTTTTATCAAACGTGATATTATTGTGCTGAAAGGCTATCCCTTCGCCTTCTATATTTTTTTCTTTTATTAGGAGGTGGGTAATTTTAAAGCTTTTATCATGGATGTCGCTGTGGCAGCTTTTAATGGTTTTAGCATCTTCTGTTTATTGTAGCTGCTTAGATTTAAGTATTATTTTGCAATAAAGAACCTATAAATATTATTTGGCCATCCTTGATATGCATTTGTTTTCTTAAACACACACACAGTATTAAGTGTTCTTACATACCACACCAACCAATGTTATTTGTGATGAAACCATTCAATGAGCACTTTTTAAGCTTTTCAGTGAAATCACATTATATACGTAACCCAGACACTTTTGTTAACGTTCTAAGAACCTTAAGGGGTTTGACTCCCTGTCTCTCTTGGTTGCTCTTCAGTAAAGCAAAAGAAGCATTGGTAATCCTCTGTTGGAGGCATAATGGGTCCTTGGTCAAACTTCTTATGTTCCATCTAAAAACATAATCTTACTATTGCTTTCCTATGTATAGTTGATGTTGTGGGTCAATTCATCTTGTCGGCATGTGTGATAGCTGCCGGCTCATCATTAAAGTCTGTCAAACAACAAGGGAATTTAAAGATGCTTGCAATACCTCATTATGACCACTAGAGGCCAGTAAATCCCACAGCTTTCCTGGCGAACTTGTTGAGCAGTTAATGCCCTTTTTATTCAATTTTTTTTTGTTTTAATTTTTGAGAACAGAGAAGCAAACCTTTTCAGGATTGAACTGGGCCATCGGTCCTTTTGTGTAAGTGGCAATCTCTCCTAGGCTAACATGCCAAGGATAGTAAGAGTAAGGGAGCCAAGCGGGCAGAGGGAAGTACATTTTTATTCATATCGGAGGCAAAAAATGACATCATAAATAAAATCTAATATAAATCTAAATAAGAAATGGGGGATGTGGAATAAAGTCTTGACTTGTATGTCTTGAAATCCAATAGAAGTGTCAAAGCAGCTGCTAAATTTAGAAGATAAAAGAAACAGAAGCTGCCAAACAATGCGGGATCAAACTTTTTAAAGAAAACATTTTTTTCTTTTTTTTAAAACATTTGTCATTCCACCGAGAGATCAAATAAAGTGTTTTGAAATGCTTAAGGATATGCTGCAGCTTCCAAATAACTTCCTTTTCATGATCGTACAGGCCAGATGTCGCACCATTGCTATTTTTAAACACATTTCCAAATCTCCTTATTGATTATATGTCTGTAACGGGCAAAGTGCCAAATTCAGCACTGCAAAAAAATCACTTTTTTTTGCTGTTGTAAACCCGATGCGGAGGTATTGTGTCTGGCCGCAGCGGGCATTCATTTGAACCCATAAAAATGTTACCCAACGTAACCAATCTGTCTTACCCTGCCTTTCCACACACTCTATTATTTTTTTCCCTACTTAATTGAATCGCCTTATCCTACGATGTCGTGGACGGGTCTATATCCAATTCCAGGTGCCGTCTGGTAAAAGCCTCCGAAAATTCAATAAAAGTTCAGTTCCAAGACGTCTTGCCGGTGGATATCGGTCTCTTGAAACTCAAAACCCAAAGTTCTTTATCGTTGCCGAACCCTCCTGGGGAGGCTGATAAGACGGAACTGTAGCCAGCTTGCAATTCCTTCTCTCTCACCTTCATCTCGAAGCAGTGAAAGTCTCTTTGTTTTCCCTTCAGTCTAAAAGACATTTCTGGAAAAGATGACCTTTACTCCAAGCTGCTTTCTCTGCCAGAGATAGCTTCGGCGCATTCTTAAAGTCAACTCAAGCTCGGGCTATCTCAGGTTCTTCCGCGGAACCTTGCAGGTATTGGTCTAACGTTCATTTGCGATCCTCACCAGCCCTGATATTTATGGAAATAAGTTAATTGGAGAAAATTCTAATAAAATGTAGCAGGAGGTTGGGAAGCAAGGCTGGACCGGCACTGTCCAGCAGCCGACTGACGGCCTTTCAGGTACCAAAATATATGTTGAGGACATGTGCTGGACCTCCCTACCATGTTTCCAAGGTTCTCCATTTAGATAGAAGAACTTTGGAATCCCTGGTCTATTGACCGCCCTACAACTTATTTTAAATCTGATTATAGATGTGGCTACGGAATATGATGGCGCTATATAAAACAATAAATAATAATTATTAAATATAAGATGCACTTGGAAGGTACGCCCCTTCAACTATGACTTTTAAATGAAGGGTTAATAAGGGGTTTCCTACAAGGCTTTATTATCCCACCAACACCACAAGAAACCCTAAACCACATCAGCTTTAAGATTGGAAACAACCTCAATGATGATGTCATATGAGGTCATATTTACAAAACAGAATCAGGTTACTATGATACGTGTTATCATTTAAATACATTATTCAGAAGGTGACATCCTTTTTGATGAAACATGTATTACGCATAATTATGATTTTCTTACACTGCGGATGGGCTTGTGTGTAATGGAACAAAATGATGTGGCCGAAAACTTTCAAATGTTCGTAGAGGGTATCTCAGACGCAGTGATCCAATGCGAACAAAAAATAGAATGCATCACCCCCAGATAGAAAATGTTGATCCGGTTTCAGGGGCAGCTTCTGTTTATCAGATGCGAAATGTGGATTTATTGAATGTGAAGCTTTACTGAACTGTATAGATCTCCCCATAAATGTACAAGTAATGAAGAAAATAGCTGGAGCTTCGCTGTTACGTAACCACAAGTTCTGAAGTTATTGGGACATTTACAGATTTAAAACTTTTTTTCAATAAAAATAATAAAAAAAATACTTTTTTGGTTTTGTGAGTAGCCCGCGGTTCTGGGTGATAACGGGGTTAGGGGAGTTTGTAAGCATTACCGTCTCTTTAAGCTTTAATCTTTCCAATAATATATCATATTATAATATTTTGTCTTTGATTTTGGTTCTGCTCATAAACCTACATTTGGTTCTAGATTCTTCTTTGGTAAGAGAACTATATGCAGAACTACAGCAACCAATCAACAATGGAGATATAAACCACATTGGTTCCAATTTAGTTTCACAGTCTCTCTGAGTACTGCAGTTCTGAAGAGAGATCAGGTGACAATCAGTAACCAATCAAAATGGGCAGTATGTCTTTGCACGCCCCCGAGGATCCAGAGGTTGCGGAGAGAACAGATTGTAAAGGGACCTAAATTAATAAATGCATGGTGCGTCACGTGCCCCCCCACATTGCAAGGAAGTTATTTAATTGAGGTAAGTAAGTAAGTAAGTAACATGGATTAACTATTTAATGCCCTACTGTTTGCATCATATTCAGACTGGTAAATTGCCCCCAAGTAAATTTTCCTTACTACTAATAACTACAGAGGTGATGGGGGCCATGAAACAATACATACAAACCAGCATAAGACCCCTGCTTAATTCATCCCATACATAAGCCTTGGTTCATATAATTCTTAGTGTAAAAAACTGTTACATTACATGGCATGTGATGGGGATATATAATAATAATAATAATATAATATATAATATATATTTCAGGATAGGGGCTAATGAAAGCAATAAGAAGTAATTTAATGACCTCATATTAATTTATATTTATTTAGTCACATTGTACCTTTAGGAGGATTTTTGTAATTTAATAACAATATTAAATATGTTATACTAAATATTAAATATGTATATACTAAATATTAAATATGTATATACAATATACGTGTACGCCCCAGCCACGCCTCTTCTCCCCACCCTAATTAAAGGGCAGCTTCAAATGTTGATCAAAATGATTTAAATCAAGCGTTTGTACCCTGAAACAACGGGTATCAGCCCAAACTATTAGTGCCAAAAACATAACTAATGGTCTTAGTTCAATATATAATTATATTCCCCAATTGATGCGGGCCATATGGGCCTTAAACATATATTAGTTTGTGACATCTATTTTATAACAAAGTTCATATTGTCAGGTGTTCTGTGCAAGCGTTTTCTCAATTTCATCCCTGAAAATATTCATGCTCATGAACTAAAAGGTGCTGAAATACGCACATGATTTACTCACATGTTATATGCATGAGACATGATAATATATGACATACGCCCCTTGGTATGACAGCAAATTAGAGCGCTCGTTCACATACATCCCAACACTGAGATTGGCTGAAGAGGGCAGTTTTGGTTTAGGGGGTGTGGTTAGAGGCACAGCTGGGGGCGGGGATTTACCAAGACTTTTAATGCGACTTTAAGACCTACTTTTAAATATATATATATATATATTATTATTATTTATCGTTTTATATAGCGCCATCAAATTCTGTAGCGCTGTACAATGGGTAGACAGGACATAACAAGTAGTATGTAACATAACTTACAGAGACAACAGGTGAGGAGGGCCGTGATCAAAGATCTTACAATCTATATGTAGCTATTTATGTAACTGAATGAGGTATTAAGAAAAATAATAATATATTTCACTTATAAAGCACGATTCTAAAAACATTAGCGTCTGTTTATATTATATACATTATTGAAGAACTTATTTAATGGGAATTGTATTCACCAACAGCTGATCGGAATGGGAGCTGCAGCCTGAGTATAGCAGGAGAACTACAGCAGTATGATAGGACTTGTAGTCAGACCCGATTGGCCAGCACAGGTGTGCCACGTGACCCCGAGCTGTGTATGTGTGTTCGGAGACTGTCTGGGCACATTGCCCTCACACCTTCCGCAGGACTGACTCATACCTGCCGAGCCGTCCTTCCCCGAGCTGCCGATGGAAGTATGCGTGAGCATGAAGGTGAAACGCAGCTCGCTTGTCAAAGAGATTTGTGAAGCTCCTTCCCTACTCGCTCCCTGCCTCGGCTGTCAGCCCTGCAGGCTGTTTTTTAAGTCTCCTCCTGTTGGTACATTTATCTTTTTGTCTTTTTTTTTTTTTTTTTTTAAGGGGGGGTTGTCGATTGTACGGAAACTCCAGCTCCAGCACAATAAATGAAATGTCTTCGGTGCCCCCCTGACAGCGCGTGTTCCACCCCGTGAGTTATCCCCCTTTGCCCAGCCTCACGGAATAGGAGGAGTGTGCGTGTGTGTGTGCGAGCTGGTGGAGGAATGAATAGGAGAGAATATTTTGGCAGGACTAAGTGAATTGTTTAACCCACCTTCTTTCACACAACATAACACCCCCCCCCGCCGCACATTCATCACCCGCCTCCAAACATTTAAGGTAAAATTTGGAAGGGGAGAGACACAAGTGCAAGGAGCTTCTCGTTTCGGAGGTATGGAGTCGGGTCTAAGCTGTGACCGGGTCTGTCTCCAAAAGACGACACGTCTGTCTTCCACCGATCCATCTCCTGCCTCGTAAGCCGAGCCGAGTTCTGTCCGGTGAGCCCCGAATTCCTACCTGTATTAACCATTTAGTAGTCCATTGGGGTGACAGCCCACCTCCGCTCCGGGACACAGCAAACAAGTGCCGTCTTTGCTTCGCTAGCCATTCATTCATCGCCCTTTCTTCTAGTGGGAACACGCAGCCGAGATAACTGGAGGGCCGGGGGGGGGGCGACGAGCTTCATCGAGGTTCTCAGAGGCTTTGAAGGATGCTTCAGGGGAGGGAAGCTGCGGGACACACCGCTTGCATTGTGCGGTGCTGTTCATGTAAAGAAGATTGGGTATCTTTATCTGTCCTCGCCCCCCTCCTGCTCCTTTTTACCCGATAGATATCTTGGGTTCTTTTTTTTTGCAGGTAGAATGAGAACACCACTTTGCAAGCAGGGTGTCCATTCCAGGTGTCATAAAGACTGACAACTCGGAGCGAAAATCCGCCGACAAACACCATGAGGCTAAAAGTGAGTGTGCTGGACCTGTGCCACACCGTGCTCTGCGTTGGGTTAATGCTCTGCGGAGAAGGGTAAGATCCTGCCACTTAGTTATGCGGAAGCTGCTGTTCGGTGTTAACTTGATGTCTTCCATGAGATTAACCGAAAGGGAGATCACAAAACAAGGGGTGATGTTTGCGGGGCGTTCGCCATACAAACCGGATCGCGGACTGCGCCCAAACAGCTCCTGTGTGTTTCCCATGGCTTACTTTATCATTAATTACATGACCGTATTATTTATTATTATTATTATTATCATTATTATTATTTATTGTTTTATATAGCACCATCAAATTCCGTAGAGCTGTACAATGCGTAGACAGGACATAACAAGTAGTACATAACATAACAATTTGGAGAAAGTTTTTCATGCTAGTTAACGTTAAAAGGAACATGTTGGGAGAAATGTTTGGGACTTGACGGTGGTTGGCACTGGCACCACATTAAATTGGGTTGAGTTTTTGTGTAAACGGTGCCGTCCTTCATATTGCGCCTGTAAGATAATTTCGTCTCTAATGTAAATCTTTTGCTCGTATCGCTACATGCTGGCTATAGTGGCGTTTCTAAAAGCAGAGTATTGTGTAGATAACAATCCGACCCACGTGTTTGGTGGCAAAAGAGACAACCAGCGGACCTAAGGCTTGTCATATCAACTCGTTAGTGAGAGGGCTGTATGGATTGGAAATCATGAGCTGGGGTAAAATTTATAATAATAATATAAAATAATAATAATAATATAAAATAATACTCATAAAATAATAATAATATAAAATAATAATACTATAAAATAATACTCATAAAATAATAATAATAATAATAATAATAATATAAAATAATAATAATATAAAATAATACTCATAAAATAATAATAATAATAATAATAATAATAATAATAATATAATTGTAGCTTGGGTTTGAGGGTCCTGTTTAACTCTTTCCATGACTGCTGTTTGACTGGGTGAAGTCGTGGCGCTTGCGTTGCTGGGAATTGCTGCCTTTGCCACAGGTGACGTTCCTGTGACAAAGTACCATCTGCCGCCCCCCCCCATTACCGTCCTGCATGGAGCCAAACAAACACACCTGTTTCTAAAGTAACCATAATAGAGTCCAGCTCCCGGCTGCCAGCAACCTGTTCACTCATACCTTTCATTCCTGCTGGCGTGGTGTGTATGCGTGTGTGTGTATGTGTGTGTATGTGTGTGTGCGTGTGTGTGCAGTACAGAGCGGATTGTTCTCAAAGAATGTAATAGTCTGGCAGCTGTGGTTCTCTCCTCCTGGCACTGCTGGCAACCCCCCCACCATCCCTGCCCGTCATACCCCCCCCCCCCCCGCAGTTTCCTATCCTTATGCAGGGAAATCCTCTAATAATTGCCACGGTATGATCTTCTAAGACCTACTGGAATCCACTCTCTTCACACAGACCAGTTCATGCCATTTGAGGCTGCACTGAGGTGTCATTGTTCGTAAACACTCAGCCCTGTCTTTGATGGCCCAGGGCTTCCAGTATCGTGGTTTCATTGTCTGCGACGTAGACCGGGGACTGTCCTGCTGTGTGCCGTCTTTGGAATATAACTCCCATCTCCCCGGGCGTTCATAAAAAACAGCATTTTTAGTCCCTGGCTTTGTTCTTGTCAGTTGTAAAGTGATGATGTGTGAACGATGTCTCTAGCTCGGCACAGTCCGTTTCTGTTGAATTAGCTCACATAGCTGAGTTCTTTCCAAGATGTCCATGACTGCGTACCCATAGTGTGAAACGCGTTAGGTGGTTATGGCGTCCCCCTCTTTTTCCCCTGTATTGGACCCTGTTGATAAAGCAATAAATGTTCTCCATATGTGTAAAGTCCTCTGTGGCTTTGTATGGAGCCTGACTCCAAGTCCCAATTGATTGTTTTAGACTAAACAACCATATCCACTCAGTACCCAAAGGCAACCGCACCGTTGTGTTATACCATATGCAGAGATGGTCTGGCACTTTAAGGCCAGCGGCCACCTGATGATGTAAGTACAGCCGACTATTGGATATGCATGGCCACACGCGACATTTTTACACTGCATGTGGCCGGGCATATCCAGCCAGTGGCCGCACACCGCAGCGCCTGATCTGCACCGCAGCACCTGATCTGCGCCGCAGCACCGGATCTGCGCCGCAGCACCTGATCTGCGCCGCAGCACCGGATCTGCACCGCAGCACCTGATCTGCACCGCAGCACCGGATCTGCACCGCAGCACCTGATCTGCACCGCAGCACCTGATCTGCTGCTGGCCCGGTGTCCTAGATGGCCAGTCCATGACTATAAGTTACAGAAATACTTTTAAAGAAATTCATAGTCCTTTTCATGCTGAATACTTGGATTTTCCTGCAGGATGTGCTCCTTTAATAGAGGTTTGTGCTGCTATCTCTGCTTTTGGTTCATATTTCCTGCTCTACAGATATAAAGATGCAATATGCAAACACGTCCCAGGCAAGTTGCGCCAGACCAGACAGAAATTCAAATCAATCTTAATTAAACAGGCAACTGCGTGGGAAGAGGGTGAGGTTAATTAATTTACTTCTTTCCAGGAGAACGAAAAAAAAAAACCCCAACAAAATCCGGCAAGACTTGCAATGGTTCTTTTTTATCTCAAACTAAGAAAACAGGGATGATGTCATACATATTGTTTTAACGTGTCACATTGTGATTATCGAGGGAGCCGGAAGGAAAGCGTCGGTTTTTATAATGCGGCCGTCGGCCCGCTTCGATGTGAAAGCCATGCCAGGCTTGCCATTGATTGTCACTTGCATGTGCGAATGAATTATTTATGAGACGGGCTGAACAATAACAAAAAGGTTATAGAATTGGTTACAAAAGCAGTTTTTTCCCCCCGCAGCTCACACACTGGCGTCTTTGTCAATGTGTTAGTAAGAACGGGTGGATGTGCACCTTATTCACATTACGACGCCCCACACGACGCCATCGTCTTTATCTGCGCCTTTTTAATTATTCATTAACCCGTATCAAGCTCATCTCCCTTTCACTTACTCCTCTTCCTGAGGCTTCCCGGGCATAATCGACATCCATCCATGGGAGGAAAAAAAGTTAACTGAGATGAGCAGTGGGTTGTGAGCATTTGAGAAGATGACGTGTCCGTTGGGTTCGATGAAGCGATCTATGAGTCATGTATTCATATTATTGTTGGTTATTGTTGGTTGTAGTCATATTATGTTGAAACATTCATTATCATTTATCTTGACACCAAGGATTGACTCACAAGGTGTTAATGACCTGTAATTTCCAAGATCAAAGGCTTTCCTGCTTCCAGCCTCCGAGGCAGATGTCCTCTTAGAAGGAGTCTTACATATTACGTTCATTTATATAGCGCCAGCAGATTCCGTAGCGCTGTTAGAGGACACTGAAGATATTTAACAAATGCAATAATAAAAATGAATAATAATAATATTAACACACATTAAAATAGGAGATGACAGCCCTGGTCTCCTGAGCTTACACTCTATTTCCAATCCATTTAGCTGTAAAAAAACACTCAGCGGCACAAATTTTGCGAGATGTTCACGATATTATCTTATTGTTTGCTTCTGAAAATATATAAAGTGATTTTTACGGCCACATTTGGTTTTACAAAATGCCCCCTCTTCCCTCCAAAAACAAACAAACAAAAAAGGATACATTTCACAAATTTTTGGGTCAGAAACCTTCGTGTTGACTAATCTTAATTGCGCGTGATTGTTTGGTTCCGTTATGGAGTAGGAAATGATACAATCGGGTGATTTGTGTGTCCGTATTGGAATTTCAGTGATATAATTATAATGAATAATATATATTTTCATTAAAAAAGATGATCTATACGTTGTAGTCAGACGTATGGAGGATTTTATTTGGATTTTCAAAACTATGACCTTTTTAAAATAAAAATAAAAAATACAAATACATAGGAGATAAGTTAGATAAAAAGTTGTGCTTATTTTGAAAAGTGATCTCATTACCATAGCAACCATTGGAATGTTTCCGCTCATGGGTCCATTCTGTCGGTTGCCAAGGCGATACGGCATCAGAATCCCCCTTTTGTAGGTGACATCCATCACTTTTCAGTGTAACTCTATTGAGGCAAAACCAGTGATGGTGAAAAGTGTAAATTAACGTGAATCTCTGATATTTTCCCCGACGGGCGCCTGTGAAAGTATACTTTTTTTGAGAAAGTGGTAGGTTAAGCGCCGAGGGTTACGCCGAAAACAGTCCAACGGCTGAGCTCGAGTTGTCCTCTCGTTTTCCCAAACTCCTGTGAGCATCCCTTTTATTCCACGCTAAATAAATAAATAAAATGGAGACTTCAGTGTTAAGTGACAGAGAGCCGGATCCATTAGCGGAACACACAGGCGTTTTGTTCTGAGGGCCTCGCGGAGAAAAGGCTCCTTGTGTTATTTGGGTGGCTCGGTTACAGGCTGTGGATGGATCGATCGAGGATTTCATGACGGGTTATCTACCCCACCCCCCCACTGCCCCCCGACTCTGCCCCGTTGGGCACACGAGATAATAAGGATTCAGGATTTAACCCCTAAGCATCCTTCACGTTGTTAAACAATTCTGTGGGTTTTATTTCGGGGCAGATACGCTGTTTCCAGGACCCAACGTGCTTGGCTACCGACTGTCCTTTTTTTGTAATGGCAGCCTCTGGTCATCTGTAAGGGCAATTTGGGCTCATATATAGCCGATAGTCTCAGGATCCATTCCAGAGAGAAGCAGAAGCCCCAAAATCCAAACCTTTGCTCAAGTACCGCTGGTGGCGTGGCATCTGTAGGGTTATTATAAGGATCAAGTAACATTTTGACCAACCTGCTGGATAAGCACCAGCCAGGTGGCAACCATAGCTAACGGATGGGCTTATAGTGTTTTCTGGTCCAAATCTGGTCCAAAGTCTGAAGACCGGTCTTATCACCGTACCAACCGATATAATGTTCCTGCACTCCTTTGTTGGTTTCATATTTATACCCCTGTTTATTTTTATACTCCTGTTATTTTGTAGCCAGGGTATTGTGTCCACCAGCCTCAAGGGTTGACTAGCCCACTCCGGAGAGACGCAGAAATACAGTTCCCAGGGATCTGACATTATTGCCTCTTCAAGAATGATGTATTGTCTTGTGGCCCACATCACTAGCCATCCTGCCAATAAAAATAGTGGCCACCTTGACCTGTTGACCTACTGTTAGAGGATCATGATATTATTAACCAGCATCAACACATCTAGGATGGACCCTGTTTTCTCATAATGTCTCATTTCTGTTTTTTCCCCCCCAGAGGAGTGTCGTCCGTGCTGGCCCTCGGAGCCAGTATAATCTGCAGAAAGATGCCTGGCCTGTCCCCACGCCAGCGGACCATCTGTGAAGCCCGTCCTGATGCCATGATAGCGATTGGCACAGGGGCACGACTGGGGATCGAAGAGTGTCGCTACCAGTTTCAGCACAGCCGATGGAACTGCAGCTCTTTGGGGGAACCAAGTCTCTTTGGACCGGAGCTAAAAGTAGGTACGTGTGATGTGCCTGGTCATATATAATAATTTATACACATCTGTAGCTGGGACTGTCATCCATGGGACTGTTTGGATTACTCAACAGTCAGTTATTCAGAGCCCTTTCCACTCACCCAAGTCCCACAAAAGTTTTTTGAGCCAGACCATAATATTACATTATATTCATTCACTTATGAAGTGAACCATGTGATGTAAATTTCTGCCTCCTAATGTAAAAAACACATAAACATTTTCCCTTCATTTTTATTGTTTCCCTTTTTAGCGAAATTGACTATAAAGCTGCCGTTATATTGTATATATATAGTCTATTTCTAGAGGGAAGAGCTATCTAAGTGGTGCGACAAGATCATGGAGCGTAACTAGAAAATGTACTCGGAGTGTGCTTAAGAGTCATGATATTGGCTGGGGTTGTAAATCAAATAATTGAATTCTGTACAGTATTTATCTTCCTGAGAACCGGTTGGCAGCCAAAAGCATTGATGTTGGACGGCTGGTATGTTTGGTATTTATTTTTCTGGCTCAGTAAATTATCATTCTGGAGCTCACGTTTAAAGATCCGCTTTGATGCAAAGTGGTAAAAAAAAAAAAGGTAAAGTCCCCTTAGCAACTGTTGCAATTTTCCTGCTTGATCGCTTACCTTACCTATCTCCTACCTAGCGTGACAACGACAAAGCTTATGATTTAGAGCCGGAAGAATGTTCGTTATAGTAAGGAATGAGTATTTAACTTCAAAATAAAATGGATCTATACACCTGCAAGCAATATGCGTAGCACATGGTATAGATCAAGCAGTGTCTGCTTTAAAGCTTCACTATAAATACAGTAAATGGTGTTGTTATTATACAGTCGTTACAACGCATACCCTGCATTTCTGTTGGTTTAATTTCAGGTAGTAAGGAGACGGCTTTTTACTATGCCATCCTCTCAGCTGGCATTGCCCACGCCATCACCAACGCCTGTAGTCAGGGCAATTTGACATACTGTGGCTGCGACCGAGAGAAGCACAGCTACCATGATCCCGATAGAGGTTGGCGGTGGGGAGGGTGCTCTGCCGATGTGAAACATGGAATCCGTCTGTCTCGGGAGTTTGTGGACGCCCGTGAGGTGAAACGTAATGCCCGCACCCTGATGAATCTACACAACAACATGGTTGGGAGGAAGGTAGTGCCATTCTTCACATGTATGTACATTCCCAACAGCTGATCTGGTAATTTGGCAGCCTGGCAGCATTTTGGACAGAGATCAAATTAATCTTCCAGAGATACAGATCAGAAATACACATCTAATTAACTTGCTTGCACAGGTAGCTCATTCAGTCGCACAGTCCTGCTGACAGAAGTTGGCCTGGCTCCTTGCACCCATTCCTTCCACATCCGACGCAGACGGCCCGTGGCTTGGTGTCTGTGGCCCCAGGACTAGCTTGGCTCTCTCTTACCACAGCTGACGAACCCGTCTGTGCTAATTAAATAGCCACCTGGCCACTTGTGTTGTAATCTTAAAAATCCTCAAATTGGGACCCACTGAGCTAGATAAATAAAATACTCAGTTGTAAATATGATCAGCCTACGGAATGCCAAGAATACCTTATATAATAATATCTTATTAAGTAATAATATCTTAATTATAAATTTCTATTCCAAGATCTACGGAATAATCATAATCATGAAATTTGATCTATACATTTCGCAACAATATGATTTTCTTTTTATATGCAGTTATATACTTTTAATAACATGTTTTCTTACCATATTTTCTATATATGTCTGGTAAGAAAATGTATTAAAGATAGTCCTTCAAATTTAACCCCTTAAGGACAATGGGCGGTCCCTAAACCCATTGAAAACAATGCATTTTGTCATTAAGGGGTTAAATACATCCAACACATTTAAAAGACTTCAATGACATAAAGAGATACAAAACAGTGATATATTGTACCACAGATAATGAACCGGGTCCATTTTATCTCTGTTTTAGTCCCATTGCAGTCCATAAGGGTTTTGTTCTGCTCTCTTCACGTTTGTATCCATTTGTTGCATTATTACGTTTGGTTCTCAGTCTTTTTTCTCTCTTTATAGCTGTTGGAGAAGAGCGTCCAGCTGGAGTGTAAGTGTCATGGAGTTTCAGGATCCTGCACCATGAAAACATGCTGGGTGACACTACCCCACTTACGAGCTGTGGGTGACATGTTGAAGGAGAAGTACGAGCAGGCCGTGATGGTGGAAACCGTGAAGGGAAGACGCCAACTCTTACCAACGTTCCTCAAGCTCACGAATCCCCAGAGCTATAACAAACCCGCAGAGACCGACCTGGTGTACGTCGAGAGGTCCCCAAACTTCTGCGAGAAAGACAATGCCACTGGCAGCATGGGGACGTACGGTCGTCTATGTAATCGCACATCAACTATGTCGGACAACTGTGAGATCTTATGCTGTGGTCGGGGATATAAGACCCTTCAGTATACCCACTCGTGGCAGTGTCACTGCAAATTCCACTGGTGCTGCAATGTAATCTGCAGTACATGCAGTGAAAGGACGCAGGCCTACATCTGCAACTGAAAAGGGGAGAGAGGGACACAGGAGAATGAGATGAAGAAAGGTGTCACGGTGTGGAAGATGGGCCACGCCAAGCAGGAGAGCATCACAGGGTGAAGAGAAAGGGCTGGCAGTAAAAGAGAGAGAGGGGACAAAATGGAGAGACCACAAGGCTAGAGAGAAAGGCAGATCCATGGACAAAGACATATGCATGCATCCTACAGAAGAAAGGATGCATGTACAGTGACCTTAATTTGGGTTTAGCCCTGTGAGAGATCAGAGAACGCGAGTATCACGAGACAGACAGGGACACCAAATCCCTCTTAGGAAAACTAATTTTAAGCCTTCCTTTTTTATTAATATTAATGGGTGCACATATTTTTGATCAAATAGAATTTATCAAGGTTTTTTATTATCTGTTTTATAACTTTGAACATCATGGAAGCAAACGTGCTATTTCTTTGTAGATTTTTTTTGTTCTAAACGTTTACTAGCATAGAATTCTAGTCGCTTGTGGAGAGATTTACCAAGCTGGTGTCAACTAGAGGGTTTTCTTGCCACTAAAGCACCACGAAAGGCCCCCCCCACACGTCTGTTTCATTCCACCCGTACCCGATAACGGCGCTTTAACTTTTTGGAGGGGTGGTCAAGTTGAAAGAGTTAAAGCATTTGTCCCAGTTAATCACCTGAAATGCACCCCAGACTCAAAGACCTTCTAGTTGTCACAGCTTAGTGAATCTGTTCTTCTACAGACTGGGACCTACTACCTGTGAAAAAAATATGTAAAAAAATTTGCTTTCATGTATTTAAAAACCTTAAATTGCACTGTTTCTCCCAGTGTGATATTAGGGTATTTTATTAAGTTTTATGAAGACCCTCTAGGGGTCTTATCATGCTTCTAACCTAATTAAACTACCATTCAGAGAGAGACGGTGGTGACATATTTTAGAGAATCTGATGTTCTACTCAACTAAAGGAAAAATTTACTGACCTGAAGACCCCAACAGCTTTATCGGGGCTTCCGTATCTCCGGATATGGGTCATACGTTGGTGCTCAGATCTCATTCTTGTGCATATTTTGAAGATCATTCTTTACTAATACTCTTGATATCTGCTTCATAAAAACTACAATCCTTATGCGGTTTTTAGACTCTGCAAGTCTTGACATAATCGGCAGAAGGAAGTAGAAGGTTCACTTCACAATGTGTATTGAAGATATTAAATAACTTGACTCTAAATAATAAAGAAGCAGCATTATTTTAGTATCTAACTCCAGGCACTTAGAGTTCATGAGCGACGCCTGCCGAGGGGCAAATCACTGTTACTGGCAATGTCGAGGCAAGTAAAGGATATGATTAATAGTAAGTCGGGTCAGACTCAGGAGAGACAGGCCTAAAGGGAAAGCAGATTTGGGACCTACTTCTGTGTTAACAAAAGAGATTATGTAAACCCTTTATTATTACCGTTTCCTATCTGATCTTCCTTACAATCCCATGTCTCACCGGAGCCCGAATAAGATGCCATAAACTGTAGCCAGGCGCCAATTTGGGGCTACCAACCTTTTCATGGAAAGGGTAAAATATGGGAGGATCCCCAAAACTGTCGTATGCATTAAGAGGACATTCCAGCCATCACATGCACTTTAATGGTAGGTGCATGGTCCCTTTAAACGTTCACATGGTCCATTTAGTGAATGAATGAGGGGACTCTGCAGAACCTCCCTAAATGTACTATTTGCCCCTTTCCCCACCCACCAGTTAAATGCCCCGCAGGAGATGTATGCTCGTGATGTCAGCTCTATTGCACATGCGTAAAGTCCTCCCATAGATTTCCATTGGAACACTTCCCTGCCACTGATTGACAGCTACAAGCAGCCAATCTGTGGCAAGAAATGTTGGGTCATGGACGACGAAGGAGATTTGCAGCACAGTGTTTTATTTATCCAGAAGAATGGATATTAAAGTACTCACAGAGGGTTAGAGTTACTCACCGAGTACTTTAACATGCATTGCTTTATAGTAGGGGTGTCGGGGACATTAGATTTTAAACTGTATATGATGGCTGGAGTGTCCTTTAAACTCAATGTGTAGCCCCAGATTCCCCACGGAAGGGGAGGCAGGAGTAACTTTATGTTGTGCTGTAGGGCAGGGCCGGCCCAAGACAAAATGCCGCCTGGGGCGAATTTTAAAATGCCGCCCCCCCTATCTACCCTTCCTCTCCCTCCGTCCCTGCCGCCCCCCCATTATCTACCCTTCCTCTCCCTCCCTATTATCTACCCTTACCCCCCCCCTTGTACTTACCTTTCAGCAGTCCTGCGGCGAGTCACCCTGTTCGGTCTCGGTGCCGGCTTGTAATGGTGAGCTCCGGAAATGAGGTAATCCTCAGCATTACAAGCCGGCACCGAGACCAAACAGGGAGACTCGCCGCAGAGGAGAGAGAGGGGCGCCGAGCGGGTACTGACAGCTTGGTAAGCGAAAACCACTCGGCGCCCCTTTCTCTCTCTTTCACTTTAAAAAAAAAAAAAAAAGGCTGGAGCGGCAAAGTGCCGCCCCTTCAAAAGTGCCGCCTGGAGCGGTTGCCCCACTCGGCTCCATTGTCGGGCCGGCCCTGCTGTAGGGGGAACTCCTAATCCTTCTAGACAAGTATCCAGACTCCTTCCCATACTAAATGTGGAAAACAATAGAATAGCTCTGTCTTAATCACCTGGCTGGACACTCTGAATAGTCATAGCGTATGGAGGAACTTATTTTATGGCATTGCCATAAAGCATCAGCTCAGTGTGGTGTTTGAGAAGGGAGTTACCAGAATATTACATGACTGACAACAATGGCGGGCTCTAGGTCTGCAACCAGTCCGCAACCAACAAGGTAAACGGTCATTTGTCTGCTACGGTATTAATTATTTATCTATAATACTGCGTGCCATTACATGATGCCCTTCATTCCTTCGCAATGCAGACCAGCGAGGAAGGGAAGCATTTCCAGGCATTGCCATCAGGTTCTTGGCTCTGCCTGCTTCCCGTTAGACCACCACCGAAGGGGGACCATAAAAATATTTAACCAGTTGCATTGCTTGTCTATTTTGTAGATTGTAGCCAGTATTTTCTCCTAACCGGTTCAATGCTGGGTGGCTCACCCTGGATTAAGTGAACTGTGACTTCTTGGCCCTTGGTGGCCCCATTTTTTTGCTGAGCGGGTGAGTCCAGGTGAGGCCTTCTGAGCATTAATCCCTCGGGGAGGACTCTGTACACCTGGGCGGTGATGTCAGCACCTGCTATGTTAATTTAGCGATGGGAGATGTGGAGGGAAAAAATAATGGAACGGCACAGAGCTGATGCAGAACAAGTCTGGGCAGACAGAGCTCTCCAGAGCCAAGGAGCTGAAAACAAGATGGGGCGTCTGCCTCTCTGTGCACCCCGAGGGTGAGAAAGCACAGACTCGAGCGGGAGCCAGCACAGCCCTCCACCTACATATATATACATGAATCTCCCAGACTAGTTATTCCGCCCCTCCCGGCTGGGCTAGTCACAATGTATATGGGACTGACTGCTGTGCAGATAGCATTTTATTAAAGTAGGCCTGTGTAACGTAAATGTGTCCTGAAAAGAAATTCCCCATAAGGCAACCAGTCCAGGACTCAGCCGAGTGCCAGCTAGAGGTGCCAGGCCTGTTATATCCAGCCGTCGGTGCGCTAATGCCATGAGTCGGCCACCCAGTGGCAATGGTGGCTGCTGTTAGAATTTAAATGGAAATACAAAGTCACATCAAAAGCCTCAGTAAAAACCTACCAACCCCTCCACCCGAGCCACACCGCATAGTGCATACTACACCCTTAAATCTAAGTGTCTCTCTTTGTCCATTTGAAACATTTGGGGAGCAGCGCTGTTTGACCGGATTGTGTGACGCCGAATCGGCAGTGTTGTTGTCAGAAGCCAGATCTTAGGGTATTATGTTGTATTCAGCTTCGGCTAATCCTTCCCTTTGTAGAGAATTTGAGTGTCATGCCAAAGTAAATCATAGAACTGACTCACAGAGCGCGTTCAAATCCCATATTAATATCTACTTTTTTGGTTTTCCAACCGATCGCAGCAGGACACCTACTATTTACCTAATCACACTTCAAACTGTTGGCTTTAAGCAGGCATTGGTGGATAGCGCATGACAAACCGGTTTGTGAAGGTGAGTGAAAGTACCCTGTGCATTTTGAATCTGTTAAGGGTGTCAGTCCCCGGGACTAAAGGGCTGCAGTCACAATGTGAAAAATGCTCTGTGATGATGCAAGACATCAACTCCTCAAGACATGATGATACTTAAAACGTGTTCTTGCTCCGGAGGCCAGAGTTTAAGTGCGATCAGTTGAAATATTAGGGTTCTAATCAGTAAATAAAACCATGGACTTCAAGCACCAATTTAGTATTTGAAGGGCCAGTAAAGTCTAATGGAAGGTAGCCAACGAATCCCTTTTGGTCGTGGCGTTTCTCTATAATATTTTTTGGTAAGCACCCAATATTTTGCCCCATTAGTGCAATTATTGATTCCCCCTGCGATAGGCAACCTTAAGCACTTTGGCTGATGTAGCCTAGAACTTCTATAATGATCAGTCAGCAAAGACACTGGTGGAGCATCATTGGAACCTGGATTGCATTCTGGGAACCTCGAGTCCATCAGTGGAACCTCAGGTCCATCGGTGGGACCCTCGAGTCTATCGGTGGGACCCTTGAGTCCATCAGTGGAACCTCAGGTCCATCGGTGGGACCCTCGAGTCCATCGGGGGAGCCTGGAGTCCATCGGACGAACCTGGAATGCTAAGCTGCTGGCTAAACCCCATTCGCCATGTCTAAAACTATAGTGTTTAAGACCTCACCCTGCCTTACATGGCTAGTCATATCTAGATGTAGGCAAGCCAATATTGGACAGTCTGGAATTAGAGCCAGAGCAGAGCTGACTTTGTTTGCTCTAAGAGCCAATTCACTAGCCAAGTTTCAAGCCGCTTCATTCGTCCACGTCAGCTTACTTATTTACCCTTATTCACAGCCGAGCTGGTCTCAGTGATACATACAGCCCCAGATTTGATGGTGATCACTCCAACGCATGCCCGTTGGCATTACCCGGGCCCCCTAAGCATTGACTGGTTTGCCAGTTCCCTCTTCCTACAGTTATTGAGGTCTGTGAAGAGGTCCCCTTCCACATAACACCACAATCATCACATATTTCCCCAAGGGTTTCTTGTGTGTTTGGAGCCATTTTCTACATTCCAGGAATAACTGTGAGCCAGACATCAATGTTCTTCAGGTAGACAAGTCTTTACATGCGATGGAACACGGCACAACTCTGCTCTTATCTGCGAAGCAGGTCTATGATATTATGGAGTATAAATCCATTCACAAATACCCTGCAGCCCTGTACCTTCACCCCTCGCCCTCCCCTTCATCAGGCTGCAGGCTTGTTCTCTTAGAGAAAATTCAGGTAATTTCTTCTCCAGCCTTTCCGCTGTCAACAGAGATAAATCTGACCTGGGTTTGACTGCATGTACTGTACTGATAGCTGCAGGTTCTGCTGCATGCAATGTGCATCACACCTATAGCTGCAGGTTCTGCTGTATGTATTGTGCATCGCACCTATAGCAGCAGGTTCTGCTGCATGTATTGTGCATCACTCCTATAGCTGAAGGTTCTGCTGCATGTATTGTGCATCACACCTATAGCTGCAGGTTCTGCTGCATGTATTGTGCATCACATCTTTAGCTGCAGGTTCTGCTGCATGTATTGTGCATCACACCTTTAGCTGCAGGTTCTGATGCATGTATTGTGCATCACACCTTTAGCTGCAGGTTCTGATGCATGTGTTGTGCATCACACCTTTAGCTGCAGGTTCTGATGCATGTATTGTGCATCACAACAATGGCTGCCAGCTCTGCAGTGTGTAATTTGCAATGCATCACATTGATAGGTGCAGGTTCTGCATCATATACTGTGCATCACACCTATAGCTGCAGGTTCTGCTTCATGTATTGTGCATCATATCTTTAGCTGCAGGTTCTGCTGCATGTATTGTGCATCACAACAATGGCTGCCAGCTCTGCAGTGTGTAATTTGCAATGCATCACATTGATAGCTGCAGGTTCTGCGTCATATACTGTGCATCACACCTATAGCTGCAGGTTCTGCTTCATGTATTGTGCATCATATCTTTAGCTGCAGGTTCTGCTGCATGTATTGTTCATCACAACAATGGCTGCCAGCTCTGCAGTGTGTAATTTGCAATGCATCACATTGATAGCTGCAGGTTCTGGGTCATATACTGTGCATCACACCTATAGCTGCAGGTTCTGCTGCATGTATTGTGCATCACACCTTTAGCTCCAGGTTCTGTTGCATGTATTGTGCATCACACCTTTAGCTGCATGTTCTGCTGCATGTACCATGCATCACACCTTTAGCTGCAGGTTCTGCTGCATGTACCGTGCATCACATTGATAGCTGCAAGTTCTGCTGGATGTATTATGCATCACACTGAATATAAAGATAATATTAATTGAATCACCTGCGTTCAGGCAGGGATATCAACAATAACATCGTATAGTAGTGATATAGTATAGTAGGTTGAAAAAAGACTTCAGTCCATCAAGCTCAACGTTTCACACATACCCACTTCTAAAGTTGATCCAAAAGAACACCCTTCTTGGGGCAATTACCAATTATGCCCCAGCTCATACTGGTAGCTAAAGCACCAATTCACAGTCTTTTATATGATCTGGTAGAATAGGAAGGAGTCCGCTCCAGACTGTGTGACCCCAAGAATCTACCCCCTCACTCTGAGACCCTGGGGGCAAACACTGAGAGTTTCCAGGTAAGCCCATTACCCTAACTGCCACAACCTACATATTATATACTGTCCCTTTAAAGACTACTCGGGAGCGAGCACACCCAGAGCTCTCCAGGGTCCTGAAACAGTCCGTAAACGCTTTTATATTTACCTATAGGAAGGAAAACTGCGCAGGATAACACGGGTCAAACGAGGATCACGACTTTAACCCTTACATTGTAAATAAAGTCGGCTTATATGACACGAGCGTACCTGGGAGCGGTTTTTTTGCCCCAAGCTGAGGGTGAGGGGGCAGATTCTCAGGGTCCCACGGTCTGGCGCTGACTTCTTTCTATTTTACGCTGTGATGATCATTTCTAAGACTTCCAGTTGGTGCCTTTACTACCAGTATGTCATGATTGATATCTGCTTGAATGCAGGTGGCTCCATTAAGAGTAACTTTAAATAATGACAAATTTTTCATTTCTTTTGCCTGCGGAATCCTGGACTATTCCACTGGTTGCTATGGCGATAAGACAACTTTTTCTAAACTACACCAGAACTACTTTTTTTTAGGCACCCTTCCAATCCCACCAGCTATTTTATACATAAAACCCCGCGCTTGAAAGAAAGCGAACATGCTTGAACCTCACAGGCATCTTGCAGATCCGTGACGAGGGTTGTTAATAGGGGTAGATCTCCCATAGAAACTCAACGAGCGGAATAGCAGGGGTTGTGAAGACGCTTTCATCTTTTTGTCCTTCCTAGACTAGTCCTAGCAGCCCTTAGAGTCTCTCCCAGCCTCCATTAAGGACCGTTAAAGGACCCATACTTGGCTGTTCCAGCATCCGGTCGTTAGGCGGCCGCCAGCCTTAAAGTGCCGGAGCGCCTTGGTTTATTTGTTAGTATATGTCAAGGAGATGGTCTGCAGGCCCCGGGATCTTATTCAATAGGTGTCACCCAAACCAGTGAATCCGCAGCAGATAATCGAGATCACAATCGCGTTCTTTTCGCACAGCTGCTTATCTCCTATTACACAATCGTCTTTCATCACTCCGTACGTTCTAAGCGTCATTTAATCAATGATTATAATATTTAATATGTGAGTGTGTGCAGCTATCTATCTATTTATCTAACCACGGAATTTATTTAGTAAAGCTAGTTATAGCTTGTTTTTTTTTTTTCTTCTAGTTATGGCGGAGATATTAGGTTTAATACCGAATAATTGATTACCTTTGTCTAGTAGATTGGGCTAAAATAACAGATTTAAATGGCTAACATGCAGCTGCCTCGAAACATTATATTATGTAAAAGCTAGAATTGTGTTAGTGGTGAGCGTTCCACATTAAGGTTTTTTCATTCTTTCTTAATTGCATTTTTACCGCGACGATGCCTACAGCATAGCCCCTATACGTGTAGATGTAAAGCACCTTCTTAAAAAACATTTTCCATTTCGGGGTGGTGTGGTACCCCTAAACACAAGCTTTCGTTACTGTATATAAACCAGGTCTGTGCTGGCTGTCGGCACCCCACTCGTCCGGCAGATCGCTTGCTGCAGTTGCTGGCGGGTGGCCTGTTGACATCAGTGGGTGGTTCTGCTGACGTTGCAGGAAAACTGATGCGGTTGGAGGCGAAGTGGGTGGGGGTGTTGCATGTTGCATGTCCTGCAACCCAGATGTGGCGCATGTCCTGTCACCCGGGGCCTTCTGGCAAAACCCAAAAGAGTCCCTAGGTACGAGTGTGCGGCCAGTGACTGGCTATGCCGGCTGTATGCTGTGTGAGCATAAGCCACATGATCGCCAGTCCAGCCCTGATATAAACAAAGTGATGAAGGACAGTCTAAAAAAGGTATAAATGGAGAAAAAGACAGTGACCAATATACTTCCCTTCTTTCTTGTCACTGGTTCCGGATACCCAGCTGCAGCCCGTACACAACACTCTCCAGGTGTTTTTTAACAGAACAAAGGACACTAGGGGGCGCTCGTGTATACCGGTTTAGAAAATAGAAGAAATAAAAACAGAAAAAAATAATTGCGTGATATTGTGTGCAATGGTGGCGCTATACGTCTAAAAAATGCACTCACACTTTGTATAAATTTTCAGGCGTCACAAAACATCCGGTCCTTCAAGTACATATATGATGGGAATATGCAAGAAAACAGAAGACACGTGGAAACCGCAATGGTGTTATATCTAACAATAGTGTGACCCGCAAATATAGAGAGACACTTACACTTACTACGAGGGTGTATGCAGGGGATACGGAGAAGCATCCAACCACACGGAGGAGGAACACAAGAAATACACATCTGATGGGTGTTACACCCTCGTAGTAAGTGTAAGTGTCTCTCTATATTTGCGGGTCACACTATTGTTAGATATAACACCATTGCGGTTTCCACGTGTCTTCTGTTTTCTTGCATATTCCCATCATATATGTACTTGAAGGACCGGATGTTTTGTGACGCCTGAAAATTTATACAAAGTGTGAGTGCATTTTTTAGACGTATAGCGCCACCATTGCACACAATATCACGCAATTATTTTTTTCTGTTTTTATTTCTTCTATTTTCTAAACCGGTATACACGAGCGCCCCCTAGTGTCCTTTGTTCAGCCCTGATATAAACCATTAAATGTAGTTCCCCTCCCATTGTACAGCTCTGCAGAATATGATGGCGCTATATAAAGCAATAATAACAATAATGTCTCAGCTAATTCCAAATAAGTGCGCCATCTGGTGGACACTAACTGCACGATTTGATAGAACTGAAGCTTTTGTGTATATTTCTTTCTTCTTGTCTATTTTCTTTTATGGTTTTTTTATTTGGAAGATTGTTGCAAATGTCACAGAATAGCGAGGCCTTTCTTAAGCGTTTGATTCGGAAAGACTTTTCATCACAGCTTTTAGCGTAACTAAATTGACAGTAACATCTGATGATAGTAGAACTTGCATTCAACAATTAGAACCTGTTCTGATGGGTTCTCTTCTTACTTATATAATGTTCTCAGAACCCATCAGCTAGGGTTTAGCACAAACAAGGGAGAGATATACTGAAACAGAACGATTACTGTAGATCCTGAGATATAAGGTATTATTGGGATAATATTATTATTTATAGAGCTGAACTGAATGTAATAACTGGGAAACTTGACAGATCTGCTTAAAAGTTTGTCTAGAAGTCACTTTTTTTTAAACCGAAAAGCACATCAGGATCCACTTTATAACGCGTTACCGGTATAGTCATCCCTTTGCTCAAAATCTGCAAGAAATGTTGTTACGTTCACAGTACATCTTAATAGTCTTTGGTATTTACTTTGCTTCGGGATGACTTTGGGTAAACAGACGCAGAATATTCATTTTTGTTTGACATTAGTAAATATTTGAGATGATGATTGCATGTTTTCCCTAGAGCAGCAATGAGGTTTGAGTTTGGTAATTACCTCCGTTCTAAATCTACACCACATGGGTATCACGGATCCATATAATGTAGAGCGATTGACATCTGATAGCTTTAAGGAATGTGATCACATGAATTGATCACGTCTACTTACCGATTAACTTATTACTCAATATTGTTCGGCAGAGGTGTACTGATAACGGGTCAACAACTTACCCTTTTTTATCGGTAATCGAAAACTTGAAATGGTTATCTAAGAGGCGAGGTCAGAGTATTGAGCAAAACCTTACAATTACCACAGCCTGGAATACCAATACACTGTTTTGTGATAGTTCTGGAATAGTTCTCTAAACCAAAGCCCTGACCACATCATTGATTTACTTTCCATCTTTGTTCATGCCCTTCCCTTGAATCCAGGTTTAATTTTGGAATCCTGGATTTCCATTTGAATTAATTCCTAATAAATATTACATTTACTATATAATATTATTTTCCGTTTCATATGTGAGAGCTACAGGTATTGTGTCCTTTTCTACAAGTTTCTTTGGAGGCTGATAAATGCTGCCTTAGCGACACCTTGCGGGGAATCCAGAGTAAATAATGTATTTATTACTCTATAAAAAAAAGTCTTAATAGTTTATAAATACATTTTTGTATTTTAATGGCTTGGGATATTTTTTCTCCTAGAAATAAACATAATAGGCAAAAATTGACAAGTCAGATTTAAAGCCAACATCAGACAGATGTTTTTTTAATTTTTATTTGCAGTTTATTAAACATTTTCTAAGGTTACGTTCCACCCTCAATGACTGCTTCTCTTTGAAGATAACGAGAACTTGCAGGTCCAGTTGTCGTTTGTTGATGCAGAACGTGATATTTCTTCTTCACAAAAAAAAATAAAAATACTGATCTTAACATGACCAATCTCTCACTTCAACTATATTCAATATTCTTACAGACAGAGGGTACGTGATACCGCTTCAAATGACATTCTAGTGCTGTTTCTTCAATAATTTCCCAGACAAAAGTATGACATCATAACGCACTTTAACATCCCCCTAGGAGCAATGTCTGCAGGTGTGGACGGAAGGCCTGGCTGGTCCCAATGAGGATATCCATTTTTTTTCTTCCCGTTATGGCATCATACGGAGGGCACCATCAAGGCGAATGACCTCTCCATTGAGTAGAGGGTTCTCCACAATGCTTTGTACGAGGTGGGCGTACTCCGCAGGGTCACCCAGTCTGCTGGGGAAGGGTACTTGCTTCGCTAGGAAGGATCTGACCTTCTCAGGAAGCCCGGCAAGAAGAGGAGTTGCAAATAATCCTGAGAAAGGAGAAGGTAACACGGTCAGCAACTGGAATATCACACAACACAAGCACTTCGGTGGAACCTCACTCCATGAAGCTCAGCTACCATTGATGAGGATAGGAAGAGTGTCTGTTGAGCAGCCAAGCTTCATAAGAGTTGCAGTTCCAGAAGTGTGTTCTGGAATCTACCCCTCTTAGAATATTTATTTACCCTATTATTTTTACTTTGAACATGCCTGATATATTGTAATTTTTGTCCTATGCAGATTATATTGTTTCCACGTAACCATTAAATATTTTAAGACATTTGGCTAGTAAAGTTACCTTATAGGTATATGTTTGCCATGAATTTAATTTGCATTAAATCAAGCTAGCGAGGGTTCTGCTTGGTTATTAGTCGGATGGCCTAATACAAGCCCACAATTACGTGTGTTATAAAACACAGAGGTTTAGCCAAGCAGGAGTTACCTGGAGCAATGGTCATTACTCTGATTCCGATGGGGGCCAGATCGCGAGCAATAGGGAGGGTCATCCCTACAATTCCTCCTTTAGAAGCTGAATAGGCTGCTTGTCCCACCTGCCAAGGCATGGAAAAATAGTTCGTAAAGTGGATCCGATGCCTTTTTACTTTCTCAGCCGGAGAAATCAGGCAGCTACAGAGTTAAAATTATCATTAGGTTTCAAGAAACCTGACCTGTCCATCAAAGGCAGCGACACTGGCGGTATTAATTATAACCCCTCGGTGTCCGTCCGGATTGGGCTCATTCTTCGCCATCTCACCGGCAGCCAGGCGGATTGCATTAAAGGTCCCGCAGATGTTCACCTGTAAAGCACAAGCATAGATCAACATACTGTGTGTTCTTGAAAACTAAAATTGGACCCTCTGCCTACCATATAGAATCCTAAAATCCTAAAGCTTCTCATATATGTAATATCAGTCACAGGATGACATGCTTGGTTTGGATAGCGGGAGAGATCTCAGGATGTTTTATAATGGATCGGCTTTAGACGGCTGCGTTACTTCAATAAAAAAAAGTGCAGTTGATGGGATTCTGATATAAACCATACCTTCTTGATAGTATTAATTTTAGCTGGATAAAAAAAAAAAAAATATTACGGGATGTTATATGTGATCAGTTTTAAGTTATAATGTAAGCTCACATTCACGACTCTGTGGAAATCCTCCAAACTGTGGGGCAGCTGTTTGTTCGCGTTGTAGGTTTTAAAAGCAACGGCAATCCCCGCGCAATTCACCAAGATGTCGACGCGGCCGAACTTGGACTGAGCCAACTCCAGTGCATTCTTTACATCCGACTCGGAAGTCACCTGGATTTGATTGTTAAAGGAAAGAATAAAAGACACAATACATCTGATATTTGTAATATAGTTTATAAAACAGTCCCCTAAAACTTCCAGGGGTACAAAAATATGTAGTACTTGGCTGCATGGCATTAGTGGACATTTTACACCGATCAGCTATAACATTATGACCACCTGCCTAATATTGTGTAGGTCCCCCATTTGCTGCCAAAACAGCCTGACCCGTCGAGGCATGGACTCCACTAGACCTCTAAAGGAGTGCTGTGGTATTTGGCACCCAGACGTTAGCAGCCCTTAACAGATCCTTTAAGTCTTGTAAGTTTTGAGATGTGGCCTCCATAGATGCATCCCGGTGCCGTGCGTTCTCCAGGTAAACGATGCACCCGGCTATCCACGTGATGCATCAGACCAGGCCACCTTCTCCCATTGCCCCGTGGTCCAGTTCTTATGCTCACGTCCCCATTGTAGGCATTTTTAGCAGTGGACAGGGGTCAGCGTGGGCACAGGTCAGCGTGGGCACGGGTCAGCGTGGGCACCCTGACTGGTCTGCGGCTACGCCGCCCCATACGCAACAAACTGCAATGCACCGTGTGATCTGCCGTCTTTTTAGCAGAACCAGCGTTCAGCAATTTGAGCTACAGCCGCTCGTCTGTTGGATCTGACCACACAGGCAGCCTTCACCCCACGTGCATCAATGAGCCTTGGCCACCCATGACCCTGTCACCGCTTTTCCTTCCTTGGACCACTTTTGATACTGACCCCTGCAGACCGGGGACGCCCCACAAGAGCTGCAGTTTTGGAGATGCTCTGACCCAGTTGCCCCGCCATCACAATTTCGCCCGTGTCAAAGTCGCTCAGATCCTTACGCTGCCCATTTTTCCTGCTTCCAACTTTGAGGACAAAATGTTCACTTGCTGCCTAATATATCCCACATAGTGACAGCAGCCATGATAACGAGATTATCAGTGTTATTCCCTTCACCTGTCAGCGCTGGCAATGTTATGAAACAGTCCAAACGACACAGAACTGGACATATTTGTGGTTAGAACGTGTTAACCTATCCAGATTTCATTTAATTCTCGGCCAAGGAAAAAGGGTTAACCTTGGAGTGTGAAAGCAGCAGCATTTAGTACCTCTTCGTGACACTTTGACCCAAAGCCTATATTTCCATATATTTTTCCTGTTTATACCTACATCAGTCGGAGCAAACGCACATTTGTCTCCGAGCGACTGTGCCACGCTGCTACCGTCGGACTTCGGCAAATCTAGGATGACGGCGCTGGCTCCCTGACTAACCAGACGCTCAACCGTGGCCCGGCCGAGACCTGAAGACCCTCCGGTAACAATGCCAACCAGGCCCTGTGTGGGAAAAACAAACAGGAATAAGTAAAGAACGATTATACTTTCATACAACTTCCCAAAAACCTATTAAAAGGGGAGTCACGCCTATAGTTTATCCGAGGCCGACAGCAGACTAAAGTTCATAAAATAAGATATAAGGTCTCGTAAACTTTCAAAACCACAAAAGTCTCTTTTTATCTGGAAAACTTGACTGAAAATCTGGACCAGAGTTCATAGTGCAAGTACAGAGTATATTATTTGAACGTAGGGATACATCATGGCCGTATATATAATACATATAGATATATGTGTGTATGTGTAATATAATATATATATATATATATATATATATATACACACACACACGTGTGCATGTGTGTACTACATATCTATAGGATCCAAAGTAGTGAACATGTTAATATTTAGTATTTTAAATATTTTACTAAATTAATTTCCTTTTGTAAACAAAAGAATGACTTTTAACCACTAAGTGACACTCAAACCCAGCCAATCCCAGCTCTAGAACTACTGAGGGGTTTAACCCCTGCAAGGCATTGTGGGTTGATGGCTGGACCCCCTCTCACTAAACCTTTGAAAACACAGCACCCCCTAAACCCCCAATATATAGCGAGACCTGAACGTTAACCTATTATTCCCCGGAGTCACCTTTCTACGGTCATTAACTCACCTTCAGGCTTCTCAAATTCGCCATGTTTCCTCGTGAACCCTGCTAAAACAGCCAGCCAATCACAGAGCAGCCCGTCAAAAACCAGCCAATAATAAGGAGGATCGTCACTGCGGCAGCATTTCCAATTAGATAACAGAACAAAGTCAAATACTTGGCCAATTAGATGGAAAGGTGTGGCCGGATCCGCCAATCACAGCATAGATATGCTTGCAGGACGTTAAAGGGATACAGACTGCATCTAATTCTGTATAGTTTGCGCTTTGAATTTCGGGCACTGTGCCCACTGCAACTGCCATCATGCCCATGCACGTTAACCTTAACCTGCTTGTTGCTTCCATGCCATTGATTTATCATTTGCATTATTTAGCATCTTAAAGAGTATAAAACACGTTCCAAGATTCTAGGAATATACCTGTCAACTGTCCCTCAGTAGGATGGACAGTCCCTCTTTGGGACCCAATTGCCTCTATCTCTATTTATATGAACACAGCACTTAACTCTGAGAAAGTTTACTTCTCGCTCTGGTGGTGAAATCGTGAAACGTGAATGTTTTTGCCACACCGACAGCTAGACACACATACTGGGACACGCTCTGCCACATTGACACCCACCCACACACACACACACACACAGCGGGACAGGCTCTGCCACAACGACAGCTAGAAACACACACCAGGACAGTCTCTGCCACACTGACAGACAAACACACACACCAGGACAGACTCTGCCACACCAACACCCACATCTGGACAGGCTACAAAAATAAAAAAAAATTATTTTCCACACTGCTTTGTCATTGACCACCCTTTTGTGTTTTTGCCACCTTGTGTATCACCCGCAGCCAGCCCCCATGTGTATTTATGCCCCCAGTCTGCCCCTCCCTTTAGTATTGAATTATGTAATGGCCCCAGCTGCCCCCTTGTGTACTGCTGCCACCTGCCCAGATAAAATGCTGCCCTGCAGTATGGGGAATGTATATATAACTAATTGCCCCCCCCTCATAAGTCTATACATCCTCCATACTGCAGGGCTGGTCAGCAGTATGTAAAAATGATATGTGTCCTGAAAAACATGGCCGATGCGGTCACCCTAATGCCCCTGCACCCTCGTGCTTTGGCCCCAGCCAGCCCCACATTGTATATTTATCCCACCCCCTTTTAGTATTGATTTATGTGATGCCCCCAGCCAGCGCCCCTTGTGAAAATGCCCCCACACCCTTGCGTATTGCCTTTCCCCTTTTAGTATCATGTCAGTCCTGGCACCCAGATTGCATCCACAGGACCTGCCTAGCACCCAGACCCATGTTTGCCCAAATAAACCTCACTGTGGCATATTTGCCCCCACTTGCCACTTCAGCGCGCCACCGGCCCCCGTAGTAATATACTACATTTTGAAGTAAATCTGACAGACCAGATGCCTTCAGCAGGTGACTGGCCGTAAATTTAACACATTAGCGGGAGTCCAATACAGGATTACAAACAATAATAATAAAAGAAGAGGCGTAATATATGTATGATATATGTAGTTATCATTTATTAACGGGTAGGATCCATTTTCTTGGTGGCTGCATTGTGAACATTCTGCTTCCGGGGTTTGTTCCTCCCGCACGGTGGGAGTGACCGGATCGCCTTTCCAGGTAGGGCTGTGACGTCTCGTGGGTTGGGAGGCGCGGTCTGCTTTCAGGTGAACGGAACTGAAAGGAAGAAGAGAGAGAAGCAGGAGTCAGCGGCAGACATCACCTCTGAGATGTTCCGCGGCTCCAGAAGACGTCGGTCTCAGGTGAGGTGGACGCTGCGGGTATCGTCCGCTCATTCCGCACGCTGACCGTTTACTCCGGTTCTCCTTTGTCTCTGGAGTTGGTTACAAGATTAGACATGCGGGGAGCTGTCTCGCTCTCATTTGACAGACAGACAGACGCGTCTCGTGTAACAACGAAGCTTTTTTTCTTCTGCGGTAGATGTTAGGCAGGGGTTGTTAACATGTGGCACTTTAACATGGACTACAATGCCTATAAGTCTTTTGGACTCTTTCCGGAATATCTATATCCTCCGGTACTGGAGAGCCCTCCTTTAACATAAAAGACAGGGCTGCATGCGGTCCAATAGGGGTCAAGGCAGGTAAGGTAGGTTAGGGTCAGTTAAAAAATTTGAAGCCTCTGGTTGTGCTCACGCTAGGTAGTAGTACTGCCCATGTTTTTACCCACCTTCTGCTCACGGGTGTCTCGCGCCGCGCAGGCGGCGGGAGTTTGCGCTGTAAATAACCCGGTTTTTAGGCGCTAACGCATTACCTGAGGCGAACTGTAAGCTCCTCTGCACTGACCTCGGGCGAGCGTCTGGTGAGCAGCAGCATCGCGGCAGAGCCAAGGGTAGAAGCATGGAGGAGCTTCTTTTCAGGCGCCCCCCACCCAAAGAACATCATTTTAAATTCTATTATTTGTCTTGGCCTTTATTCGGCTTAAAGCTGCCCTTTTCTACATTAAAAAAAAAGCGAGAGAGAAAGGGTGAAGTGGTTTTAGTGGCTTTAGGGCATCTGCCTGGCATTAGTTAAACTTTTCTTTCACTCTGGGTTTGGGCCTAAAATGTTAACGTGGCTACAATTTGTTTCTTTATGTTCATGAGTCATAAGGTGATTTGTAATATAATGTAAAGCTAAATAAAAAACCACGGCCTGTTTATCCAAATGTGTTTTTATTTATTATTATGTTTATTACTGTACACTTGGTGATTATGTTTGGTTGGTTTCAAATATCCCTTACAAACACATGAACGCAACACTCTATGGCAGGTCTGACCGGAGATCTGAATCGCGGGACGACCTCTTCATCTTTCTGCAGCTCAAGTCATCCTCTTTCCTGTTTTCATGCACTCCGAGTAACCCTGCAGCGAGTATAACGGTCAGCAGAATTCACTATCTCTAGTTTCCTAAGGGCTCTGGTGTCTTTTCTTGTAGCAATCCATGGTCTTCGTAGTAACTTATATTTAATGCAGGTTCCGAACCCTGAAAAACGATAACTGGAAAAAAAATAGAACCAAACCTGTGGATAAGGAACATTTACATCTTGAACCTACAGCAGACATTTAAATAATATAACTGACCCTTCCAAGGGCTGATGGCAGATATACTGACATGCATGGTACCTCCAGACGTGTCCATCTTGAGAAAAGACAGTCCCTATTTGAGACCCAAATCCCCCTGTCTTTTTTTCCTCCCCTGATGCCCCTCTCTTTTCTAGGAGCTCAGAATATTTGTTGGTCTCTGGATCGATGGTTTCTTTTCCAGGTTCACCAGTATTTTAGTACAGAGTGTCGGAGAGAGACACTGAATGAAGCAACTTCTCCGACAGCTGCCCCCACATGATCTCTCCAAACAAGCGCCTAATATTCATGTTTCCCGTCAAATCCAAGCCTTCTACCCCAAATATTCTTCCTGACGCCGGCCATGGGTTTGTTAATTACAAGGAACGAGCCTTGAAGCCCAACAGCACAGTAAAAGCTCAGCCCTGGTTTAAAATAATCCATAACTTGGAGCATTTATATAACAAGTAAATGTCGAGTCTGAGAGGTTACATTCTGCCTTTAACATTTTATAAAACGGTTAAGTAGTTTACACCTGACCGTTCCCTATTCTGCTAATCTTCATCTTTATTCCTTGGGCATTGTCAACAAAAGTCAACAGGCCAGGACTCATCTGCTCCAGAACCCGGTTTAAGTAATTTCTGTAATTGAAACATAAACTCAAGATATTTTCTATGTTTGCCCCATGGCCAGTCTAGTTCTGGACACCACAATGTCCTTATATATCTCCTGGAAGCTAGAGGAGCTATCTGGCCTGCTCTGAACAGTAGGAAGCCTTCAAACCATAGCAGTAGACATTGTCTTCTGGAAAGAGGTCACCGCATCCTTTCTGTTCTTTCTCCTGCTCTGTCCCGGTGACTTTTGTCGTTTATTTCCTCTCTGATGTCAAGTTCTTCTTTAACTTGCGCATAGAACTCGATCATTCTGCTAAGAACTCGAGAATTCTTAGACAATCTTCTAGAGACAATCTTTCTTCGTCAGAGACGGGAAACAGGAGGCTTTTTCTTTAACAAAGCGTTACTTTTATACCTTGTTCTATAACTTGTGAATAACTCAGGAGGAGGTTGGGAGTGAAATGTGTGCCTTTTCTGTACATTATAACAGTAACAACGCTGAAACAATAATTTTTTTTAAAAACCAAAACACTCAACTGTATTAAACACATTTTATGTACTAATAGCACTTCTAGGTAGACCTTTCCTACCTCGACATGCGCAGATTTACTGCTCTCGGAGCTGCAGTATGACGCGGACGCTCAGTGAGCATTCATTGAGATGCCTTTGCAAAAGGAGACAAGAGATGTAGGCACCTCTACAAACCATGACCCAGAAGAGGAGAGCTTTCGGGAGCGCAGGATGGGAGGCGGCAGAAGAGCTGTGTCCATGATAGATCAGTCTGGAATAAGCCAAACCTTCCACTTGCAGACTCCTCTTTCACGCTCCATACATTCCAGTTTAAGAAGGATTCCCCCAGAGTTCTCACGTGACTGTTCCCAAAGACGGTCTCTTCCTGACCTAACAAGCCAGACTCGGACAACTTCTAGAGTCACATTCAAGATACCTCTTAGCTCTGAATTTAAAGAACCCATCAGCTTCTCCCACCCCTCTTTCACATCCTCCTCCTCTTCTGATGATGAAGAAGAGGGTTACTTTCTAGGAGAACCCATTCCCCTGCCTCCGTTTATGAGACCACCAGGATACATTCCCCCCTCAAACCCTACCTGCACACCCAAGAAGAAAGACAAGAACTGCATTTTATCGTGACCCAATACAGTAGCTAATAAGCCCAGTGGACAATGTTATCAAGAACCTTCCCGGCCATATTACTCTGAAGAGGTCCCTTGCCAATGTTTCCAGCTTATGTCAGAAATCCAGCATCATAGATAGAAGACCATGAAGGTGCGAAGAGGGTAGATTTTTTCCTTGTTGTCTCTTTGTGAGCATTCTGGTTTCTATGATCCATGATACACAATAAAACACAATAGTATCAACATTTTTTTAATTCTGTTGTGAGAAATGTATTTAAAAAAAAAAGTTCAAATGGTTTAAAAGTTATGTTTCTATCTAAATTGGACATAACACAGATGACAGAACAATACCAAATTATACATATTTAAAAAAAACAGTATTCATACACATACATGTTCACTGTCACCGTCTGATATATGTATGCTTCTAGTTTTAAATACACGTATACATGGATGCACAAATTGTGATTCGTTGTAAAGTAGACTCCGTGTTTCAGATCTGGACTTTCCTTCAAGGTCAAATCTCCATGGAGAACGCAGCTCTTTCTGCAAGCGACACCGAGGGGGCTCTGTCAACTTTGTAGCTCTGAGGTTTAGGGGCTATCTTGGGGTTCTAAAGAAAAAAACCCAGACAGTGTTAGGACATTGCAGCTACACAGATGATGTTCTACTGAGACAAACTTTGCAGTGAGCGATCTGTCAGGGGCTACCATCGTGTCACACGGCAATTAATTGTTAACATAAGTGTTCTGAATAAAACATTTTATATTAAAGAATTACCGTATTTGCTCGATTATAAGACGACCCTGATTATAAGACGACCCCCCAAAATCTGAATATTAACTTAGGAAACAAAGGAAAAGCCTGAATATAAGACGACCCCAAAGGAAAAAAGTTTTACCAGTAAATGTTAATTCATGTAAACTATTTTTTTTAATAAAAGCTATGATTGAGAAAAAGATTTTTTTTGTTTTTATTTCTTGTATTTTCCAACCTGTCCCCCAGTTACGCACATCTGCCCCCAGGCTTGCCACTCCAATATGGCACTGTGGCCCATGATATGCCTTTTAACCCTCTATATGCCACTGTGCCCCATGGTATGCCTTTTGACCCCCTATGTGCCACTCTGCGTCCAGAAATGCCTTATACCCCTATATCCCATTCTGGCATTTAGGGGGTTAAAATGCATATTATGGGGCAGAGTGGCATATAGGGAGGTATAAGGCATTTCAGGAGGCAGAGTGGCATTAAGGGAGTTAAAAGGCATTGTACAGAGCACTCTGCCTCCAGAAATGCCTTATACCACTATATGCCACTCTGGCATTTAGGGGGTTAAAAGGCATATTATGGGGCAGAGTGGCATATAGGGAGGTATAAGGCATTTCAGGAGGCAGAGTGCTCTATTAAATGCCCCCTTAACGCCACTCCAGAAATGCCCTATGCCCCCATTTAACACACACACACACACCCTATACCCCCATTTATCTAACACACACACACACACACACACACACACTCTCTCCCCCCCCTTCCCCCGCTCTCCCCCATCTCTTACCGGTGCTTCCAGCCGGGGCAGCGGGTTGACGTCGCCTTCTGCTGCAGCCGGAAGGAGGTGGAGTTGGCAGCGGGGGTTTGTATGCGTCCGTCGCGTATACTTTCCCCGGCTGTCAGAGATCAGAGTTCCCCGCACCGGTGCGGGGAACTCTGATCTCTGACAGTCGGGGAAGGTCTATGCGACGGACGCAGACAACCCCCGCTGCTAGCCACACCTCCTTCCGGCTGCAGCGGACGTTGTCTACGCGCATCGCGTAGACGTCAACCCGCTGCCCCGGCAACACAGCAGGAAGCACCGGTAAGTGTGTGTATGATGGGGGGGGGGGGGGGGAGTCGGGTGAGACAGGAGGATCCAGGTCCCCTGCAGCGGTGCGGGGGATCTGGATCTTAGTCTCCTAATCAGACCTCTATTTGAGGTCTGATTAGAAGACGACCCCGATTAGAAGACGAGGGGTATTTTTCAGAGCATTTGCTCTGAAAAAAACCTCGTCTTATAATCGAGCAAATACGGTATTTTTGGGAAGGGTTTGGTCTTTCGATAGTACTAGGACTTATGTTTCTGATGCTGATTAAGTGGAACGGCACCTTTAATGATAAATACCGGCGAGATCTTCACACTTAAGCGTGGAATTGTCACATTGCTGCAAGGAAGTTATGACTTGTGCGCATCTATACGGTCATGCTGGGAGGATCTATATGCTAAAGGGGAATAAATGTCTTATCTAGCTTGGCTATGTTTGTGTAACATATAGAAGATTTTGTTTACCGGTTGCCGCTGGAGCATGTGTCCTCCGAAGCTGGGGGAATGTCGTGTATGCATCGTAGGCAAACAGTATACCGGTGAGAAGTCCAAATACCTGTAGGGGGAAGGTTCAGAAATGAAGATGTTGGTAGGTCTTTCACACCAGCTTGTAACCTTTACTACGTTACGTAAAATACGACAGATATGTACTAAACGGGCGAATGGAATGAAGAAACAAAAAAAAACAAAAACACAAACACACTTCAAGAAGTTTTTTTAAGGATCAAACGCCAGCTGTCTATTAACGTTTTCCACGCGTTTCCACTTTTTTTGTAACGATACATATATTTTACAACATTCAATAATTACCAATTTTATTAATGCGTCAAATAAATCGTCATCATTTATTATAAACTGGGAGGCTATAGCTCAAACCGATTGGCCCGATTATAGGCTCTATTTTTCTCCCTCTAATTTGAAGTTGGGGTGCGGCCTATAATTGGGGTTTAGCACAGGGATGCGCAATTCGTACTTCCCGACGCCCGGGACATGCAGGTGTTTTTCTTTTACATTTAGTGCTGCAGGGGACCTGGATCCTCCTCTCCGGCAGCCGGTGAACATCATGCGCGATGAGCGTAGACAACCTCCGCTGCTGCCGGCACTTGACATGACATGACCTTTCGGTGCTCAGCCATAGAAGCCCCAGCGGAAGTGGCGGTTGTCTATGTGCATCGTGCAGAAGTTTACCTGCTGCCCCCAATAGACACCTGGGAGTCTGGAGCATGGGGAACATGTCGGGGGGGGGAATAGGAGGGTATAAGGCATTTCTGGGGGGGCAGAGTGGCATTTAGGGGGTATAAGAAATATTTGGGGGCAAAGTCACATATCAGGGAGGCAGAGTGGCATATCTGTAAGGGGGACCTTAAAATGTATATAACATATGCTGACTAACTGCATTATAGATACCAAAAATGTTAAAATACATGTATTCCTGTTTATTAGATAAAATACGGTTTTACCATTCCACTAATGCGGATTTTTTTCTTTAAAAATAAATTTTTCTTTAAAATAGCACCAAACTAAAAGCGGCCTACAATCAGGTAAATTTATGCTTAGTCTGTTATAGCAGGCCTGTTGTCAAAAATTAACCTATTAATGAATGAAGCAAATAAATCTCCATTTGCAGCAGTTTTTGAGATATTTCTAGTAAAATGCATCAGCCTATATCTTATGCTTTGGGCATTCTCGGCACTCCTCAAACCCTCTTCTAATTTCGGGACTAAGAAGAAGAAACAGAAAACATAAGTGCAAGCCTTTCACGGTAAATATCTTATTTTCTAGTTAGTCGAATAATCAAAACGTATTAACTAGCGGAAGTTCTCTACCTCCGTATATTGTTTCCCAACTAGAAGTCGTCACCGGTTGCAGTTTGACAAGTGGTACAACAAGATTACGTAGTATTATGAGTTAATGGGTTAAAAATCACTTACTGCTCCAGCAATGGCGGCTCCATCACCTCCGCGGACCAGAGAGATAATAGAAGTTATTATCAATAATGCAGAGCCGATGGCAGCACGAAGGAAATCCTAATTTGGGGGAAATTTTGTCGTTTCATTATCATAGTATGAACAAGTAACATTAACACACTAATATATATATATATATATATATATAAAATTGAGATTGTAGGTCTGACACATACTGCCTTCTAGCTAAATCCAACATTACCACCATCGCAGGGCTCAACCCAATGACCCATCTAAACCTTAACTGGTGTTAAAGCTGGTTGAAAAACACGTAGTTTCCCCATTAAACTTGAAATAGTAAACACAAATTACGATAAATAGTGACCGCTAAAGAAGCTACATAGAAATCCATAAAATAATACGTTTTAAGTGATTCAATGGGCTGGGCGCACTATTAGCGAAACCTAAACGGATATATTTTAGACCATAAAAAATGCTAAATTATATGCGGACTTTTTTTTTTTTTTTTTTTTATTACACAGTCACATCCACTGTGATGGCTTCTAGTCTGAACATATATTTTCACTGATATTTGTCATTTTAATGTAATTCCTTATTTTTTTTAGGACTTACTTAACTTATTGTTGGCTGTAAGCACAAAACAAATATACTCCATTAGCACAGGCTACAGAAAGATCAGCAAACGTACACCAATCTGTATCACATTGGCTCTAATGAGCTTCAGCTGTGGCAGCAACCTGAGCTAACATCAGTAATATGTAGGCGCATTTGAGCAATTAATGGATTTGTTCCCTGGGAGTTATGTCAGTAACTTATACGAGTATGGTTTTTCCTCACTTTCAGCAATAGTCTAGATTTTAAATGGGTGTAAACCTCCCTCTGTCCCCTCCACTATGACCCAAGTGAGTGTCCACTTCAATGTGAGTGCCCACCCCGAGCGGATTTACTCACCGTCCAGCCCCAGTGAATAAACTGAAGCTGCTGATTGAACTGAACAGCAAAAATAATATAAAAAACAACACAGAAGATGAGTTCTGTGATGGCAACTCCTAGGTATCCTGGGGACCGGGAAGCAGCAAAACATATTAGGATTATAAGACAGAGCACCTGCAAAAACAAACAAACAAAAAAACACCATTAACATTATGGAAGATTCTGATAAAGGAGGGTTCACACAGGGAGGGACCCCCCCCCCAGGTACCCATACACCAAGGACAGAGGTGAACATTAATAATAAGGGTTTATGTTATGAAAGAGTCTGACGGAGGTGGCTTTACACACAGAGAGGGAAGAACCCCCCAGGTACCCACACACCAAGGAGCGAGGGCTGAACATTTAATCTACACAGGACACTGAGATTCTGTGATGTTCTACAAGGGTTTCGTGACAAGCGTAGTTACAGAAGTGCAAAGAAAAAGGATTGGCAAATTCCACAATGAGTTAATATTAAAATACACCACCGTGCTCTGGACATGTAAGCGGGTATCGATACTATATATTTAGATAAATGATACAATGTATAGAATTTCACTGCAGATCTTCCATTGTTACGCCATGCATCATACCTCCCAATGTTTCAGATTGTCAGAGAGACGTCTGTGTTATCAGGAGGTGGGGTTGGTCGCTTTAGAAAGACCTTTTAACGTAACATTGTGGCCCATTTATTATGTAACCGATATATTTTTATGTTACACAATTTACTGTAATTTTTATGCTGTTCACATACGCATTAATTAATGTGCAGCCTTTAAAACCCTCGATTACACTCGTACCCGGCAAACATTCTGAGCTCCTACAAGAACACCAGAAGAGGAAAGAAAGACAGATGAGATTTGGGTTCCAAGGAGGGACTGCAACTCCTAAAAAGGACAGTTGGGAGTTTTGCTGTGCCGCCTGCTTTGTGATTGGACGTTGAGGTTATGTTCGTAGCTGTAACAAAGTATTTTTGTTGAATGCACATAATAAAACCGGTAAAAGGAGACAGTTCCCCTTTAACCCCTTAATGACAAAGCTCATACATGTACAGGCTCAAAATGCATTGTTTTCAATGGGTTTAGGGACCGCCCATTGTCCTTAAGGGGTTAAAATCTGCAGGCCTATAAAAGACAATCGGTTAAAGTAGAGAGCTGTAAACCATTTATAATCTCGGGTTGAAGAGGTGGATACGTGGTAGGGCCACACAAGCGTGACACCCAGTGGGTGAAATAAGGTTAAGGACGTGTATCCCGTCAGCCGAGGGGGACCGCGCTGTGATAATGAGCAGCACTTCACGCTAACACATTTTTAATCCGAGGTGAGGGAGTCGGGGGGAGGCAGATCGACATTCACACAAAACAGAGAGAAGAGCCGGGGAAGAGAGAGACAAGAAATGAAAGAGACAACAAAATAAAGACAGAGCGCTGATGTTCGCACAAGTGACACAAGAGTACACCAAAGACTCCGCCGTCTTTTAGACCAACGTGACCAGAGCTGGACTGGAAGAAAAAGTGGCACTAGCACTTTAAGGCTGGAGGCCGCACATAAGTTACTTCATCTTAAAGCGCTGGGCCTGCTTTTCACCCCCCCAGTCCTGCCTGGATCTTAGTGAATTTACATAAACTAGATATCGGTCCAAGAGAAGGTACAAACGTGGATCCACGAGGCCGCGACACGCTACACTTTTATACCCTCGCGGCAAGCGGCAGTCGGTGGCCACACATTGAAGGCCACTGGCCCACCAGGCATTTGCCCCGGGGTTACAGATGACCCATCCAATCTAATTGAGACAGAATAGTACACTATATTTTTAAACGGATTCCATGCGATATTAGTTAAAAGATGTCCTTTAATTTGTAGAAATCGAGAAAAATTTCAGCTGAATGGTGCACAGGCCTCATATTTAAAAAGGAAGACAGTAAAAATAAAAATGAGACATTCTATTTTTTTTAGTAGCACCTACACTAATGTTCAAATGTTTGGGGTCCTTGTTCATTAAAGAAAAGCAAGTGTTTCTATTAAAATAACATGAAACGGATCAGAAATCCAGAGCAGATGGGGTTAATGTTGTAAATGACTATTGCAGCTGGAAACAGCTGTTTTTTAATGGAATCTCTTCATAGTCGTACAGAGGCCTTTATCACTCCCATCACTCCTGTGTTCCAATGGCCCTTTATCACTCCCATCACTCCTGTGTTCCAATGGCCGTTTATCACTCCCATCACTCCTGTGTCCCAATGGCCCTTTATCACTCCCATCACTCCTGTGTTCCAATGGCCCTTTATCACTCCCATCACTCCTGTGTTCCAATGGCCCTTTATCACTCCCATCACTCCTGTGTCCCAATGGCACGTTGTGTTCGCTGATCCAAGTTTAAGTTTAAAAGGCTAATTGATCGTCAGAAACCCCTTTTGCAATTATGTTACAGCTAGAATTTTTCCGTGAAAAACAGCTAAGTGACCCCAAACTTTTGAACGGCGGTGTGTGCGGGTTCTGTCACCGCACCGATCACACTATACACTGCAGGTCGGGAAATTTGCGTCAAGTGCGCTTTAGTTGACGAAGTCGCAGTGAATACAGAGAAGCAATACATGTGTACACCGCCCCGTCACACCTCTCCGCAGGGAGATAGAGATGTGCGTGCGCGCAAAGGAACACAAGGACTTTGGTCTCGTAGGGAAAATAGGAGCCTTGGGAGTGAGAATCTGGCAATGTTTAGGGTATGAATGCACTCGGTAAGAGTAGGCTGGGTGTGTCAGGAAGGAGTTGGCTTTTTTTGGTTACTCATTCTTTCCAGCGCCCCGGCGGACAGCGCCTGTTCTACAAACCACTAGGTGGGAGTATGGGGAGTTTAACTGCTTCCGCCCCAGGGGGGTTTTGTTTACCCAACTAGTAGCAACAGGTAGGATTGGGGGTAGACGGGTGAATATCAGCACTCATTTCATAATATAATAGTCACTTTATACTACTGGTTCTTTGCGGAGTAATGGAAGGGTGATTTTTACTTTACTGAGAGGGTGGTAGATAAGTGGAACAGCCTCCCAGCAGGCATGGTAGATGTTAATACTATAAGTGAACTCAAACATGCATGTGATAGGCTGAGTCTAAGACCGGAAAAAGCACTGATTGAGATCTGAGCCGTAAAAACATCCAGAAAAGATTGGCCAAATGGCTCTTTTCTAACATCAAAATTCTATTTATCAAAATGATTTTTGGTTCCAAAATCGTAGACCCATTTTAACAGGCGCATGCATTCATTCACTAACATCTGATTCATTTCTCACGCCTAACTCTTAAGCCGAGTTGAGTTGGCAGTCACTCCTGATGATCAAAGGGTTAATCCTGCCAATGCAAAACACAAAACAAAGATGCCCTCTGCAGAATCCGAACGCGGGGCTTCATTCTTGGGGTGTTACCAAATTCTTTTAAGGTCACCATAGAAAGTAGAGCGGAGTACTGGTACTTGATGTCTAGTATGAGTAGTACCAGAACTACCACTCCCCAAATTCCACTACATCAACTGACAGCTGCCCTGTCCAAGATGTTCTGCAGCAGGTGAGCTGCAGTCCTGGCAGCCTGGGCTAATGGTTCACATGGTATTGATCTGCTGGTATCTGGTCCAGTTAAAAACCATTAGCTTCCCAGTATAACAGGCTGTCAGCTTGCCACTGTCTGTAACACTCGGGTCCCAGAACAGGAGGACTGACACCAGAGATCCACAAGGGGGGAGATAAAAAGGGAACGTGTAAAAATAAAAGAGGGAATGACTCTAAAATAGGAAAGGTGGAGGGGAGACACAGGGAGGTGGTGGAAATACAGGAACTGGGCACAGATCGCTAAAGGAAAAAAAAGTAGTTTATGCACAAATAAGGTAATATTTTAGAAAAGAAAATGGCAGAAAGAGAAAAATCGTGACGGTTCATAGAGAGGGGGGAGCGGAGGGTTCAGTGCAGAATAAACCCAGATGGGTCTTACCGATTCCGAGAGGAGGATGGCTCCCTTCCTGGTCCTGAAGTAGGAGAGGATCTGGCTCATGCAGCTGGCATTCTGGGCAGTTTCAGGGTCCGACATCCTGGCATAGAAGGGGCGCCGCTGGGAGCAGGGCAGGAGCTGGCGGTGTGGAGCGGAGCGGGGCAGGCGGCGTGGAGCGCTGTCACAGGGCGGGGTGCTGTGGCTCCTGTGGGCTGGTTGCAGGGTGTGGACAGTGCCTGTGACTCCCAGCCGCTGCCAGGCAGCCCTTTAAGGAGAGAGGAGGCTGCGCCGGGTCCAATCAGGGGTGTATTCACTAACATGTGGGAAGGCTTGTACAGTAGCCCACACTTCTTGGCTACCGGACTCTCTCGCTAGCCCTGCTCTTTGCTATCTCCCGGGCTTCACGTGGCTAGAGAGTGATTTCCACCTATCGATCTATCTTGCATTGTGATCGGTAAGCAAAAGGGTCAGGCGAGGGCAGCGATCAGCCACTCGCTGGAAAGGAATGGGTTAAATAAGCAGCTGCTGGGGGCTCCGCAGAGTTCCAATGGAAGGCGAGGTGTTAATGGTCGGGATCCTACACCTCCTTGGCAGGGAAGGGGTTATATGGTATATCCCCACGGCTACTAAAGAGTTAAATAATAGCAGATTCTTCCCCCAAAACCGGCGGTAAGGAAGCGGTTTACAAAATCATGGTTTATACTGAGATTGAAACAACTGTAACAATTACTTCCTGCCAGCAAAGAAATTATTAATAATAATAATAATAATAAATATTATCATTAGTAATGTCCTTACATAATTGAACATTTGAGAATTCTTAATGTATCCTTCCTTTTAAAGCACACTAATTAAATAGATTAACAATATATGTATTTTGGTGCTGTGTCAATAAAACATAATAATAATAAATATTATTATTATTAAGTGTAAGTAGATTATCTACTGGGGTGTACATGGCTTCATACATATGTTCACTTACATTCTAGTATTTGATATTTTGGGTAGGGGAACATTATTGCTACATATAGAGCAGTCGGTCAAAAAAAATTGGTTTCCATGGTAATTGCACCACATTTATAACGGCTCGTTAGAAATATGGCAACACATGGAAGATGTAGCACCTCATTGGTAATAAGGTCAGCGGTCACTTTGCACCTGCTTGCGGAATGTTGCGTCAGCCACAAAGGGTTTATTTAGACTAGTAACTAAGGAGGGAATCCCTCCGCTTTAACCACGCCTCGTCGCCATGGTTACCAGACAAATTCCGACATGAAACAGCTTGTTAAAGCCGCAGTCTGGGAAAAACATTAACAGACGCGCTCTCCTTCCATCCTTCCCTTCTCTTGGAGTAGAAGAGCAGGGATCCTCCTACCTTCCGGAATGCAATTTGTTAGGCGTACGCGAAACAACGAGTGTTAACAGTGCAATGGCCTTCAGGATATTTATTTACCGGCCATCATGCACACAACAATGTCGCCCGCTGTAGATTATCAAGGCGAAGGATCAGAAGATTAGATTAGGGACCAAATTTATTTTAACTCTTCAAAGATTGTAGGGTGTGGTCGGTGGGAACCTTCTAGTCATTAAAAGGCTACACATTCGGAACACTCTCCTAAAGATCGCCTAATTAAGCTTTTATTAATTGGATTATCTATAGTTTGGTGTTCCAGGACTAGTGGCTACGGGGTCTGTTCGATGAATGTGAAGTTGAGTTGAGTTGGCAGTCAAGTCAGATGTCCGAGACTCAAGTCAACGTGACCTCTAGCCTCCATCGAGATCCAATGGAAAGCATAGCATGTCGGCTAGTTATGAATAGTCGGCAGGGCCGGCCCAAGGCAAAATGCCGCCTGGGGCGAATTTTAAAATGCCGCCCCCCCCCTTATCTACCCTTCCTCTCCCTCCGTCCCTGCCGCCCCCCCCCATTATCTACCCTTCCTCTCCCTCCGTCCCCCCCCCCCCTTGTACTTACCTTTCAGCAGTCCTGCGGCGAGTCTCCCTGTTCGGTCTCGGTGCCGGCTTGTAATGCTGAGCACCGGAAATCTTCCGGCACTCAGCATTACAAGCCGGCACCGAGACCGAACAGGGAGACTCGCCGCAGAGGACAGAGAGAGGGGCGCCGAGCGGGTACTGACAGCGTGGTAAGCGAAAACCACTCGGCGCCCCTTTCTCTCTTGGGCTTGGGGCTGCAAAGTGCCGCCCCTTCAAGAGTGCCGCCTGGAGCGGTTGCCCCACTTGGCTCCATTGTCGGGCCGGCCCTGATAGTCGGGCTGGTCTCTAGAGGGAAAAAGGGTCTTCAAGCCCAACAAAGTCAACTTGGCTCCTCAGGAGGAAGAGAGATGACCAGAAACGGTCAAACTCTTAATAACTCTTACATGTCGACCAACTGGACTGTTGATTGGAGGTCAGATGAGTGACGTGATATCCATTGGCACACATCAGCTCAACGGTGAACACCATAAAGTGGGTCAAGTGCTAATGAGTTTGACATTTTCCGCCTCCCATTGAGATGAGATGCACGCACCTTGGAATAGACTGATATAATAAACCGTTTGCTGAGTTGAGACGAGAGAGGATAGGGAATAGAGTGGGGAAGAAAGGAGAGTATAAAAATGTAAATCATATACATCATTTACAGGTTAATCCGGGACTCGGTACATACCCCTTTATTCCTAGTCTGTCCTGGTGAAACCCTGGTCCTAAAAAATGCTGTCCAGACAAGCCAAGACTAATGTTGGAAATGAAGGCAGAATAAAAAGGAAAGTAAAAAAACATGAATTTTATTAATAATAAATACGCTTTAAATTAGATGTGATAGTAACTGGGATTCTTTACAATCGGTGGGGTTCAAATTATTAACTATTGATGCTCTTCGGTGTTTTCATTCAGAAGACTAAACCTAGAAGACTAAATATATATTTATATATCATACGATTAGAATCTAGTTCTAACAGAAGCTCTTTTGAGACATTCAAGTTCTGTCGTAGTTACGTTTTATTTATGAGAACAGCAATAGCTTTGGGAAAAAAAACAACTCACTGAAGGCAAGCTAGGTCATGTGTAGCAGATACATCGACGATGTATCATTCCTATTGAATCAAAATACGTAACTTTAATATATTTCTTAAAATGTTTTGAAATGGAGAAAAGAATTTGAGATACGAACATTAGAATGATTTAACTCAAGGAGGGTAACAGACTGTTGAACACCCAATGTCAGACTGTTGAACACCCACAGGAACCATTGGGTGTAATATATATAACCTGTGCTAATGGAGCAAATGATGCTATCTGTAAGGGGCATAATGGAGGATAGAACTGGGTGCGTCATCAACTGATTCTTGGAACCTCCGGGGCAAAGCCCCAAAGCACCCAGATAAGGCAACTTCATGCAGCTTACGAGGTGCGTCCTGGGACTGGCTCGGTCCTGGCTTGTTCTGTGCCAATGGCACTACCAAAACTTTGCCAATCCACATATGTCTATCGTTTGTTTTTGTGTAGCAACTCTTGATGGTCCTTACTTTGGAGAAGACAAGAAAATGGACCTGTTATGCATTATGTTTTTCAGGCTGCTGAATGTATCTCATTGTCCTACAGGAGGAATAAAAACTAGTTCAAGATTCAGAGAAGCTACCTGTGTAGGCTAGCTTGGGCTCAACCTCTTCTGAGGGACTGTCTTTTATTGGGGTCGGGACTAGTCACATAAGGGGCGGGGTTAGTTGTGTGAGGGTGGAGCTAACTCTGGACTAGGGCATGGCCAGCCGCAGATAGCATTACATGGGTGGGGAGTGGGAGGGGATTGGATGGAGGTGGGCATGGCTAAATATCACTGTCCTGCCCTGGAGAAAGAAGAAAGTGGCACAGAGACCCCGGGAAGCAGTGATTCCAACTGGAGACTCCAGGTCAAGCCAGGAGACTTCCCAGGAATGCATATTAGTAACAAGTACGATGCTAAAGGTGTTGGTCTGAAAAGGTAAGAGAACCAGTAACGTAGGTCCATCATAGTAGGTTCTCTCTCACATCTATTATTAATCAGACACATGTCCTTAGCGATAGTCACGTGCAACCCACGTATTCAAATCACAAGAATTCAAATAGTTCCACAAGGCCAGGTGGTTGGGATATGTTTACGGTGATTTCATCTGTCATCGTTCGGAATAATCATATTCATGTTTAACCCATTGAGGGCCAGAAGAGTGCGGCATGCACTGGCACCAACCAAAAACACGTGTTAACCATCTACAGAATATTTTAGAGCATTTTAGAAAAGCAAAACGAGACGTGAACAAGCTTGAACTTGATCCATGCAACACCAGATTCTCAAACGAGCAACATGGAATTATTCAAAAACATCGCCGGGCAAAGCGCGTCTTCGCTGTGAATTTCCTGTCCGTGGCGCGTTGCCAGGAAATTAGATCTTTGGAACAGAATGCTGCGGGATTACGAAATCACAAAATTGCCCACAACTCGCAGCCTTTTTTGAATCAGACCGAGACCGCAGGTGCGACTACACCCCGGATTAATTACGCTGCATTATCCAGACTTAAGAAATATCACAAATCGTTAGCTTCCTACAGATTCATCATTCACGCTCTGCCATCTTTCATCAGTTAAAGTGGGGAAGCCATCGATTCCTCTCTTGATTTACCCAAAAATTCGGGGAATTATACTTTAACAAGAGCTACAGAGCTATATTTGATCTATACATTGTGCACAATTGCAAGGAATTTGTTGGCTCCATTCCATAGTTATGACATCAATGCATGGCAAAATATGCAAACACATTGCTCTTGTTGTTGTGAATTTGCTTATGGTGCCATTGGAGGAGGGCTGTCCCTTGCTGGGGGGCAAGTAAGGCAAAGTGGCCCCCTGTCACCCCCTTGCAACACACACACATACACTCGCACACACTCACAGGGTGACCTGCCCCTAGAAAAGCAACCCAGGGGCTGACACCACTTCAGACTATATGCTACTGCCTAGTGCCACCTCGATTCAGCCGCCCCAGGTAGCCCGCAGTGCCCTTTTCAGTGCCCTGAAAATGCCCCAGAGCTCCCTGCAATCCAAAAGGTAAATCATAAATCAAAGTAACCTGGTAGTTTGCTTTACATGTTCCACCTCATCACCTTATGCAATCCACTCCACCTGCTTTTAGATTGTAAGCTTATTTGACCAGGGCGCCCCTTGTCACCTTTTATTTCTGTAAGTCCACAGTTATATGACACACTACGTGTGTACCCACTGCACAGCGCTACAGAATATGCCGGCGCTATATAAATAACGCCCTGACATTTTTTATGTAACTGCAGAAGTGATGTCCGTGAGCATCGCTCAAAAACATGGTCTGTTTACTTTAAGGCCCCGTCATACGTAGGGACAAATGTGGCAATGCCGTTGCTTTGCTCCTTCTCTTGGACCACAAAACGGAACTTGACAACACAATTGAGGCGCAGGTATGATGCAATCTGCATTTCTTAAGTTTATGCCTATCAATGTCTTGTCCCAGAATGAGGAGTCTGAGTGAAGGAGGTCTCAGCCAATCAGGAGAGACTTCTCAACTCTCCTGATTGCTTGAGCGTTCAGACGCCTCTCCTGATAGGCTGAGTCCCTCCTTCACACCAACTCAGAGTAAGCTGCAGCCAGCACCAGGTATGTGTGTGTGACTGTGTTTGTCAGTTTGTCACAGTGTTTGTGTGACTGTGTGTGTAATGTCTGGTAATAGAGGAGTTAATTAACTGAATCTACTCATGCCTGGTTTTAGCGGGGTTAACATTCTATATCTACTCATGTCTGTAACGAGTGTATGTATATTATTAAATCTTGGCATATATATATATATATATATATATATATACACCTGTGTGTGAAATCTCATCTGCTTCATAGTGAATGGCAGAAAAAAAACGTGGCCACCCTAATATATATATATAAAGTATATACAATATCTAATTGCATTTGTTTGACCAGACGCATCTCCTGCGTAGAAGATACCTCTGGATCCTCCGCTCCATGGAATTTAACGAGACCCCCAGCTGGGCGCATAAATCACTCCAGACTGTAGAGGGGTATTAGACTGTAGTGACTTGTCAATAGTGGCAACCAATAGGCTCTAGCGCTAGTCCTGATAAAGGCCTTTGTTACTTCTTAGGGGCTAATTATATTCTGAAAGGCGGGGTCGGCCTCGGCAGTGGGCGTGACCACCCATCCGCCTTACCGCTTTCGAGACACTAGCGTCACGCGGAGGCCACCTGCGAGCTGCAATGGATCTCTCCTTGTGACGCTGATCACAGACCTCCATTGCTTTTTCATCTCCTTGGGCTGGTCAGCTGAGATAACTAACTGCAAGCCTCCCAACTGTCCCGCTTTGTGCATGGCAGTCCCAATTTTGCCCCTCTATCCCACTGTCCTGCCGAGCTCTCCATATGTCGTGCTTTTCGGGACACAGGTAGAGCTCACCTGGATTCAGGATTTCATTCTTTGGTGTGTGGGACATCGAAGAGCGCACACTGCGCATGTTCAGAAATGCGCGCATGCACAGTAGTACTGCCAGTTTGAGTGACCCTGTACCTCCCAAGCTCCACCCCAGGGTCCCGATTCGCCGGGTGTAGAAGTTGGCCGTTATGCAACAGGCCCATGATCCCCACGACCCGCAAAAAAGGACAGTATACTGTAGACAGCGGGACGGGGACACAGCCTGAAAACGGGGACTGTTGGGAGGTATGCTAGTCATCAGAGCATTAGCTTTCCCTGATATGCATTTAATATTATTATTCATATTTTTATATAAGTTTTAGTAGTTTTTTGGCAGTAAATAAAAGTGTAGCAGTCACCATAGCAACCAATGAACTGATCCAATTACACACATGTGCAGACTTAAATTTAAAATATTAATCAGGTGTTAAGTGAACATAATATTTTCTGTTAAGTTAATTATACACATGTAAGTGTAGTTATATATAAAAGCTCGTATATAATGAGTAGATTTAATAAAGATACTGAATACTGAAGCTGCTCTGATCATAACGTAGCCTTGTTTCTGCAATAATCTGCATCCATGCAGTACTACAGCCGAAAACTACACTTCCCAGCATGCAGCGCGCCAGAGCTCACCTCACGGCAGGCTGTGCGCTCAGCCGTGAGGCGCTTTCCCAGGAGGATTTGGCTCCGAGGAAGCAATGGCTGCTACCGGTTCGTCTCAGGCCCCAATTTCATTTGGGTTCAGTCGCAGCTCTAAAAAGAAACTCGACTCGGCTGCGGACCTCGGGAACCGGGAGGAAGATAAACGGGAGTATCTGGTCGGGGCGGAAGGGAAGGAGTTGCTCAGGTAACACAGGGCTGTCTACCAGCCACATACTTTACTAATATGTCTGTGTTATAAATACACACATCCAATGTAAGTGTGATGGGGAACATGTATATGTATAGGGGTAACCATAGTTACCAATTTACTATCCCAACTCTCCTCCCACCTCCACTAGTGCTGTCACCCTAACGACGAGCATCTCTGTAGAGGGCATTCGTTAATCTATACATAGCACTAAAAGGAAGGGCTCTTCCTGCGTCCAAGGCTGCCATAAAAAAATCCAGGGGCCCGGTGCTGGCCCCTGCCCCGTACCACCGCCCCGTAACCTCCCATTACCCTGCCCTATGTGGACAGAGGGGCCACCGGGCTCCGAATTACAGAAAGGGGCCACTGAGCCCCAAAGCCTGCAACTGACCGGACATGAGCATTACGGCAATCTGCTCCACGTCTAGCCATGTAGATGTATATTATGCTTAAAGCACGACGATACTTTCAAAGAGTGGCTGCCAGAGATTCAGAAAATGTATGATCTGACTGTCCGATGTATTATGAATAAGTTGAAAAGTATTTTTAAACACAGAGCTGTGACATTTCTTTTAGAAGACCTGTAACCTGCAACCCCCTGGCTGTGCAGAGTATTCTATGGGAAACGCTCTGCCGTTTTTTGATGATCCATTTGGCTGCTTAGGGTTCTGATGTCGCGTTATGCTGAACCGTGCAGCAGCGGGAAGAGAAAGGAATACTATACTATACTAGCTCTGCCACCTACCACATCCACAAGATAAAATACCCCCTACTCTGAAAGGCATACCCCAGCCTACACATGCTCTTTAATTCGTATGCATGTTTAGTAATACCTTGTATTTGCTGTTTCTGCTTTTTTCATCCAAAGGCATAGATTGATTCCCCCCAAAAATATGTACATTTTGCATGATTCCCTCGCTCTTAGATCCGTTCCCATGCAGGAGATGCGACCGACCGGCAGCGTCAGTTTGGTGCCATGGCAGGGACTCCACCCCATCCCCTGTATATAATACTCTCCATCTCCAAACAAACTCTCAGCACTCCAAATTCCGCGGAAAGGAGGTGTTCAATGTAATACAGGTGACAACGTTTCAGCTCGCCAGGAGTCATGGCGTGACACATACCCCTGGTGAGTTGGAATGGTGCCACCCGTGTTGCAATAAACACCTCCTTTGTACATATTTTGGAGCGCTGAACGTTTATTTGCACAGTGCATGAAGCATCTCGGGAAGCAAGTCGCCATGGCAACATATAGTGGATCAGACATTGCGATGTGACAGGTGTCCCAATACACCTGAAGAAGAGCTCAAAGCTGGGATCGCTTCTCCTTTCCATTCTTCCCTGGAGGTGCGGAAGCTTTAAGGTGTAATGCGGTGAACAAATGTGATATTAGATATTCCAATTCACAACTTTACTGGAATAATCAAGCACGCGCGGTTTAATGTGAATGAAACCAGTTTTAAGGGGTGGTCTAGGAGTCTGGAAAATGGTGACGGGGTGCTTAGAGACAGGCGGGAATCAAGCAAAGGCACAAGATGGGTTTTTGGCTATAAGATGCAAAGGGCTCTTATACATAGAAGGGCAAACAATGCTTGATTATTGTTCTAGCTCAGGCTTGCGGAATCTTTTCTTCTTCTCCTTGTTGTAAAAGCTTTTGCCGCTGCGCTTCCAGCCAACTCATGTGTCATCGTGTCACTAGAGTCAACAGAAATGCATCACAAGGTGTTATTACCGAATATTACAGTAACCGGGAGCAAAACTAAAAAGCCTGCATGTGTCACACGGGTAACACCACACTTTGCATGTTGCTTTGTTACGCGGCTTGTTAAGTCATCTCCCTGTATTCATTTTTGTAGCCCGGGGGTCCTCCTGGCAGCCTTAAAGAAGACACTAGGACCTTTTTAAAGAATCTGCCACCATTAAACAGGTGGGGCTGCATGGAGGACTTAACAGTTTTGTATAACGTTCTGCAATGCAATAAGGTGCTTGCTAACATAAGAACACTTCACACGGGGGCTTGATAAACTCAAGGAGTCACTGAGCCGTATTTCCCTAAGGTATGGCTTGCATTTACTGCCATTCTGAGTACTTTGTGCAGAGCGTAAATATTAGACTTGGGCGCCGGCCGAGTCTTTGTGTTCGCTTCAGGAAAAAAAAAACCTTCACATTCCACAAATTATTCTCCCGTTCCTGCGTTCCTTTTGGGCGAATATTCGTATGCGTTCTTCGTATTAGTGTTTCTCTTCGTTTTCTGCCGATTTTAGCTGTAACAATTAGCAGCAGGTGCCAATTGCAGCCAGGATTTTAAAGGTCCGTAAGAGCAACTCTATTGGTCTCCCGGCAGGAGGGCTCCTCTGGCATCAACCAATGAAGGGCAGCTGCTCTTCATTGGTTGATGCTAGAAGAGCCCCCTGCCGCCGACCAATAGAGTTGCTCCTACAGACCTTTTACTCCTTGCACCAAAGCCATCGGTCTCCCCAGGCCAAGTTGCTCCAAGGTGTACGTTGCCCTGCCCTTTACCGGGAGGACTCAAATCCCTGTTCCTCACAAGTTGCTCAGAGCTGTTGTCTCAGACACTGCCTGGCTAATAAAATCTACAAATATTTGTCTGTGTAAAAACAAATAATCAACTTTAAATTGTGCAATGTAGTGCAGGGAGTTCCTAAAGTAATGGATGAGCGAGATTATCGTAATATTCCTTTAGAATCTGTACTGAAGACCTGCCTGACCGCTGATTTCCTGTTCTATTTTTGCCGATAAGCTTCTTGCCTTCCCGGCAATGTGATGTCACGCAGAACATAAATCAGTTGTGGTTATATGCGTTCATTTCGAGAGCCAGAGTAGGGCATATATTAGTAAGGATGCATCATGAGTTTAAAAACCATGGGATACCTATGATCCCCCCCCCCCATCAACGAGGTTCGGCTAACTACGTTCACATTCTGCTGGTTGGATCCAAGGCTTTACTGACTATTTCCAGTGTAGCACTTCTGAGATATTTATGCACCAGGGAAGTCGCCCTCCCCAGACTGCTTTGTACGCCAGTTACTGTTCCTGTCAAAAGGACTAAATTGACCCGGGAGCAACTCAGAAGTTATTCTGGGCCAGAGATAAGTTAGCAAAGTGAGTCTGTCGCTGGAATCAGCCCCGACTCATTAAACGGCTGGCAGGCGGTGGAATAGTTGAGCGCTTTATCTTGTACGTTGTGCAGATTGTCTCGACTTCACCTCGAAATACGTGGCACCCTCTGATGTTAATAATCGTCTAAGAAAAAAATGTAATCTCTCCAAGGAAGCAACTCCATTTAAAAATCATTCAATTGTGCGTAGAATTCAGCCCGTTTCCAGATGCTGTTTTTATAGCAGATCTTGTTAAGTCGTAGCTGTGGCCACAGACATAACCCAAGGAGCCACAGAATTATACAATGAAACAAACGGCCGTTGTTTCTGTGTTGCGAACGGCCAAAGCCGAATAGTTTTTGGTGCTTTAAATGATTGGCCACGTAACGGTAAAGTTGTAGCTATTTTGATTGCTAAAGGTGGCGTTTTTAGATGGCACTTCCCGTTCTACGTAGGATATCTAGCGAATATTTAAGACGGGGCAACTAGTTGAGAAAACAGGAAGTGACATCAAGAAGCTAAACCGTTTCCTGTGTTCTGTATAGCTGCTAAGCAGATATATATATATATATTTTTTTTTCATTTTTGATTATATTTATATTATCTGTTTAAATAGGTATACAGGGAAGTGCCAGGATACAGTCTTTAAATATTCTACATATTATTAAAAAAATATTATTAAAAAGTGCTGAATATTCAACGTATGGAGAGAAGTCAGCCTTACTATCATATTATACAAAGTCCCGTAGCCGTGTTTTAAATGTTGTGAATAGTTTCTGTACATTAACAAGGTTTCTACTCGTCTAAGGTCTAATCACAGGTTTCTTTTTCAGCGTTAACCCTGCGCCGGCTGCCAAGGCTCTGGTGATTCCCCTAATACAGAAAAACCGGTGGTCCCAACCAAGCAAGACTCAGGAGAAGCCTCAGGATGGAGACCCGAAACAGACCGAAGAAGATGCTGTGTTGTCACAAGCTGTGCAGGAGCTGATTCAAGGTGAATACCAACTCCTTAAGGGACTCATAAATAGTAATCAATAAAACATACAGTCAGACTTTATTAATAGTAAATAATTTACAGTTAAAAAAAAACATCCGTTTGCGTCCATCTCTGGAGACGAGACGCGCTGCAGGAATTAAGCATCCGAGGTAAGCGTCTATGGCTGTTTTTAATCCGCTTTAAATGTAACAGTAAAAACATCATATTAAATGTTCTATTTATTGCAACAACAAAAAGTTTGTCTCTTAATAGGTCACGTTGAAGACCCCATCTGCCTTTAAGAGTTCAAGGAGAACTTTTGCAAAGGTCACGTGTTGCCTATTAAAACCTGATATTAAAAAGGCTTTAAACGCAATTTTGAAGTAAATCTCACTGACCATTCGCTTTCCATAGGCGGCTGGCCGTATATTTAACACATTAGCCGGAGTCCGATACAGGATTAAAATGAATAATAGTAATTATAAACGCAGCGTGGTGTTTGTTTACAGCCTTGTTATTCGATATGTAGTTATCTAGTTTTGAGTAATCTGTAAAAAGTCTGATCTGCTGTCCTAATGCAAATTATCTTTGGTTACTTTTTGCATACGTTGAACCAAAGTGGCTTTCAGAGAGTTTTTTTTATGTCAAGAATAGTGCCCAGAATCTAAAAATAAGCAAAATATTTGAATGCTCGTGTGTACTAATGACTTCTACATCAACAGAATGAAGACTTTTATAACCAAGATCATGTTTATATGACAGCCAGGGCTCGCTGGGACAGCATTTATTAACCCCTTAAGGACAATGGGCGGTCCCTAAACCCATTGAAAACAATGCATTTTTAGCCCGTACATGTACGGGCTTTGTCATCAAGGGGTTAAGGAGCCGGTGAAATTTTGCGAGCCCTGTGTTTGTTTATGTGACATTGTAACCCTAAACATTTTACTTGTTGCTTATGCCTACAGAGTCTCTAAAATGATATTCAGTATGCTCATAAAGCAGGGTTGGCCATTAGCCAACATCCCTTCACCTACAATTCCTATGACTCTTGGCTTATCTTTAACAATCAAGATGTAATTGTAGGTATTAGGTGACTAAGTAATGGGATGTAAGAATGGGTAAAGATCTGTCTGTTTCCAAAAAGTAAAGCAACATGTGGTTCCCCTAGAATCACGGCGATCCCAAGAGAATGATTCCGAGGAGAATCCGACCTCCAGCATCCCGCTGCTCATGCAGAACAGGGTCCCTGACGGGTACGAAGACGGCGACAAAGTGGATGTTCGTCTCCGGCCAGAATCTGTAAGTCCCCTTGTGAATAAAATAATTCTTCCGAGCCCTTTGTCCTTATGCAGCTGTGGACAGGTTATAGCGTGCATGTCCTGACCACCTTGTCATCCATACTTTGCTGCAGCTATATAGGCAGACACATTGATTTGAATTATAGCTTATATGCACATATATGTTGTCAGTAATTGTGTTGCCGGAGATAAAGTAAAATCTCGGGAATTTTGATCTATACATTTGCTAGTAGGCGTTTATACACACACAAACACACATGTATGTAATATTCTTATTTTTTTACCCAAAGTTTGCCGTTTCCCTTTTCAGGCAGAGGCTGCAGACTATGAGGTGGTCCCTGTGGAGCAGTACGGGATGGCCATGCTGAGGGGCATGGGATGGAAAGAAGGAGAGGGAATCGGACGAACCTTCAAAGAGTGAGTGTAAGGTCTGCTGGCAAGTAGATTTTGTCTTGACTTAATGAGGCTTTGAATATTACACCAAAAATAAGCTGGAGTCACTGGTTTGAACGTGTGAATGAGAATCATTGCTCGGATACTGTGTTATCTATGTCCTATGATTTGATAACTAGCTCCTGAATTAGCCTGTTAGTAACTCTTTAATGACCGCGTCTGTATGGTCGTTTTAATATTGGATATGGCTGTAGATTCTATATTGTTGACGGATTACTTTTAGTTTAAATTCCTAACAAACTGTCTGTGTATTTCTTCTAGAGACGTTAAGCCATTAGAGCAGAAGCTGCGGCCAAAAGGATTGGGTTTAGGAGCCGACAGATCTGCTATTCAGGACTTGGAGCCACAGAAGCCACGCAGACCCCTAAAACCTGGAGAAGAACCAAAAGAAGAAGAAGCAAAAGGCCTGGGGCCGGGAAGTTCTGTGGAAATCCAGAGTGGCGCACACAAAAACCTCTATGGGAAGGTAGGCGTTAATCCTTTGTTATAGCCTTCGTATCTAGCTGGCTTTGTGTATGTCTCCTAAGCATTCATTCACTGACACCTCCGTATCTGCTTTAGGTGGAGGGCATTGACCCTGACAATGCTAGAGCTATGGTGAAGCTCGCCATCGGGGGAAATGTGGTCACCGTGTCTCAGTTCGCCCTACGATTGGTCAGCAGTTCAGAATACAAAACATATGCAAAGGATCTAAGTGAGTAAAAAAGAATATAAAAATTGCATGGCAATCAGTAAAGTAATAAAATTATGCAAGGGTGTGAGCACACACCCTTAATGCGATTTGTGTGCTTCCACCATAGATTAGGACAGCTACCACGAGCTAAGGTCACAAGATTGCTCTGCGTAAGTGTGCACACTCGTTGTACATGTATATCAGAGAGTATTAACCCCTAACAGGGTGTCTTGGTAAATACCGTATTGGCTCGAATATAGGCCGCACTTTTTCCCCCACTTTAAGTCTTTAAAGTGGGGGTGCGGCCTATATTCGGGATCTAGCGCCCGACGCCCGGGACATGCAGTTCCGGGCGCCGGGCAGGCAGCAGGGTCAGGATACAGATCCCCCACAGACAGCCTCCCCTGCCAGCACTTTCCACGGGGGGAGTGCTGGCACGGGAGATTGTCTAAGCGCGTCGTGCAGACGTTCACCGGCAGCGGTGAACGTCCGCACGATGCGTTTTACCTCTGCCCCCAAGACTTACCAGAGCCGACTCCCGGGTGTCTTGCGGGGTCGGCGGGGGACACCTACGCAATACGCGTATACAACATCCGTTGAGTCCCGACATCGGAAGTTGTATACGCGTATTGTGTAGATGTCCCCCGCCGGCCCCGCAAGACACCCGGGAGTCTGCTCTGGTAAGTCGGGGGGGGGCGCAGAGTGGCAGCATATCTCGGGGGGGGGGGATAGTGGCAGCATATCTCGGGGGGAGGAGGAGGAGGATAGTGGCAGCATATCTTGGGGGGAGGAGGAGGAGGATAGTGGCAGCATATCTCGGGGGGAGGAGGAGGATAGTGGCAGCATATCTCGGGGGGGGGAGGAGGAGGAGGAGGATAGTGGCAGCATATCTCGGGAGGAGGAGGAGGAGGAGGATAGTGGCAGCATATCTCGGGGGGAGGAGGAGGAGGAGGATAGTGGCAGCATATCTCGGGGGGAGGAGGAGGAGGAGGATAGTGGCAGCATATCTCGGGGGGAGGAGGAGGAGGAGGATAGTGGCAGCATATCTCGGGGGGGGGGAAGGATAGTGGCAGCATATCTCGGGGGGGAGGAGGTGGAGGAGGAGGATAGTGGCAGCATATCTCGGGGGGGGGAGGAGGAGGATAGTGGCAGCATATCTCGGGGGGGAGGAGGAGGAGGATAGTGGCAGCATATCTCGGGGGGGAGGAGGAGGAGGAGGAGGAGGAGGAGGAGGAGGATAGTGGCAGCATATCTCGGGGGGGGGAGGAGGAGGATAGTGGCAGCATGTCTCGGGGGGGAGGAGGAGGATAGTGGCACCATATCTTGGGGGGAGGAGGAGGATAGTGGCAGCATATCTCGGGGGGGGAGGAGGAGGAGGATAGTGGCAGCATATCTCGGGGGGAGGAGGATAGTGGCAGCATATCTCGGGGGGAGGAGGAGGATAGTGGCAGCATATCTCGGGGGGAGGAGGAGGATAGTGGCAGCATATCTCGGGGGGAGGAGGAGGATAGTGGCAGCATATCTCGGGGGGAGGAGGAGGATAGTGGCAGCATATCTCGGGGGGGGGGGACAGAGTGGCAGCATATCTCGGGGGGGACAGAGTGGCAGCATATCTCGGGTGGGGGAGAGTGGCAGCATATTTCGGGGTGGGGGGGACAGAGTGGCAGCATGTTTATTAAAAAAAAAATTTTTCTTTAATAAAGCACCAAACTTTTAGGGTGCGGCCTATATCCGAGCCAATACGGTATATCGCATATTTTTTGATTAGTCCCCCGTTAAATCCGATGGAGGGAGTGGTGGGTTGATATGGATTGGATGCGGCTGGGTTCAGTGATGCCATGGAGTCCAAATGCACAGGAAGCACCTGTGAGTGAGGGATGGCTTTTTCACCAGAATTCTTCATGAAGAATATAATATATTACAGTGTGTGACATCGAAGCAAACCATGGATGATCTTTCATTGCTCATTGAATGTCCTTTTCGCTGCTCGCACCTTAGAATGGCGTAGCCTCATACGTTACCTTTTGCTTTAAAACCTCATCTGTTTTGATTGCACCTCTTTTCTCCACCCAACCTCCGGTTCACGATAAGAACAGACAAAGCAATTAACTCTGCTGTGTGTATCCTGCAAAGTGTTAAAAAGTCTAATTATTTGGTTACTAAGATACATATTTACCGACGGGTTATTGATTAACATGGCTGCTGCCCGGTAGGTAGATTGAATAATCCAGCTTTATGCTGCACAAAACAAGAGATCTCCAGATTGAGCGCAAAGGAAATTGTGTCGCCACCTGGCTTTCAACATCTTAAAAGGTAGATAGTATTTGTTTGAGTTGCAAATAGTTATTAAGCAATTATCTCACATAATTAATTGTTAATTGCCTCTAAATTATTACTGGGAGTCAGATGCATAAATCACAACGTCGTGTAGTAAAGACATCTCTTATGTATGTTAACCATTGGTGTTGTTAGTATTATTAAATACGCACAAGAACGGTACCTACATTTTACTCATCAATCCTGACCTATTACTAGAGATGTAAAAATTCCGGAAATTTTTAAGCCATGGGGAAAAAAAACAGGAAAAAATTGAAATTATCAGAAAAATAATTAACTGGAAAAAAAAACTAAATTTTGCTTTTCAAAACTTTATTTTTGTTGCAAATGGAACAACAAGGTATACCTCCCCTTTCCCTCAAATGCAACAAACTAAATGAAGAAGCCATCAACCCAAAAAAAACAAAAGATCTCCTCTAATCCTCCTCCGTGGATTGGACGGGGAGAGCGATCACAATCGCCCAATCAGATTTGCACCTTGGCACCAATTGCAAATGGAAAAGTTAAGTAACTGGCATTATTTGTGCCAGTTGAAGGCTTGTTTGAATGTCATGTCCTAAACATATTATTTATCGTAAAAGATTCCACACCCATATTTTGTAGTTTTATTTATTTATTTATATATTTTTTTTTCTCTCCCCATCTCTACCAATTATTAATATCCATTTCTGGGGACTTCATTCCAACAGAAGCCTCATTCTCTGTATAGTTGTTGAGGGATGTATCTTTCAGCAGGTCGGTGGGGTAGACTGCACCTCTATTTTAAGATCAAATGCCTGATAATGAGCTGAGAGTTCTTGGGTATGCCTACATGCGTACATCATGGTGTATCACGTGAAAAATCACATATAACCTGTAGTGTTTAAGTCTTTATATTCGGAGCCCGCAGTTACTAAGGCAGACCTTTCTTTTGTGTCCACCAAGGTCGGTTGAGTAAAGCTAAAAGACAAAAAGATCTCGAGGAAGCTAAGGAGGAGCAACGCCGGGAATCAGAAGAAGGGGAGCAACACAGGAGAAGCAGAGATGAACACAGGGAGCAAAGTCGGAACGGAGACTCCGGCCACAAACACAAGAGACCAAAACAGAGGAGTCCTGAACGTGAGAAAGAGAAGAAGAAAACCAGGCAGGAGCCTCCAAGGTGAGAACTATGTTGGAATCGCCCTTTTGAAAACCTGATTCCGGAAGTATGTGGCCCATCCGCTTTATTTACTTTAAATAGTGAAAATGTATTTGTTCTTCAAAACATCCATGTAGGCTTGATGGATCGGGTTTTACGTGCGGTTCTCCCATTGTTTGTTTAATACCACGGATGTTACCAGTGACTTTTTACACATTGATTCTTGAGGCATCTATCTGTATCAGACCTTACAGGGGACACACGTGATATTTAACACAGTTTGGAAAACTTCATGCACACCAGGCTTCTAGACTTATTTGTAATATATGATTTGATTAAAAGAGAAGTGCTGTTATGGCTCCCAGGGAGTATATCACTGCAGCTTGGGCACACTGCCGAGACGTGTCCTCAGCCAAAAAAAAAATGTCGCCTCTTACTGTTGTTCCCTGTTTTTCTTTTCAGCTGGCTTCGTCGGGATTTGAAAGTGCGATTCATTGACAAGCATTATAAAGGAGGAAAATATTACAACTCTAAGGTAAATTAACACAAAACTCGCCCCCACCTACCACAGATTGGCAACTGTAAGTGTTATTTGCAACCTGCTACTGTTATCCAGCAGTCATCAGATGAAGGGTTCAGCATAGGATTGGCAAGGCATTTGAGGGATATAAAAGTAGGTGGAGCTTGGTAGGAATAAGGTGTGTCTGGGTGTGGTTACCATTAAACTCCTCCCCATAAACTCACACAGCACCCCTAAAAATATTGCCTAAAGCATCGTAACCTGACAGTGCCTTTTTTTCACCTAAAAGAGTTATACTTGGACGCTTTTCACACAGGTGCTGATAGAAGACGTCCCGAGTCCTCAGAGCTGCGTGTGCCGGACAGAAAGTGGGCGCATCCTAGAAGGTGAGTAAAAACAAAAGAATCTGTTCTTTTTACAATGTAAACCAAATTATTCTTTGGAATGAGCTAATCCAGCCTTGTATAAACGTAGGCTTTAACAACAATCGTTACTGTGTATAAAGTTTTAGTGAACAGTAATACCAAAAAAGTATTTAATCTTAGACATTTCAGATCTGTTTGTGATACTAATGAACTGGTTTCCCATCTAGATATTAAGCAGGACATGCTGGAAACAGTCATACCCAAGGAGGAGGGAGATCGTGTAATGGTGGTGCTGGGGAAGCATCGAGGGCAGGTATGTTTTGCCCGTATATATGTATATCAAAGAAACGGTAAAGCGTGGATTTCTGTTGGTCACACGCAGAAGAAAGTTTAGGGAAGTAGTGAAATATTTTTTTTTAAATCTTATTAAATCTAGTGTACTATTCCTGTAAGGCTCGTCCTTGAGTTTAAAGTCACATCTCCTGAATATTCCATGCTGTGGGATATAAGCCTGGAGGTTTATTCACTAAAGTTGTTCAGCTTCTTCAGGTCACTTTACATTATGAAGAGCCCCTGTGAGCTTGTGCTGCAGAAAGAGCTTGGCTGGTAATGTATAGTAATGTATAGGCAAGTGAATGAGATTTCTTAAATCCTCTCACACATTGCATTATGCGGGGCCAGCTTACCCACTTCCATACATCCAGACCATAGTGCCGTGGATTGTGTTTGATGTGATGTCTGATCTGCTTGCCTTTCTTTTCATTTTGAAGGTTGGGACAATTATGCATAGAGACAAGCACAAGTGCCACGCTCTGGTGCAGTTACAAGGGGATCACGAGGAAGGCGTAACCTTAAGCTATGATGTCATATGTCACTACGCAGGGGAAAGAGATGACTAAAGCCGGGCACACTTGGGGTGGAGCAGAGTTTTGTACAGTGTCAGAACTTTTATCCTGAATGCCTTTTATTTAAGGACTGTAAATAAACATGACATTTGGTATAAAATACTGTGGCACTGATTGAAAGGGATGAGATGATGGGTGACCAGTCAGAATGCAAAAAGTTTGGGTCCCCAAACCAAAGCTGTACTTTCTGCCAGCGGCCTGCCCTGCTCTGCACCACAACTTGCAGCTATACCTTCTTTGCAGAGGGCACTGATGTTGCGCATGACCTGGGGCTCTAAGGACAGCTGCTGCGAGCCCCAAAGGTAAGCCTGGCTCCAGGGCAGTTGCCCCTTTTGTACAGGGACTGGACAGCTAAGGCTGACCCAAAGGCTACATTTTGTATAGAACAAAGATTCTCAAATGTATCCAGGGATGCTCACACAATCCCACTTACATAAAACATGCGGGGGAAATGGTTTATTAACCCATTTAATATAAGAAGTGAGCAAACTTACCAGATAAGCGGCTTCAATAAGAATTCCTTGTTGTAATATACTGGCTATCATTTTATTTTTGTACTTTTTAAAATTTTATGTAACCTAAAAGCACAATTTATTTACCTTTTGACTAACCAAATTACAAAGGGCGTGTACTTGCACAGTATTTAGCATGTTGCAGTCGTGTCTAATTTGTACACGTATTTAAATGATCAATTGGTATGCAACAACGGTCACAGACATGCAGGTATGTGCTCTAACTGTATGGGCATCTATACCATAGCAATTAGCACATGAGTGTACACTGCTCACCGCATATCACGCATATTTACACGGGATATATGTGGAAGTCTGTATCACCCTCTAATGGCCGTCACGTCCAAAGGCAGTCGGGGCTGCACCACATCCAGTGAAATAGGATTTTATTCTAATCAGACCTTCGTTACTGTCGCCGTCCTGGGAGACTGGCTTCCGACTGAAAGCCGTGACCTGTGTTGGGGTATCACGGCCAAAGCGAGGACCTATGTACGGATTTGGGTCGTAGATTACAGTTATATACTGTTTGGGATGCTTGGTGGTGGCCAAAATCTATTCTGTCCAAGTTTCCAGGTCATGGATAATAAAATAACACCTGTCTTAGGGGTATGCCAGTGTTATGGTCTGTCCAGGGTCCTGACGGTGGTCCGCAAACAAACTGTGTGTCCGCTCTTCAAAGGGCTGATTTTGGGCAACTGTTATTAGGCTTCAAAGCGATTGAAATTCAGATTTGCAGGCCTGAGTAGACGATACATGTGCTTCTATCTGTCTATCTTTTCTTTATGCACCATTATGCTTGCTATTATCTTTTATTTGTACAGCGCCAGCGATTTACGCAGCGTGTAATACAATACATATATTCAAGGCGTCTGACAAACCGATACATTAGGTGGAGAGAGCCCGGCCCGCAAGCTTACGATCTTGAGGGGAAGATGTAGTTTGTGTTTCATAGTTGAGCCTCCCATAAAGAGGATGATTTGTACACTGATTATACTGATATAAACACAGGCCTATCCTGCCCCAAAGAGCTTGCGATCAACATCATGTACACAAAATTATGACTTCGTTGAATTATATAAGTTTTTCTTATAGAGAAGGATTTCACATCACAATCTCCTATATTTCCCAAATATTTGTTTTTAAATGTTCATGTTGGCATCAACATCGTCATTTATTTTGCTTGCTGCTTCCCATACTTAAGATGGCAGAACGGTTAGCTCATAGCTCATTATTTCCGGTGTGTGCTGTCAGTATCCGAGTTCCAAACACCCTGCAGCCTCTATCAGCGAGATCATAAGGGAGTCGACCACATGGGTTTTAAACGGAGTTTGTCTCCAGGAAAATGGCCGCCTCCTACTTTGTGGACAGAGTTCTGTATCTGGTGTTTAGAACTCAGCTCCGCTAACATGTAAACACGGAAGTAAAGAGACAATAACAGAGGTAGGTTGGAGTGAAGCGGTGACGGCTCGGCGGGGGGGCTGTTTAGAAGTAGTCACCGTTATCTTATGTCTTTCTTGGCAGCTGGGCACTCGGCCGGTGGGAGCCATGACACAACAACGGGGCGTGAACGGGCTGAGGTTCAACCAGGACCAGAGTGAGTGAAGATACCGCGACTAAAGGCCCTGCCGTGACATTACTACCACTCCTATCATGCTCAGCAACCGGGGGGGGGCTATAGCCCATTGCTGCAGTTCATAAGAGGCCAATTATATCATTTATCATTGTCTTACATATATATAGCGCCAACAATTCCCGCAGCGCTTCTTACAGTCCCTGCATTGTAAGTGTCCGGCAAAACTAGATCTGACAGACTGACGACCCGATGCGTTGGCAGCCGTTCCGCTGGTCGGTATTTGGCACCCGCAGCCTGTGATTATGCTAAATTTATTTTCATTTTAATTTAATATACCCTGCGTCTGCGGGTTCCGGTTGATGATGATGTTGTTACAGATATAACGATTCTGATTTCTTTGCTATAGGTTGCTTCTGCTGTGCTATGGAGACGGGGGTGAGGATCTTCAACATTGAACCCCTTATGGAAAAAGGACACCTCGGTAAGGAATCCTGGTGAGCGAGGGATTTTGGGGTCTCCGTGTAAAGGTTCTCACGCTGCCGATTATCTCGTAGACGTGGAGCAGGTGGGCAGCGTCGGCCAGGCGGAGATGCTGCACCGGTGTAATCTGTTGGCACTGGTGGGTGGCGGAAGTAACCCCAAATTCTCCGACATCTCAGGTACTGAAAGGGACGCTCAAGCCACCGTATGTATTGTAATGCGCGTGATAATTAACATTAATCCCCCGATGGATACATCAAAATTGGCAAAGACTAAAGCACAGCAAGTAGGCACTACTAGAACTGAAAATCCAAACTCCCAACAATTATAATGGCTTCATTGATCGTGTTTCAGCATTTAATTAAATGGCAACACGGCAGGGAGCCCCCCCCTGAATAGGGGAATCTACACTGCCTGACGCGTTTTATGTAATTTATTAATGATACTGTATTCTACTGTATTAATGGGCCTGTTTTGTTCAGTGCTCGTTTGGGATGATTCCCGAGAAGGGAAGGATAAACTTGTCCTGGAATTTACGTTCACTAAACCCGTGCTAAGCGTTTGCCTGAGATCTGACAAGTGAGTCTGAAACTTCCTAACGTTTGAACTCTTTCTATTCCTTTACATCAATATCCTTCCGCTAGGGACCGCTTCTTAAGGTATACAGGTATACAGATCAAAAGAAACATGGAATTTAGCGATGGATAAGAGCCGTCCGGCCCATCTCATACATGTTTAAATTCCCTCGCTGTATTAGCCACTACCACCTATATAGGTAACCATGGGACACAATCCTATGTATGAAGTAGTTACCATTGATACCCATGATATATTTCCGTCATTCCCTTGAAAACAAATCTTTATACGTTATAATCTGTCGGGGGAGTAATAAGATAACTCCAGTGCTCTCCTTATTAAGTGACTTCACGCCCGTACCTCCGTGTGATATAACATCTAACCTCGTATAATCCTACAGGATCATCATTGTGCTGAGGAATCGGATTTACGTTTACTCGTTCCCCGATAACCCAACCAAACTCTTTGAGTTTGACACACGAGACAACCCCAAAGGTACAATATTCCTGATGCTGTGAAAGCCGCACACGCTGTAATATGTATTAATGATAATATGATGCTTTTAGTGTTTCTGTTGGCAATATGCTCCTTTGCTATACACATTAATGCTTTCACCTTTCCAACTATCCTAGAGGTATCAACACCTGTGCCAATTAACGGTTAGCGTTTTTATTTCAGCAGCTGATATGCTATAGACCATCGCCCCCATCATTCAGAATATAATGGCTTTTTTAAAATAGAAGGGAAAATATGGCCATATTCTCCAGGAGTATATCTTTCATCCATCAGCCTTAGCTAAGATGGACTATATTGAGCCAGACCACCATATCGCATCAGCTCTTTGCTGAAGGGGACTATGGGATGTAAGAATGGAAGAAAGCATCAATAAAAAATGTTTTTAAAAATACAATGCTATCTCCGAGCTTAAAATGACTTGACTCGGTCAAACATTATTTAAATATCTTGCTATATCTTTAGGATCTAAATAACACATAATAAAACTCCGATTGTATATTACTGAAATATATTCTAAGCAGACAGTCTTTGGATCCCAAGGGTCTTCCTTAGGCCATCTATATGGTAGGACCGGCCTTGGTGCCTATGGACCACTTTATGGGAGCCGGAAAGCTCTGCTGCTGTTTGCATTCATTGCCTGATTATGTGAACGTCCTTAGGTTTGTGTGATCTCTGCCCCAGTATGGAGAAGCAGTTACTGGTTTTCCCGGGACATAAGTGCGGCAGCCTGCAGCTTGTGGTGAGTTCAAAGGACCGTATATACTCGTGAAACTTATACGATTTGACAACCGTTTAAATATCTGCTCTCCACGCTCAAGGATCTGTGTAACGCGAAGCCAGGCAGCTCATCTGCTCCGTTCACAATAAACGCCCATCAGAGCGAGCTGGGATGTCTGGCCGTCAACCAGCAGGGCACGCTGGCGGCATCGGCTTCGCGCAAGGGGACACTAATCCGACTTTTCGACACCCAGACACGCGAGCAATTGGTGGAATTACGGCGGGGAACAGACCCTGCTACTCTATACTGGTAAGTGTGATACGTAGACATTACCGCGGTGGGGATGAAGTGCGTTGTACGGTCTGATTTATTAACGTTGTACTTTTTCGTTCAGTATCAGTTTCAGCCACGATAACTCCTTCCTGTGCAGTTCCAGCGACAAAGGCACCGTGCACATCTTTGCACTTAAGGACACTAAATTGAACCGTCGTTCAGCGTACGTACGACAATCACAAAGTACTTTGTTTATACGCAGTAATTCTGCCGTAACAGGTCTGTAAAAATAATGTTTTAAATAAAGTCTACTTCATAAACCTATAGAACGGTTCCTACAGATTTAGCAATCCATATACCGTATTGGCTCGAATATAGGCCGCACTTTTTTCCCCCACTTTAAGTCTTTAAAGTGGGGGTGCGGCCTATATTCGGGGTCTGACGCCCGGGACATGCAGACAGCCTCCCCTGCCAGCACTTTCCACGGGGGGAGCGCCGGCACGGGAGGTTGTCTAAGCACATCGCGCAGACGTTCACTGGCAGCGGCGATGCGAGCATAAACAGCCCCCGCTGCCGGCACGTCTGCTCGATGTGCTTTAATAATCTTCCTTGCCGGGAATTCCCACGAGGGGAGTCCTCGCAAGGGAGATTGTTAAAGCACATCGTTCAGACGTGCCAGCAGCGAGAGGTTGTTAACGCTTGCATTGCCGCAGCCGGTAAACGTCTGCGCGATGTACGTCAACAATCTTCCTTGCCGGCACTTCCAACGGTGGAATCACCGGAAGTTGAATCCGCGTACTGCGTAGCTGTCCCCCGCCGGCCCTGCAAGACCCCGGGGAGTCTGCACCAGTAGGTGGGGGGGGGACACCTCTTGGGGGCAGTGTGGCAGCATATCTCAGGGGGGGGGGTAGAGTGCCAGCATATCTCGGGGGGGGGGGGGCACATCTCGGGGGCAGAGTGCATATCTCGGGGGGATAGAGTAGCAACATATCTCGGGGGGGGGCAGAGTGGCAGCATATCTGGGGAGGGCAGAGTGTTCCACTAAGTGTTTTTTAAAGAAAAAAATTTCTTACAAAAAAAAAGCACCTAACTTTTAGGGCGCGGCCTATATCCGAGCCAATACGGTATGTGTATAAGGAATCCATATTTATCACATGAATTATTGTATTCAATTGTCACCCCGTCTGCAGAGTATAATGTAACCCCCACATCTCTTCATTTTTTGGTTTTTAGCTTGGCAAGAGTTGGGAAGGTCGGCCCCATGATCGGCCAGTATGTGGACTCACAGTGGAGTTTAGCGAGTTTCACGGTCCCCGCAGAATCCGCTTGTATCTGCGCATTTGGTAAAAACACCTCCAAAAATGTCAACTCGGTTATAGGTAAGACATGCAAATATATAAAGCCTCCAATAATTCAACCCTGCTCTCTCAAACACCTTTCAATAACATGTAACGTTATGTCTCAGCAGTCAATAGATGTTAATGGATTAAGAAGGGTCAACTTGGCCCATTTCAAAAGATAAACCCACTGGAGCTCTTTGGAAGCTCTTCAGCCCCCCGAGAGTCTCGAGTGGCTATAGAACAACGAGACACACTCGATGTCCTAGAGAGTTGTTATGGAATAGTTACTGCTAAGAGCAACCCTGAGTATCCGCAAGACTTCTTATTTCTGCATCTTTCCTCCTCAGCGGTCTGCGTGGATGGAACATTTCACAAATACGTCTTCACCCCAGAGGGGAATTGTAACCGTGAAGCCTTTGATGTATACCTGGACATTTGTGACGATGACATCTTTTGACAAGCTTCCAGATAACCGTGAGCGGGCGCTGCCTGTTTGTGGAGGACACTCAGTGGGGGATAACCATCCAACTGTGTGCCGGAGAGTGGAATTACTGTTTGGAATAGTGATAAAGCAGCCACAAGTATTCTGCATTGTGCATTTTACTGTAAATATATGTAATTTAATGATAACGTGTATATAATGTACTCGTCCTGAACATCTTTGCGCGGTGGTAATATATTCACTGTGAGGTGGGCCTCGGCACTAAGGATATGTTAATAAGCGTCTTGCTTCAACGGGTCTCTTAATGTCTCTCCTCAATTACTTGTGACTTTCAGGATCCCCCAACTTTGGCTAAGGTGCTTCACTAAAGAGTGACGAGACTATGAAGAGCCTCACAGGTGAGGAGGGGACATTATCAATGACCTCAAAGAACTCAGATTTTGCTTTTGTAGAAAGCAAAATAATATAATAAAAATATTATACTCTTAAGACGGTGCATCCTTCTGAAATCTGCAATCCCCGTAGCCATGGCAGCTTTGTTAGAATAACTATAAGAAGAATTAGAAAAATACAAAATATACAAGACCAAGAGGGAAATCAAATTCACACAGAAATCCAAACACAAAATGAATAAACAACAAATGTATTCATATTTCTCACGGTCTCTGCACCTTATTGAACTGAAACTCTTCTAGATGATTATATCAAGCACATTACAGCCACGTATGTGCCTATGGATGAAACCCTCCCTGGTGAACAGACACAAAAAATATTGCTCAAGTTTTAACAGGGTAGGTGTATATATATATATATATATATATATGTCCTTTTTCCTGATCATCAAACTGCAGCCAATAGAAATTCATCAATTAACAGGTAACCCCCCCCCCCCAAATAACAGTACAAGGGCCAGATGATACTTGTGTAGATAATCAGGAGTCAGCTACCGGAGGACCAAATCTCTCCATGGTCTGCAGCACAAGCGAAAGGTGTTCCAGGAAGGAGCTGACCGACACGCGCAGGATACGAGCTTCATCCGCTTTCCAGCGTCTGCAACAAACATACGAGTAAATGAAAAAACATCTCATAAACATAAAACAAACACATCTTAGAACTTATTAGTACATCAGGTATTAGACTGATCATAATGATCATATAGAAGCAATCGCATCCTATATACACGACTGTCACTTAAGCTATTTATTGGATGGATACGCTGATGTGCAGTTAGGGGTATGGAGCGACGTACACTAGTAAACCGTCATCCGCCACGCTCAGGGTTTTGCTCACACCCCCTCTCCGTGGCTCCGCATCGGGGCATAAGGTGTCGTGGGCTATCCGAGCCTCTCTGGGGCACGGGAACGGCACACGAAGCTCGCTATATACATTATGTTAAGGAAGTGGAATCTTATGTTACGGTGATTCACACAAATTATCATATGATATATATATATATATACATACATACATACATATTATTTATAGTAAGGACATCTATAAAGTCTGGGTTCTGTAGGGTTTTGATGCAGCCTGACAGTATACATTCGCCATAAGTAATGAATATATATATATATATATATATATACATACACATACCTATTACACACACACACATACATACATACATATGTCCCCTTGGGACCAAACCTTTTCCGTTATACACATGCGGTCAGTATATAAACATTAAACAGAATCAACCATGTGTGAGGCTGAAAGGATCGCAGAATAAGTTACAGGACGGTAATATTTCCATGTTTGTCCAATTATTAAACTGCAAAACCTCCAAAGCACACAAAAGAGAAAGAGAGGCTCACTAATTGTCACACGAAAAGGATACAACTGGAGTGCTGATTCCGCCATTGCAACGAATGGCAGCAGCGCCCTCACACAGAGGAAATATAATCACAGAGGAAGTATAAATACAGACCGGCGCCCGGACGCTCTGTCCGCCTGGGGCGCCATCTCGTGTTATGAATGACGCCTGGAGGACTCGAGCTACAGCGATCTGATCAAAAGCTAAAAAGCCAACGTCAGTGAAACAATGTATTCATATTCCAGGGCCTGGACTGGGGGATTGTTTTTCAATAAATAACTTTATTTTACTTCCCCTATGTTCATTACAATAAACACAAGCCTTGACACCAGTCTCCTGTACAGATATTTTTCCATTCATATGCCCAAGTGTCCCTCTTTAAGATGGACAGTCCCTCTTTCTCTCCTGATGTCGCTCTGTTGTAGAAGCTCATGATGCTGGGTTGCTGAGTGTCGCAGTTTCAGTAATATACATTTAAAATGTGTTTAGAAATAAATTACTGTAGGTTACAAAGTCTCGTAAAAGTCGTGTTAAAGCCCAGCCCCCAGTCACATCTCTAACGCCCTCCCTAAAACAAAAATCCCCCCATTAGCCTTTTAAAATAAACCTTTGAATAAGTAGGGTTGTAATGATATATCAGTTACAATGTATCCAGAACACCCTTACAGGAGGAACACTGAATGTGACGATAAAGAAAAGGGGTGACTACAAATGTTTCAGCCCTTTATATGTAATATTCAAGGTCTACAAAGATCGAATAGGAAATATATGTTTTAGAAAATGTGTACTTGAATAACTTAAAATGATCCTAAATAACCTCAAATGATCCTCAACATGTTCAGGAAAAAAAAGTTCTCTCACTCCCCCTCTGCTGTAGTTAGAGCCTTAAGAAGGGAATGAATGGTACAGTCCGTTGCCATGGACACCTGGATGTTAGGGAAACTGACCTTGGGATAAGCAGGTTAGTGATGTCTGTTCCTCTCCATAAATATTTATACTGTGAGATCTAGCTATATTTATCATCTATCTATCTATCTATCTATCTATCTATCTATCTATCTATCTATCTATCTATCTATCTATCTATCTATCTATCTATCTACCTATCTATCTATCTATCTATCTATCTATCCTATGTAATATATACTATCTATCTATCTATCTATCTATCTATCTATCTATCTATCTATCTATCTATCTATCTATCTATCTATCACATTGGGCCCCAGAAGAACAAATATTTTTTTTGTTTAAATGTTTTATAGAATGATGGCTGATTTGCATCTGAAACAATGACACTCTGTCCTGTACATACTGCTGACTCTCTACTGATTGTGTCCGCACTATCCCACCGCAGACATGTATAAGCTGGACTTACCCCTCGATCCAAAAGAAGTTTCCGCAATCGAGCGGAGGAGGAATCAAGAGAAGCAGAGGCAAAGTCGTATCTTCAATGCTAAATTCCGGACCATCGGGGTACGTCCGCACTGCCCACCACCCTCCGTTCTTATTTCAGCTGCATGCTGTCAGGGAGTGTTGACCATCTGTGTCTTTGGTTCAGGTTGACCTTCCCACGTTGGAAAGGCAAGTCGAAGAGAAAAGAATAGGAGAGAGGACTGAAAAAGCTCGGGATGAGGCGTTTGGTAAAAAAAACTTCCTTTAAGATGAAATAGTTATCAAGAAATACTTTTCTACTTTTATATCAGCCTATAGTTCTCATCAACCATCCATGCTGGACATGTTTTCCAGCTCTCCCTTATCAGTTCGGAGTGATAGATAGATAGTCCTCACCCATGTTCCTCACCCATGTTTAAACGTATCTTGTTTGTGTCCCATGTGTGTTTCTGGTCTGTGCAGATGCAGACAGGGAGCAATATGATAAAATTGCCCTGTTGTTGGAACAAAAAGAGAAAGAGGAAATCCGGAAGCTGGAGCAAACTCTACAGGAGTTCAGAAAGCAGCGCCAACAGCCTGAGAGCCGCAGGGAGTTTGACATCTATGACCCAGAAGCCCTGAAGAAGGATCGACCAGCCCGTATCAGCGATGATGACCCCAGATGCGGACCGGCCAGCCTACAGAAATTTGCTGGAGAAGACCTGAGTGACAAGGAACGGCAGAAGATGCAAGCGGAGTTGACGAAGAAATGGTTGACCGAGCAGAAGGAGGAGAGACAGATGTCCGAACTGCAAAACAAGTATGCAGGTCAGTTTCGCTGGGACACCATGTTGAATATTACAGCAGTAATATCCTACTTCACTGCGTCCTTAATGTGTTCCATAACTGGAAACTATTTCAATAATCATAATTAGGCCCAAAAATACACATTAATTAATAATTAATACACATTAGAGGTCTGCTTGACAGGCTATGGACAATCTCTTGCTGCTCCTACTTACTGAAGTTTGGAGCTAGTCCCAGTTCTGGAGATTGTCACAGAGCAGAGTAGATACCTTCACGCCTGAGACAGAGGAGCTGCTCACGTTGGCCAACACGTGGAGATTTTGGAAGACACGTGTGAGTAAAATTCCCCAGGGCTATATTTCTCAAAAAAAATGTCCATTCTGTCCAGATCTATTGTATGGAAAGAAGAGCGTGGAGTTGGACGAAAGGGCCCAGCATTTAAGCATGATGGAAGAAGAATGCAGGAAAGCCATAGACACGGCCATCACAAACTTCAACCAAGCCCTGGTATGTTACGAAACGATCATGCATGGTTAGGAGATCTCGCAGTTATGGCTAATATTCCGCATTTTGTCCTTCTTTATTCTACAGACACTGGAAGCATCAGAACGCAGGAAACTTCAGAATCAACAAGAACAAGAAAATAATTTTAAAGAGATCTATAATCATATGACTGGAGATATTCTGACGGAGAACCCTGCAGTAGCAGTCAGCGCCTTTGGTCCTCATCGTGTGATACCAGATCGGTGGAAGGGAATGACCCCTGAACAGTTCAAAGCCATCTGCGAAATGCAGGAGCAGCAAAGGCTGGAAAAACAGGTACTTCTGTAACGGAGGTCACGTCCGGGGTGCGCAGACCAAATGATATATGATGGACTATGCAAAAAAAACCCTCTCCTATCCTGTCTCTCAAAATCTTGGTTATTCCTGTATTGGACTCACCAAAAATATGAATTATTGGCTGTATTACTGTAATGGAACTTGGTGCAAAGACTGTTTTGCATCTCGGTATTTCCATTGAAATTGTAGCCATGACATTACTTGCCCTACAAGATTTCAGGGAGCCATGAAGGTTCTAATATTAATAACCAGCTGCAGATATTGGTGTGTTCAGACAAGGTGATGGGAACTTACATTACATTACATTTATTTATATAGCGCCGACTACAATCTAGTCGGATTTCAACATACCCTACGACCGCCTCTTATATAAACACCATATAACCCCCTATATAACATTAAGGATACTCACCATCACAACATCCCTGTGTATATGCACTAAACATCTTAGAATCATGCATTAAACGCCCTATAAGACTTATTTAGTATTTGATCTCTTTGATTTCCATCAATAAACCTGATTTAAATATATATTGTGGGTAGAACGGGAAATCAAACTCTTTGCTTTACCTTGCTCCAGAGGTTGGCGGAGGAAGGCAGGCAGCGGGACGCAGAGTGGGATAAGCAAAGATCGCTGGTGGCCCAAGCGGGAATGACCCTGGAGCAGCGGGAACAAGAACTCAACAGGGAGCTGAGGATGAGGATGGATTCGTATAACCAGCAGCTAAGCAGGGAGCAGCAGGCACAGTGAGTATTACCAAGAACCTGCCATCTACATACTGGAAAACAGAGCCGTGGTGATCGGAGGGCCGACACGGAGAGCAGAGCCACTGCTTTTATTCTGCTTAGTGGCTGTAATGGCAATGGCGGCTTTTACTGTCCATCCGAAAGACAATTCGGAGAATTAGAAGGATCCTGCCTCTAAGGTTTGTTAGAGGTTTGTTGAGTATGAGCAGCAAGACCCTCCAAGCTCATTGACCTTGATTACTGGCTCATGTGGCCAGTTTTCTGCGTGGCCTCCAATAATTATACATTTTAAGGGTGTTCTTGGACCAAGACCTTTTGCTGAACAGCCCCAAACTCAGACTGCATTATAAGTATAAGAGAGGATAAAACGAGTATCTTAATCATTCTCCTTATTTTCTGTCTCTCCAGTTTACGATATCTAGAAAAGGAAGTCTATACCAACCGCCCGACCGCGCATTACTACACTCAGTTCAACACGACCAGCCGCTGAGACGTCCGCGTATTCCTTTACTGTGGGCATAAATATGGCCGTGGGACCCCGTTTCTGTGCAAAACAAATAAAATGACTTAAACTGAGCGTAAGCCGATTTACTTTGGGGGAACGGGGTACATGATATATGAGTGGGGTAAGAAAAACTCCCTACCCCTTTGTTATATTGTTTATTTTATGGTGATTGCTGATCCCCCAAAATTCCCAAGTTTTGCCGTTATTTCGTTGGATTATGTATGGCCGCAGCGCTCCATTACACGCCGTGACGCGCTCAACCATAACTTTAAAAGTGCATAAAAACCACTAGACACGAATTGTCAGGCATTGTAAACCCATAACTCACATGACTTGCTTACTTTATTTAATTTAAAGTAAACAAACCTCCATAGATAAATAGTAACTCTACAATAGCAGGCGGATGGGCCTTTATAGCGCTAAGTACCCCAAGGGACCCTGACCCTGGGCAACATCACCAAACATTATACACACGGCAGATCGCTGCCTCTCATCCATCGATGACCTGCTGTCCAGCCGTCCTTCCAGGAAGCTGTCTTGCGAAAAATAGAAAAACCCGCCAGACCACGGGAAAGTTGGCACTGCTCGCTTCTGATATCTTCTAACAAAGTGGAGGGTCCAGAGGGCCGTCCCCTGTATATCAAAAGCCCTGCTGGACCTCCCCTTCCTGTGACCACATCCTTGTCCCCACTACCCTTCTAAAAAATGCCACGCTGCCATCCTCAGTGCGACCCGTCATGCCACCCCTCTGTTGATACTTGGCCTAAGGGGGTAAAAAGGATCTCCTATTGGCAAATATGGAATGATATAAATCTACATCTGGAGCAGCATATTTGCTCGTATTTCACTTATTCCTCACAGTATGGGATACCCGGGAAACACTGATATGGGGTAAGATGTGTGTCTCTTAACCCTACTCGGGTTTGTCAGCTTCTGACTTCGGGGGAAATGCAGTTTCTTTTAAACGGGAGAACACAGTGTTTATTATATAGCTATTTTATTAAGAAAATAAGGATATTTCTTTAAAAAAGTTCTATACTACTGCCCGGTTAAGAAAATCGAAAGCATTTGAAGCTTTTAATATTTGTATTTTTTTTGTTGTTGTTATCTAAACAATTACCACCTGAACAATGTTTCAAAATATTATTTTGGACATGTAAGTAAATGTTACCTTTTCCCTTTTCCATTATAATTGATCTATTCGTTTTGGTAGCTAATATCCTACAAATAAAGGGGTTTTCCAAATTTTGGTTAGCGTAAGTCACAAGACCTGTTTCAATGGTCAACAAAAATGGACAGCGCTAAATAAAGAAATAAGAAACAATAATATAAAGTAAAAAACACTGATCTAGGAAAAATATATGTCATTTATTGATTAACTAAACAAATGAAATATAAGAAAATAATAAAAAAAACAAGCAACATATATATGTTATGTATATTCAAGTAAAGTGGTAGAAAAACACTTGCATAAGTATATATATATATATATATATATATATATATATATATATATATGCCACAAAGGAATCTAAAGGTGTAAAAAGTAAATATGTACATAAAAAATCAGGAGAATAGGATTAGAGAATAAATAAAAATGTATGTAGCTTCATACAAACACACATTAGTGTACCCGGCCGGGAAAACACAAAAGAATGAGGCGCTGCTTTTATTTTTATTTTACATATCAGTATATGTTTTTTTACGCTGGACACTTAACTTAAGGGGATGCTACTTTCTTCACTGTTTTTGTATTTATATTATGAATTTATACATGTTTTGGAATCTTTCTTGGGAGTACAGGAAAAAAAAGAGAGCGGATTCAAGGGAGACTTTAAGCCTCGTAACAATGACAGAAGAAAAAAGTAACAAGGACAATAAGGTCCTCCTGGAGCCAATGGGTGTAATGTTATGGTCAAGGTTAAAATATTTCATGCCAGATGAAGAGGATATTGTATTTTTTGATGATACAGGTGGCATAATAAAAAGATGTGGAAAGAAGCCTTCATATCATGTCTTGTAGTACGAAACCCTCAAAAAGGTTCTTCTCCCGTTCCTGGTGCTACATGTTACCTGCGATCACACTACAGCACCTGTACGATACTCTCTCAACGGGCGATGCTACAATGTATGGAAATAAAAATATTTCCAGACCATAAATGATCATCTGCGATGGATCAATCGTCTTGCTGCAGTCTCATGCTTACTCGTTTTGTGGTGGAACTCTGGACTCGGTAATGACAAAGTATTTTAATATTGTTACTGTGACACAGTGGTAGTCTCTGACAGACTATTCCCTAGAAACTGGGGGGAAAAAAGCTTCCTAAAATGTTTTTGTGTTTGTTTTATATGATAAAATCTTCCCCAATAAAGTAGTTTTACCTAACAAAAATTTCACAAAAATAACCATTAAACCTCAAAGCTACAAAGTTGACAGAGCCCCCTCGGTCTCGCTTGCAGAAAGAGCTGCGTTCTCCATGGAGATTTGACCTTGAAGGAAAGTCCAGATCTGAAACACGGAGTCTACTTTACAACGAATCACATGAATTTGTGCATACATGTATACGTGTATTTAAAACTAGAAGCATACATATATCAGACGGTGACAGTGAACATGTATGTGTATGAATACTGTTTTTTTTAAATATGTATAATTTGGTATTGTTCTGTCATCTGTGTTATGTCCAATTTAGATAGAAACATAACTTTTAAACCATTTGAACTTTTTTTTTTAAATACATTTCTCACAACAGAATTAAAAAAATGTTGATACTATTGTGTTTTATTGTGTATCATGGATCATAGAAACCAGAATGCTCACAAAGAGACAACAAGGAAAAAATCTACCCTCTTCGCACCTTCATGGTCTTCTATCTATGATGCTGGATTTCTGACATAAGCTGGAAACATTGGCAAGGGACCTCTTCAGAGTAATATGGCCGGGAAGGTTCTTGATAACATTGTCCACTGGGCTTATTAGCTACTGTATTGGGTCACGATAAAATGCAGTTCTTGTCTTTCTTCTTGGGTGTGCAGGTAGGGTTTGAGGGGGGAATGTATCCTGGTGGTCTCATAAACGGAGGCAGGGGAATGGGTTCTCCTAGAAAGTAACCCTCTTCTTCATCATCAGAAGAGGAGGAGGATGTGAAAGAGGGGTGGGAGAAGCTGATGGGTTCTTTAAATTCAGAGCTAAGAGGTATCTTGAATGTGACTCTAGAAGTTGTCCGAGTCTGGCTTGTTAGGTCAGGAAGAGACCGTCTTTGGGAACAGTCACGTGAGAACTCGGGGGGAACCCTTCTTAAACTGGAATGTATGGAGCGTGAAAGAGGAGTCTGCAAGTGGAAGGTTTGGCTTATTCCAGACTGATCTATCATGGACACAGCTCTTCTGCCGCCTCCCATCCTGCGCTCCCGAAAGCTCTCCTCTTCTGGGTCATGGTTTGTAGAGGTGCCTACATCTCTTGTCTCCTTTTGCAAAGGCATCTCAATTTCAGTCGGGCTGACTGAATGCTCACTGGGCGTCCGCGTCATACTGCAGCTCCGAGAGCAGTAAATCTGCCCATGTCGAGGTAGGAAAGGTCTACCTAGAAGGGACGTTCCGCATCTTCCACAACAAAAGCACCGCTCTGTTGCATGCCAGTGCTGGCCTCCATGTGACAGCTGCCCTTCATCGATGCCTAGAAGAAAAGACTATATGACCTATACCACTAAAACATGGTTCCAAGCATTCATTTGATATTCTATGCAACACTGATGTATGTCAAGCAACTAGACAACTGTACATGGTTGTGTCTAAAAATAATTCAATAATGATTTAGTGACAAAACTAACTTACCGTCTGTAAAATCATTGATGTGTCACTTGGTGCCGCCATCTTGTGAGTGGCAGCAATGCCACTCACTGATGGTGTTTGTGGTTGCTCTTCGGAAAAATCACAAGGAGATCGGGGTAGGCCCCCCCGATATCGAGGCATGTCAGCAACATTGATTACGCTTAGGAAGCGATTGCTGATCGCTTCCTAAGCTCTGTTTTAGCTGGCTGCCGCCGTAATCTTTGATGATCAGTTTGGCAAAGGTCATTTTATTGGGGGGGGGGGCTTTCCTTTCATGATCCACGGCTAGCCTCACATCTGCAGAGATGCCGGTATTTGAAAGCAGCCCGTACTGTGAGCCCGTACATGTACAGGCTTTGTCGTGAAGGGGTTAAAGGAGAGAGACCATTGGGATTGGAGAAAGGGGGAGAAAAAAGGAAATGGGTAGGGATGATGGCGAGAGGAGGTGGGAATGAAAATTAGTGATGAAAGTAGGGGAGAAGGCTGGTGTGGAGGGGTGGCTGGGGACATGGCAGTGACAGCAGAGGGAAATGTAATCCTGGGCCAATTTCTGGCCAAGAACCAGTCGCTTCCTGAAGCTTTTGGTTGATAACCCAAGCTCCTTCTTACCGATGCACTCCCCACAGCTATCACAATACTGAGAGAAGAGTCTTTCGTAACAGGGGCAGCAGTACGGACGCCTGTCCCTCATAACGTAGCGCTGTCCTCCGAGTACACCTTCACACTCAAAACAGCAGAAGTGCCTTGTGTGCCAGTGGTAGCCCTCAGCCTGAGTGCACTCTGTTGAGAAGATCACCTGTGAAAAATACATTGATTTCGCTAGTATTTTTACTGTTGAATAACAATTTAGCTCCAATTTAATTATCTCTTTGCAATTTGCGTGAAAAAAAATAAAAAAAAACTAAAATTAGTCATTTTGTAGGGTGAGCAGTTTACCTGTACGGTGCGTCGCCCGTTTGCTTAATGCTGCTACTTATTGCTGACATGGAGCAAAAAGTAGTTATATATTATGATATATTATTATATGTGATAACTTTATATAATTCCTACATAGCCCCCCATATTTATCTCAGAAATTTGAATGCACAATCACCATAGCAACAGAATGCTCAGGAATATTCCATTGGTTGCTATGGCGGAAACACCTTTTTTCTTTTTTAAAACTTTGCATCCGAATCATTCTTCTTACATAACCTCAACTGTTTTCTCTGCTTTGCAGCCAACCTGTCAACACAATTAAAATGATAGCTTTATGTGGAAGAGGCAGCTAGGTGTTTATTTCAAGATTGCTTAATATGTAACTCTTTAATGATTATTTATAATCCACGATCTAATAAAATAATTAAAAAAATAAATAAAAAATAATAATAAAAATATATCTACCTATATACAGTATATGTATGTATATATATATATATATTATTATTTTTATATATATATATATATATATAAAAAAATAATAATAAAAAATAAATAAATAAATATATATATATATATATATACACCGGTATATTTTTGCATGAAATAATATTACTGAAGAAAGGAACTCACAGTAGTGGAGAGTCTTAATGCCGTGGGGTGCCGTAGCAAATACGTACCTCGTCACATGCCAGGCACCGTGGCCGTTGAAGCTCAGCGTGGTGACGACCGCAATACACCTCCCCATCCTGATAAAAGTAGATGAGGTCACCCAGCAGCTCCGTACAGCGGGCACAAGTGAAACACCGAGGGTGCCAGCAGGACCCCAACCCTGCCCGGGATGCGAACACTGCCATGTCGCCTCCGCTGATCTGATGCCCGCACTGTAAGGAAAGGACAAGAGTTTGAGTAATTAAGAGTTTGTAAACATAGGTCAGAGCGTCGTGTTTGCATAAATGTAACGCAGGTATGCTTAGATTTTATTATCTATAACACCTGGGCGCTCTAATACGGACGTTTGGTGTTGATAGCGGTCCCGTCGCTCAACAAAAACTATTTGATTCTTGACTTAATCATAGAGATAGAAATAGAGCCACATTTGGTGGCATCGGGCTGCCTGAGGTTGGCACCCATTGGGTTCACCTAATACTGGGTCAATTACATGCTAACAAAAACATAATTTTTCAGTTTTAGGGCAAAATGGCCCAATTTTCAAAATGAAATGTGGAGACATGTTTAATGTTTCATTTATGATTCTTATACGATAGGCTAAGGAGCAAGAAAAATAGAGTATATTTGGTGGAATGAAAAAATAAATATATCCCCAATAAAGGAAATGTGATAGGAAATAGACCTGTTTTGTTTGAGATGCAAATACAACTAAAAACCCATTTTTTTAGCACATTCAATATCCCCGATGTTAATTTTTTAATGAGAAGTATACCTTTAGACTTCAGGGTTGCAAGTGACATTAAATATAAATTACATTATAAAATATTAATTTAAAAATATATTTTAAAGGGAAAAAATGGATGAAACACAAAAGCCGGATGCGTATTTTAGTGTTTGCTTCTCTTTTAGGTGTTATATTGATGGTCTTGAGTACACAATTGGCAACACTTGAGAAATGAATCTCCTTACAATGCTAAGCATGGCTTGGCTATCCATTATCGGACATCGGCTAAGTACATATAGCCATCATTCCCTTTATACACCGGAGATAAAGGTTATCTCACCCTCTGACACACTGTCCCGTTCATTGTTCTGGAGACTGGATGGACGGACCCACGACCCAAATTTTCAAGTCTCCGTCTTTGGCTGAAGAGCGTCAGCATTTCCTCTTCTTCCTCCCCCTGCAAAGAGCAGCAGTACCGGGCCTGGGACCAGGACCGGCTTAAAACTAACAGGGGTACTGGGCCTGGCACAGAACAAATAGCAGCGCTGGGTCTGCCGCAGAACCATGCAAATCGCAACAAAGTCCATAAACACAAGAGAGGCGGACAACATAAAAGTAACACTTTGTTAAAGAAAATGCTTCCTGAAATCTCTCAGACGAAGAAAGACTGTCTCTAGAAGATTGTCCCTAAGAATTCTCGAGTTCTTAGCAGAATGATCGAGTTCTATGCGGAAGTTAAAGAAGAACTTGACATCAGAGAGGAAATAAACGACAAAAGTCACCGGGACAGAGCAGGAGAAAGAACAGAAAGGATGCGGTGACCTCTTTCCAGAAGACAATGTCTACTGCTATGGTTTGAAGGCTTCCTACTGTTCAGAGCAGGCCAGATAGCTCCTCTAGCTTCCAGGAGATATATAAGGACATTGTGGTGTCCAGAACTAGACTGGCCATGGGGCAAACATAGAAAATATCTTGAGTTTATGTTTCAATTACAGAAATTACTTAAACCAGGTTCTGGAGCAGATGAGTCCTGGCCTGTTGACTTTTGTTGACAATGCCCAAGGAATAAAGATGAAGATTAGCAGAATAGGGAACGGTCAGGTGTAAACTACTTAACCGTTTTATAAAATGTTAAAGGCAGAATGTAACCTCTCAGACTCGACATTTACTTGTTATATAAATGCTCCAAGTTATGGATTATTTGAAACCAGGGCTGAGCTTTTACTGTGATTATGCTGTTGGGCTTCAAGGCTCGTTCCTTGTAATTAACAAACCCATGGCCAGTATCAGGAAGAACATTTGGGGTAGAAGGCTTGGATTTGACGGGAAACATGAATATTAGGCCCTTGTTTGGAGAGATCTCCAGAAACCTTACCTCGCAGTCATGTGGGGGCAGCTGTCGGAGAAGTTGCTTCATTCGGTGTCTCTCTCCGACACTCTGTACGTAGGGAATCTTGTCTTCAGGCAAACAACTAAAATACTGGTGAACCTGGAAAAGAAACCATCGGTAACCAAGGTAATAAAAATCTATATGGGAAAGTGTACCCTTTCTGGCAATGTCTCCATGTTTAAATATATCAAGTGGATACTAACGATGGGATGATAGGGAAAGGATAGGAAGATGGTACCTGTTCAGGGGTTAATCCAGATGGTACCCATGCGTACTTCTCCAAAGAGCTGTCAGAACTGCTATCGTTCAAAGAATGTCTCTGCGCTCCTGATACCAGGCGGCATATGGTTCGTTCCAGATCCTGAGGAGTGCCCACAGTGCCATGTTCCTCCCACGGACACTGGCAATGCTGGCAGATTTTCCTGATACGGAAGTGAAAAGTGAGGGTAAGCCTGGTGATCCAGAGCTTCTCAAACAAGAACCATAAAGGTATGAAACCCCATAGACCAGACAAATGATGTCTCACACTTCACGATTCCGGTCCCATGCTTAGGAGGGTCCCACAGTGTCACTCCTTACCATATCTCTGCTTACATTGTTCAGTGAAGGTATTACTCAAAGCCGTGCTTTCTCAACTATGCAGAGACCACAAGCACGAGAGAACGCTGGACCCCTGGTTGCCCCATGCAAGAAAAGGGAACAAAGGGGCCCCTGAAATCTTCCTTGGCCTGGTGTGCGCAAAAACCCTGAGGGCAGCCCTAGTTTTTGCCCTCAATGTCAAATGTTGGATTCTAGGAATACAATGTGCTGGCGCTCACAATGCCCGTCTCCTCTCATCCTCAAGAAATCTCCAATCACCTTCACTTTACATCACAAATAAAGCAATCGTAAAATATCCAGACTGACTGGAAATGACTTTATTCTATTGAACCTAAACCCACCCTAATTATCCTCCGATTCAAATAAACCAGGAATGTCATTAGATAAAGAGTCTGGCTTTATTGTTCAGATGGCCCCAGGCGGAGGAGTGCCACATGCCTCTCCCCTTGGCCCACAGCTATTCCCCCCATCTGGCTAGCACTATGAGCAGTGTTCGAGTCCACCCTTCCTATAAAAGAGCCAGACGCCCAGGCCTTTGATGTTGACCCAGGGCAAATGCTTACATCGTCTGTTTAATAAAGTGACATTTCACCTTAGGAAGGTAAATTCCTTTGAAATGTTAACTGCCGTAAATCAATGCCTTCAATGTTTGGGGATTTGTTCACAAAGCCTTAGGTTGGTCTAACCCAAAGACTGAACTCGGCCGAGGACAGTGCAGAATACACCGGAAAGTTCTTCAGACTACACCTGAGAAATCAACAAGTTTCCCTCAACATGAGCAGTCGAGCGATTCCCAGTTGGGAGCCACATATCAACCCCTTCCAGTAGGTTGTGGGATTCCAACATCTGGAACCTACAGGTACTCACCATAAACACGTGAAAATTATCACACAGAAGAACAACGGCTCCATTCTATAGCGGAACGGCAGGCGACCGGCAGACACGTTCAGAGACAGGCATTGACATGCTGTGCCCACAGGTTACACACGCAGGGCGTATGATGTGCTGTCAATAAGTAGTATTGTTCGTTACCTCCATCTGTGGGCGAGGAAGCCGGGACATCGCTCCAAACAGGTGAGGCATGGCTGGCCTTGCGCTGTTACATCCGCCTCTGTTCCCTGGCGAGGAGACACAGGATAAATGAACGCGAACGTCTCAGGGGTATGAGGTGGGCCACCCAACATAAACCCTCATCGAAGACCACGTCAACAGACAAACCCTTCATACGCATGGAATGCAGTGTATGAATTCTACATACTGCAGGGCAGCGTTTTTCCCACTGGTTTACACTTTTTAGAATTCACAATTGTTCCAAGGTGGCATCTCTAGGTGTAGAGGTCCTCCGCGAGGGGACATCTGAGTTCTCAGCGGGTACATTAAAGTTACAACAAGTGAACCATTTAAATAACCTGTAGGCTGCTGGGTTTGACTCCTAAGGGACGCTCCATTGTCCCGGTCAGTCCAAGCAGCGTTTCCATGACAACCATGATTAATCATCTGACATCATATATTTATTGATGAAGCAGATCAGTGAACCGAATTAACAAGAGACAGCAATCGGACCGGCCAGGCTGCCGATATCAGCGAAGAAAAGGCACTTAGCAGAATAGAAGTCCCTGCCAATGCCATGATATGATGTCATAAGCGTACAGTGTCATTGATTGCATTATCTACCTGTGTACAAGCAGGGAAGGGAGATGACCACCACTCACTGCGACCCCCTCCATGCTCATCCTACACTGCTTACTTGGCTAATATTGTCTATGTGTAAAGATTTCTGAAGAGCTGTAAGATAAGATAACATTTCCTGGCGCAAAACTTTATTTGCTGTAAATCGTTTTCATTTTACAAAAGCAATTTGTAACTCAGCCTCTGGCAACGGAAAGATTAGTGAGTGAGAAGGACAGGTATCCATAGAATAAAAAGGCTCTAATTGTAAGTAGTCACACAATTACACACTTAGCCAAAAAGTACTTAATACACGGTTAGATGTAATGTAAGGAAGTTTGACTCTAATGAGAGGGTGGCAGATAAGTGGAACAGCTTCCCAGTAGAAGTGGTAGAGGTTAATACAGTGAGGGAATGTAAACATGCATGAGATAGGAACACGGCTCCTGGGTCTAAGAAAAGACCAACGACTGATTAAGGTCTAAGACCACCCAACTGGGGTAACATGTGAACCATTGCCCCGCTTAACGTACCTCTCTAGATGGTTGCAGGAAAATGGTTCTTTACCCCAAATGGAGAAAATGGAGATCTTTACCCCAAGAGCACCAGACGGGCCCCGGGATGAGACTCCATACTGTGTGTGTGCTGGGAAGATGAGGTCCTCCTGCACCCTTGGATAGAAGCTGCAAGGGATGAAGACCCCCTAAGCCACCTTGGGTCAGCGCCAGGCCACAGCGGGACCCTGAGCAGCCCCTATAGTTGTGCCAATGCCCCCAGAACAGACGATTTACGCTGACCTGACCGCATGTGCACCCCGTGTACGGATGGTTAGTAGCTCTGATAACCCCCAAAGGGCCAGAGAGTCTTCATACAAAGCAGAAGGATTCGCCAGCCATTCTATGGTGAGCTACGCTTCTCGCAAATAGCTAAAGGATCATAGGGATTGTAGTCCATGTTAAAGTGCCACCTAAAAAAGCTTCATTGTTACACGAGACGTGTCTGTCTGTCTTCAAATGAGGGCGAGACAGCTCCCCGCATGTCTAATCTTGTAACCAAGTCCCAGACAAAGGAGATTCCAGAGAACCGGAGTGAACGGTCCGCGTGCGGAATGAGCGGACGATACCCGCGGCGTCCACCTCACCTGAGACCGACGTCTTCTGGAGCCGCGGAACATCTCAGAGGTGATGTCTGCCGCTGACTCCTGCTTCTCTCTCTTCTTCCTTTCAGTTCCGTTCACCTGAAAGCAGACCGCGCCTCCCAACCCACGAGACGTCACCTCTCTCTCGAGAGAGAGAAAGGACAGCCCTACCTGGAAAGGCGATCCGGTCACTCCCACCGTGCGGGAGGAACAAACCCCGGAAGCAGAATGTTCACAATGCAGCCACCAAGAAAATTGATCCTACTCATTGCATTGAAACAATTGCCTCCAAATGCCAGAGGTGGCTCTAATTCAGAGGAGAAATGTTAGCACATAATAAAGATATAATCTAAAAATCCGGAGGGGCAGGGGAGTTTTAGTTTACAGAGAGGGTGGTAGATAAATGGAAAAGCCTCCCAGCAGAAGTGGTAGAGGCTAATACAGCAAGGGAATTTAAACACTCATTGGACAGGCATAATCCTGCCCTGCATTTAAGTCGGGAACATTTTTTATTTCATTTTTAACTGTATACTGTTATGTTATAATTTATCAAGTTAAATAATTACTGTTATGTTATAATTTATCAAGTTAAATAATAACTCTCGACACATTAAGCGATACATTGGTCAATTCTCAGTTACTAAAAACGTCAGCAGACTTCCCATGGAACTTATTCTGCTAGAAACGTTTGTGAAATATCTATAATTAACCCCTCGTGACCGAGACGCCCTCTACCCCCATATCTGGAGATGCGTATTTTGTGTGATATATTGTTTATATTTAACGTATGCCGTGAAGAGCCAATCAGGTACCTCGCGTACCTCCTTTCGGACCCAGATCCCTTGTTCGTTCCCCCGATGTCCCCTCTTTTCTAAGAGCTCGGAATGTTTGCTGGGTATGAGGGTATCACAGGGTTCTACAGCCCTAAAAGCCCCGATAATGTGTATAGAAACAGCAGGAGATGGCTTTAGAAATTAAATTATATTAAATAAATCTGATTCTTCCATAACCACATCTCCTAAAACACAGAATGTCGGGAGGTGTGATGGGGGTTCCTTCTTTTTTCTGTAGATCAGTCTCCAGGGGCTTGT